>OZ004720.1:3597500-4197500 GCA_963924515.1 Vespertilio murinus | reverse complement strand
ACACTTGGGCCTTTTCCATGTTGGGGCTATTATGAATAGAGCTGCTATGAGCATTCATGCACGTTTGTTTATGCATGCATGCACGTGTGTGTGTGTGTGTGTGTGTGTGTACACATTGTTGTTGGTGGTGGTTTTGCTGAACATATTTATGTACTTCTGGTGGAAATATACCTAAAAGTGGAATTGTTGGCTCACAGAGTTTGCATATGCTCAGTTTCCAAACTAGCAAACAAACCCTATATTTTAAAGAACTTTTAAAACATATACAAATAAACTAATCTTGAAAAACTGGAAAATATAGATAAGTTTATATAAATCAGCAATGAAGAACCACCCACAATTACATCACCCGGGAATCGCTCTTATTCACATTTTGGCATAACAACTTCCAGTATTTTCCTATATAGACTCATGTATATTTTTTAACCAATAAAAACCCCATTCGGTATGTACCCTTTGGTAACCTGGTTTTTATTTAGCAATAGATTGTGAGCATCTTCCAAGTCAACAACTTCACTTTTAAAACCTTTTAGTAAGAAAATGTTCCAATGTCTATGAAGGCAGACAGGGCTTGATCAGATGACTCCCCAACAGGCAGGCTATCTGCGCATGGGCAGTTAGTTACCTGCGGGGCTCCAAAATGCCCTGTTCACGCTCAGTCTGAGGGAATAGGGTCTAACCAAAGTGGTCTCTGGCCCTCCTCCTGAGAGACGTGTGGGGAGAGCGCACTGGTTTTTGTTTTGTTTTGTAGGAACTCAGACATATGCCATCAGTCATTTCACTAGACTGACAATGCTAGGGAGAGGAATGTTTCCCCAAAGTCACACTCACCACAGCCTGCCCTGGCCACAGCCCACTGGGCTGGCGGGACCCCCGACAAAACTGCTTGGGCTTAGTCCTCCCAAAATTCCCCACACGGATGAGAACAAATTCAACGAGAATGCTCACAGTACTTTCCTGCCCAGAGCTAAAACAAAATGCAAGGCGGCCAACCAAACAGCCTGAGGGGTCAAACCACCTGAGAAGTGTCACAAATGCTGCTTCCCGTGTTCTCTGAAGTCACATCTGAGGGAGACAGAGTTTGGGGTGAGGAGATTCTGAAGGTCTTGGTGCTGCTGTGGGAGGCCTGGGGGCCCCCCTCACAGAAAGGGTGTGGCTGGCCCCTCGGCGCACCTGGCTGGGGTTTAGCTTTAGGGATTGTCCCTGTGAGAGTGGGACAAGGGCCAAATAAGAACTTCCCGGCAGAAGGTGGGTGCAGGGTTCAGGAAACCAGCTAGAACATGGTTCTTGCAAGACGCTCTTCAAACCAGAAGAGCTTATGCAGGGTCCGTTCACTAGAGCCAGATCCAAACAGCCAGTTACAGCGGGAGCCTCCCCTCCAGCTCTGCCCTGAGACGGCCCCAAAGTGCGCATCAGCTGCCCAGCGCCCGGAGGCCCGTGAACTGCTCCTGACTGGCTCCCACCATCCCCCACGCGCAGGGCTGTGGGGGGGAGGGGGGTGTTAGAACAGGGCTCCCCCTCTGCACAACTCCAGGGCCACGCTTCACAATGGACGCTCCAGGGTGAATGGTGACCCCGAAATGCAACTTGAGCAATACAATGGTAACAACACCCTGGGCTGTGCACTCAAGCAGCCCTTCAGTGGTGTCACACACACACACACACACACACACACACACACACACACACACAAAAGATCTTACAGTGCTCTTCGAGGAGAGAGGGAGAGAGAGAAACCACGGGCATGTTGCTAGTAAGAGTGTCTATAGTGGTTCGCAAACTAGACACAGCCTTGACAAGTTAGGTATCATTTACCTTTCACAGCTACTCCCCGACACCTCTACGTGTGTGCCTGTTAGGTGTAGAGGAGCGAACCGGAACGGACCAAAGGAAAGGCAAACAGGGAGTCAGGGGTGTCCCAGGCAGAGAAAACAGTCCACCCGTGAGGACCACAGTCAGAGGGGACCTGGAAGGCTAGGTGGCTAAGACACCTCTTACCAAGCTCCTGCTCTGTCAGGATCTGGGCTAGGAAATGATGTCGGGATGTCTCGAATGGGAGAGGAAGGTGAGAGAAGGTTGCCTGATTTGGGGGACCAGACAGGTGAGAGGCTAGTTTCCAATGATACAGCTTAGCAGACCCTGAAGAGGAAGGGGTAAGGGGGAGGGGAGGAAGCCGGCCTGCAGTCCTGGGCAGAAGTTTGCATCTTATAGGACCTGTCTGAATGCGCCCGGACAAGGACACTCAGTAGCAGATGATCCCCCCACCCCATGTTCAAGGGGCTGCCAGCAGCATCTTCTCCCGATGACAGGCCAGACCAAGTTGTGCATTCAGGAAGGAAGCCTTTGACCGCACACCCCTCTCCACCGGCTCTGCATCTCAGACCCCTGGGATGTCCTCGGCGCTGACAATTAGTGGAAATGCCACTGCAAACTCCTGGGCGAACTTCCGAGGCGTCCGGGCCTCCCACAAGTCCTCCCTGCCTTCACCCAGCGGAAGAACGTGGGCAGAAAGCTGGCAGGCCGGTGGCCTGGTGCCTGCCTCCCATTATAAGCCGGGAGTGCCCTGCAAACCGCCCGTGCATCCAGCCACAGCCTCTCTTCCTGCTAATGCATTTTTTATGCCCACACGGGCAGGTCCATGAAGAAGAAACCTCCCTTTCGTGCCAGTGAGCCATTAAGCACAGTAGGTAATGATGGGTGTTGCAGGGTGGTGGGGTTTGCATTCTTTAAAAACGAACAAAAAGTCAGTTTATCTCAGACCCGGAAACGGGCGCTGACTGCCTCCGAATGCCCCCCTGCGCCCCGTCCTCCCAGGCGGCACGTCTGTGAGCTGACAGGCTGCGGTGGCTAAGCTAAGACGGCGGCTCCGGGATTCAGACAGACCAGGGTCCAATCGCCGCCGGCCTTCCCACCATCTCATTTGGTGACGTAGGGCGGGAGGCTGCAATTGTGTGAGCCTCAGTTTCCCCGTCTTTGAAGCTGCAATACCCGCCTTGTGGGTCTACTGTAGGGATTAAATGGAATAACGCTTGTGGGGCATCGGGGCCCTGACAACAGGGGTCAGGTGCTCTGTGAGGAGAGACTATCGTCAGGATGGATTTGTAAATCGAGTCCTCCCCAAGGCTTTCGCCTCAGGATGTCTAACTGCTTCTGCATCCCCCCCAAGCATAATCTGCTGCAAAGTAAGATGGGGTAAATAGATCAGAAGGGGGGCGGGAAGGGGAGCATTAAGACTCCTTTGCAAGGCAGACCTGCCAGCAGTCCCTTTGCAAGGAGGTTCAGCACTCCTGAGAGCAGTTGCCTAGAAACGGGAGCTGCGGTGGGCTGCTGCTGCCTCCCAGAAGCCCCCCTTATTGGGGTGCATGCAGGACTGTTTGTTGACACTTGGCAGGCTTTTCTCCCTCCTCCTCCCTCCTCCTCCGGCAGAGATGCGGTCCCTCCTTCGAGTGCTGACTCACATTCATTAAGGCGTTGCCATGGGCCGCGGCACCCCGAAGCCAGTGCGGATGGCAGCCCTGCCAGCACCCTCTGACAAAATGGCCACCTCAGGTCACTCTGTTTGCACTTCAGGATGTTTACCAGTTGGGGGAGGGGAGGGGCAGAGGGTGGTGCCATGTCCAGGAGGTGGTACCATCAATCAAAGCATGGGACGTGCCCACTGTGTCACTGGTATCTACGCTGGCTCTCCGTTCCCTTCGGGGGTTTAGACACCACGTGGAGCCATTGGGCATGAGGCAGGCCAGAGAGCGCGTTATGAGCTAAAGAAATAACTTTCCTGAGAGGCCCGTGGGGAGCCTGTTTCATTTGATCACTTCTTCCAGAACTTAGCGGTAGAAGTGCTCCCAGCTGAAAAAACGCGAGGTTCAAAGGCAACCATTTGTATCCAGCTCGTTTGGATGAGTCAGCATCTGCGCCTACTCCACCCAAAGACAACATCCACGTTGGGTGGTGGCATCATTGGTACACGCTCCAAAGTCTCAAGCATTCCATTGGGGCTTGAAACGCAAGGGTTTCTAATGCTTTGGTTATCCTTGCAACAAGTACTTTCTGAGGACTCCCTGTGTGCCGGTTCTGGGGACGCAGAAAAGGTTTAGAAATTGTTCTGGCCCTTAAGGAGCTCACATTGGGGTGGAGGTGGGAAGATGGAGTTCACGGACAGGCAAGTCAACCAGTAGCTCAGGATCGCACAGACCGGGGGCCGAACCCAGCCTGGGAAAAGTGGAGGTGACTTCAGTACAGGGCGGGGTTCATGCCGGAACCTCTCGGTACTTCCATTGCCTCGCTGTGAGAGGGGCTGATGGGACGACTCACAGCTGCCCTGGAGGATTAGCTTAAGAAGTTAGAGAGATCAGTAGCCATAAAGCTCTTTCACAGTCACTGCCGCGTGGTATTATTCATCTTCTAGCTGTGAGGGTGGTGGTGTGGTGGTGACAGTTATGCCTACTTACTGGAACAGAGAGGTTCATTATTCTGTCTGAATCACACAGCCAGGTGTTGGTGGAGCGGGAGTCAGAACCCGGCGGTCTAACTGACATTAACGTACATCCCGCTTTTGCCTACACCCGGATCATTCCCCAGTGCCGCCCTGAGAAACACCACCAGGCTGTGATGTGGTTCTTCTTCCCCTCTTTTCCTCCCTCTCTTTCTCCCCCTCCTCCTTTTCCTCTTTCTTTGTTTTCTTTAGTGAAAACCTGAGCTAGAGATTAAGTAAAGGAAGAACCCAGAAAAGAAGAGCACTTATAATTAGACATTTTCTGCATGTAATTTCTTAGTCAGCAGGGCAGAGGTTAATTCCCTGGCCCTTTGGTTTAATAAATTTCATTATGTACATGATAACCAAGCATTTCTCCTACCCACTGTGGAGGGAGATTCACAAACCTTTATGAACTACCACATAAGGCAATTTACCAAATCCCCACATAACCGCGGTCTAGTTAGGCTGTTTTGGCTGCCTCCCTCAGAGAGGAGAATCTCCTAAGCTCACCACCTGAACTGAGTGCCACTTCCCAGAAGCCTGCGGGGCTCAGAGCCAAACCACCGTCCTCCTGGCTGTGGCCACAGCCAGAGCGTTGCAGCCGCAGTCATTCGTGGCTTTGACGGTGGTGGGGGTGGTGATGCCCGTGACAGTAATTGCTGCCACTTACTGGATACCTCCGCTGTGCCAGGCACCATGCTAAATGCCTCTCATGTATGATTTCCACCGTATCCACTAACCTCCCAGATTTACAGAGGAGGGAGGTGCACCTCAAACAGGTGGGAATGACTCGCCCAAAGTCACGGACATGGAGAGACAAGGAAACGATGGCCATTAAAGCTGAGCAGACCTTTCCTCATGCAGCTCTCCGGGACCGGCCGCCTGGGCTCAGATTCCAGCTCCACAGCTAGGAACCCTGTGGTCAGACAACCGGACCTCTCCGAGCCTTAGTTTGCTCATCAGCCAAACAGGAAGGATGCAAATAGGAAGGGGCAAAGGGAACAAAAGTAACGTCTCCACTTTGCAGGCAAACCAAATCATTTCGGCCACCCTCGGTGGCGTCCTCAGCTGAAGCCACTCTCTAGGTTACGCCTTCTTCCGATTCAAATAGCCCCTGCGGGTGCACGTTCACCCGACACTCAGACATGCCACGCAAGTTTTGCAAAGGAGCCAGAAAGCATACGAGGGAAGCAGCTGAAGTGACTTTGCCATCGAGAGCCAAGGCTCCTAAGCCTTTGTCACAGCCGCACGGCATCTTTCTTCCACCTGATTTACGGCCCCAAGGAATCCGCGAACAGCCCTTTTCTGTTTGGGCTGAGCCGTTCCGAAAGGAGAAAAAATCCATCCTGAGCTCTTGATCCGACTCCGCAAAGCTCCCATTGTTGGGCATTACAATTAGCAAATGACCTAGGGATGGTGAAGCGATGTTCCAGCGTGACTTAATAAGAAGGTGGCTGCACTGAGCACTCAGAATATGTTGGCAATCAATTTGCTGTGTGCACAATATGCTACCAGAGCAATCTTTTGTGTTTTCAGTTGACCTTTATCTCTGGCAATCTTGTCCTATAAAGAAGAGTGAAATCTCCCCTGCAAATCATTAGCAGTCGGGAAATGTCTAATTCGGATGCTGACAAAGATATTAACTTGGAGGGGGGGGGAGGGGGAACAATACAACGCATCCTTTTGTCAGAAAGGCAGTTCAAAAGCGGTGTTGTGACTACAGTTGACTGAAGTTCAATTACTGTAATAAATGTATTCCAAATTTCATCTCAATAGCATTTGCATTTTAATGAATGATTCTCACCTTCTTGTCAATTTGGCAGCCGGGCTAGATTTATTAAGTTATTGTATAAACAGGGCATTCTAATGCGGGAATTTAAATGCAAAAATATTTGCTCGGTGCACATTTGAACTGGGACTGCGTTATTAATTTGCCTGTTGCATGAGTTGCCTGAAAATTCCAGAGTTTAAGAAGAGCGTTTTAGATCCCTTCTGGCCACCCTCCTTGCCCTCTCTCCTCTGAAATCAGTATGTCCTGTGGGCTGACAAAGCAAGGTGGGGGAGCCAGCTAGATGAAGCCTCCACAAACTGGAGAGAAACTGAATTACTGGCTATGATTTGCAAACAGTAAAATGTGTTCAGTGAAAGGTTCCTGTGTAGGCAATCCCCTTCTGTAAGAGCAGGACGTCCCTGAAATCGGGTTGCTAGAAGTGTTTGTTCACCTAAATGTCATCCCTTCTCCGAGGAAGCACTCCTGGCTTTATAGCCCATATTTCTTGCAGGCAGAGACGGAAGATGTGAGTGAAAAACAGCTGGATGCAAAGCTATAATGCCATTAAAAGGTGTGTGTGTGTGTGTGTGTGTGTGTGTGTGTGTGTGTGTGACATTTGGGCTGTTGGTTTTTTGACAAAGTGATTTGCAGTGGTTATTCCCATGCCCCCATAATAGAAAGGTTGAACTTAAGTTCCGTTCATGGCCTCCAAATTGTCCAGCACTCACAGTTTCTTGCAAGCCTGCCCCGCCCCCCTCTCACCTCCCCCTCCCACACACACACACACACAGTGAAGACAACTGGGACTGTGTTTAGATGACCTTCAGTCCTAGCGTCCTATAGGGCCCTGAGAGTGAAGCTGACTCTGGACAGTTATTGCAAGCAGAGTGCCCTCGAGGGTCTGTCTCCCGCAGACACACTGAAAGAGCTGTCTGAGAGGAGCTGGCTGCTAGCGTGTGCTCCAGGTTTCATTTCAAACTTGTAGCAAGGGAACTGGCCTTTGATCAAGCCCATTTGAAGCTTCTTTCTGGAGTTGTTGTTTTGTTAATAGAAGGAAAAGGACGGCTGGACCAGTACAACTCACATTTCAAGGTGCATAGGAATTACTTGGGGTCCTGTTAAATGCAGATTCTTACTCAGGAGGCCTTACTGGGGCCCAAGATTCTGTGCTTCTGACAAGCCCTCAAGTGATGAGGATGCTGCTGGTCCAGGGACCTCACGCTGAGCAGCAAGGAGCCACAGAGCACCACTCAAGGCAGAAATGGATAGTTAAAGGTCAGTAGCTTTGTTACAAGTCTGAAGGGCCACCCGTGTGGTTAAATCTAACACCCCAGAAAGAACTCTTAATATCATTAGACTCTAATGATTAGAGGATATCAGAAAATTGCCCAAATATTTTACCAGATATGCTAGATGCTTCTCAGAAGGGGCTGTTAATTACTCTATGATCAAGTTCTGTTCCAGACCAGCTATTCTTGGGCCTGAGGCAATTTCTTTCTTAATGCCATATTTTTATCATATTTAAGAGGCACTTTTTTCACATTTTAACATCTCTGAACTGGAGATGCAATATACAATCATGAATTAATGTAATTGGCATGGGTGTTTTCTTCTTCGTGGTTCATGAAATGATGGTATGTCTTATAAGGGATGATGTACTGGTCAGCTATTTTCGCCTTAATGCAAAAATACTTGCTCGGTGTGCATTTGAACTGGGGCTGTGTAACAAGATGTCCCCAAAATTCTGTGACTTTTATTATTTCTTCCTTGCTCATATGTCTGTAGGCTAGCTGGGGTTTTACTAATCTAGGCTAACATTAGCTTGGTTCAGATCTATCCCATGCCTTTCTCATTCTTCTGGATTTAGGAAATAGTGAGGTTTCTTTCCTTGTCAGAGACCTAAATGAGCAAGCTTATGTCAAGCTTCTACTCAAGTCACATCTATTAACATCCCATTGGCCGAAGAAGTCACATGGAAAAGAAAGGGGGGAGGGGATGCAAGTATTTGCTGACCAGTAACCTAATGTGCCACAGGAAGTGTCTTGGACTAGACCAGTGGTTGGCAAACTCATTAGTCAACAGAGCCAAATATCAACAGTACAACGATTCAAATTTATTTTGAGAGCCAAAGTTTTAAATTTAAACTTTTTCTAACGCCATTTTTTCAAAATAGACTCCCCTAGGCTGTGGTATTTTGTGGAAGAGCCACAATCAAGGGGCCAAAGAGCCACATGTGGCTCTTGAGCCCAAGTTTGCCAACCATGGGACTAGGTAAAGTAAGGCCCAGAGGGGAAAGGCAAGCTGCCAGTTTTCCTTCTAGAAGCCCAGAGACGAACTCTGCTCAGCAGCCCAGCGACACACACACTATGCTTTCAAGCTTCCTCTGAGCGTGCTTGCCGCACAGGTGGAGAGAGAGGTTGTGAAATCGGTCCACGGGCTTCCAGTCCCTTTCCGCTGTGTGACCCTCATCGTCTGCTTCACCCTTCCCTGTTTTCTCATCTGTAAATCACACCAACCTCTCAAGACTGTTGGGTAAACCAACAGTAATAATAGCTCCCAATCACTGAATCCTAGGTACTAGGTGCCATACTGAGCTCTTGCTATCACAATCCATTTCATGTAATCCTCCCAACAGCCCTCTGAGGCCAGAACTCATATTTTCCCCATTTGCAGGTGAAGAGGTTGGCAGCCTGCCTACAGGAGTGGCAGATAGAGATCCCATCCCGGGGCTGCCCCCCAAGCCTTACTCTGCAGACACCTGTCTCCAGGTCTGAAGGTGCTGGGACCAAAGCTGGGGCTTCCCACTCCTCCATCTGTCTGTCTCAGCTAATCCCCGCTGAGTGCGTCCCGCCTGGCCACAGGAACATTCCTCATTCATCAGCTCACATCGACTCCCGTGCAGAGAACATATGTCCCTTAAAAATAAAAGCTCACCTCATGCACTGGTTAAGAGGAAGTTGCATTGGGTGGAGGAAACTTGTCCTTTTCTAATCTGCTTCTTCCCTCCGCTTGCCTGACGCAGTTAATTATTTCACTCCCCACTGTTCCTCCTGCGATGTTAGCCAGGGGAGTTCTCCATTGTGAAAAGCAGGGAGCAAGAGGCCCGAGTGAGTGGATTGGAAGGCGAAAACTGCTCTTCCCTGCAAATAACTCCCTTCACACAAATAGCCTGTAATCAGCAATAATGATGGAGAAAATGTAGGGAATTAAATGGGAATTTGCTAAACTATGAAGCATCTTTTAAATGGGCTTCCGTGTGCCCGGGGGGCATTTCAAGCTTGGTAGATGGACATCCTGCAGCCTCAAGTTCCCAGAACAGACTGGTGTGTCTGACATGAGGATCCAGACCCTCCCCCCAACTCTGTTCACCTCGCACACAGGTCTTTCCAGAGGTCTGGTAGGTGGGAGTCTGGCTGCCTGGGTTGAAGAGGGGCTGCAATTCCACCAGAAAACTTGCTTGCTGGAGTTCCTCCAATTGGCCAACACTGACTCCCCTATCTCTTTCTGTGAGTTATTGACAAGATAGGCATTCATCGCTGCATTTCAGGGTGTGTTACAGACTTTTCACAGTGTTCTCCTGTACAGGTCCTTGAGAGAAATCTCTGCCTAGTTTCAGGACAAGGAATAGCTAGGCAACACCTGAACCGCTTTTTTAAAATCTTCTGGGCATTAGAAATCACGTGAGGGATTGTGTTTCCCTCTTTGCATTGGCCACTAGGGTGCTCAGGGCCAAATCTGTGCACTAGATCATGTGGCATGGATTTTTGATACTTGTCTCGCCTGATTTAATTTTCTTGTTTTCCCTGCCTTTTTATTTTTATTTTCTGCCTCGAATGATTTTTGGAATAAGGGCACTAATAAGTCAAGTAAGTAAATCTATCACCAACCTCCTAATTATGACCCCCCCCCAAAAAAAAAATAACTAAGATGCGAATTCTTGGAGGATATGATCACCTGTGCAGTGCCAATGCCTTAAACAGAACTTGAAAAGAATAAGGGCCCAGCACAGAATCTGACATAGCAGATACCCAGCCCAGGGCCTGGAACATAATATTCAAGCCCTCTGATTCAGTGCACCATGGACCATCTGCCTGTCCCTTGTGATAAAATTAATCCATTGGGATGTTACTAACATCAAAGGAAATAAAAAGAGTTAGGCTGTTCCATGAGTGGAGGACTAGCTGTTCGCTCATACTGCGTTCTTGTCCTATGGCAGCCCTCACACAGTACTGCCAGTCGGGTGGCTTAAGCGATAGAAAGGCATCGTCTCGCACGTTTGGATGTTAGAAGTCCAAGATGAGGGTATCAGGAGGGCTGGTTTCTCCCGAGGACTGTGGGAATTTGCTCCACACCTCTGCCCTAGCTCCTGGTAGCTTGTTGGTGATCTTTGACATCCCTTGGCCTATAGAAGCATCACCTCATCTCTGCCTTCATCTTCACATGACATTCTACTTGCAAACATGTCTTTGTCCAAATTTCTCCCTTTTATAAGGACATCCGTCATGTTGAATGAGGGGTCAACCCTATTCCAACATAGTCTCACCCTAACTGATAACATCTGCAATGACCCTATTTCCAAATAAGGTCCCATTCAGACATACCGGGGGTTAAGACTTCCAACTACCGGTGTGAATTTTGGGGGAACACAATTCCTTCTATAACCCATACATTTCAAGATCTAATCGGTTACAAGTTCTGCAGGGGAAGGTGGAGGCTTTCATTCAGTTACACACTGAAATCGGAGCCCACAGCTCACGGAGCCGGCTGGGTCTGCCAGCGTCCCTGGGGCCCTCCCACAGCCACAGCGACGGCCACACAGGATGGGTGTCCTCTGCCTCCTGCGGGTCCCCTACAGGGACTTGAACCAACAACTTTCCAGTGCCCAGGATGACACCCAACCGAGCCACACCAGCCAGGGCAAGACAGTGTCTTTCTCTATGGTCAACTTATGTGTCTCCATCTCTCTAGGTACCTGATTCGGTCTGTGAAGATAGGTCGCGGGTACTTTTCCATGCTGAGGGAGGAGAGTACACTGAAAAAGCGGCAACAGAAACTTCAGAAACTAAAAGAGGAAGAGGAGCATAGATTCCAGCCAGCCAAAAAGATCTCAGAAATCGTTTCCAGGGATACTGTTTTGACGTAAGTAGGCAGAGTAGCTGTGGCATGAGTGGTCTTAGGAAGGACCTTGGACAGCGAATGCCACCTGGCTGGGCTGAGGGATGGCAGCCATCAGAGTGGGGATCCCTTCTCCAGCTAGTGTCTAATGACTAGTTTAGTCTGGTCCAGCCTACCTTGCCACCCTCACCTTCTGGAATTCAGTCAAATATTTTCTGCTACATGTGTCTATCCTCATATCCAACACCAAGAGCTACACAGGAAACCTTGCCAGTCCCCAAACATGCCTATTTCCCTCTCCTTCCGGGCTCACCCCTGCCTCTAGGCCTTTTCTCATGCTGTTCCTTCGGCCTTCCATTGCTCTTCCCTGCATCCTTGTCCAACTAAGGTTCTAATTATCTTTAGAGCCCAGCTTAAATGCTTTCCTCTCCTGTTTTCTTGAATTTCAACCCGAATACCCGCGCACCCATTTGGGGTCTGGGTTCCCATATGTGTTTGTATGCTAGTTCACTTTAATCCACATGGATACTCTAGGCCAGTGGTCGGCAAACAGAGCCAAATAACAACAGTACAACGATTGAAATTTCTTTTGAGAGTCAAATTTTTAAAACTTAAACTTCTTCAAAACAGACTCGCCCAGGCTGTGGTATTTTGTGGCTCAAGAGCCGCAGTTTGCTGACCACAGCTCTAGGCCTTCACCTGAAACCCTGAGTCCTAGCTCAGTGTCCAGCAGGTGGACAAAAAATGTCTGTTGGGTTATTTAGTAAGGTAGCCACCCCCCGCTTTGGGGGGGCACCCAGGAAAGGTGCAGCTCCAATGGGAGATCTCTAGTCAAGAGAGGACCACCTTCAGGCTAACCCATTATGAAATGTTCATCATATAACAGCAGCAATTAATAATGATAACAATCACAGCAATAATTATAATGGGTCTACCCTATGCTTTATACACAACTTTCTGTTTAAATTTTAAAACAGTTCTATGAACTCGGTGTTATTATTAGCCCCATTTTAGAGATTAGGAATAAGGCTTAGAGATGCTCACATAATTCCTCCTGGGACTCAGGTCATCAATTAAAAGCATCCTGAGTCCCCAACTGAATGATACCCGAATCCGTGGACGGTGCCACTCAGCATGAACAATACCCTAGGATCCTCAGCTCATGCAGACGGAATGGGGCACATGTCAGGGATAGAAAGGAGGTATTGAGGCAGAGAGAGAAAGAGAGAGAGAGAGAGAGAGAGAGAGAGAGAGAGAGAGAGAGAGAAATGCATTGATGTGAAAATCACCAATTGGTTGCCATTTGCAGGCACCCTGACCCAAGACCAAACCTGCAAGCTTTTTGGTGCACAAGATGCTGCTCCAACCAACGGGGCTACCATGGCTTTTGGAAGCCATCCAGGAACCCACCAAGAGTTGCCATATTAGAACAATAGACAATCCTGTCACCCAGGAAATTCCAAAGAATCTAGGAATTATGTGTCAGAAACCAAGGTCTGAGGCCAAATATTAGAACAAAAGACGGTCCTGCTGCTAGGACATTACAAGGGTTTTTCGAGCTCTGTGCCAAAAACCAGAGGAAGAAACCGATACATACATTTTTCTATTATTTCACAATGCCCATCCCTCAAGTTTAGGGCATCCGGCAAGAATCCCAGAGGCAGGACTTTTGAGCAGGATCTTTAATGCCCAGCGGGAGCTCGTTGGATGACAAAACAGAGGCGCTGTTAGACACATGCCTATCAGCCCAGGAGAAATTCTTCCAGCCAGCCTTTCAGGTTGGGAAGGCCAGGGATGAAAGGGAGGCTGTGATGGTGTTTTTTGCCTCAAGTCAGAAACATTAAACAGAAACAGAAAAAGCAGGCACATCGTGACCTGAGCTTCCTCCATCCAGCCACTCAAGGGGCCGCCATGAAGTGCCCTCGTGGAACCTTGAAGGGGCATGTGATGCAGAGAAGGGCACTCAGTGATTGGGGGTGGGGCCGGGAGGGATACCCTCTCCATGAGGGTCTCAGGAGCTCAGAGCAAACTCTGCCTCCCCTGAGCCGATGGTGCCCACGGTCTGCTGCTCCCGGGGCCACCGGCCAGCTGGCTGCCTTTCCTGGAATAAAGAGAAGGAACAAACCCGGCTCTTTTTGCACAGGAGCTGCGCTCAGGTTAACAGGCAAATGAACGGGTTCTGGGAGGGGTGGCGTCTGTTAAAGACCCTTGGGTGACTGTTAAATTGTTCAGTTGTAACGTTTCCCCTTGTTTGGATGGGGTTTTTAATCCACGGTCACAAAACACCATTCTCCCCTCTCCAATCCATGTTTCTGGATGAGAGGCGAGGTTTATTTAACGTTTAATAGGTTTAAGTATGCATGAGGTCGCTCCTCTCGTAGACACTGGTCTGGTTATGTCTTATCTGGTAAATTCTATGAGCTGTACAAGGCCAATTATTAAAATACTAGAGGCTCGGTGAGCAAAATTCCTGCACTGGTGGGGGGCTTCAGCCTGGCCTGTGCCCTCTCACGGTCCAGGAGCCCTTGGGAGATATCTGCATGCCAGTTTAGGGGGGGCTGGGCCTAAGCAAGCAGTCAGACACCACTCTCACAGTCCAGGGCTCTGGCAGTCCAGGACTCCTCACTCCTTACCACCCACCTGCAGTGGAGGCGGGAGAGGCTCCTGCCACTGCCGCTGTTTGCCAGCCATGAGCCCAGAGATGTTGCTGTGTCATTTGAATGATCATTTCATGTGTCTTAGCCACATGCAGGTTTGTCATTGAACCTCCACCATGTGGCCGAACCTTTCTCTACATCTTTTCCCTTCATCCTCTCATTGAGTAGCAATCATTATTTTCATTATGCAAAAGAGGGAACAAAGGTTCAGAGAGGTGAACTAACTTGCTCAAAGCGGCCCAGCACCTAGTGCGTGTCTGACATCTAGTAGGTAACTGAGAGGGTAGATGTTGATTGATCAGCTAGGGAGCCGTTCAGGCTATAGGTTTAGGCTTTGAGAGAGAGAAACATCGATTGGCTGCCTACTGCACTTCCCGCTACCTAAGGTTCAAGCCTGCAACCGGGTATATGCCCTGACCTGGAATCAAACCAGAGACCACTCAATGCATAGGACAATGCTCAACCAACTGAGCTGAACCGGCCAGGGCCATGGCTAAAAATCTTAATTTCCAGGCACATGTGAAAGCATCTCACATCTAAGAACTATGCTTCTATAATTCTAAGTCACAGAAGTATCAGAAGTACAAGTGTTCCTTTTTAAACAAAGTATTTGATCTTGTGTATTATAAAAGCAAAGGGGATTCTTTTTCTCCCTTCTGGATCTAAGACCACAGGATACGTTATTTCAGACAAAAGTTTTAAGACTGATAAACTGTGCAGGGTAAAAAAGAAAAGCAAGCATGTCCCCAAAGATTCCTGCCTGCCCAGTCTTTCCCACTGTGCTCAAGCTGAAAAGATAGGGGGGAAACAAAAGGTAAAATTTGTCTTATTATCATGGTTGAGAGAAGATTTGACACCAGCAGTTAAGGAGTGTAAACGATGGGTTAATTTCTGCATGTTCTAAACCACTAGGGGTAAGAGTTGAGCCAGTAAGACAGGGCACTGCCATAAAAATGGTGACTTGACTTGAAAGAGACTTGACTTGGGTGGTGAATATATAACACAAGATACAGATGACGTATTATAGAACTGTACACCTGAAACCTATATAATTCTATTAACCAATGTCACCCCAATACATTCAACGAAGAAAGTGTAAAACCTGTCCACTGAAAACTACAAAACAACACTGAAAGAAATTAACAAAGACCTGAATAAATGGGAAGACATATAAAACAAAAACAACAAAAAAACAAAAAACTAGGCACTGCCAAGGTGCTTGCTTGTGGCTTCCTCAGCTCTGGCGTTGAATTAAAAGCCCATGGAAATGGAAATCAGGCGACCATGATTCTGGTCCCATGTTTCAGTTCACTCTGTGACCCCAGGATTGTCCTCAAATTCCCAGGAGGAAGGAAAATTCCTAATATGTGCCCAACCCTCCCTCATCCCCGCTCCCTCAGCCTCCCCTGCCTGCACCATAGGCAATTCTCAAAACAGCAGCCAAAGGGATCTTTCTCAGATGCAGGTCAGAGCATATATTCTCTCAGCTCAAAATCCTTTACACTCATTCAGAGAAAAGGCCAAAGTCCTTGCAATGGTCCCCATGGCCTGTTCTCTCTCCACCCCCCTCTCCCTTCTCTCTCTATTGCTCACTCCACTCCAGCCACACTGGTCTCTACAACCCAGGTGCACCTCAGGACATTTGCACATGTTATTCCCTCTCTCCAGAATGCCATGCCCCCTGACATCTCAATGGCTCACTCCTTTTAGACTCTGCAGATTTTTATCAAATGTCACCTTCTCCATGATACTTTTCCAATCATCCTACTTAAAATTGCAACTCCCAGTGCTCCCAGCTCTTACAAACTCCATAGCATTTATCTTGCTCCCCATAGCATTTATCGCTATCTAGAATAGGATGGGGAGGCCATTTTGTAAATAGAGTCTGATTTTGTAAATAAAGTTTTATTGGAACACTGCCGTTACATGTTGTTTACATATCGTCATTGGCTGCTTTCATGCCAAAAGGAGTTGTGACATATACCCTATGTCCTACAAAGTCAGAAAAACTTGTCTGGCCCTTTAAGAAAATATATCCAACTGTATACTAGTACACCACACAATTTACCTGTTCATCCTGCTGATTGTCTTTGCTCCTCCACTAGACTATGCGCTCCACGAGAGCAGAGATTTTGGTGTGTTTTGTTGTTAATCTTCATGCAAGGATATTTTTCTCATTGATTTTTAGAGAGTGAAAGGGAGGGAAGGAGGAAGACACAGAGAGAAAGAGAGAGAGAGAGAGGAGAGAGAGAGAGAGAGAGAGAGAGAGAGAGAGAGAGAGAGAGAGAGAAACATCTTTGTGAGAGAGACATATCGATTGGTTGCCTGCCTCCCTCACATGCCCTAGCAGGGGCTGGAGATCAAACCTACAATTCAGATAGGTGCCTTGACTGGGAATCAAACCATGACCCCTTGGTGTGTGGGCCAGCACTCTAACCGCTGAGCCACACCAGCTGGCAGCAGCAGCAGAGGTTTTCCTATGCTCTGTTCACTGACTGCCTCTAGAACCCTCATCTCTCAAGCCATATTTATTGCCCAGCATAAAGTTGGTGCCCAGTCATATTTGCCAAATAACCCCTGGCAAGAGGTGTTTAAAACTTCTGCGCACTGTTTCTCTTTCTGCCTGTTCTTCAGCACCTTCGAGGATGAGAAGCTGAAGAAGGCTGAGGCTGAACTCATATCCCGCCCCTTCACCCCCAAGTACAGCTGCATCATTTCACCCTTGCTACCCGAGTCCCACGTGTAAGTACAGTCTCACCTCTGGCTCGTCTGCCTCGCTGGCTTCTCAAGCGAAACCGAGGTGAAATGGCTCACCCGGCTGTTCCTTTGTCCTCCTGAAAGGGACACGGAGCCTAGAGCTGACAGCAGTGTTGGCATATAAAAAATAACAGAGAGCAGACATGGGGGTTTAGAGCTAAGTGGCAAATCAGTGGGGACTGAGTCACTCCGTTCCTTGCCGAGCCAGATGCTCTAAATGTCAAATAGCTTGCAAAGCCTGATAGAATCTGTCTACAGCCCTCACAGAGCCTGTGCGATCACATCTCGGCCATGGCTCAGGGGACAGGTTTCCCCAAGACTCGCGGAGCTGTCTCCCAGAGAAGCCCTGCGTCTGCTGACCCTCGGCGTGAACTCATCACTGCACGGTGTTCCGGGCTAACCAGGCCCCTGAAGGACATTCCAACTTTCCAGAACCTTGGCATCTGTTCCCCTTGGGTCCACGTCAAAGAATTTCCCCTTTTTCTCTTTTGCTGGCTAGCACTTTCCAGCGGGAAGATTTCAGGCACAGAGGTAGAAGCTTTTGACTTAGGGCAGGCAGGGTTTCTCAACCTTGGCACTGCTGACATTTTGGGATGAGTGATTCCTCGTTGTGATGGGCTGTCCTGTGTATTGTAGGGTGTTTGGCAGCATCCATGGCATCTACCCCTTAGGGGTCAGTAGCACCCAACCCCCAGTTATGACAACCAAAACTGTCTTCAGATATTGACAAATGTCCCCTGGATGCAAAATCATACCCAGGGGCAAAAGAACATGATGCAATGAATTCTAGACTTCTCTGTCCACCGTTCATTTGTCAAATATTATTAGGCCCCTACAGTATGCACTGTAATAGTAGTGCACTGCCTGCTCTGTAGGCATTATCTCATCCAGTCCTCTCGTGGAGGTATACTGTTGCCCCCTCTCTGCAGGGAGAAAGCATAAGCCCAAGGTCATAGAGCTCAGTGTGTTGCTGTGCTGAGGTTTGAAAGCAAGTCTGCCTGACTTCAGAGCCTGAGCTCTTACTAACACACTGCACAGAAAGTACATCCCAACACCTTTGAGGAGCCCCCGGTATGTGTACTTGAGAGCAAAAAAATGCAAAATTGAAATCTGATGATGAGATGGCAGACAAAAGATCATTAATAAGAGCACTTAGTTCATGTGTGGAAGATATCACCATTATCATCATCACCATTACCACCACTACCATCATCACCATCATCATCACCATCACTATCATCACCATCACCACCACCACCACCACCATCACTATCATTACCACCACAACCACTACCATCATCATCATCATCACCATCACCACCACTACCACTACCATCATCACCACCATCATCATCACCATCACCATCACCACCACTACCATGTATTTGGACACATCCCTACCTTTCCCTAACATTCCAGCTTTTGACACCTCACTCTCCACTTTCCTCCTATGTACTTCCCTCTGGTAGATATGATTGGCTTCTAGATAGACTTATTTGTTTAGGGGCATTCCAACTGGCAGCTGAAGGCTGATGTTCTTAAAAACGTCGACAGGCCTTGCAATTCCTCCTAATGTCTCTTGGAAGCCTTTGTGTTTCTGCCTGTCTCTGCCATGGATGAGCCTCTGAAACCAAATGGTGAAGATGAGTGTGTCTCGCTTTCATTTGCATCCCAATCATCTGGGGATGGGAGGTGGGGAGAAGGGGTGGGGGTGGAAAGCCTGGAAGAAATGTATGCCCCCACCCTCCATTCATTTGATCTGAGCAAACTGAGGCTCAAATCAACTATGGAACTAACTGGAAAATTTCTTGCTCATCTTCCATCAATACCAGATGGGGAAACTGAAGCTCAGAGAGAGGGAAACCTGCCTAAGTTCTCCCAACAGGAATCCTGATCTCCTAGCTCCTAAGTCACATCTTTGTATCAGGTTTCTCAGGTGGGCTACTACTATTATAGTCTTATTTTTCTTCTTCTTTTTCTTCTTCTTCTTCTTCTTCATCATCATCATCATCATCATCATCATGTTATGCGCCAGACCAGGGATCAGCAAACTTTTTCTTAAAGGGACAGAAAGTAAATAATTTAGCCTTTGCAGAGCAGATGGTCCCTCTTGAAAATATTTAGCTTTGCCATGCAGTATGAAAGCTATAATGAATGGATGTGGCCATGTTCCAAAAAAGTTTTCTTTGCCAACACAGGCAGCAACACTGGCAGCAGCCTGCCAACTCCTGCCTGGACTGAAGGCTGCACTTTCCTCTCCTTGGCTGCTAAAAGGCTCTGCTGCATTTGATGACTATATCAGTATCTATTGCTGTGTTATAGATCCACCTCAGAATGGGTGGCTTAAGACAAAAACCACTTGTTACTGCTCATGAGTCTACAAGTTAGTTGGGTGGCTCTTCTGGTCCAAGCCAGCTTGGCTGATCCTGGCTAGGCTGTGTGTGCACCCTGCGGATGGGCGAGCTGGAGGTCTGCCCATCTAGGATGGCCTTATTCTCAGGTTGTTGGTGAGGGGTTGTTGGCTAGGGTAACAGGAGTGACTGAGCCCTGCGTCTCTCATCATCCCAGCCCGGGCTCATTCACATGATGGGCACGAAGGTTCCAAGAACAAAAGCCAAAGTGTCTAGTCTTTTGAGGCCTAAGCTCAGAATGGACACAGTGATCCTTCCGCCACCTTCATTGGCCACAGCAAGGCATCGGTCCAGCCCAGGTACAAGGAATAGGGGAAATACTCCATCTCTCGCTGGGGGAGATGCAAAGTCACATTGCAAAGTGTGCAGATGCAGGGAGGAGGGGTGCATCGAGGCAATCTGTAATCAGTCTACCAAAGGCAGGGCATGCCGGGCAATTCTCACATTCTCGGCATGTCAACCAGTGTGGACTGAGCTGCTCAGTCCCTTCAATCCCAATGCAATTAATCCCCAAACCAGCTAAAAATTCTCAACTAACTTTGTGGGTATCGATTCAATCATGTCAATGGAGACTTGATTTTGAGCTTTATTTTTTTTAAATAAATTTGTATTGATTTCAGAGAGGAAGTGAGAGAGAGAGAGAGAGAGAGAGAGAGAGAGAGAGAGAGAGAGAAACATCAATGATGAGAGAGAATCACTGATTGGCTGCCTCCAGCATGCCCCCCTCTGGGGATCAAGCCTGCAATCCAGACATGTACCCTGACCGAGAATCAAACCGTGACCTCCTGGTTGGTAGGTTGACGCTCAACATTGAGCCATGCCGGTCGGGCTTGACTTTGATCTTGTAAGGGATGAGAGAGAATAGTCTCCAGGAATGAGAAACAGCTCTGAGATGACTGGCCTGTCCCTCACAGCCTTTCCTGGAAGCGACTGTGCAGGGAGGGCAGTGCCCGTGACCTGTGTCCAGGTTAGCCCTTGGCAGTCAGCACGGGGGCTGGAAGGCCTTGGTAGGCATCTTCCGATTTCTCTTACCAAATGGGGAAAACATTGTTTCTCTTCAGGGATGCTTACACCACACTTATTCTGGCTGGCACGGCCGTTTCAACAAAATGGGCTCTCCAGGCCTGCTGACCACAGGGCGCTCTCCCGGAGTTCTGAGCACAGGGGTTTCGGAAGCACGCATGTACACCCTGGTCACATCTATTACTCCCTGCATTGCACAGGGAGGGACAGGATCAGGGGTGCACCTGTGCTTCATACCTGCAGAAACGAATCTGATGCTCACATACCCACAACCCCCTGTGACCAAGCAGACCCCACATCCCCAATGACCTCCCTTTACTCACCACCCCCATGCCCCATACCCACCTCACCCAACCCAAAGCCCAAGCCAGCACGGGCTCTAAGTTGTAAATAGACAAGGGGGGGTCTCCAGAGCCTTTCACAACCTCCTGGGGCCACTGTGAGGGTAACGTGTGGTGTTAGGCCCAGGGCCAGGCACACACCACAGCTTGCTGCTCTTGGTGAAGTGCTGGGCATGGCCCAGCGCCCAGAGCTGCCAACATGAGGTGAGTGCCAAGGTGGAGGTAAGGGGTAAGAGAGACAAAGTGGGAGGGCTGTGAGCTGACGGGTCCTTTAAATTAAAAGAGAAGTAATAGTCGGTGCTCAATAAATAATTTGTGGAAGGAAGGAAAGAAGGCAGGAGGGGGCTCCCGAGGAGAAAAAGGAGCTGATGACTCTGGGTTTCTTCCTAAGGCCTGGTGGACAGGGCCACCCCGGTCCCTGGGATGGGGTGTGGGATGCGTGGGGTGCATGGAGGCAGTGCCCCTTCAAGCTGAGTGAAACCAGCGCCTCCAAAAGGGATTTCCAGGATGACCCTGGGTCAGCTGGGACTTGAGCCCAAGCACGGGCTTCCGCTTCTGCGGTGGAACTCCTTCCTGCCCCTTGAGCAGCAGCCCTGGGGATATCGATGAAGGCTGGGCACGGTTTCAGAGAAGAGCAATCACACAAGTTAATAATGGAGGCAGCGTGCCCATTAGCTTAAGAGGTGAAACCGTGAGGGCGGGGGGGCTGGTGAGGACTCCACCTCTTCCCAGGAAAGGTGCAGCAGGTTAACGCTCTGCTGGCCTCACTCTCAGGTGGCCACTGCATTGGCTTCATCAGGGCCTCGAACAATCGGAGCTCAGGCCCAGGGAAGCACAGTTTCTGGGGTTAAACAGACTCGGGTTCAAATCCTCACTAATCCTCGAGGTCAAATCCGAGCGTGACCTCGGGCAACTCATTTCACGTCTCTGAGCCTCAAGGCCCTGGTCCACAAGGAGAACACCATCGCAGCGCCCTCCCTGTAGATGTTGGGAACGTGAAGTGAGGGGGCCACACCCCATCTCTGTCACCAAGAGGTGTGACCAGAGCAAGATGACTGTGCCTCCCGGAGCTGTTTCCTCTTCTCTACCATGTGGATGCTGCGTCACAGCCCCGCAGGCTGCTGGGAGAATTACTGACACATGTAAAGGGCCCTAGTCAGCGCCTGGCTCGTGGTAACACAAGGTGCCCCCCAAAATAAGCAAACACAGGTTGGACAGATTTTAAACAGGATTTAGTTGGATTCTCAATTAATAGTTCAATATATTTTTCTTCAGTATTCAAAGGATTTATACGTTTAAAGCAAAGGGTCCAACTGGGGGAGAAGTATAGTAAGTACACCAGTTTCCCTGGCTTTGCAGACTACCTCAGCCCTCTTAGTGTATTTATTGTACTTTTATTCGGTGAACAATTGGACGCCTGTAGGAGATTAATTCCCGTCAGTCCCCTCGTTTGCCAAGTCAAGAACTTCATCATCTCTTCTTTTCTC
This sequence comes from Vespertilio murinus, assembly GCA_963924515.1. NCBI lineage: Eukaryota > Metazoa > Chordata > Mammalia > Chiroptera > Vespertilionidae > Vespertilio > Vespertilio murinus. The sequence goes on along the minus strand of OZ004720.1, from coordinate 4,175,464 downwards.
ACACACACCTCCCCAGGCACTGGCACAGGTAATCTTATATCAAATCATGGCTCTGCCATCTACTAGCTCGGTGACAGGCACAAGTTCCTTAACTCCTCTGAGCCTCGGGTTCCTCAGCTGTAAAATGGGGCCACTGCAAAGGTTTAGTGAGTTGGTGCGTGGGGAATACACATGTAGGAGCAGGTCAGCATCGCTCACTGGGAGCCAGCACCACTTCCGTCTCTGTGGCCACAGTTGTGAAGAATGTTATTCTGATGGGATCCCACTGAGCACCCCTCTCTGTCTTTGCAGGGAACCCCTCTTCCGCCAGCTGTGCGCCCTCCACTGGCTTCTGGAGGCCCTGACTATCGACCACGCCCACCACACCATGAAGCCCTTGATCACCTGCTGGAACACAAAGTAGGTCTCAGCCCTTCTACCTGCTGCAACCAGCAATGGACTGGGCAGTGGGATGGAAACACCTGTTTGCTCTTCCCCTGCATTTGCTGTTTTTTGTTGGGTGGGTTGCTGTAGGATTTTCTTTCCTGTGTGTTCCGGGAGATCCAATCAGGGGTAGATTTAGCCCCAGGGCATACAGCTGTGGGAGATAGCTGTGTGCATCTCCCCAGCTCCACATTTGTGATGTCACACTGGGAGCTTAAAGTCAATCAGGCATGCATGGTGGGAGTAACACCACATACATTGGCCAGCTAGACAGGCACACCACCAGATGTGATGAGAAAGAGAGAGACTTGAGAGAAGGGAGAAATACAAAGGCAAAGGGAAAGGAAAGATTCTTGCAGGAAGATTCCTGCAAGAATAGGGCTTCCTCGGGCCTATTCCCGCAAGAATAGGGTTTTCTGTGGCCTGAGCGAGCTTCCCTCCCAACACCGCCACCTCCCCACACTTTCACTGCCACTGCCGCCACCCCCCCTCCGAGTTTCCCCCCCACTGCTGCCACTGCCCTCACTCCACTTTCTGCTTTCCCTCCCTCTTCCTTACACACTGTCTTCAGTCTTCACTCCACACCTGTGTATGCAAATTAGCCACAATTTTTTGTTGTCTTAATTTGCATAGTTGCTCTGATTGGCTGGTGGGTATAGTGGAATGATGGTCAATTTGCATGTTTCTCTACAGCAGTGGTTCTCAACCTATAGGTCACGACTAGCAGACCACAGGTTAAGAACCACTAGTAGGGTCGCCTAAGACCATCAGAAAACACAGATATTTACATTACGATTGATAATAGTAGCAAAATGACAGTTATGAAGTAGCAACAAAAGTAATTTTATGGTTGGAGGTCACCACAACATGAGGAACTGTATTAAAGGGTCGCAGCATTAGAAAGGTTGAGAACCACTGCTTTAAGAGGATACTTGTATCTATGGTACAAATGGGCCATAATTTAGATAGCCATTTCTCTATTGATGGCTTTCAGATTTTTGCATTTCCAATAGGGCTGCATGGAACATCCGCATGCACACACTGTACGCCCTGCTGGCAGTGTTTCTGTTGGCTAGACTCTGAGAAATCGAATTTCCAGGTCAAAGCAACATCTAATTTTTTTCACAGTTGACTGCTTAGATTCTAAGAAAAGGGCCCTCGGCCAATGGACTTCTAATAGCATTTCATCTCCCCAAGCAAGCTTCCAGAGGCAACATTTTGCCTCTGACAGCTGAGCGCCCATTCTCCCAAATTGAGGTGAAAACATAATGCAGAATTGGGGCCAAGAAGACAGAAAGAACCATCTTTCTCTCCTTTGATTGGCTTTAGGGATGTGCCCAGACCATGACCAAAAGAACTGTTACCTGTGGTCACCTTGAGAGGTTATGTGGGTTCTACTGTGACTTTTCAGGGCAGAACCTCAGCCACACCTGGCAGCAGATTCCCAGAGGAAGCCAGATTGCTCGCTGGGGTTTGTGTTTTCTAGCCCACTACTTGCTCCTGGCGGTGATTTCAGTTTGGGTTCAGCGTGTGCAGGTAGAGGGTTAATAACCAGCTCTCCCAGCGGGAGAAGCCATGACTGCAGTCAGGCCACGTCCTGGTGGAAATGGTCTGCTGCGGCTGCACCCAGGCTAAGCAGCATGACGTCACGGGACTCGCAGCCAGGAAGAGGCACGCTCAGAGCTTGTGAGCCCGTGTGGGCCAGCTCCAGCGAAACGCTGCCTGAGATTGATTTTTTATTTTAATTTAGCAAATCAGTGGATGGGGGGGGGGGAGAGAAAGGGGTTAAGTTTCCCTAGAAAGTACCAGAAAGTATCTTTTTCGTTAGCAAGAAAGGCAGAGGGTATCCGCCTTCCCTTTAACACTTAATCCCTACTTGTGGATTAGAGTCGCGCAAAGGCCCAGGCTGGCAGGAGCTCCGTCACCTTATGTCATAATGAGAATTCCCCAAATCTTCCATTGCATGCTTTAAAGCCCAGATGGATTAGAGGGATAAAGATTTGGACTTTGGCATCAGACGGGCCTGGCTGAGCCCAGCCCTGCCGTGTCATGTGACCTTGGGCAAGTCCCTTAACATGTCTGGGCCTCTGTTTCTTCACCTACCGTGTTTCCCCGAAAATAAGACATCCTCCGAAAATAAGACCCACTTACAGGTTTCCTTCTGAGCGAAATACAAGGCATCCCCCTGAAAATAAGGCCCCCAGGACTCACAGTTTGTCTGGTTTGTGTTGACAACTACCGTACTACCGTACCGTATACAGGTAATAAATGTCCTTTATTTTCATTTAACAATAAATGTGTACCGTATTCTTCTTCATGGAAAAATAAGACATCCCCTGAAAATAAGGTCTAGTGCATCTTTGGTAGCAAAAATTAACATAAGACACTGTCTTATTTTCGGGAAACAGGGTACCAAATGGGTTCCTGGCCCAGAAGAATTGTAAGGATTAAGAGAACGCACATAGAGCATTTAGTCCAATGTCTGGGAACACAATGAGTTCTCCCCGTAGGACAGCTGCTCAAGATTAAACTCCCTGTTTAAAGAGCGGTTAGCTCTGTGATCATCGATGCCAGTGAGACTTAAGGCTAGAAAAGAAATAAAAGTTTAAGTGTTTTCCGGACTGTCGCTCTTACAAAAACACAGTGTAATAACACACACAATAGCAATTATTACACCGAGGTGGTTTTCAGTTGTTAGGTGCCCCCCATCCCTGAAAAGCCTCATTTCCCTCAAACCTGCTGTTTCCAGGCACAGAGACAGATCCCTGCTCTCTGGATTCAGTTCTAGGGGAGGTGGGAGGGACCACAGATAAACATGTAATAATCAAGATACTTTGGGATAGTCAGCGTCATGAAGAAATTGAGAGGGTGATGTGACAGTGACAAAGGGGTGGGGCGACTCACTCAAGAGGTGACATTTGAGTGACCTCTGCCCTCCTCTCTGCTCGGCTCTAATCGCATTGCTCCAGTCCTTTGCCCAAGTGGCATCTCTACCGGAGTGGGGGGCATGGCTGGGTGATCAGCATGCACCCCTCACTCAGGAGGCAGGACGGGGTGACCTGGGTGGTGATCCCAAGAGCTTTGACCTCTTCCTGGTGCCAAATCAGCACTTACCTCCTCCCTCCACTGGGTCATGGGCACACGACGCCTCCTACCCCAGGCAGCAGGCTTCCCACTCAGAGAAGAAGGTGAAACTCGGTTCAGGAAGAGAGTGAAGTATCTGAGAAAAACTACTCCGACCGCCACTGTGGACAGACATCTTCCAGTGAACGTTAGGAACAAACGTGCTGGAAAGAGATGGGACAGAGCTCGGCGCCCTCCTCCCTGGATTCCCAGCAAATAGGATCTCCCAGAAAGCACCAGCAGGTGGAAGCTATGGTCCAGGAATCACAGCCACCTCCCCCCAGTGGGTCTGCCTTGGTATCTCATGCCCTACCCCACAACCCCTCCTCCAAGCCACAGGAAGATCTCTGTTGAAAAGGGGATATTGCTCTTAAGATTTAACTGTATTCAATTCTCTGTGCAAGGAACTTCACCAAGTTCTTAGCAAGCATCTTCACCACATAACTAATATCACCCCATCTTATGATGAGGAAACTGAGGCTCAGAGAGGCTTAATCACTTACACAAACACACGTCTAGGAAGCGGTGGGGGCAGCCAGTCCGCCCGATTCTTAAACCGCCAAGATATACCACTCTCCTGGTCCTGACACTCGGAGAGACTTGCCTGAGGTCACAGACAGTAAATCAGGGGCATCAATTAGGTGAGCAGGGTTCAGCTGCCATGATGAACAATCCCGAAATCTCGGTGGCGTCACACAACACAAGTTTATTGCTTGCTCGCCCTACATGTCATCAACCCGGGGCTCTCTGCTCATTAGAGTCGCTCAAAGGCCCAGGCTGGTAGGAGCTCCATCTCAATACAAGCTGCCGCCATCCACACGGCAGAAAAGGGGCTCTGCCCCGAGGCCCAGCACCCTAAACACCACATGTCCCTTTCATGCAAAGCTAGTCGTGGTGTGACACCTGACTTCTAGGAGCCTGAAGACCCGGGACCATCTGGTGAACCACATAAAGATCAATCCACCAAGCTACCGGAAGGGGCACCAATGGCTTTGCCCTTTTCCGAAAGCTATGCAGTCAGCCCACTGTGGACGACAAAGCTCAGACGGTTCATTTCTTTTCTTCCCTTTTGGTTTATTTGCTTCTGAAAATGAAACAGAGACCGATTCTGTCTAACCAGGCCTTTTCTTCATCAGTGGCTTCGCAAGAGCAGGCACCGAGCTTTAAGCTCTCTGGGGCGCTAGCTGCACGTTAGCTCATTTAGCCCGCCGCCTGAAGTTGCAATAGATTTCGGGTCGTCTTGGAAGTCGGTGTTAACAGAAAACCTCCCATCTTCCCCAATCGGCCTGAATATTTAAACTTTTGAAAGCTTGGCTTGGACCAGATTTAATTTTAAAAGGGGAAGGGGTTGCTTTTGAACTTCAAGAAGGCCAGAGGCACAGCAGGGGCTGTGTTAGCAAAGGGAAAAGGCAAAAAGCCCTGTGGAAAGAAATGCTGCAAAGAGGAAGCGCTAACGCTTCTAGTTGATGAGGCTTAAATCAGATTTCAGAAGTGCCACGAGTTTAAATACTGTTTATAGGACTGAAGCATTGCTGCTCCTTTATCTAGCTGGATTTTAAATATTCCCTAATTTGATTACTCGGGGGAGAGGCAGGCAGAACCACGTTAAATGAGCTTTACTGTTAATTATTCAGAGGGCTTTTTATTGAGTAATCAAACATAAAGTCTTACAAAAAGCTTGAGGCACAGTCTCACCCTCCTCCCCAGCCAAGTTCCACCTTGGTGTCTGGGCACAATTCGTGCATCATAGCCGTGAGCTGGCATGTGCCCAGCGAGGCTCTGCCAGTGAGGAGTGCACCCCCCCCCCCATGGGCTGGTGAAGGCCTCTGGTTCTCCCAATGCCATGAGAAGCCAGTCCTAAGTAAGGTTGGTCTTGATCACCTTCGCCTCCTAGATCTGAGCATCTGCCCCACCACTGGCACTCTGCAGCCCCTGATAACTCTAGACCCCATCAGTGCCTCTCCCCATCAAACTGGTCTGACCATCTCATTCCCTCAAGGCCCTTGTCTATGACAGCCATCTAAAGTCCTTACTGCAGAGAAAAGGGGAATAAAGAAAGAGATGCATGGATGGATGGATGGATGGATGGATGGATGGATGGATGGATGGATGGATTAGATGAACGGAAAGGAATGGATGGACTTGATGGATTGGGTGAAATGGACTGAATAGACTGGATGGAGGGATTGAATGGATTGGATGGAATGGACAAGATCCGTCGTCTGCAAACATGTGGCTCTTTGGCTCCTTGAGTGTGGCTCTTCCACAAAATACCATGGCCTGGGCAAGTCTATTTTGAAGAAGTGGCATTAGAAGAAGTTTAAGTTTAAAACAGTTGGCTCTCAAAAGACATTTCAATCGTTGTACTGTTGATATTTGACTCTGTTGCCTAATGAATTTGCCGACCACTGGACTAGATGAACTGGATGGATGGATTAGATGAATGGGGTGGACTGGGTGGATTGGGTGGATGGATAGAGTAAGCAGTAGTCTCCCTAATTTTGATTTTCACTCGCAAGACCCAGTTATGGAGAACTGTAACCTCCCACTTCTTCACAAGTACAGGATGGGAAGGGGGGGGGGGCATTGATAACTAAGACCAGCCACCATTCATCATCTGTTTATTTCATTTCTTAAAATAACTCATAATAAACCGAGACTCTGGAACTGGAAAACGCACTAACCTGTTTCTGCTTCTCACTCAGGGACCCGGGTGGAAGCAAGAGCACAATAAAAAAAATCACTAAGGACAAGTCCATGGGACAGCGGTGGGAGCACTTCCTCTCGGCACCCAAGGTAACAGGCAGCGCGTGCGACTCTGCCATCTGGTGACCAGCCCCAACTTGTGCTGGAGGCATTCTCTCCAGTCTTTTCTCTCACTGGGTTCTTCTTTTTCTAGCTCGTTCTCTGAGTGAAGGAAAGTCAGAACCACATTCTCTTAGTCATCTGGAGGTCATAGGAGAGATGACATTTGGCTGGACACCATATCACAGAGAGGGAGGGTGGCCATGGCGCTGCTCAATAGATGTCACCAGAAGGATATGGACTCACTCAATAATAGTCATCTCTTAGAGAGAGAGAGAGAGAGAGAATAAGTGAATGATTCAACTGACAGGGCTTTCTATAAACTAGAACATGTGTTTATTAAGGAAATATCAAGAAGTCTATTCCTTTCACCAAAAAACATTCTTAACCCAAAAATCTTACAAATTCATCTACTCAACAAAGCACCAAAATAATAATGATGACATGATATTAGGTATGCAAAGGTCGTTGAGAGAGCATACAACTAGAGTGTGTGCTGAACCTTTCCTTTTACCTGCAAAATGGGTATGATGCTCATCCCTGTCTCCTTCACATTAGCAAAGGATCCCAGGAAACAAGACACACACTCACCTTGAAAATGTTCAAGTGCCACCTCCGCTGGTTTGGCTCAGTGGATGGAGCGCGGGCCTGTGGACTCAAGGTCCCAGGTTCGATTCCTGTCAAGGGCACATGCCGGGTTGTGGACTCTATCCCGGGGGGGGGGGGGGGCACCTGCAGGAGGCAGACAGTCAATGATTCTCTCTCATGTTTGATGTTTCTATCTCTCTCTCCCTCTCCCTTCCTCTTTGAAATCAATAAAAATAATTTTTATATGTTCAAGTGCTGAGCTTATTGTGGCTATGTATCTTTTAGAAGCCACTTTTTAATATCATTGCAACGGACCAGGTTCTGTGCTTAGGAAGCTAGTCTATGCTCTCAATAATCCCATGAGGCACTATTTTGATTCCAGATGGGAGAGGAGAAAACAGGGGCTCAGAGAGGTTAAGTGACTTGCATGAGGTCACACAGCTGGGTAATGGCGGAGCCAAGAGTTAATCCTAGCCTGTTTATTAACCACTGCTTATGAAACACTGAGTCTCTGAACGCATATTCTCCACGGTATCATGATTATAATTGGCCCTCATAACGAGCCTCGACATTTTCTTGCTCTTTCATCAGGGTGCTCATAGCTCTGAGAAGTCAGGATGCTGGTTTTTATCACAGAAAGTTGCTATGGAGATAGCGTGTGCATCTGTCTCCAGAGTTGCACAGAAAAAGCAGCAGGAGCCACAAACCTTTAAAAAATATCCTTCGGGAGCATACACAAGGGAAACGGGAGGAGGACAGTGAATCCCCACACGTGAGCCCTCACAAAATTGAATTCCCCGGGGCAAGTCTGTGGGGCAAGCTCTGGGCCACCGCGTGGTCCGCTCTGGGGGTGGGGGAGGACATAATTAGGAATCAGGAGACCTCGCTCCCCCACCAGGCTCCGCTCGCTGAGGGGCACTGGACTCATCCCTTCATCTCTCTTGACCCGGTTTCTCCGCCTGTCTGAGGAGCACTGTGCAGGTCACTCAGTAAGACAGACTCCTCTCTCTGTGTGGAGCTCACTGGAGCCGAGGCAGTGTGTGTGAGAGCCCGGCAAGCTAAGTAAATAAAAACCCACCAGGCTGAGTGAGCCCCCCCCGGGGAAGGGGGGTGAGGTCTGTGGCAAACCGGAAGCCTCTGGCCCAGCATCAGGAAGAACCTCTGTTCCCCATGAGCTCCTTTTGCTGTGTGAGGAAGGGGCCGAGGGTTTAGCATTTTTAAGAGACCAGTAGCCTCAGTGTCTATTTAAAAATCTCCCCACTTGGTAAATCTTGGGCAGCTAAACATGTTCCCCCCCCCCCGCCCCCATGAGCCATCCATGTGGAACCCTACTTCTCAGGAAGTATAAGGAACCACTGCAGCCACTACTGAGGAGTGACACAGCAGCTGGTTAGCACAGCTCTTGAGTGAAATACAACACAACGGAGCAGCACTGGGGTAAAGCCGTTCAGAGAGAGTCCGCGCAATGAAGGGCGGGAGGATGCTGAGCCCGCCTGTCATATCCCCCCGCTCTCAACTAATCAGGAGTGTCAGCCTTTCACTTTGGATTTCCTGATTGGGATTATTAATTGAATTTCAATTAATGGCAACTTCAGAAGCACAAAATGAGATCCTACCCAAGGAAGAAATGAAAAGCTCTTCTCAGAGCATCCCAGTCCCTCCTCTTGGTTTTACAGATGAGGAAACTGAGGCAAGGCCGAGTGACTTGTTCAAGGTCCCTCTGAGGTCCCCTGGCTGAGTCCAGTGCTCACTACATGACCCCAGGCTGCCCCCAGGACACAGTCTGTCTGTCCTTCAACAATGGCGTGGATCTAAAGCACCCGGTTTCCAGAGTGGGGACCTCGCGTCGTGCCGGGGGAAGCACACGGGGCGTTGTCCTTGAGCTCGGACACCCTCTCTCCCAGGGCGGCAGGGAGTCGAGGGGCTGTCAGGCTAGCAAGCTCTTGACCAAAGTCAGGACAAAGGGGACACTGTAGCAAGCTCCTAATTTATCCAAGGAGGGAACCTGCCCCAACCGGGAATCCGGCCATGACCTCCTGGTCGAGGGGTCGACGCTCAACCACTAAGTCACATGGGCCAAGCCCGCCTTTTTTTTCTAAAAATCCCTCTTTCTTCTCTCTTTCCTTCAGACCAAGAAATTCAAAACTCCTACACAGCGTGCCACGAGTCGCAAACCAAGCCGGCGAGGCTCGGCACTCAGCCTGTCTCGGGCCAGTGCAGGGTCCTCTCCGCTGAGCAGCATGATCTCCGTGAACCCTGGCTCAGATGAGCCCCCGAGCGTGACTGTCCAGACGGCGAGCAACAAGGACTTTGAGGACACGGAGTCGTCTTCCACCAAGCCAGACGAGGATCTCCACATCAGTAAGTCCTGCCTGGATCTGACCGGCTGCCCTGACGCTTTGCCTTGAAGCCAGATAGCAAGACCTCCTCCTGCTCCACTTTCTGCCCCGACTCGGTTAAGAGAGACACGGGGTTTCCCTTAGGCCTATTCTATCCCCTGGAGCCCCTCTGCTTTACTCCAGCGGGGATCAGAAATGTACCCTCTCACCTGGGCTGCTCTGAGCTGTTCCTCCTTGGGAGACAGTCGACGGTCATCCGTTTCTCTGTTTATAATGTTAACGATATATTTCATTTAGCCCAGTGTATGCAAAGCATCATCGTTTAAACCTGTAATCAGAAAGTCGTGTCTGAAGCTCCACACGTCACTTAGTTCCCAACACTGTGCGCCACCTCTTCTGGGCCCGCTCCAATCCCTCTGCAGCTCCCCGACCCCGAGAAGCAGAGGCGACGTCAGGCTTGGGGTTGGGTCCTGCCCGCACAGTCCGGCTCACGAGGGCCAGCCCTCCAGACAGCGAGCTCTCCTGTTCCCGTCAGGTCTGCAGAAGCTCCTGGAGATGGTTCGGGAGGAAGCCCGGAGGACGATCATGATGGAGACCGAGATGCACAAAACAGGGCCCAGGTATGTTCTCTCTCGCGACCCCTGGCGCTAATGAAGGGCATCGGGATAAGAACGGCAATATTCAATATTCACAACAGCAGCTCCCAGGGACTGAGCGTTTCCTCTGTGCCGGCACTGAGCGGTGTGCTTTTCTCCTGTGTATCATCTCCCCCACGCTCTTACAAGCACCCTACAAGGCAGGCACCATCGTCTTTATTTTACAAATAAGGAAATGCGGCTCAGAGAGGCAAAAGAACGTGCCGGAGGTCACCCAGCGAATGGATGTAAGACCAGGACGTGAATCCAGATCTTTCTGATTCCAGAAACCATTCTCTGTAAGGTTATCCGTTCATTCTGTTAGTATTGAAGAAAGTGTAGGGGGCTATGTGCTAATTACAGAGGGAGGGGTTCTGGCAGGAAAGCTCAGACCTGTGCGAGTAAACAATACGGGCACCTGATCTCCCCTGGAATGGTGATCAGGGAAGGTTCCTCCAAGAAGAAACATTAAGCTGAGGTTTTTGAATGGAGCAGGAAAAGGAGCTAGCCAGGCAAAATTGGGGAGGGGCAAGGGAGAACATTATGGGCAACACATACATATGCGAACCTGGTCACCAGGGACCACATCACCTTCAAAGAATTGAGATGCAGCGCAAATGGATGGGAAGAGGCATGAGTCCACCTGGGACCTTGGAGGACACTTCACCGAGCCTCGTGTCTATCCCAGGCGTCACAGGAATCCTTTGAAGTTTCAAGCCGGCAACCAATGGCATTGGCTCAGAGGGTCAGACTTGAACCCGAGGAGTCTTCCTTCTGGTGGGAAGCATTGTCCACAGAGCTTCTGGCCTCTAAAAGCCTCGGAGAGCACATGGGCCAGAGCTGGAGTTCCCCCTTCCCAAGTGTAGAGCCTCCCAATAAGCAAAGAAATTACTTGCTGAGAGTAAACGAGGTACCAGGAGAGGTTCATCACCGCCTTCCGCCTGCTGAGATGCCGGCTAAGACTTATTGGTTATTGTTGTCACCGTAATTACAGTTCACCAAGCGCTTTCACCTCCGCTTGCAATGATGAATTTCTCCGCTGCTGCCTCAATTCGCATCAAGGCTTGGAGGCGTGGCCCTCGCGGGCACTCAGAGACAGCATTGGCTCTGCTTGCCTGACTGATTCCTCAGCATTAAAGAGAGACGATCATGATGACAGTCAGCTCTACAAGGCCCCTCCCCGCTTTGTAAGAACTCCGGGTGTGAACCCTGGCTTGGAGTTGACTGCCACGGGTGCAAACCCTGAGGCTCTGGAACCAGTCCCTCGGCCTTTCTCCATTTCCTCGGCTGATAAAAGGAGATTGGGAAGCTTCAAAGCATTGGTCTTGGGACCAAACAGACGAAGGTTAATCTCCATCCTCATTTCACTGCCCTGAGATGTTGAGCAAGTTGCTTCACCGCTCTGAGCCTGATTCCCACTGTGTAAAGCGAGGCTCACTGACAACCTCTCCCAAAGGGCTGCAGTAAGAATTCAATGCTATCAGCCTGTTAGGGTATTACTATTATTGTTATGGACGTAATACCTACTCCAATGAGTCGTTTTTATGCATTTCATGAGATATAATGCATTTCACATTTTAGCATGTGCCTGACAACAAGTGGCAGTGGTGGTCGTGGCGGTGGTGATGGCTGTGACTTTTATTTTACACACATAGTGTCCCACTGTCCTCACTGCGCCTTGCCGAGACACACTCATTAAGCATAACCATCGATCCATCTCACAGACATAGGAGAATGGTGGTGAGTGGCTTGCTTAGGTCACCAAAGACAAAAAGCAGGCAAGAATCTGGTCCGCACAAAACTCACCACACAGCCTCTGTGTCCGGTCTGATGATAAAATAACCATGGCTGCAGAGCAAGAACCCGTTGCAATGCCCCATCCTCCTCACTCCTCCGGGAGGAAACTCTCCCTGTCTCCCTGAGGCCACAGGCAGGGAGGGCTTCTCCTCACTCTAGAGCCAGCGTTCCCTTCTCACTTTAGATATCAAATTGGCTCCCATCAAGGCTGACATGGAATCCTAGAGTTCCGATCCCGGGCCCCAGCCTCTGTCCTCTGTCATCTGGCTTTAGTCCGTTTGGGCCACTATCACTGGGTGGTTCATAAACAACAGACATTCCTATCTCACAGCCTGGAGGTGGGAAAGCCAAGATCGAGGTGCGGGCAGATCTGGTGTCCGGTAAGAGCCCTCTGCCTCACAGACCGCTGTCCTCTCACTGTGACCTCACACGGCAGTGGGACAAGCTAGCGCCCTAGGGTCTCTTATGAAGTGCACTATCCCATTCATGAGGGCTCCACCTAATGATGTAAACACTCCCAAAGGCCCGGCCTCCTAACCATCGCCTTGGGGGGCTAAGATTTCAATGTATGAGTTGGGAGAGCAAGAAGACTCAAATATTCAGATCACAACATCGTCTAGGAAGACGACCTTTTCTTAAATTCCTCTAACTCAGTGGTCGGCAAACTCAGTAGTCACCAGAGCCACATATCAACAGTACAATGATTGAAATTTCTTGAGAGCCGAAAACCGACTTCTGCCCATGGGCCACGAAGTTTCAATTGCACAGTATTTTGTGGAAGAACCACACTCAAGGGGCCAAAGAGCCGCATGTGGCTCGAGAGCAGCAGTTTGCCAACCACTGGTCTAGGAAGACAGCCTTTTCTTAAATTCCTCTAGTTTATATTTTCCAAAGTTCCCCCAAAGATTCCCCAAAGGTCCCCAAAGTGCTCCAAAGGTCCCCAAAGAATCAGCTGGGATGTTTGCGAAAAATGAAAATTTCTTCTCTTCACCCCAGACCCACTGGGTCAGAATCTCCAGAAGAAACCGTATTTTTAAAATATATACATTTTTATTGATTTCAGGGAGAGGTAGAGAAAGACAGAAACATCAATGATGAGAGAGAATCGTTGATCAGCTGCCTCCAGCAAGCCCCCCACTGGGTATGGAGCCCACAATTCAGGCATGTGTCCTGACCAGGAATTGAACCATGACCTTCTGGTTCATAGGTAGACACTCAACCACTGAGCCATGCTGGCTGGGCAGAAACCATGTTTTTTAATAAGCACTTTCGGTGGGCATTCCGTCACAGTATGCTGAGAAACTCTCATGTTTCAAAATGTGCTCCCTGCACACAGGTATCAGAAGAGTGGGTATGTGTGTGTGTATGCATGTGTGTGGTTTTAAATGCAGCTTCCAGGGTAGGGCCCCCAACTCCAGGCCTAATATATGCAAATCCCGGGAGCAGGGCTCAGGAATCTGTATTCTCGGCAGTCTCTCCAGGTGAGTCCTGTGCCCGGTAGTCTAAGGAGCCCTGCTCCAGAAAGAGAATCCTTTGTCCTCCCACAGACAATGACCGCCTCAGGAGCACCACAGGTCTGGTACCTTACTAAGAGGTTCTTCTTCTTGCTTTGCAGTATCTCAGCAATGTTGAAACAAATCAAGAGCGATTCTGCCTATAAAGACATGCAGCTCACCCTCAAATCCAGGTAGGAAGGCTTGGGGCCCACAGCAGGTCGGTCAGGAGCACCCCTCAGTTACAGGGGCCATTGTACAGCGGCTCCTCGCCAGACCATGGAATGGGGTGCAGGGAGGGCCAGCTTTTTCCTTCTTCACTAGAAACAAGCCCCTTAACTCCCGGCCCTGGGGAGAGTACCCAGGCATTTCTCCCCACCAACCGCATGCTAAGCAGCCACAGGGTCCTCAGTCTCCAGGACAGAGGGATGCAGAGGGAGGGTGTGTTATAGAGCTAGTCCTTCCCTCTTTATCAGGTGAGTTACAGTGGGGGAGGGGAGATCTGCCCCCCATCTCATCCATTTATCTCAAAAATATTCATTGAACCCACTCTGGGCCAGGAGCTGTGCTGGGTTTGGGGGATTTTTAATATATTTTTATTGATTTTTTACAGAGAGGAAGGGAGAGAGATAGAGAGTTAGAAACTGATATGAGAGAAACATCGATCAGCTGCCTCCTGCACACTCCCCACTGGGCATGTACCCGCAACCAAGGTACATGCCCTTGACCGGAATCAAACCCAGGACCCTTGAGTCTGCAGGCCAACGCTCTATCCACTGAGCCAAACCAGTCATGGCTGTTGCTTGTATTTCTGTGTATCTGTTTGTTTGTTTGTCACAGCTAATAACACTGCTAGAAAAGAAGAAAGTCATCTATAAGAGGAAGGTCACAGCCAACACATTTGCCCCCAAATAATTCGTCTGCAGGGTTGAAGCAGCTGGTTGAATCCAGCACAGGGCCTTCTGGGTATTATTACTGGGGCTCTGCCTTAATTGAGTGGAGCATTTGCTCCACCACCTGCCAGGCCTAAGACCTCTAAGTCCAGTCCCATGAGCCTCTGGGGAAAGCAGAAAAGGATAGAACCTTTCCTACGGAGAGGGGTCTGCGAGGACACCAGGCCTGCCTCCTTAAAGGAGTCCCAGAGGTCACAAGGCCAAAAGGAAAGGATTAGTCACATATCACAGGGATATGAAAGATTCTTGCCCTCTATAACCACACAGATAGAGCAGTCAAGTCCATTTTTTGAGGCGTTTGGAGTAAACAAAGGGAGACAGGGTGAGAGAGAAGGTGCTAGACCAGCCGTGGACAAACTACGGCCCGCGGGCCGGATCCGGCCCATTCGGCTGTTCTATCCCGCCTATGGAGCCAAAAGAACGGAGGGTTCTCTTGCTCTCCCCTCCGCTCCTTCACCAGCAGCCCAAGATGAGAGTGCCAGCATGGTCAGGTTGCTTTTGTTCCGACCCTCCGGTCCAGTTTAAGAACCCATTGTGGCCCTCGAGTCAAAAAGTTTGCCCTCCCCTGTGCTAGACCCAGGTGCTGAAGGTCTGGGTCACCTGGGAGAAGGCACAGAGGAGGGATGGGCTTGAGCAAGGGAGCTTCTCCCACTCCCCAGGAGCCCCAGCCAGGCAAAGTCACAGGAAGACACAGCCACTCGATGAATTAAATTAGCCCCCACATAAGAAAGGGACAAATGGTATAAGAAGTTGATTGGGTACAGATGAGGAAACTGGCATTCCAGAGCGAGTTCCTGGCCCACAGACCAGAACTGGGCTCTGCACCCAGTTGTGTCTGCCTCCAAAGTCAAGTGAAGAGGATATTCAATTCAAGGGTCCAATTTAAAGTTGAGAATCCGTAAATGAAGAGGCAGTCTGGAGTCAGGAACACCCAGAACAACATGATGAGGAGGACTCACCCATCCCTTCGCCAAGTCTGCCCTTGGCCCCAGGTTAAGAGCTCGTGGGTAGAGACAGGAGGACAGGAGGGTCCACAATGAAGTTATCCTTCTGTTAGAGACCCATTTTATTCAAAAGAAACTGGGATCCAGAAAATATGTCATCCTGCCACTAGGCAGAGACAGAAGGTCAACGTTGGACCAGGGGAGTCGGAGCAAGCAGAACTGGCTGTAGACCACGGATACTGTAGGAGTTTAAGAAGGAGAAAAGAAACAAGGATGCTCCAGGCAGGGTGTGAGATGAGCAAAGGCAAAAAGGTGGGAAAAATACACACTGAGTTCTATAACCTGTGTCTTTTTTTTTTTTATTGATATTTTACAGAGAGGAAGGAAGAGAGATAGAGAGCTAGAAACGTCGATGAGAGAGAAACATCGACCAGCTGCCTCTTGCACACCCCCCACTGGGGATGTGCCCGCAACCAATGTACATGCCCTTGATCAGAATCGAACCCGGGACCTTTCAGTCCGCAGACCGACGCTCTACCACTGAGCCAAACCGGTTTCGGCCACCTGTGTCTTGATTGGAACCATTCCCTAACCTGAATCCTGGAGGCCAGCAGGCATCACAGGAAACTTTCCTGTGTGAACCCTGAAACTTTCCTTTGTGTGAAAAGCAAGCTCCAGGCCACCTGAAAGCATCCCTCTCTATTTCAGTGACAAGTCGAGCAGTACAAGTGCAGAAACCCACAGCCAACCAATCCAGAAGAAGTCTAAGAGGTAAGCCAGGTGGGCAAGAGGGATTGTGGCGACCACACCCTCTATCTTCCCAGGGAAATAACCCAGTGTAGACCAGAGACACCGCTGAAGGACCAGGGGCTCCCAGGGCAAGGGGCTCAAGGTCAAGATGCCGAGCAACAACACAAGCAATGGCAACAAATCCGTCCTCTGTGCCAGGCCCTGGGAAAAGCATTCCGTATCCACTATCTTGCTTATTCCTCAAAAGCAATCCTACGAGATGGTAACATTATCCCATACCACAGGGGACCCTTGGCCAATGAAATATCCTGCCCAACCCACGCAGCTAAGAAACGTGGCACTGGAGTTTGAACCTGGATCTCCCAGCTCCAAATTCCACCTTCATCTCCTTAGCATTCGCTGGGCTCACCTGGCCAGATGTCTCACTGTGGGCTCGTTTCATAAGGCCTGCACCACCAGCCTGATACGGTCGGGAAGGCTTGTCCTTCCTACATCCACGGTGATGCTGAGGACGCGCCAAGTGAGGGCAGAGAGCCCTGGTGGGCACGTGGAATTCCCATAGCAGAGCACTGTGGGGCCCAGAAAGACCAGCCTCGTGGGTCTGTCTTCTGGACCTGATCCCCCAAACCCCTCTTGTCTGTGTCCACAGCCGCCCCTACCATGACCTCATCAACTGCAAAACAAGTGTGTGTACCACCATGAGGGCCAAGTTCTACAACGTGGCCCAGGAGGCCAGCTTCTGCCTGCAGGACAAGATGGAAATCCTCATGAAGTAAGGAGACATGTAGATGCACTCGCACTGTGTGCCCACACGATGCCGTGTGCTGGTGCTGAGGCTACAGCTGGGTTCAGGGAGGATGTGTTCTCTGCCCTCAGAGAGCTTATCGTCCCTCCTGGGAAATATGGGCAGAAACAAACTAACTGAATTAATAAGCACAGGTACAAATTATAATCATTGTTATCTAGGAAAAGAACTAGTGCTCTGTGAGAGGGAGAAACCATGGGGACCTAATGTAGTCAGGTAATCCAGGAAGTCCTCGCCAAGGATAAGGAAGAGCTAGCTGCTGGGGTGGGGAGAGGGTAGATGCACACTCCAGGCAGCAGGAAGGTGCATACAAAGTCCTAAGGCTGAAAGGGACACAGAAAGTGTGAAGAGGACAGAGAAGTGGCAGGTGACAGCTGCATCACGCACAGCCAGCCATGAATGTCATGATTAAAACTTGGAACTGATGTTAAGAGCACCAGAGACCACTGGAAACTTTTTTTTATTCTGACAATCCAGTAAGCACCTCCCATCCCAGCCTACTCTTTGACTGCCATGACCATTCGTTCCAATGAACTTGTCCATTCAACAAAGGTCGCAGGATGACCCTCTGCCCTCTCAGCCCGGATGGACTGGCTGTTATGAGCCGCGAGATTAGAGGTGATTGGTCCCTGCCCTCTGGGAGCCCCCAGTCCAATGAGGGAGACAGAAAAGTAAACAGGCAATTACCACTCAGAGTGATGAGGACCAATGGGGGGGGTGAGCAGGGGGCCAAAGGGACACGGGAAGAGGGTGTCCTTCCCAGCAATTGCTGATTGCCCCCCATCAGCAATCAGCAAGGTCATCCGGGGAAAACAGCATTTTCAGTTTAGTAAAGTCAGGTAATATTTCTAGGGCGCCTACTGTGTAGCAGTCACGGTGTAAGAGCCTTGTGTGTATTTATCACTGAGTCCTCACAACAATCCTACGGGTGGGTACTATCATTAGACCCATTTTATAGATGAGAAAAGTGGGCTCAGAGATGTCTCTTGTCAAAGGTCAGCCAGGAGTTAAGCAGTAAAGGTGGCATTCAAACTCAGAGAGACACACAGGAAAAGGAGAAAAGTAGGGAGGTCCAGGGAAAAGAACAGCAGTCCCAGAGGCCAGAAGGGCCCCCGTGGGTCAGGAACTACCAGTAGCCAGGTGTGGCTGGGACTTGGTTGTGGTTGCTTACAAGGTCATCAGAGAAAAAGAGAGGCCAGATCATAAAAGGCCTTACCAGCCCACCTGTGGAGGTTGGACTTTATCTCAGTCTTTGATCGTGAGCCAAAGCATAAAATTCTGGGAGAGAAGAGATGGGAAGGATAGGGATAAAGCTGGGGAATGTAGGGGCTGAAGAATGGAGAGCCTCAGAGGGCTTTATTCTGAGTAAAATGGGAAGCTATCAAAATGCATATAAGGTGAATGGCATGGTTATATTTATTAAGTCTCTTTGGAGAGATAGGACATATGCCCAAAATGATAACGGGAGCAGGGAAGAGAGGAAACAGCATGAGTTGAACACCCACTGTGTGACTGGCAGGCACCAAGTTCAGCACTTTCCACACATTGTATTATGTAATCCTCACCTCTGAGAGCTGGGAACCATTATTATCCTTCATTTTACAGATGAGAATGCTGTGCAAATACAATCAAAGGTAGGGAGAGAATGAATGCTGATTTTTTTTAAAAAAATTACTGACTGTAGCAAGAAAAGAGCGTTCAGGACCTTGGAGAGAGGTGTATCCTCTGGTAGACAAAGCCAGGTAGTAAATTAAATAGTGGCTGGAGGGTTAAGAAGAACCTCATGCAGGGGGGAAAAAAAAGCAGCTAGATGGTTAAAGGAGGCAGGTGTCTGACTCTTCTCCCTCTTTCTCACACAACCTGTGATGCAGGCGCCAGGAAGAGAGAGGCCTCCAGAAGTTCCATTCTTTTGCCCTCGTCTCGAATTTTCAAAAGGACGTAGCAAAAATGAGACATAAGGTCGCCAAGGTAAAAGGAGACGCAGAAGAAATCGCAGACCACTGGTAAATACCCTGAGAGCCCGATGAGACGGTCCCTGGAGGGGGTGGAGGACTGGCTGCTGTTACAAAATCACATTTGATCCCATTCGCTCTCGCAACGTGGAGAGGCCTCACTCCAAAGCTGCCCTCGGCCAGCAGCAGGGCCCCCCCCAAACAGGCTATCTCAGAGCGGTCAGGCAAGAACCCTTCAGTTCCCGAAGCACAGACCCTCCGACCAGCTCTGTTCCCCACATTTATCTTCTATTTGATACAGACTTGCAAATAAGGACCCGCTCACCAGCCCCTGTGGGAGCGGCAGATGAGGCAAACCAACCCGGAAACGTCCGGAGTCAGAGGTCTCCGGGGTGACCCCTGTATTCCTTAAATACCTTCACCCCTCACCGACACAGAACCAGGCAGACCTGTCCTAGGAACTCTGTGCCCAGGCGTGATAATAAGTATAACAAAAGCAACAGGAACTGAGTGATTGTTGGATGGCAGACACCACCCTGAACCATGTTCCTATATTATCTACTGTATTCCCCCCCAAAAAAATCCCGAAGGTGCATATCAACCCCCACTTTATGAATAAGGAAGAGTTAGGATTTAGACCCCTGCCTGATCCCGGTCTCTATGCTCATCTGCAACACAGGATTGGAGTGGGATGAACTGTAATTTTATGAACCTAATCCTGGCAGGGTGAGTAAATCAGCCTCTACAAGTAAGATGAGAAAGTCTAAAAATGTACCCCGAATCCTTCCATGATTTTAATAGTGTGGAACTGAAGCCTACAAAGAGACATAAATATATATAAACATATATCATAAAATATAAAACAGTACGTACGAGGAGCCCAAATTGTATGGAGGTCAATTTCTTCTTCAAATGTTTCCACAATGGGTACATATGCATCAGGGTGGTACATATATGCCACCCTGATATATATCTCTTTTAAAAAGAGACCCTCTTAAACCCCATCACACCTGAACCCCCTCAGGACTAGAATCCACCTTGTTCTCACCATGGATTAGCAAACTGCCCTCACACTCTGTGGTAGCAACAGAAAGGTTCACAAAACCCACTGAAATACGCAGAGCTGTGGCCCAAGATTCCTCAGGCAGAGACGTGGGAAATGCACACCCTTCCTCCCTGTCTATCCCCCTCCCCACCTTCCTCCCCCACTCCACCCCCTCTCCCTCCTCCTCCTCCTCCAGCTGGTGTGTGAAAGCCTCCTCTACTCTGGAGTCTCCCCCGCGGAAGTGTCCGTGTCCTCCCTGGCCTGATCAACTCTCAAAAGTGACACTTCAAAACCTCAGTCACCTTTCCTTTCTTGCAAGCTTTTCATGCCGCCTGCTAGAAAAGGAATAAATGCATCTCTTTAAAGTATGTCCTTAATTTGTTTTTCTAATGAGATGCAAATCGTGCTCCAGCTCTTACTGCCCTTAAAAATTAAAGAGGTGCCTGGTCTGCAGGCCCCTTGCATTTGGGGTGGAGGAAAGTCCTCCAGATAAAGACTGATGCTGCCCTGGAGGCATGGCATGAGAGGCAGAGAGAGATGGAGGACCTGAGGTGCCAGCCCCACCTCCCGGCAGCTCCCTAACTGGCCCTCTCTTCTTGAAACCCGAGGTACTTTGATCTCCTGTCCAAACTCCCTGACGATCTGAAGAGTTTCCGCCCCGCCAAAAAGATCCTGGCAAAGCTGCAGAAGTTCGGGGAAAACCTGGACCTGAGAATCAGGCCGCACGTCCTCCTGAAAGTGCTCCAGGATCTGAGGACCTGGGAACTGTGCTCCCCGGACGTCGCTGTGGCTGTGGAGGTAACTGCCAAGTCCTTTCCCTTCACCGTGTCCCAGGGCCCTCATCCCACCACCTCCCAACACCCAGGCCCCAGGAAGTGCTGGGAACACAACGTAAAAGGCAGAGATCTCTGCCTTCTTCCGGGAGCTTATCAGCTACTTGGAGAGGGATTGTCACATGACCTTGGTTGTTCAACTCCAGGGGACGTTATGTTCTTTGTAAATGGTGCCCTCCCCTCCAGAAACTGGAGACCTTGGAGAGACAGAAATAAGTGGGCAAGGGAATAAAATAACTGGCGGTCATAACGAGGAGCCCTCTAGATCTGACTACTAAAACTGTGGCCCGTGGACCAACAGCATGGACCTCGCCCGGGTGCTTCTTAGCAGCGCAGAATCTTAGGTGCCAAACCACATCTGCCAACTCAGAGTCTGCATATCAATGAGTCCCCAGGTGATTTTTATGCATAATAAAGTTTGAGGAGCACTCATTCAAGGTCAAGGTAGAAGGGACCTACCTTAGCCAGAGCCACTGGGTAAGGTGAGTTTTAAGCCAAGGCCTGGATGCTGAAGAGACAGCACTAAGAAGAGAAGGGGGACAGGCAGGTCAGGCAAAGGGAAGAGCATGTCCAAGGCCGCAGCACAGAACTTGAACTGTTGGAGGAATTTGCAGGCAGTCAATGGCGGGTGAATGCAAGCAAGCAAGGGGCCCTTTCAGGAAAGACTCTAGCTGGCTAGACCAAAACGAACTCCAGGGCAACTGTCCAACCTCCACTTGCCGGTTATGGGGTCTACCTTTAACCTGCCAGTTATGGGGCCATCTCCGAATGGGCAAGAGGAGGGGGGATATGGAGGCTCCCCCCATTCTCTGAGGTGAGTGCATGGCCCCAGCGAGTGAAACTCAGCATGTTCCTCTCCCAGTGAGAACATCACAGAACTTCCAATAACCTGGATGTGGGTGTCTTAACCTAGAATCTATTTGAAACTACATTCTGTGTCTTAACCCTTTCCTGGAAGCAAGGCCACAGCTGTCATCAATGCTCAAGGGCTTTATGAACCAAAATTAGTTTAAGGACATATTACTTTTTTTAAAAAGATAGTAAGGAGTAGAAAAGAAAGAAAAGTAAGACAGCTGAGTTTTCCTGATCTCCCTAAATTTCTCTGGGTCAATAGAAAAGGCTTCGAATGAGCCTGCTGACCCTGGACACTGGAAAGGGATCTTTTTCTAGAAGGAGCCACCCCAGCGCGATGCTGCATTCTGAATGTCTGAATGGCCGAAGGCATTCTGGGACCGCCACCCTCAATCACAAATATCTCAGGATCTTGAGGGAAGGGGAGGGCAAGGAATCGAGCTTTCAGATCAAATCTGAGGCTGCCCCTGTGTTTGCCCTGCAGTTTGTGCGAGAACACATAATCCATATGCCTCACGAGGATTATATCAACTGGCTGCAGACCCGGATCAACATCCCCACCCGGCCCCAGACTGCCCGGACATAGCCCGGGCCGGGCCGGCCAGCTGTCCTGCTGCAGGAGGGCTAGTCGACACTGGGCTCCTGCTTCCTGCCTGTTCTCGTAGACACTCACTATATAAAAGTCAATCTGGAGACTGACTTCTGGCCAAGTAGAAACTCCCCTCACCCTCACACCCAGCCCAACCTTCCAGTCTCTGTTCCTCACTGACCCAGCCTGACTCTACCGCTCCCTTCTAGATCCCTGCACTGTACCCTCAGATTCCAGATAATAAAATTGAGCTGAATGTTTGATGTCGGGCTGGGAAGGAGTTGGGGCTGTGGAATCTGGGTGTGGTGTTCAGAGACTAACGGTGACAACAGTTACCACTTACTGAGCCTTTGTTATTCAATGGGCGCAGTGGTGGGTGATTTTGTGGCCTCGTAATGCCGTTCATAATCATGTGCAGCTGCTTCTTCATTCCCTCCCTACCCCTACAGACCCTCCAACCCTCACTGTGTGAGGCAAGGAGTCACAAAAGCTATCTTGCTTTTGGAATCATTCCCAAGGGATAGCTCTAATGGCGGGGCTTCCTGGCACCATATACACTTCAATTTGCACAGCAATCCACAGTTTGCAAATTAGATAATATTCCAGCAGCATCGTGTGCAAGGCTCAGGCCATCCCTCTGAGGTAAGCTTTGTTATCATCGCCATTTCACAAATAAGGACACCAAAACTTAAGGTCATTTGCCAACAGTCACACAGCCAGTAAGTGGCAGAGCCATGTCGAGAATGGGTGTCTGTCTGTCTAGCACAGGAGACATGCTGAAACCACAGGATTTACTCCACCCTCCTGCTTACCACGTTCCAAGACTATTTCTCAGAGCTGCAGCACCACCTAGTGGGTTCAGTTAGTATTATGCTTCCATCATGCTTGCCTGCAAAATATAACCTACTAAAAAGGAAGGCAACAAGCATTACCAGCAGCAACAAGACCTACTTCGGTTGGGCAAGGAATATTTATTCAAACAAAGGCCCTTTTACTACTAAGTAGATTAGGGACTAGGGGGAGGCACGACATCACCTCCCAGCTCCTAGCCTCAGAAGAGCCGCAGGGAGAAATACTTATTTTAGGGGCTTTTGTCTTGGGACTCAGATCGGTCACCTTTTGGTGGAGGTCAGAGCCAGAGATTCAGTCACAATACATTTTTAAAACCATTTACATCTTCCAAATGGCAAAATTCACTATGCCAAACCTTCCCAAAGATGTGAAACTCTTCCCAAATACGTAAAATTCTTCTCACCAAAATAATGGGGAGGCTGGAGGACAATGAGCCATCCTGAGGTGCTTCATGAGGCACATTCACGTCCAAAGTCCCAAAACCAAACCAGAGATGAAAAAACTGACTATTGGGGCCAACTTTCAGCTTCACATGGATTTGAAGAAGGTGTTCGTGGGAGTAGGTGTGTGAAGGAGAAGAATGGTTCCTATTGAGTGGAAAACAGGTCCTGGATGTGGCACCTGGGTGAATGGAGTTGAGGGAGGAAGGGGCGCCACTTGGTGGGTGGTAGGTGGGGGGGGGGCTGATCATGATGCTCATGGACTGTTTGAGCCAGGTTAGACCTTGTCATCTACTTGAGCTTGAGAATGTGAGAGATATCACAGGTATAAAAAGACTCCTAGAAGCTGAAACCGCTTTGGCTCAGTGGATAGAGCATCGGACTGCAGACTGAAGGGTCCCAGGTTCGATTCTGGTCAAGGGCATGTACCTTGGTTGCGGGCACATCCCCAGTAGGAGATGTGCAGGAGGCAGCTGATCGATGTTTCTCTCTCATCGACGTTTCTAACTCTCTATCCCTCTCAATTCCTCTCTGTGTAAAATCAATAAAAATATATTTTTTTAAAAAGACTCCTAGAAGACTGGACAAAGAAGATCTTACACCTATGGACGAGGACAGGGGGGGATGGGGACAAGGGCGTGGGGTGGGGTGGAAACTGGGTGGAGGAGAGCTATGGGGGGGGAGAGGAACATCTGTAATAATCAGAAGAATAAAGATTTTTTTAAAGACACCTAGACCCTATCCTCCAGGATTATGCAGAAGGTTTGAACAGTGGTCCTATAGCGATGGTTAAGAGAAAAGGTTCTAGTGTCAGATTGAGAACATTCAGATCCTAACTGTGCTCTCTCACGAGCTACATGACTTTGGGTGGTGTCTTCACTTCCACATACCTCATCTTTAAAATGGGTATAACGCCACCGAATCAATGAGAGAGCATGGGTAAGGCTTATACCTCACAGTAAGACTCAATCCACGTCCTAACGATGGAGGTGGCGACGGCAAAGGGGTGCAGATGGAGGACACAGAAGCCACGTCCCCAACCTGGCAAGGCGAGGAAGGCATAGCAAACAGTCTTTAGACACATGCAATGAAATCTGATCCTGGCTAATTTTACCAAGTCTGAGGTAAAATTACTGCCTCTGAGGACATAAAGGTCTGATTGCCAAAGCCTCAGTCACATGACCACATCCAAGCTGCATGAAAGGCCGAGAAAGCAGATTCTGGCTTTTTCAATGTTTATAATAGGCTTTTTCAATGTTTATAATAGGAGTACGATTCATATCTTAAAGTGCAAGATTCCCCCCCAAAAAAAGAAAGAAGTTCAGATTCGAGCCACAAGAAGATATGCCAAAGTGTCCTCTAGAGAAAGCTTCCTGGGATAAGTACCAGCTTAGCCGAGTCAAAATGATCTACATCCCACATGTTACCAATGAGGAGAAGGGACACAGGCAGGTGGACTCTCCAAAGCCACAGCTTTGGGAGGAAGAGAGAACGGGACTGGAAAGAGGGAGCTGTGGGGTTCAGGAGGAGACCCAGAAGGGACCTCTAATGAGGTTGTGGGAGGAAGATGCAAAAAATCTCAGCCAGAAGTTGATGGTGGGTCTAGAAGCGGTAGCAGCAGAGAATAGGGGATCGTGGTTAATATCCAAGCCTGGGAAGAAGTTGGGATCCAGCATAGAAGACGATCCTATATAATAATAGGCTAATATGGAGATAGTCCCCTTGGGAGTTCCACCGGGAGACCGGGAGTACAATCCCTCAGGATGACGTACTCTGACCACCAGGGGGCGGCACAGAACATGGCAGGCCTGAGGGTCCTGAGGGAGCCGGGGAAGGAGGAAGTGGGGAGGCTGGGAGGTGGGGAACCTGACCTGCCCTGATCACTGGCCAGGCCTAGAGACCTTACCTGTGCACAAATTTCATGCATCGGCCCTCTAGTTGTATAATAAAGAAATTGTCTGGGTTTTTTATGCCCATTTCCTGGGATAGGGCCTCTAAATCCTTGGAAGTTCTCAAATAATATAAGTACCTGTTATTCATGTTAGGTCCCTCAGGGCACACCTGAATTTATGCTAATGAGGTGACTATAGTAGGCCCCTGGATAGCTTTAGATTGGAGGCTAGCCATACTAGAAAGACCAATCATGTGATTAGAAGGTTGTGGTTTGAGTCATGTGATGTCAGTTTGTCCCTCCTGAAGGTCAGGGAAAGAAGGGAGATCAAGTTCAGTCACGGGGTTAATGATTCAATCAGTCATGCCCACATAATAATAAAAACTCTGAATGCCAGGAGCTTCCGTGAGTTTCCCTGGTTGTGAACCATATACGATGTACCAGAAGGGTGATAAGCTTGAGGAGATGGAAATTTCAAGTTTGGAACCCTCTTCCTATGTAACTCTTCATCCTAAAGGTCTTTATTTATACCTTTATAATAAAACTAGTGGCCCAGTGTACAAAATCTGTGCACAGGGGTGGGGAGGGGGGTCCCCCAGCCTGGCCTGTGCCCTGTCTCAGTGCAGGACCCCCGCAATCTATTGCCCCAAAGAGGTAGGCCCCACCCACCCATCTGGGGCTCCTGGATGGATTGCCCCAAAGAGGTAGGCCAGAGCCAGGGAGGCCTGCAGACCTCCGCTCACCTGCAGACCCCCAGCCAGGCCCACGGCAGAGGGGCCTCTCTAAGCACCTGCAAACCCCCAGGCCAGCATAGGGGGGCGGGGATGTGAGCCTCATGTCTCCAGGCCAGCACAGGTGGCGGGAATGCAGCCTGCTGATCAGTCCTTTAGTGACGGTATCCCAACCAATTTGCATATTATCCTATTATTAGATAGATTGTAATCATAGGTGTCCTGAGTTCTGTGAATGGTTCTATTGAATTATTGGACTTAAGGGGCTATTGGTAACCCCTAAATTGTCTAATGAATTATTGGACCTAGGGGCTTTAGGTGACCCCCAAATTTGGAGCCAGTTGGTCAAAAGTGTAGGTGGCCTGGGGACTCCTAAACTTATGGATATCTTAACTTAGGGCATTCTTGTTGGGGACTGTGCCCTTAAACTGTGCAATCTGATCTAACTCTGAGTCATTAGCATCACAATTGCATTGCAAGGAGAAAGCTGTCATCCAGGCAGAAAGCTATGCTGTTCCAGCCTGCGGTTGAGCCTCTGTCAAGGGAAGTCCTCATTCAAAGGTGTGGAAGGCAGGTGTAGCCCGTGCTTTCACACCCCTCCTCTTTGGGTAATGGCCCCTTCCCCTGGATTCTCATTCATTGTGGATGGAACAGTGCTTCAACCCCAGTACTAGGTGTGGTCATGTGACCAAGACCTGGCCAATCCAAGCATTACATTTACCAAACATAGCCAATGGTTCAGAGATGGACACCTGAGGTAATCCAGTAAAAGTCCATCCCTGAGCTTCTGTTGGAATTGATGGGAACAAGAAGAATTCTTCTGGAATTGTTCACTATAAGGATAAAATAAGACTAGAGCTTCTGGGAACCACCACTCACAGAGACACTGCCAACAGAGGAAAACAAAGCTGGAAAAGGAAGTCAGATGATAAATCCCTCAGTGATGTCGTTTTGAGCTGTCTGGATACACCCAGGCCCTCACACTTACTTAGTTACTGGAGCTAACAAATTCTCTTTCCTGCTTAAGCCAGATTCGGTTGGGTCCCCTTCTCCTTTGCTCTTAACCAATGCAACAGGAGAGAGGAAAGGAATCTGTGGTCAACCACCACCAAATTCTAGATGCCCCCTGAGGAAGCGCCTGTCTTCTCACAGGGCTGGTGGCACAGCAGCGGGAGAGACTGTCACCAGGTGTATCATGCAGGAACAGCTAAGATAAAATCCCGAGTTAAACCCACCTCATCAATCAAGAGAAAAAGTAAGACTAAGAACACAGATGTTTTATCACTCAGCTTTGCAGCAGGTGTGAAAGTGCCCATTTGGATTTAAAAGAGCATGAAGTAAATGTCAGGTGGGACTATCATCAGAGCCAATTCTCATGTTATGTGCCACTGTGCAAAGTGGTGCTGGGTAAGTGAACGTCTTAGAACCATGGTCTACAAAGTGGGGGAATGGGGGGGATGGAGGGAGAGGCACGCGAGGCTCCATTAGGGAGAAGAAAATATTGGAATGTATATTTACAGTTATCTTTTTTATTTAAGTAGAGTTGATATGTTGTGTTAGTTTTGTGTGTACAAATTGAATGATTCGACATTTATATACGATCACCATGCTAAGTCTAAAAGTCATGTCACCCTACAAACTTATCACAGTTTTATTGACTATATTCCCCTTCACCTATTTATAAGTATTTTAAGTATGTCTTAAGCGTGACTAGTAGTGTAGATGTAGACTGACCCTGGAACCTTCACTCTATCTCTACTGACGCCGCCGCCACAGGTCTGGTATCAAACAGACAAGCCAGCAAACACAATGAGGAAGAGGGTCCTGCAGTATGAAGTGGTTAACAATGGCATCACTGACTTCTCATCCTCACTCTTATTCCAAGAAACTACAATGCCTCTTCTTTTTTCCCCCACTTTTTTAAAAATATATATTTTTATTGATTTCAGAGAAGGAAAAGGGAGAGAGAAACATCAATAATAAGAGAGAATCATTGATAGGCTGCCTCCTGCAGGCCCCCCACTGGGTACTGAGCCCATAACCCAGGCATGTGCCCTGAGCTGGAATCAAACCAATGACCTCTTGGTTCATAGGTCAACATTCAACCCCTGAGGCATGCTGGCCACACTTTTTCCCCCACTTTTAATGTTGTTGTTTGTTTGTTTTTAATTGAGAGATAACTGACATATAACACTGCATTAGTTTTAGATGTGTAGCATAATGATTATATATATACTAGAGGCCCAGTGCATGAAAATTCATGCACTTGGTGGGGGGCTGGGGGAGAGAGGGCAAGAGGGGCATCCCTCGGCCCAGCTTGAGCCCTCTCACAGTCCAGGACCCCTCGGGGGATGTCCCACTGCCGGCTTAGGCCCACTCCCCACAGGGCTAAGTCGGCAGTTGGACATCCCTCTCACAGTCCAGGAGCCCTCACTCCTTACCGCCCATCTGCTTGCTGCTCCTTAGCACTGTCTCTGAGGCAGGAGAGGCTCTTGCCACTGCTGCTGCACTCCCAGCCCTGAGCCTGCCTTCTGGCTAAGTGGCACTCCCCCTGTGGGAGCGCACTGACCACCAGGGGGAAGCTCCTGAGTTGAGCATCTGTCCCCTGGTGGTCAGTGTGCTCATAGCAACCGGTCATTCAGCCATTTGGTCAATTTGCATATTAGGCTTTTATTATATGGGATTGAAATGATCATCACAATAAATCTAGTTAACATCCATCACCTACATACTTACAATTTTTCCTTATGATAAGAGCTTTTAAGATCTACTCTTACCAATTGATGTTTCTTTCTCACATCAATGTTTCTCTCCCTCCCTCTCTCTCTGTTTCTTTCTCCCTTCCTCTCTCTCAAATCAATAAAAACATATCCTCAAATGAGTATTTATGTTAAAATAAAGAAAGAAGAAAAAAAGAAAGGAAGGAAGGAAGGAAGGAAGGAAGGAAGGAAGGAAGGAAGGAAGATCTACTCTCTCAGCAACTTGAAAACACAGGAGTCCCCCCTAATCTGCAGAGGATACATTCCAAGACCTCCAGTGGATGCCCGAAACCCCAGATAGCACTGAATCCTGCATTTTCTGTTTATCCCTACACATGCATACCTATGATAAAGTTTACACTTCTCTTTAGTATGTCTGAATTGCCAGTATCACAACTCTTACACTTTGATATTGTTATTAAGTAAAATAAAAATTACTGGAACACAAGCACTGCGATACTGAGATAGTCAGTCTGATAACCAGACGGCGACTAAGTGACTAATGGGCAGGCAGAGTATCTACATCATGGACATGCTGTCCACGGGATGATTCACAGTCCAGGCCGAGATGGAGCAGGACACTAAGATCTCATCATGTGACTCAGAATGGCTCGCAGTTTAAAATGTATGAATGTTTATTTCTGGAATCTTCCATTTAATATTTCAGGTGGCAGCCCTAGCCGGTTTGGCTCAGTGGAAGGGTCCCAGGTTCGATTCCAGTCAAGGGCATGTACCTTGGTTGCGGGCACATCCCCAGTAGGGGTGTGCAGGAGGCAGCTGGTTGATATTTCTCTCTCGTCGGTGTTTCTAATGCTTTATCCCTCTCCTTTCCTCTCTGTAAAAAATCAACAAAATATTTTTTAAAATATTTCAGACAGTAGTTGACTACAGGTAACTGAAAACTGTGGAAAGCAAACAATAGATGAGAGGGACTGCTGTATACACTACAGTATTGTGAACTACAGTCACCACGCTGTCTGTGTATTATATTCCCAGGACTTACTTTTCTTATAACTGGAAGTTATGGCCACCTTTGTGCAATCCCCCCACCCCTTCTCTGGCAACCACTAGTCTGTTCTCGGTATCTGTGTGTTTGGCCTTTTCAGTGCCTTTTCTGTCATGTCAGTTCCAGAAGGTGGCACACGCCTGTGAAATGGGCATTGATCTGTACCCCAGGGAGGCTCTCGGGTGCTGGGAGGTCTGCTACCTGAACTTGTGAAAATGGCTCCAGGCAGCCGTTTCCTAACTAGTAACCCTTCCCCTTCCCCAGGGTCCTCCACGCTCTCCGGCTTCTCTCCCAGCAAATGGGCTGCCAGGAGAAACGTGGACCAACCTTGTCCAACTGCAAAGCTTACTTTTACACACAGCTGTCTTTTTACCTAAGTCCCATACTCACGGTCACATTTCCAAATGGCTGAGTCCACCCGGAAGTCAGATGGCCAAGGCCCTGAGTTAAAGAGCATGAAACAGCACTCTGCAGTGCTCCCCACACAAACGGGCTCTTCTGGCACATGCTAATCATCTCTCCCTGCCAGAATAACAGAGTGGGTGCCGCCAGCCATCAAAGAAAGCAGATGACCCGCCCCAAACAATGTTTACCGAGGGAGGCACGGAAACACCTCCACCCCGGGCTCTGCTCCAGCAGCAGCGGGATTTCACCTGTAAGCAGTCCCACCTGGGGAGGGAAGGGATTAAAACTTTACAAAAACCCATCGATTCAAATGCTCTTTTCTCTTTACACCAGAACTCGCAAGAGGATCCCACTACACATCCAACAACTCTAGCGCATCTGGAATATGGTCTCACACTCATATTGTTTGCACTGTATTATTTCATGAACCACTGACGCCATAAAGCAGATTCACTTTCCTCATCTCTTCTTCAAGCTAGCATCATTTTACATTTCCAGGAAACCTATCAATGAACAACAGGATAGCTGAGTAGGGTGAGCCAGGAAGTGGGCCAGAGGGCAACAGATTGTCTTTTTCTCTTCTGGGACCTCAGTTTCCTCATCTGTAAAATGAGAGGGTTAGATCATGAGGTCCCCAAACGGACATGTCTATAAACCAGACAAGTAACAACAATGAATGAAGGGACCCTGGCCAGTGTGGCTCAGTTGGTTGAGGATGGCCACATGCACCAAAGAGTCACCAGTTGGATTCTTGGTCAGGGCCCGGGTTTCGGGCTGATCTCCAGTAGGGGTATTCGGGAAGAAGCCAATTAATGGATCTCTCTCTCTCTCTCTTTCTCTCTCTCATCATTAAAAACACAGACAACGAAATAAGCCAGTCAATGAAAGAGAAACACTACATGACCTCACTCATTTGTGGATATTAAAGAACATTATAAACAAATGAACAGAAAGATAGATATAGTGACAGTAAAACAACAAGCAGACTGTCAAATGACAGTGGGGGCGGGGGGGGGGAGGGGAGGGAGATCTGTGGGAGATAAGAGATCAACCGAAGGACTGGTATGCATGCATATAAGAACAACCAATGGACACAAAACTCTGGGGAGGGAGGGCATGTATGGGAGGGGGGGCAATGGTAAGCTATGTACACAGATAATACCTTAATAAATTTAAAAATTAAATTAAAAAATTAAAAATTAAATTTAAAAAAAACACAGACAACATCATTTTTTTTTAAATGAATGAAGGGAACTGGTGACGGGCATTTAGTGAGAAAGGCACCAGGAGCAGGCCGATGGGTAAATTGTGGTCCCTTCCCTGGTGATGCACTTGGTCCTGTGAGGGAAGCTAGTACATGGACAGTTACCAAGCCACATGATAAAAGCGACATTCAAACCACCACGTGAGTCCACAGGAGAGTGGAACTAACTCTTCCTAGACAAATCCTGGAAGGTTTAAAAGGAGAAGGCGTTTCAGTTGGGTCTTGGACAGGAAGTTTGCTGAAGAAGTAGAAAGAGAAGGAGTGCCATTCCAAGTACAGGAAACCACCTGCACAAAGGCACAGAGACCTGAAAACAATGACGTGTTTGGAGGGAAAGCAAGAAAGATTGCTGAGGCTGGGGGTTGCATGCATGAGGAGATTATGAAAAGACAGTCTAGAAAGGGGAGTTGGAACCCAATGACAAAGGCCAAGGTGGAGTTTATTTTGAAAATAATGGGGATCCAGGGATGGACATGTTTTTGAAAATTCAGACCTGGTGTAAATTCAGACATTTACATTCGAGAAATTTCCTTCTACCTGCAGGGTGGAGAATGGAATGCAGAGACTGGCTGTCCAATACAGCAGCCATTACTCACGCGTGGCTACTGAGCACGTGAAATTCGGTTGGCACAAACTGACATGTGTTATAACCATAAAATATCCCTGGGACTTTGAACACTTGTATGAAAAAAGGCATGTAGACCAGCTCATTAATATTTCTCATACTGATTACATGTCCAATATTGGGGGTATTCGGGGTTAAATAAAATATCATATTGAGATTACTTTCACCTGTTTCCTTTAACTCGTTTAATGGGACTCATGGAAACTTTAAAATTACTTATGTGGCATGCATCATAATTCTAGTGAGCTGAATTAGAGGGCCTGAGACCAAGGGCAAAAGCAATGAGGAGACTTGGAAATGCCCAGGAGAAATCACGAGATATGAGGCATCCCAGGTTACAAGTGACAGAACCCCAACTCAGACTAACTTGAACTAGCGGGGAGTTTGTTGCATCAAGAAATACAATGAAAAACCTAAACAGCAAGGTACGGGATGGACAAATACAGATGCAACTGGGTGCCAGTGGCTCTTTCTTTCTGGCTCCCTTCTTCTCTTTGTGCACCAGCCATGCCCTATCCTGCCGCACACCAACTTCTTACACAGAGGGCAATCTGCTTCTGCCAGGCTCTGTCAGGCTCTCCTCCTCTGTCCTCGTTTCAAAAATACCAGGGAAAAGCTCTGATTGGCCCAGGTTAGGTCAGTTGTCCAAGTTGAACCAATCAACAGTGACCAAGAGAACAAAATGTAAATGAGGCATGGAGGATCTCTCACATCACTTGGGTTGGGAGTTGGGGGAAGGGAAAAGGAAAACATTTCCCCAAAAGATGGGTGATATATGTTCCCAGAAGAGAGAAAAAACAACCTATCAGAGTCCAGTGCCTCCAAGAATGAAAGCCAACAAGGCTTTTAAGTCGGGAGTAAAGTGGCTCCTCCTTCAGGTTACACCACTCTGAAATTCCTTGGACATTTCGATTCAGTTCAACATTAATTGAACTTTTATGGTATGCTGGCATTATGTTACAAGCTGGCACATAATGGGCTCCCTGAGTATTTGTCTAATGAATAATGCAAACATGAATAAGGTAAGTAAGGTCCCGGTGCCCAAAGAGCTCACAACCTAGTAGGGGCTTAAGGCACGGAAACGGAGCAAGGAGGAGGAGGGGTTAGGGTTAGGGGATGAAAAGAACTCTGAGGGCCCAAGCAAATCAAAGATCACGTTGATTTCACACAGACAGGGGAAAACAGAAAAGTTGTCAGGGAAGGAGGCACCATTTGAGATGGGCCTTGAAAATGGAATGGGATTTCAACGAGCAGAAGTTCAACAAAAGTGGCACCAGGAAGAGCACGCCATGTGAGCAAAGGCACGGAGGCGGGATGGACAAGCCGCCCAGTTTTTTTGTGTGTGTTTATGTGTGTTTTAATTTTTACTTTATTTTTTTAAGGTATTACAAATGGTAGTACATGTGTCTCTCGCCCGCCTCCCCCACCCCCCAGAGAGAAGAAGGGAGAGAGAACAAGAAAGAGAAAGAGATTTTGTTGTTTCGTTTATTTATGCATTCGTTGATTGATTCTTGTCTGTGCCCTGACCAGGGATTGAACCTACAATCTTGATGTATCCAGACAATGCTCTAACCAGCTGAGCTACCCGCCCATGATTTTTATTGTGGTCAAATATACATAGCACAAAAATCGCTATTTTAACCATTTTTAGGTTTGCAGTTCATTGGCATTGATTATATTCACACTGGTACAACTGTGACCACTCTAGAAACTTTTTCTTTTTTGTTTTTTTGTTTTTTTTGTTTTTTTGTTTTTTTGTTTTTTTGTTTTTTTAATAAATCTTTATTGTTCATATTATTACAAATGTTCCTCATCCCCCCCCTCCATTGCTCCCCTCCACCAAGTTTCCATTCAACTCTCTGCCCTTTCCCCATCCCCCATTGTCCTCATCCATAGGTGCAGTTTATGTTCAGTCTCTTCCCGCCCCCCCCTCCCCATTTCCCCGAGAATCATCAGTCCACTCCCCTTCCATACCTCTGATTCTATTATATTCACCAGTTAATGTTGTTCATCATAGTTTTTACTTCCCTTGGTTTTTAGACTCACTTGTTGATAGTTACGTGTTTGTTCATAATTTTTATCTTTATTTTCTGCCTCTTCCTAAAGAACCCCTTTTAACAATTCATATAATTCTGGCTTGGCAGTGATGAATTCCTTTAGCTTAAATTTATTTGTGAAGCTCTTTATCTGGCCTTCGATTCTGAGTGATAGCTTTGCTGGGTAGAGTATTTTTGGCTGTAGGTTCTTATTATTCATCACCTTGAATATTTCTTGCCATTCCCGTCTGGCCTGCATGGTTTCTGTTGAGAAATCAGCTGACAGTTGTATGGGTGGGTGGCCCTTTATAGGTAACTGCCTGCTTTTGTCTTGCTGCTTTTAATATTCTCTCTTTGTCTTTAGCTCTTGGAATTTTAATTCTGATGTGTCTTGGTGTGGTCTTCTTTGGATTCCTTTTGTTTGGGGTTCTGTGTGCTTCCTGTACGTGTAAGTCTATTTCTTTCACCAGGTGGGGGAAGTTTTCTGTCACTATTTCTTTCAATATGTTTTCAGTATCTTGCTCTCTGTCATCTTCTGGGATGCCCATAATTCTGATGTTTGTTTGCTTAAAGTTGTCCCAGAGGTTCCTCACACCATCTTCAACTTTCTGGATTCTCTTGTCTTCTTGCTTCTGTGGGGGAGTGTCCTCTGGCTCTTTGTGTTCCAAATCTTGGACTTGATTCTTGCAATCTTCCAATCTGTTTTTAGGACTCTGTATAATATTTTTTATTTCAGAGAATGTATTCATTATTTCTAGTTGACCTTTTATTATTTCTTGTTGACCCTTTATTATTTCTTTTTTTTTTAATATTTTTTATTAAGGTATTATCTGTGTACATAGCTTATCATTGCCCCCCCCATAGATGCCCTCCCTCCCCAGAGTTTTGTGTCCATTGGTTGTTCTTATATGCAAGCATACCAGTCCTTCGGTTGATCTCTTATCTCCCCCAGATCTCCCTACCCTTCCCCCCCCCCCCGCTGTCATTTGGCAGTCTGCCTGTTGTTTTACTGTCACTATATCTATCTTTCTGTTCATTCGTTTATAATGTTCTTTAATATCCATAAATGAGTGAGGTCATGTAGTGTTTCTCTTTCATTGACTGGCTTATTTCACTCAGCATGATGCTCTCCAATTCCATCCAGGTTACTGCAAATGATGAGAATTCCTTCCTTTTTATGGCAGCATAGTATTCCATGGTGTAGATGTACCATAGTTTTCTGATCCATTCATCTGCTGTCGGGCACCTAGGCTGTTTCCAAATCCTAGCTATTGTAAATTGTGCTGCTATGAACATAGGGGTGCATATATCCTTTCTGATTGGTGTTTCTAGTTTCTTGGGATATATTCCTAGGAGTGGGATTACTGGGTCAAATGGGAGTTCCATTTTCAGTTTTTTGAGGAAGCTCCATACTGTTCTCCACAGTGGTTGCACCACCCTGCAATCCCACCAGCAGTGCAGGAGGGTTCCTTTTTCTCCACAACCTTGCCAACATTTGTTGTTTGTTGTTTTGTTCATGTTGGCCATTCTGACAGGTGTGTAGAAACTTTTTCATGACTCCAAAGAGAAACTCTACCCAGCAAGCAATAACTGCCCATTCCCTTGAAGACGGTAGCCTCTGAGCCACTCTCTGTCTCTATGGATTTGCCTATTCTATAAATTCCATGTAACTGGAATCATGCATTAGTCCCTTTCTGCCTGGCTTATAGCACTTCAACATTTGCACCGTTCATCCCTATCATCGCACGAACCAAAACTTCACTCCTTTGCATGACTGAATAATATTCCATCGTGTAACGTTTTGTGCATTCACTTGTTGGACACTTGAATTGTTCCCCTTTGGGCCATTGTAAATCTGCACTGAACACTGGCACAATTCTTTTGGGTGTGCCACCTAGAAGTGGTTTGGTTGTACAGTTATTCTACGTTTAACTTAGTGAGGAACTGCCAAACTGTTTCCACAAAGACTGCACCATTTTATATTCCCACAGGCAATGTACAAGGATTCCAATTTCTCCGCATCCTTGCCAACACTTACTATGCTCCATTATTCAGTCATGCAAAGGAGTGTATATATATATATATATATATATATATATATATAATATAGGCGAGAAGGAAAAAGTTGGTTTAGTGAACTAAACCAACGTCGTACTTGCTTTCACCTATGAAGCAGGAGGTCATGGTTCGATTCCATAATATATATATATATATATATATATATATATATATATATATATATATATATTATACTATTCCATAATATATATATATATATATATATATATATATATATATATATATATATATATATATATATTATGAGATGTATATCTCCATCCCAATACCTAGTATGAAGTGGTGCCTCATTGTATTTTTGATTTGCATTTCCTTAATGACACAGAATGTTGAGTGTCTTTTCACGCACTTATTCAAGCCATCCAGTTTTACTGATGCCCAACCCAAAAGTGATAAAGCTGAAGTGTTTAGGTTTTATTGTGTAGGCAATAGGGAGCCGATGATAGTTTGGGAGCAGAAGAGTGACGTGATCAGAAATATAAAGTCTGACCAGAAGAGTGTAAGATGGAGCCTGGGGACTCATTAGGAGACTACACCCGTGATCCAAGTGAGGGGCAATGCAAGTTTGAGCCAGGGAGGGAGGCAGCAGAGAGGAAGGAAGAAAAAGAACAGACTCCCGAGGTATCATCTCTCAAACACACTGGGGCAACCTGAGTAGCCCACATGCAATCAGAAGGGCCATAAAAATGATAAATTGTTCTGCATCCATAAAATAACGATGCAGATGAATAAATAATAAAATAGAAGATATTCACAGTATATTAAGTGACAAAATAAGGTGACAACACAGCATGTTCATCATGATCCCATTTTTAGATAGATGACAGATAATTAGATCAGCAGGGGAAGAAAAGGGCAGATCTGAGGGGAAAAGACCTTGAAACGTGCACGCATGAAAATGTGAATAATAAATCATCTCTTGTTAAGCTAATCTCTGACCAAGTCACTCTGGGCTCTCCTTTGTTCTCTCCATTGCCCTTGTCACTTTCTAGAAATATCTCACGCATTTGTCCACCTGTGTACACGTTCCAGGAAGAAGGAAGTCTGCTCCATCATCATCCTCTTCCCAGAACATAGAACCTAGCTTTAGGGGAGGCTCCATAGATATTTTTTAAATGAAATCTCTCAGGGATTGGATCCAACTTTTTCCCTCTCGCCTATATTTTTTAACTGTATACAATGAATTTATGACTTCTTTCATCATAAAGAAGAAAATAGCAAAGAAGAGAGGCAGAAACAGGCACCTTCCTCTCCACCACCAAAAACATCACCAGCACCTCCGCCAATGCCGCTGGTTCTCTGATCCCGGCTGTTGTCCCCAGAAGGGCCTTGCAGCCAGCGCCTACCCAGAAGCCACAAGCTCAACATCAAAGTGCTTGGCTCAGCCCCTGAGCCCACCCCACGCCTCTCTCGCCTTCCTCCAGCTTCCTGGGCATCTATTTTATCCACCGGTGCCCACTCAGCACAGGTGAGGTTATTAACACCATGACACCTCCACAGACTCAAGAGCCCAGAATGACCTGCCACTGGTAGGTCATCCCACCTTCTGGTCACAAACTGGCAAATGGGGTCACAGAAACCAGGCTGCCGTGGGTCACCAGAGTATCTTTCCCAACAAGAGAACATTTGGCTAATAGTGACTCTCTGCAGGGGAAGACAAACTCAACAGGCATCTGAGCAGCAAGTACTGCCATTTATTGATGGGAAACTGTTTGCAAGAGTAAGAGCTCTTTAAAGACCTTTGAAGATGCCTGGCAAGTCCAGGCCCCAAAAGCTGTTGTGTGCTCAGAAAGGACCCAGGGGCCTCTGCAAACTGAGCAGCCAAAAGGTCACCTCCCAAAAAGCCTCTTAAGGGAGCAGCATGAAAAGGCCCCCATGTAAGGAGGATGCATGGGCATGAGCTACTATGTCTTTAAGAAATGCCCTTCTGCCTAAACCAGTTTGGTTCAGTGGTAGAGTGTTGGTCTACGGACTGAAAGGTCCCGGGTTCGATTCCGGTCAAGGGCATGTACATTGGTTGCGGGCACATCCCCAGTAGGGGCTGTGCAAGAGGCAGCTGGTCAATGTTTCTCTCTCATTGATGTTTCTAGCTCTCTATCTCTCTCCTTTTCTCTCTGTAAAATATCAATAAAATATATTTTTTTAAAGATTAAAAAAAAAAGAAATGCCCTTCCTTCAGGAATTAGTTAAACCCTCCACCCAGGCCCTGGAGCTTCTTCTTTGGAGCAACTTGCACAACTACTTAGCGACTTGTATATGTTTTGTACTCACAAGCTCATTGCAGTGCCAGGCACGAGATAGAAACCTATCCACCGCAATAAGGTATCATCTCACACCATTAGGATGGCTATAGTCAAAAGAAGCCAAAAATAACAAGTATCGGTGAGGATGTGGAAAACTGGAGCCCGTAAGCACGGTTGGTGGTAACATGGAAATTTTAAGTAGAATTAACACACAATCCAGCAATCCCAGTTCTGGGTAGGCACCCAAAGGATTGAAGGCAGGGCCTCAAAGAGCTCCCTGAGCACCCATGTTCTTAGCGGTGCATTCATAAACACCCAGTGTCCCTCAGTGAATGAGTGGACCAACAACACATGGCCTATCCATACAAGGGAACATTACTCAGCCTTAAAAAGGAAGGGATTCTGACATAAGCTACAACATGGATGACCCTTGAAGACATTACATTCAAGTGAAGTAAGCCAGTCACAAAAAGAAAAAATACTGTGTGATTTCACTTATATAAAGCACCTAGAGCTCTAGCTGGTTTGGCTTAGTAGATAGAGTGTCAGCCTGCAGACTGAAGAGTCCCAGTTTGATTCTAGTCAAGGGCACATGCCTAGGTTGTGGGCTCAATTCCCAGTAGGGGGAATGCAGGAGGCAGCCAATCAATGATTCCCTCTTGTCATTGATCTTTCTATCTCTCTCTGCCTCTCCCTTCCCCTGTGAAATCAATAAAAATATATTTTTTAAAATAAAGCATCTAGAGTCGTCTAACACATACACACAGCTGTTGCCAGGGGCTACGGGAGGTGGTGTTAACAGGGACAGTGTTTCAGATTTGCCAGGTGGAAAAGTTCTGGAGATCGGTTGCACAACAAGGTGATTATACTTCACACAACTGAACTGCACACTTCAAAAATGGTTAATTACATTGGTCAACCAACACCAAATGGTTGAAAACTCTCATAGCTGATAAGCGACTTCACATCCCCTTTCCTGAAAGTCTACTGCTTCGCTTTAGTTTTTGTCAGGAAAATGAGCCAATAGTAATCATAAAACAAAAGGGTGCGTGCCTCACTCAGTCACTTTGCAAAAAGATCACGAGGGCAGAAAGAAGAAAAAGAGGTAGAGAGAGAGCTTGGGGGAGGAGGCCATCGGTGGGGAGAGAAAGAGAAAGAAAAAGACAAAGGTCCAACATGCACTCTACCCACTGTGGTTCTCAATGTTCTTTTCTTTTTTTAATTAAGTTTATTGTGGTGATGTTGGTTAATAAGATTACATAGGCTTCTCCTGTATAATTCTATTACACATCATCTGTATGATGTGTGTGTGCCCCATCCAAAGTCAAATCTTCTGTCTAAACTTTTAAAAATCCACTTTCACTCCTTTTAAATATATATATAATTGATTTTTTACAGAGAGGAAGAGAGAGGGATAGAGAGTTAGAAACATCAATGGGAGAGAATCATCAATCAGCTGCCTCTTGCACACCCCCTACTGGGGATGTGCCCGCAACCAAGGTGCATGCCCTTGACCGAAATCGAACCCGGGACCCTTCAATCTGCAGGCCGACACTCTATTCACTGAGCCAAACCGGTTTCAGCTCCACTTTCACTCTTAATCAAAAGAACCAAGACTTTTTCCCTCGCCAGGAACATGTTGTATCTTCATTGGCCAAAAAGATCCAGAAAAGTTTTCTTCCTTAATGCGTGAAAATTCCCCAGGAGCCCGAGAAGAGCTTCCTTGCTGGACTCTGATGGAAAGCCCACCCCTTGGTGTATAATTGAAGGCATTTAGGACGGCATTACAAGGCTTCCTGCTTAGACAGGGAGCTGCCTCGGAGCCCTCGCTAATGTGCGGCTCTCCCAGGAAGCTCTCTGAGCAATTAGAGATGGTCATGGTGCCCTGAGCGAGTCTGAGCTCACCCGGCCCTGGTGTGGGTTCCAACAACACGTTTAGGAGTTGTCCACTCCGACCATATTCCTTCTACACAGTTTTCTCACACCGTGCTTGCTGAATACGTAGGTGAGGCTCAATTTTTTTTTCAAATTAACACAAATAATGAAATGATTCGACAAACAGTGCCTTTTAATGGATCCAGTGCGTTTCTAATTTGCCAGTGTAGGAAGTAAAGCTGTGTTAGGTGTGGTCCCTACCACACAGGGACATTTCACTTCTGAAAATTTAATGCCGGGATTCCCATCTCCACATAGGAGGCCTGGTTTAATTTATAGCCAATACTGTACTGAGTGGGGTGTTACTTTGCATGGCGGGAGTGATCTATGCAGTCTCCAAAAATGGAGGGGAAATGGTTACTCATCTAGCTGTGTAGTTTAGAGCAGTGTTAGTCAATGTGTAATCGCCAAACCAGCAGCACCAATAGCACCCGAGAGCTTGTAGAAATAAAATTTTTAAAAATGTTGAATCTGCTTTAGAACAGGAATAGCCAACTGGAGTGGCTTTCCCCCTCACCCCAGGAGACACTGGGCAGAATCAGAGGCATCTGTGGTTCCCACAACTGGCATGTAATGGGCAGAGGCCAGGGATGCTGCTCAACGTCCTACGATGCCCAGGAGGGCTCCTCTACAACAAAGTATCCTCCTGCCCCAATGCCAGCAGTGCCACTCTTGGAAAACTGATGAGAGGAGAGTGGATTTGAAACAGTGGAGTGGGGCCCAGCCAGCATGGCTCAGTGGTTGAGCACAGACCTATGAACCAGGAGGTCACGGTTCGATTCCAGGTCAGCGCACATGCCCAGCTTGCCAGCTCGATCCCCAGTGTGGGACTTGGAGGAGGCTGCCGATCAATGATTCTCTCTCATCACTGAGGTTTCTCTCTCTTCTTTGAAATCAATGAAAACATATTTTAAAAAGAAACAGTGAGATAGGGTTAAAGAGAGGAAAAGGAAAAGGTTTCAAGCTGATAAGGAAGAGAGGGAAAAGAGCGAGCAAAGGAAATGCTGGCGTGGAGTTATGGCACTTGGGCTGTGACTGTGGGGACTGCGTACCTCAGGGAAGGCACTCACCCTCTCTCAACTTCATTCTGCACATCTATAGCGGGGGGGGGGGGGGGGAGGGCAACAACTGAACCAAAAGGATGGGATTCTTTTCAAGTACACAGTTCAGCAGCACTGAGTACATTCCCAATGCCGTCTAACCATCCCCACTATCTATTTCCAAAATTGTTCATCAACCGGAACAGAAGCTCTGTACCCATTAAACATTAACTCCCCATTCCTCCCACCCGCCCCCAGCACCTGGTAACTTCTATTCTACATTTTGTTTCTATCAATTTCCTGATTTCAGGTGCTTCATATAACTTTTATTTCATACAACAATTACCCTATGTGTTTATTCTGCTTAGCACAATGTGTGCAAGGTCCACCCGTGTTGCAGCATGTATCAGAATTTACACGGAAAAAAGGTAAACTTTATGTTTTGCATATTTTACCATGATTTGGGGTTGAGGGAAGGTAGAAAGGGAGGAGTAGGTGGAACACAGGGGACTTGGGGCGGGGGGCAGTGAACTATCCTGTATCACCTTGTAATGATGCTTACATGTCATTATTCTTTGACCAAAAACCACAGCATGTGCAACACAAAAGTAAACCCTAATGTAAATTATTAGTAATAATGGGTCAGTATTGGCTCATCAACTATAACAAACGTACCACACTAAATGCAAGATGGTAGTAATGGCGCAAGCCATATGTGACTAAGGGTGAAAAGCAGCTAAATGGGAACTCTTCGTACTTGCTCTGGATATTTCTGCAAACGTAAAACTGCTCTACAAATAAAGTCTTAATATTTTTTTAATTCTTTTTAAAAAGAGAATAGAATTGCTATCACTAAGGTTCTTTTCTAAACGGATGCCTTCTAACTTGGATACTATCTCCCAGCTAGAGTAATCTACAGATCCCCCTCACTATGTCTGCCAAATGGAGGTGCCATCTTTGCTATTTAAGTGTATACTTTAACTAGAGGCCCAGTGTGTGTGTGTGGGGGGGGGGGGGAGTGTCCCTCAGCCAGGCCTATGCCCACGGGGAATGTCCGACTGTGGGGAGTGGGCCTAAGCCAGCAGTCAGACATCCTTAGTGCTACCGTGAAGGTGGGAGAGGCTCCTGCCACCACCACTGCGCTCACCAGCGGGGAGCCCTGCTCAGGGCTTCTGCTGAGTGGCGCTCCCCCTTGGGAGTGCACTGACCACCAGGGGGCAGCTCCTACATTGAGCATCTCTGGTGGTCAGTGTGCGGCATAATGACTGGTCATTCAGCTGTTTGGTCTATTTGCATATTAGCCTTTTATTATATAGGATTAGCATATACATTAATGCAATTGATGCATTTTTAAAGAAAATTTTATATCATTATCGTATATTTAAAACCACTCCTACTTGCCATAACTAAAAGTAAACAGCATTAAAAGAAAATAATAGCTAGCTAGATACCATTGACTTCCCCACACTCTGAGCCTGAGGCCAGCCCTCCCTGGGTTAAATGGGAGATTAATGAGGGCTTGGGATTTGATTCGTAGATACAGAGACCAGTTGTCGGGAGCCAGATGAGACGAGACTAACTCCTAGGGTAGGGGTCCCCAGA
Source organism: Vespertilio murinus (assembly GCA_963924515.1). Lineage (NCBI taxonomy): Eukaryota > Metazoa > Chordata > Mammalia > Chiroptera > Vespertilionidae > Vespertilio > Vespertilio murinus. The sequence continues at coordinate 4,132,630 of OZ004720.1, read as the reverse complement.
TCTGCCCTGGTTCCTGCCGGTCCTAAAGCTGATTGTCCTTCTTGAAGCTCATAAAATAAATCTCCCTTCCAATTAATTTTCCAATGGCAAATTTAATCATTCTTTATATCTGGCAATTCATTAATGCAATTGATCAGCACAAAAGAACATTAATCATCCCACATCAAAATCTGTTTTTAAAACACTCCAATGGCTTCCTGTTGATTTAGAATAAAATCCAGACTTCTTACCCGTTCTGGGGAGGTCCTACATGGTGTGGCTCTGCTTCCTGACTCCTAACTCATCTCCGACTCATATTTGTCATCTGGCTTCCTTTCTGTTTAAGTATTCGAGCGCTTTTCCACCTTAGGGCCTTTACACATGCTATTCCCGCTTCCCTCGGCTCTTCAAATGTCTGGCTTCTCCTTAGCCACTAACTCTCCACTCACATGCCACCTCCCCAAAGAGACCTTTAAATCCTGGACCCAGTGGGCCTCAAATGACACATTCACACAACAATATTAGAGGAAGAACTATTTACCAAGGCATGGGGGACAACGCCATACCCCAGGAGCAACAGTGGAGCTGGTAGCACTCTTCGGCCTGAAGGGAAGAGGACAGGGGGCTGTCTAGAACCCCAAGCAGAGTTCATAGAGAAGGCTTCCTGCAGAGGAACAGTGACCTTCAATCCAATGATTCATCAGCTGAAAGCAACTCAGCACAGAGGACACCAGGGCGGGAACACCTGGCATCACTCTCCTCTGTTCTCTTACCAGGAATCCCTGTTGGCCAAACCCATCTGAAGCCAGAGGGCAAGGAAGCCTATGGATTCCAGCCAGGGTTGGCAAAATGTTTCTGTAAAAGGCCAGAGAGTAAGTGCTTTAAGCTTTTGGGGCCATACAATCTCTATCACAACAACTCTGACGTCGTAGCATGAGAAAAGCCACAGCCAGTAGCTAAATGAATGAGTGTTCCGATAAAACTTTATTGACAAAAACAGGAGCTATAGCTTCCTGGGCCAGAAGCAGAACATTCAAGATAGCCAGAGGATGGGTGAGGAAAAGTGGAGAGTGGCTCTGAAGTTCAACAGAATATACCCAGCATCTAGCATCCCTTCTGCGGCCACCCCTCTGAGGTCCTCCACTCCTCCAAGTCTCTCTTCCATTTCCTTCATCACAGGTTGTAAGTATCGTGTTTGTCCATAAAAGTAGTGTCCTATAGCTCTCTTGTTTACCACTGTATCCCGAGCACCCCCAAATAGTCCCTGATACATGGTAGATTCTTTTTTTTTCTTTTTTTTAAAATATATATTTTATTGACTTTCCACAGAGAGGAAGGAAGAGGGATAGAGAGCTAGAAATGTTAATCAAAGAAAAACATCGACCAGTTGCCTCCTGCCGGGGATGTGCCCGCAACTAATGTACATGCCCTTGACCAGAATCGAACCTGGGACCTTTCAGTCCGCAGGTCAACGCTCTATCCACTGAGCCAAACCAGTTTCGGCAGATGGTAGATTCTTGAATAAACATTTTTAATGAATAAGAAGACATAGCAGTGTGATACCGGTAAACAAGGCCAAGAAGCTGGTCTCCTTAACTCAGATGCACCAAATGGTTCGCTCCAAAACAGAAACCCAGCTCTCCCTATCTGGTCCACACATGAGTGCAGTTCTCACCTACTCCATTTCAGTTTTCCCAGCACCCTCTCCTGCCCACACCAGCCCATCGGTCACCTCCATGACCCATTTACTCCAGGTTGCAATTCCACCCATCAACGTTCAGCCTTTTCCACCCCAATGGTCTGCAGTCCAGCCTCTTTGGAAATGTTCTGTTTCAGGAGACCTCTCCTGAAGATTATAGATTTGGGGGCAATCACCAAGAAAAGACATACTCTGAAAGTCTCTGTTTCATCAATGAGGCCATAGGACTCCCCTCAGTAGGTAGCGTGGTGTGAGAGGGAAGAAAGGACATAGGATTTGTGAGCATCTCTGAAATTCCTTCTTCCTTGTTTCTTTCTTTTAGTTGTTTGTGTGTGTGTGTGTGTGTGTGTGTGTGTGTGTGTGTGTGTGTATGTTTAAATTTTTTATATCAAAGAGGAAGGGAGATTTTTTTAATATCAGAGAGAGATAGAAACATCAATGATGAGAGAGAATCATTGATTGGCTGCTTCCTGCATGCTCCACACTGGGGATCAAGCCTGCAATCCAGGCATATGCCCTAACCTGGAATGTAACCGTGACCTCCTGGTTCATAAGTGGACACTCAACCACTAAACCACGCTGGCTGAGCCCTTTATCCTTTTTTTTAACACAAAGATGACAGAACTATCCAACTAGACAAAATTATCCAATAAGAAAACAACAGTTAAGTCATAGTAGAAGTATTAAAGTCATCAAAACTGATTCAGCAAAGGATCACGACATGAGAAAGGTTAAGTACTTTTTTTTAAAATCAACATTCAAAATTGTGCATATAGCTTCACTAAAGGTGTGTAGACATGTACCTGGACATACACAAGAACTAGAAGGGAACATGGGAGATGTCCAAGGCTAGTATATTGGCATAGAGGTAATGTCTTTCTGATTTCTATGATCACTGTTATAAAATGTACTATTATAAGTTCATCCATAAGCTGCAGAGTATAGTCCAAAACACAGCAGTATCATCTATATATATAAAAGGTTAAGTGACCATCACATCTGAAATAGCCGAACAATGACCGAACAGGCTGTGTGGGGTGACCAGGCTGGCAAGAGGGTTAGTGAGGGGCGACCAAACGACCAAGCAGCAGGCTACGCAGGGTGACCAGGCCGGCTGAGGTGGGCGGGGGAGGAAGAGTGAGAGACAACCAGGTTTGGGGGGGTCAGTTGTGGGTGACCAGGCCAGCAGGGGGGGAGCAGTTAGCTGTGATCAGGTAGGCAGGTGAGCAGTTAGGAGCCAGTGACTGTAAGAGGGATGTCTGGATTGTGAAAGTGCAGTCAGACATTCCCAGAGGGGTCCAGGATTGGAGAGGATGCAGGCTAGGATGAGGGACCCCCCCCCATGCACGAGTTTCGTGCACTGGGCCTCTAGTTATTATATATTATCATTTATTATGTTTTGTTGATATTATTATAAATGTCATCCAATCAGCAAGAAAAGTGATGCATGAGAACTGTTCTTCTCTGGTACAATGGAGACAAATGGGAAAAGGATTGTATTTTAGGTCTGAGAGGGTTCATGTTTTCTGTCCCTTCATCCTGAGTGCTTTTATTATGGTAAAAGGCGTGTTTTCTTTAAAGTTACAGTACAGAATCTGTCTCCCCTCATACTCCCTCTCCCCTGATTTACATCCTGCCCCCCCCATGGTGAGAGGATCAATGTTATTGGAAACTGGAAAGGTAAATGGCTTTCTAATAATATTAGCCAAAGAGATACTGTTCTTTGTAGCAAACCCCTGAGACCAAGGCAGTTACTTTATGACTTTAAAGGCTGCTACTTGAGACTAATGCATAATTTGGCAGCAAATGCCCTGGACCTCTTATCATTCCTAAAGATCTAGAGTCTTTCTCTTGCATTTTCACAGATCAGCAAAATCTCAGCATTTCCCTCCCACCCCCATCTCTCCTCCTCCTATTTTGGAAACCTAGACCTAAAATCAAAAAGCATAGGTTTCCATCACAGATTCATAGATTCCACATCACCCCATTGAAGATTATAGATTTGGGGATCCACGTGGCACTGGGAAGTTGTTTTCATTTCTGTAGTCCATTGATTCTGGGACTGTCTCCTTGGCCTCAATTTTAATTTTACTATTAGTGCCAACATCTCAACCAGCCAATGCCAACCTGAGTTTTCTTTGCCATTTCAAAGACAGAGAAAGAGCTCTGTAAGGTCGTGGGTCACAAAGAAATGATCACAAATACAGATAATTGAATGCAAAAGAAAATCCATGACAGCATTTTTCATAACAACACAACAAAACTAAAAACAACATAAATACCGTACCTAATGATCATGGAATTGTTATATCAATAATCTACCTAATGAATGGTAAATTATGCAGACTCTGGAAACATCTGCAAAAAATACAAATAATCATATATTGAGTAAGAAAACAGAAAACAAAAACTGTATAGAGCCTCACTGTCTTGAAGAAACACATACATATATAGGAAAAACTGAAAGGAAATAACCCTTGTTTTTATAGAGATTACCACTGTGCGGCAGAATATAGGTGATAGCTCTTCTTATTTATGCTTTTCTTCAAAGTATAAATGAATCAATGAGTATATATTACTTTTACATTTGGAAATAAAACTTTTTTCAAAGGTCAAAAAAGATCAATTGCTACATCAGGACCCAGAAAGCTACAGTAAATCTTCTCCTAGATTGGCTATTAGGAAGTCACTTTCTCCTCTCATTCTAAAGGGGGAAGGTATTGCCACATTATTGAAGCAATCAGCCAGTAGGGTTCTTTCAAGAGCAATAAACTGACCTCTCAAGAGAAAATGGGTGAAGCTCAGGAAATTAGAGCTGGAAGCCCCTACTGAGTGGCCTAATGCATCCCTTAAGAATCACCACCATATGTATCACACTTTCTGGTGTGGGCACTTTCTTTTCCATTTAATTGTAAATATTTCAAGTGATTGCAATTTCACTGCTACTTTTTAGACCAGTCAACAAGCTATTAATCCATCTTCCCTGAGCAGAATATAACAACTCCAGCAAACTTCAGAGATATCCATCTAACTCTCTTGCCTGGACCTGCTAATTGACCACGTAACTTAGACCTGGTTCAAATCCTGGCACCTCCACTTCCTTGGGTAAAAGACCTTATGGAAGACCCTCTACCTCTCTGATCCTAGGTGTCCTCATTTGTAAAAGGAAACACCTTCCCCTTCCTCACAAAGGGTGATGAAGGAATTAATGAGATGATGCATCTAGGAAATGCATTGCGTGCACACAGCAGGTAATAAAGAAATGTTTGGTGATTCCAGAGAGTTGGATTAGTACTGAGCAGTTGTTTTCCTGGCAGAAGAGGTGGGCTCTGCAGAGTCAACAACCCATTCTTTTGTATTTCCCTGGATGACTCAGTGGGTTAGCGTGAACAGTGTAGTTCATGATCTGAAAATAGAAAAATTCTATTTGGTACCCAAACCCTGGGCTCAACCAACTAAATTCATGACCCTCAGATCACAAATATGACTGAGAGAGCACCCATTGAGCCTTTTCAACTGTTGGTAAGATCTGCAATTGGAACACTGGCCCTGAGAGAGGGGATGGAGTGAGGGGTCATGTTTGAGATGGAATCAACAGGGTTTGATGGAGCATTCAAGTAAAGGCTCAAGGAAAGATAATAATAATACCTCCAACTTCCTAAGTTGGATGACTATATCCACAGTCTATTGATTCAACAATTGTCTATTGAGCACCTACTAAGGGCCAAGAACTGTTCCTGCACAAACAGAAAAAAGGAAAGTCTCAGCTCTTGGGTTTCCCTTCTAATGGGGGAAACAGACAATAAATAGTAAACATACGAATAAACAAGACAAAATTTCTGGTTGTGATAACTGTGATGAAAGAAACAAACAGGGAAATGAGAAAGAGAATAAGAGGATAGAAGGCTATTTTAGATATGATGTTCTTGAAAGGACTCTCTTGGGGGAAATACATGAGGTCATGGATCCTGACAGATGAGAAGGAAGAAAGAAAAGGCTTAGAGGAAGAAGAAATAGCAGGTATGAAACCTCAGAGTGGGCCCTGGCCCGGTAGCTCAGTTAGGCAGGCTGTCATCCCGATACACCAAGGTTGTGGGTTTGATCCCCAGTCAGGGCACATACAAGAATCAATGAATGCCTAAATAAATGGAACTCAATCAATCAATCAATCAATCAACTCCTTGGGGTGGGAAAGATCTAGGTGTATTTGAGAAAGGGCCAAAGGCCTACATAACTAGAGCACAGTGAGAGGATTGACAGGAGAGAGGGTTTGGAAAATGGGCAGGACCCATTCACCAAAGACTAAGCCTTGAGAGAAGCAGGTTTGGGGGGAAGACACTTTCACCTTTGACATGGAGAGTATGAGGTGCCAGAGGGGATCTCCAAAGTAAAGATCCAAAACTATGTCCTAAGAACTAGACACAGTATTGGGATTTGAGAAAATGTTCTGTTGCCTCAAAACCACTGAGGAGTGTTCTAAAAATACTGATTCTCAGGTATTAAAAACAGATTTCTGGAGAAATTGTAATTCACGTAGGTCTTGGTCAAGATCTGTAAATCATTTTTCAATACTCCCAGGTAACTCTGATCCATTCATTCAAGAAATATTTCCTACATTCCTATCTTGTTTGTACCAGGACAATTCTAAGTGCCGGGGATACATCTCTGAAGAGGTTACAGAACTCAGACAAAAGTGAACAAGTAAACGAAGTTCAATAGTGATACATGCCACCCACATACCAAAAAAAAAAAAACAAACAAACAAAAACACACAAGATGCTGGAAAAATGTAGAATAATTATGGAGACCTACACTAGATAAATCTAAAAAGATCTCTCTCTGAGGAAGTCACATTTGAGCTGAAGCTGAGACGTGAGGAGCAGCCGTGAGCCTGTGTGGGGAACAGCATTCCGGGCAGAGGGAACATGCAATGCAGAGGCTTGGTTGAGAACTCAATAGATTAATCTAACTCTCTGGTTTACTCCCACCAGACGAGCCAGCCCAAATGGGTGGAGGGCACAGTGGAGAAGCTACTATTTCATCTGTCTGTGTTCATACAGCAAAGGGTGTTAAGCGCACACTTTGTACCTGGCAATGTGCCAGGTGGTGACACAAAGATGAGCAAGACTGTCCCCCCTCTTAGGGAGTTGCCAGCCAGGGAGGGAGGCAGAGGACCAAATGCTGTAAATGTGGTCCCAGGGGAGGAGGGAGGCATCCAGACAATGAGTTCGTCTTCGGAGACAGCCAAGTGATGATTAATATGTTCAAGGTGAACAGCTGTTTTGTGCATAATAAAATACGTGCACAGTCTCAGAAACTCAGCATATCTGAATTCTGGGTGAAATTCTTGTAACTTTGGATATTGCATCTGAGGTATTGTATAATGACTATATTTGGGGGGAAGCGTACTAATGATAGCCAACACAGATTGAGCACTTAGATTTGCCTGATTTGATATGCAATCTCATAGTCTTCACAAGGTCCATATGAGGCAGAGATTCTCATTGTCCCACTCGTTTCAGATTAAGAAACTGGAGCTCAGCGAGGCGAGGAGACTTTCCTGAGATCGCTCCACTCAGGTGACAAAGTCCCTGGCTCCAGCAGGCTTCAAAGTCTCAGTTCCAGCCCCAGCCCCTTCCACGAGTGGCTTAGCTACTGAGGAAACTGCTACCTTCACCTGGATCCCACCCTTCTCCCCATCCCAGGGGTCCACCTGGGCTGTTTCCACCAGCCAGATCCTCCTGCTGGGCTGCAGCTGGGGAAGACGAGAGGAGGGTTCCTGTTCCCACACTTGGCACAAAGTGGAGGGCAGTGCCCACTGCCTGGCTACCCTGAACTCCAGTCGCCAGAGGTCATGGACAGCACGGAAAGGGCTGGGTCCAACCTGGGCACCTGTTCCCCGCCCTCCTGTGGGGAAAATGACTGGGGCTCACCGTTCAAGGTCTGAGTAGAAGAAGGAACTGGGGCAGGGGAGCCCCGGGAACCAGCCAGGAAATGGAAGGGAAGAGGGAGCCGTCTCTGCGTGGCCAGCTGGGTGTGGGTGGGTCACCGCTGGTCCTGCTTAAATGCAAACCAAGTCTCTGCTTGAAAAAGTGCCCCGTTTGCCTGACCTGGGAGCTGGCCAGTTTGCAATTTAAAGGGGCTTTGCTTCCCGCTCCCCTGAAACTCCTCTTCACTCCGGACTTCTCACAGGGAGTCTGTGCGCCTTCAAAGAGGCTCTGGGTGTGTCGTCAAGGAGTGTCTTTCCACGTATCTACCTCGGGCTGGCAGCCTCGCTGTCCCCTTCCCTCACTTCCTTGCTCCTCCCTCCCTCCCTTGCTCCTGCCTAGACTCTTGGCCGCGGTCCCTGAGCCGGGAAGGCGGGCGCCCGCGGAGGACCCGGCAGAGGTGAGGTCACGTCTCCCCGGAGCCTGGCTCCCTGGCTTTTCAGAGGCTCGCCCGGAGCCGCGGCCAGAACCCGGTCCGGTCCCCGCGCTGCCCGCCGCGCCGCCGCCGCCGCCTCGCTCATGTCTCAGTACGCGTCCAAGTCGGACTTCAAGGCGGCTCTGGACAGCAGTCCCGAGGCCACCACGGAGGATGACCCGGCCCCGGAGGACGTGCCCATGCCCAACAACTACCTGTGGCTCACCATCGTCTCGTGCTTCTGCCCCGCGTACCCCATCAACATCGTGGCTTTCGTCTTCTCCATCATGGTGAGCTAGAACCCCATAAAACGGGGCTCGGCGGCGACGCGGCTCTCCGCGGTCCCCGTCCTCCCGGCCCCGCGCCCTGGGGGTGTCTGCCCCCCGCGCCCCCCTCGGGCTCTCGGACCCTCGCCTCTCCGCCGCCTTGTGGAGCTCAGCCCTGACCGCTCCCTCCCGCCCCCGGGTGCGCTCCCCTCTCCACCCCGGGAAAGTTCCGCGGCGGGCTCAGCGGCTCCTGGCCCAGCCCCGACCTCGGCGGGCTCTCCTCGGCTCTCCCCAGCCCGCTTTCCCAACCCCTGGGCCGCCGACCGCTCGCCGCGTCCCCCGCCCTCCTCCCTGCCTGCCTCCCGCGTGCGGACCGCTCTCCCCGCGGAGGGGCCTGTTCCTGTTCCCTCTGCTGCGCGCGCGCACCGGCCACGCTCGGAGGGTTCCCGAGCGACTTCCGACGCCCTCTCCCTGACCCTGGAGCCACGCTTGGGTACGCCCTCTCCGCGGCAACAGTTCCCCCCACGGGTCCGGCTGGGAGCGCGCTCCGCTTAGGACGTGGACGGCCCGTGCCCAGGGCTGCCGGCGCCCCCCGCCGCCCTGTCCTGTGCCCCGGGCGCTCCCGGCAATGCCAGGGGACCCCGCGCTCCGTGCGGCTCCGGCGCCCTTTGCGTGTTGGCCTCCTCAGCCCTGGTAGGAGCTCCCAGGCCAGCCCGGAGGAGGGCGAGGAGCGCCGCGAGGTCCTCCCCGCCTTATTGACTGGAGCAACTGGCCAGGGGGTGGCGGCGGGGTGAGGTCCAGGGATAACCCTAGCGGTGAGCTCCCTCCCCCACGGGCCGCCACCTCTGCAGCTGGGCGACGGGACTCCCCGGCCCCCAGCCCCTTTCACGTCCATCCGAATTTGCCCTTGGGCTGCACCGTTAGACTCAGGGAACCCACAGGGGCCTCATGTACGCCCGCAACTTGCCTTTTCCCAAGCCCGGTCTGCAGGCTCTGCAGCAACCTCCCAGGGCAGCTACTGGACTTCCCGAGGCCCGGGTTGGTTCAGACCTCAGCTCGCCCACGTGCCTGCTGAGCGATCCGGAAACCACGGCCTCTCTGCCTGAGAAATGGGAATGGCCGTTGGTGAGGGGTTGTATTGAAGAAGTAACTCAAAACGTTTGAAACAGTGTCCGCCAAGGTGCTATCAGATCCAATGTCACCCCCTGAGGCCTTTGATCTCCGTTTAAAATCTAGCCCCAAAGCTCTGGGCGCCCTTCCCTGCTGCCTTTTGCCCAAAGCACTTCATCTGATGGATGGTTTTCCTTACTAATAGGCTTGCTGTCTGCGTCTCCCTCGTGAGGGCAGGGATATTTGTCTGTTGTTTGTTGCTGTTTCGTCACCTAGAATAGATTCTGGCAGGTGGTAGATGCGCAAGTATGAAAGGAATGCATGTTTGAATGAATGAATGAATGAATGAATGGTGTTCATGGACCAAGATGCATGCTTTTCCCCATACCAGAGCCCTGAAGCCACCTTATTAGGTTCCTTAGAACCCAGCCCGTTTCCTTCCTTCCTTCCTCTCCCAGGATATCAGGTGTGTGGGGGGGAGGGGAAGGGGAAGGAAGAAGGGATGGTTGCAGCAATGCTGGGGAGAATACAGCTGCCAAATTCTCCAGACAGCAGTGGGCTCTCTGGCTGCTGCTGGTGCCCACACACTATCCTGGTTTATTAATGAATCAGCAGCCAATCTGCTTCTTTCCCGGTGCCCCACCCCCCACTGGGGATGAGCTAACCCCACACTCCAGCCGGTGGTGACAGGCTGAATGCTGATGATGTCACTTGGTGTGTCCTGGGGGACAAGATGTGTGCATGCTTTGAATAGAGACCTGTTTTTCTGACACCCTCACCCCCACCCCACCCCCAAGCCTTTTAAAAATAGTTTTATTATTGCAAGAGACCATTCTGCTGCCAGAACACAGACCCTGAAGTCGGAACATTGACCCTGAGCAAGTTCTGTGCCTTCTCAAAGCCTTGGTTTCCTCATCTAGAAAGGGGACTGCTTTAAGCTGAGCAAACCTGTGTAAGGCTGAATCCAGACAAAGCTCCCCTGCCTCCTGCAGCAACTGTCAGACAGATGGGCAGGTGGTGGAGCCTGGACACATCATATGTCACATACATAACATATGAAAATAAACAGAACATGAAGGGAGTAAAACCCAAATTCTAAAGCGTCTCCTACACCCTCCTCATTGCACTCCCTCTAAGGTACTAGGAGTGTGTTCCCACTGAAATAGTGCAGATCTGGGCTAGACACGCTTCCTGATAGAGACTCCCAAGTCCGAAGAAGCAAGAGGAAGAGGAAGGCTGTGCAGGAGGAAGGTGGCTAACCACCCCTGCCAGGTATGTGCTTCCTTAGGGTTTTGTGACGTTAAATCCCAGCCCTTTCCAAAGCTCCACCCTCTGTGATTTGTGGTAAGTCCAGGCAAGCCATTGCCCATGGAGGCATCTGGAAATCTGGGGGAGCACGTGTGAGGTCCCATTGATGTGGGGCGTTCTGCCTGGCATGTGCTATAAATGACCAAGAAGTTCTAATGTCCTGTGATGCTGGAGACTGTCCTCCCAATGAAGAATTGCCCTAGCTTAAACATCAATAGCACCCAATAGCAATAAATACTATACAGTAATGCAAACTGATAGAAACATAGATGTATGGAAAATATCGACAAGGCTCAAAATAGCTAGTTCTCAGAACTGTAAAAAGAACCAACAATCTCAAAACAATATCTGTATTAAACCAAGCCTGCAAAGCCGTCTATAAAATGACTAAGTTGGAGTAGGGGCTGGGGAATAATAAAACTATTATTATTACTATTAGAACTCAGTAAGTATTGATAATGATGGTGATGATGGGCCCGGCTGATGTGGCTCAATGGTTAAGCATTTATCTATGAACCAGGAGGTCACTGATTCCTGGTTAGGGCGCATGCCCAGGTTGCAGGCTCAATCCTCAGTAGGGGGACGTGCAGGAAGCCCCCAATCCCCTGGTTGGCAAACTGCAGCTCGCAAGCCACATGCGGCTCTTTGGTTCCTTGTGTGTGACTCTTTCACAAAATACCACGGCCTGGGTGAGTCTATTTTGAGGAAGTGGCATTAGAAGTTTAATTTTTTTAAAAATTTGGCTCTCAAGAGAAATGTCAATCATTGTACTGTTGATATTTGGCTCTGCTGACTAATGAGTTTGCCGACCACTGACCCAACTGATAATTATCTCTCATCATTGATGTTTCTCTCTCTCCCTTTTCCTTTCTCTCTCTGAAATCAATAAAAACTTATTTTTTTAAAATGACTGTTGCCCTAACCAGTTTGGCTCAGTGGATTGAGCGTTGGCCTGTGGACTGAAGGGTCACAGGTTCGATTCTGGTCAAGGGCATGTATCTTGGTTGCAGGCACATCCCCAGTGGATGATGAGCCAGGAGCCAGCTGGTTGATGGTTCTCTCTCATCGATGTTTTTAGCTCTCTATCCCTCTCCCTTCCTCTCTGTAAAAAATAAATAAATAAATATATTTTTAAATTACTGTCATTTAAAAAAAAACTATATTGGAAAATATATATCTGAGAAGTGTTCTTCAAGCTGTGGGTAGATCTTTCCACCAGCCCTGTCCTGGGGTTGTGAGACCGGGCATACAATGATGTGCATCATAGCTTTTTACATTGGAATGTTGGTGAGTGGAGCATTACCAGTGGCAGGAACATGAAAGTCTTTGCTTCTCCGTATATCAAACACCTATTTGTTAAAAGTGTGCTTAACCTGTCATCAATTTCAGGGACATATATAGCCAGAATCCCTCCCCCCCCCCCCCCGCCCCAGACGGGGATGCTGCTAGCCCATGTGTGTGAACTTGAAAGTGACACCCCTTCAGGCCTCCTTCATCATGCTCCCAGGTCATCTGGGTGCATTCCTGGTTATTTCTGTTTATTTCAAGTGAAAGAGACTAATAATTTCTATTTGGCTTTTGACCCTGGAGAAAGAACATTTGTTCATACAACACATGTTTCCTGGGCACCTGTTATGTGCCAGGCTCTATACTCCTGTACCTCTACCAAGGGGTACCGTATTTGCCCGCGTATAAGACGATTTTTTGGCCCTGAAAAATACCATATTTGCCGGCGTATAAGAGACTGGGCGTATAAGACGACCCCCTAACATTTCCACAAAAAATACAGAGTTTGTTATATACTCGCCGTATAAGACTACCCCCCACTTGGAGGCATATTTTTCAGGGCCAAAAAATCGTCTTATATGCCGGCAAATACGGTAAATAGGATCAGCAAGGTCTCTGCCCTCGGGATCTGGAAGAAGAAAGGTTCCAGGCAAGTTGCAGAGTGTTGGAAAATTTAGCTCCCGTTCACCATCCATTGCTTTTGTAGTTGGAATTTGCTACCTGACTCAAGAGACTGGAGTTGGGTCCACTCTTGATGCCATCTTTTGATATAATCGTTTGCACAGTTGAACCAACTTGCTTACCCTAAATCTGGATACAGATAGCCAAGGACTTTTGATTGGGTAATTTACAAGACTTCTCTCATCAGAATGTCTTCTTCCTCACACCTACAGAACCTGTCTAGAGACCAACCATTGAAGTTTAAAGCTTTTCTGTTTTTTTGCTGTTTGTGATTTCATGCAACTAGTCTTTCTGAGTCTTGATTTTTTTTTTAACTCTGTAAAGAACCCTACTCAGGTGGACCTTAAATGTGGATCTTAAATGGTAAAAGTTAAATGTTTTCATTGCCTAGAACACAGCTAGAACTCAGCAAATATTGATAATGATGGTGATGATGGGGGAGGAAGAGGAAAAGAGTATATTTTAGGGATGTTTTCCAATAGCAGTTTTTGTTTTTATTGGGACTTACAAAAGCACTAACCAACAAACATGTCACCATTCTAAATAACTTGCAGCCTAAAGGCAAATATGAATGCTAAACTGAAACACCTACAGTAAACAAGGAAGACTTTTAAGCACAGAGTACTGAACACATCTGTTTTCTCCACTCCCTTCTGAAACCACTTTAAATGATAGTAAGTGAATTTAAAAGGTTGAAAACACCCAAGGACAAGTTAGGAGAACAAGAAAAGGGATAAGAGAGATGAAAAAAATGTTAGGCGATGGAAAATGGCTAGCTGAGTCTTGACTAACTTTACTGAGTACATAACACTGAAATCTAAATCCTGCAGAAGAAGGAGCCAATGGGGAGGGGGGAGACAATTTGCCCTGCAAAACCCTAGGAAAGCTCAGAAATTGGAGGTACTAACTGGAGGTACCACCTTTGAAGGCAGGCACAGAGAGTAGGGCTGAATAGAGAAGGAATCTTAGAAACTGTTTAAAAAGTCATTAAACTATCAGCGATCGTCTACCACTCCATGCATAGGCATCTGCTTCCTCGACAACCTGATAGAAGAGGGGAGACCTCACTCTGGGGGGACTAATCAGAATGCCTGCAGACCCCAGGCACGGCAGAGAGTAACGTTAAGGGGCTGTGCTGCCAGCAGGGTTGACGGGAAGTCTGCGTACTGAACAAGGAAGCTCTATCCCTGCCCCTACTTGACACCCTTACCCTGGCATCCAGGTGGGAGACTAGAGAATTTCTCTCCAAGGATGTTACCATCCAAAAGAAAAAACCTACAGATACCAACATTTAGGAATTCTCCAGAGAAGTGATGGCATCCCCACCCGTCACCCCAGGATGACCACCCATTGACAAGCCTCATCCTCAAGAAGTTTTGCAGCCCAGCTGGTGTGGCCCAGTGGTTGAGCCTCAGCTGATGAGCCAGGAGGTCATGGTTGAATTCCCAATCAGGGCACATGCTCGGGTTGCAGGGTCAATCCCCAGTGGGGAGCATGCAGGAGGCAGCTGATCAATGATTCTCTCTCATCATTGATGTTTTTGTCTCTCTCTCTCCCCCTCTCTGAAATCAATAAATATGTCCTTTTTTTATTATTTAAAGTATTACATATAGTAATACATATGTCTCCTTTTTCCCCCCATTGACCTTTCCCCAACCTCCCCTATCCCGCCCACACACAAATGTCCTCCCCCCCCCCAGTTTCTTGTGTCCATTGTTTATGCCTATTTGCATGCATACAAGTCCGACCACCCCTCGGCCCCCGCTCCCCAGCCTTCCCGCTGTAATTTAAAAGAAGTTTTCCAACATCTCATTTTCAAATATGAAGAGGCTGTCAAAGATTAGCATACATTTATGAAGTTCTTCTAAATTCAGAGACCTGTGGTTTACAAATGAAGTGAAGTGTAAGGAAATTAATAATGCGAGAAGAAGAAGAAAATGGCAAGCATTGATTATTAATATCCTTTGAGAAATAAGAAACCGTGTGTGCTACAAAACAAGAACAAGTTGGAAAAAATAAGACTATTGGAGAAGCAAAACAGAGTTCTTGGGAATTAAAAATATGAGGGTAGAGATAAAGGAAGAAAGGAGAAGTGGCAAGTTGAAGGACCTTCAAGGAAGTAATACAATGTTTGATGAATGGCTACTGAGCCTAAGCTCCTACTTCTCGGAGAATTTCCCGTTCCCACCTATGTTCTGCATTGCTGATAAACTTTTTTGGAAAATACCCAGCAGACCCAGGCTCATGCCATGGTCACTGAGAGGTTGACCAAAGTTTAGTTCCCAAGGGCAGTTTTCCTGGCAAAGCCTCACCAAAGGCTCCACATGTGGAAATGGGTGCTATTCTCATTGGGCTAGTCCAGGGCGTGAATATTTTCAATTAAAAGCCATTCACCCAGAAGTGTGCTGCCTTCCAAGTGTGCACCTGAACATAGCAGAAAACCTCCAGTTCTGCAAGTTCAGGAAGGAAGCCAGACCTTCCAAAACAGTGCTTCTCACACACTGCTTCTGCCTGATGTTAACAAGTTTTAACAAAAGGGGGACAGAAAATGGGGGTGAAACTGGGAAGTCAAAGGCAAGTTGAGTAAAAGCGAACTGTCTGCTTTCCTGTGGGGTTTCTCAGAGCCTTTGGTCAACCACTGGCCTTGGAACAGTAAACCTGGGCATTTACCAAGCATGCTGCCCAGGGTCCTTTGACCTAAGGCAAATGTGCCAAAGAGCACACTTAGGGAAATACTGTTCTTAATGACTACTTGGTCCCCACTGTTGATGAGCTGAGTTTTTGTTGACATGGGGGTCTTGTGGGGTGTTCCACCCTAACACTCTTGCCTAGTAGACCTCTCTCTCCCCTTTTCTCCCAGCATAGGTGTTTTTAATAGGCCCCTCTCACCATATTTTGTTGTTAGTCCTCCCTCATTCTCTTTTACCTATGGGTGAAATCCAGAAATTTGTCTTTCTGTTTCCTTTACCCTTTATATCATATCACCTATTTCCCAAAGGGAAAGAGACCTCCTGTAATTAAAGTCCTCTACTGATGACTTCATTTGTTCATTGTTCTGGATAATTTTGGTAGTATGGCATCGCCAGTAGTAGTAGTAGTAGTAGTAGTAGTAGTAATATTGCATTTACCTATATCTACCTTTACTTCTCAAAGCATTTTCACACAATTTCACTTGTTCCTCGCAAAATTCCAGCAAGAAAGCTGTTCTCCCATTTATTCATGAAAAAGGTGGCACTCGGGGACAGAATCAACACGACAGTCCCGCCATGGAGTTTACAGGCCACCCTCAGGGGCATTGCCATCAGCCCACTGTGCCTTGCCTTTGACAGGAGCACAGCAGTGATTCTCTGAAAGCACTCGTCTTTAGTAGGCCTGCCCCATCAATATAAGAAGCCTCGCATAGTACTTTCACGCAAGCCTGGCAGAATCCCTCTCTGGCGTTGTGGCTTTAGTGATAGGCCACAGGACAATTTTTACTTTGTCCTTGAAGATCTTTATGGGGAAAAACAGCCCAGAAGCCCAAGATGGAGACAAGCATGAATGAATGAAAGGTGATGACGAGGAAAATGCACCTCGTGGCGGGCAAGCCCGGGTTGCGAATTCCTGGCATACCTTCGGCACAGAAATCAGGAGCAAGCAAAATCGAAACAAGAAATGCCGAAGTCATCTGCAAGCTCAGTTGTTACTACCAAATACTTACTAAGTGTCCACATCCATCAAACTATTTTGAGGAAGTCTGCTATCTAGGAGTTTGGGAAGTAAGACAATATTGATCTATATAAAGAGATTCCTTATAGCTGGACTGTGTTCAGGCTCTGATGGGCGTCTACACAGGTGTGTGTGTGTGTGTGTGTGTGTGTGTGTGTGTGTGTGTGTGAGAGAGAGAGAGAGAGAGAGAGAGAGAGAGAGAGAGAGAGAAGGAGAGAACCAGAAGCAGAAACAGACAGAGAGGGACGCACACATACTGAGAAAGAGAGAAAGGGATGTACCAGAGATAAAGGGATGATAACAATGAAGATGGCTTTGAAAGAGAGATGTTTTGAAGAAAATGGATCACATGCTAAAATTAGGATTTTAGTATTGACAACTCAATAGATCAAAATATTGGCAATGGCAGACAAAAATTTAAACTATCAGAAATAAACATGCAAAATCTACACGGAGAAAGCTTCACCAAGAGATTAAAAATTTGTTTAAATTAACTAAATGGAAAGACATAACATTACATATTTGATGCTCACCCCAGCATTAATTATGAAGTGAATTATAAAATGAGTTAATAAACATGAAGCATGGTACCCAGCACAAAGTAACTGCTTAATTAATATTTGTTGTTCTTTTGTGGTTTAAATGTGAAAAATTAGAGATGAATATAAAACAATGATTCCAACACAACATTGATTTTCTCATCTGTAAGATGAAAACAGTATCACCTACTTCCAGAGGATTGTCAAGTCATCCAATGGGGTAATATATGGAAAGTACTTGATAAAACTTGGCTATTATAACTTCAAATTTTACTATAACTTCTTAGTATTTTCAAATATTTCTATAATAAGTGATTAGATCTCATTTCTATCAGAAATAAATATTTTCCCAAAGATGATAAAAATGAAAAAAAATTTCAGAAAGAAGGGGTTAGTAAATAAGTGAATTTTTCTCCATCTCAAAGGGTAATTCTTTTTTTTAATATATACTTTATTGATTTTTTACAGAGAGGAAGGGAGAGGGGTAGAAAGTTAGAAACATCGGTGAGAGAGAAACATCAATCAGCTGCCTCCTGCACACCCCCCACTGGGGATGTGCCCGCAACCAAGGTACATGCCCTTGACTGGAAACGAACCCGGGACCTTTCAGACCGCAGGTTGATGCTCTATCCACTGAGCCAAACCAGTTTTGGCTCAAAGGGTAATTCTTGCTCTAACTCATATTCTTATTGAGCTGAAATGCTCAGTTCTATAGTTAAAACAAATTTTACTCTGATGTTTTGTTCTAGTCACAAAAATCTTTAAGGACAGAGAAATTGCAGCTTAATACTGTTCCTGCCACAAAGTAAATGCTTGGAAAAGGTCACTTTAAATACCCACTTTTACTGGGTTTTTAACCTAAGCAGAAGCTTACCTCCACTAATATAAGTCCACTTTTTTTTAATTAATATACAACTGACATGTAATTTTGTGTATGTCTTTAACATGCTGATTTTATACATATGTTTTGCAATACCTTTGCCGTTGTCACGTTAGCTAACACCTCTCTCATGTCACATGAGAATAATTTTGTGTTGGGAATAATTAAGATCTAGTCTGCCAGGTCTTTGGTGTTTAGGAGCCTGAGGTTAACACTGCAGCACTGTTGGCTATAGTCACTGTGCTGGGCGTTTGGTCTCCAGGATACTTATCATCTAGGTGCAAGTCTGTCCTTCCCAGCATCTCCCCAATTCTTCTGTTCCCCAGCCCAAGTAAGCAGCACTCTGTTCTGTTTTTACAAATTTGACTTTTTAGATGTCACCTATAAGTGCTAGCATACATAATTTGTCGTTTTCTGTCTGACTTATCTTACTTAGCATAATGTCCTCAAGTTCCATCCATGTTGATACACATGGCAGGATTTTCTCCTTTCTCGTGGATGAATAATATTTCGTGTGCGTGGGAGGGGGGCAACTTCTTTATCCATTCATCCACTGTTGCTTCTATATCTTGGCTATTATAAGTGATAAACATGAGGGTGCATATGTCTCTTCAAGATCTATTTTCATTTTCTTTGGCTATATACCCAGAAGTGGAATTGCTGGGTTATATGGTAGTACTATGTTTTGTTTGAACCTCCATACTATTTTCCGTAGTTACGCCCACTCTTTTGTTCTGTCTCCCAACTCCATAGAGGGCACCTGAGGTTCCTGAGTTAAGTTCTTCATGCCTTTGAAGGACATGTGGCTCCTAACATTTTCCCTTGAGCCACACTATCTCCTCATGAGTATCCACCAACAGACAGACATTGGAGAGAACATCTCCATCACTTCAAACACCCCGTGATACCACACACACACACACACACACACACACACACACACACACACACCCCGCCTCCAAAATCACATATGTGTTGTATTGTAGCAAATTCCAGGGCCCATTTTCAATGAGAAGGGAAAAGGAAGAGGCAGAAAGTGAAGCGAGTAGACATCAGTTTGCAAGACCAATGACAGAGAAAGCTTGAGTCACCAGCCTCCTCTTCCACATATGGCCACCCTGCCTCCTGCCGCCATCGGGTGGCAGTTACTCTGAAGTTCAAAGAGAAAAGCTAGGAGCAGGGATTCAGATTAGGGAGGAGAGCGTTAAGCCAACACAAAGAAACAGCACCTGGGAAACGTTTTCTCAAGGGCAGAAAACAGGGAGGAAGGGTTCTCCCACATTCATTCACTCAACAATTTCTGTACACTCCTATGTGCCTGGCACTATGGTGATCCTGTAGATAAATACCAACTTTACACAGCGGACATTTAGGGCACCTGTGAGCTAACTGGTTCCCCGTTAGAAACAGCCTGCTGTTGGGTCAATGGGTGAGAACCACTCTTCTCCCCTCAAGAATCCAGAACCCAGTAAGAAATGAGACACAGGGAACCAACAGATGCGCTCTTTGGGGAGTGAGGCTTCAGATCTACAGCCAAAGGGCTCATTCTCTCCCGAAACTGGGCAGACTTGCCCACACTTCCATGGGCAGCACAGGACAACCACAGCCTTCGCCTGCCTGTCAAACGAGGCTGGTCCAGCTCCCTGCGAACTTGTGTATGAATGGAGGGAGACACACCAGACACGGGCCAGCACATAAGTAAGATCGTTTCAGAGCGTGATGAGCACCTGAAAAGAACAAGCTGGCATGTATTGGAGAGGCCTGGCAGGGGCAGGTGGTGGAGAAGAGATCCTACTTTAGAAACCTGATTGGCAAAGGATGACGCCAGCCATCAGAAGACGGAGTGGAGCCAGGATGTGCAAAGGCCCCGAGGTGGAATAAGCTTGCTGTGTTCTAGAGCCATATGCTATGACATCTATGTCATCTACTTAAAATGAATGTAATTGCCCAGGAAGGAATCCCAGAGTAGGCCACAGACTAGAGATCTAGGGCTGTAACCCAGTGGAGTGTCACATAAGAGCTCTTACCAGACCGTTACTTTTGCCCTGGAATCAAGCCAGCCTGCTCCCATATTTAGCACAGCTCCTGGTTTACTTTTACTGCAACCCTCATTCCAAACTAGAACAATTACTCCAAGCTAACGTGGCCACTAAAGAGACAGGCTCTATTTTTGTCTCCGTCCCAGTTTCCCCTGGGCATGAATGACCCGGGAGTGCACACGGGCTTATGTTAATAAACAACAGCCCAGGTTTCACTGGTCCTCATCCCTCCCTGCTTAGGCGACTCCTGCTACAACTCCTTTCTGTATTTCTAGGAGGCATTTCTCACATGCTCACACACCAGTCTCATCTGCTGACCTCGGCACCGCAGGGCCTGGCTGCTGCTTCCAGCGGGCACTGAGGTCTCCAGGCAGCCCCGCCATCATCACTTGCTTAGACCCCATCGACTTCTTTGGGCTCCACCATTGGCCCCTGGGGCCCTCAAGGTTCGAAAGCTCTGTCGCTGGGTCTTGCTTCTCTCTCTCTCTCTCTCTCTCTCTCTCTCTCTCTCTCTCTCTCTCTCTTCTCTCTCTCTCTCTCTCCGCCTTTCTTCTTTCCTCCCTTTCTCCCTCCCTCCTACATTTCAATTACATTGGGTTTTGCGTGCCTTCAACTAAAAAAAAATTCTTTCCCACATCTAGACCTTCACACTTGCTGTTCTCTCTGCCAGGCATCTTCTTCCCCCCCCCATTTGTTTGTTTGTTTGTTTGTTTGTTTGTTTTGTTGTATTGTGTTTTTGTTTGTTTGTTTGTTTGTTTTTGCAGAGCTGCTCCTTCTCAAGTCTTCACGTCTCAGCCTGCCTGCCCCCACCTCAGCCAGAGCTCCCTCCCTCCACCCCATTCTTCTTGCCTTGATAATATTCTGTCCTTGTCTTGTTTATTTGCATGTTTGTTTGGTTTCCATCTTCATCAGAATATAAGCTCCATGAGGGCAGGCAGCATTGCCTGGGAGAGAACTGGTGTTCAATAAACAGTTTTGAAGGAATGAAGGAATGAATGGTTGTCCAGGACAGTAGTTCTCAATTCTTCTCCCCCCCGGATCAGATTTAAAAAATGCTGATGCTGGAGTCCCATCCCCAGAGATCCTGGTCCAAGCGGTTTGCGATGGGACTGGGCACCAGAATGGTTTAAGCCCCTCTGGTCGTTCTGAGGTTCAGCCGGGATTGGAAGCCGCAGACACAGGGAAGAATGAAAAGTGTAACTTCGGAGAATTTCATCTCAGGCCTGCGCCTGGAAGCCCCGCCCCGCAGGCAGCACTTCCGGATGCGGCACCACGTGGGATGCGGCACCACGTGGGATGCGGCACCACGTGGGATGCGGCACCACGTGGGATGCGGCACCACGTGGGATGCGGCACCACGTGGGATGCGGCAGAAGGAAAGGACGCAGCACTTTCCACTGCTCCTGGCTCGGACAGTGAGCAGCTTGAGTATTTGGTGTAAAGTGTTGCAAATTCCCAGTTTGTCATTCCTACTGGTGTTCATACCCAGTGATGAGAATGGATGGGGTGGCGCTGGGGCGCTCCTTCTTGGCCATTTGGGTGCCAGGATCCTGGCTGCAGGGCCTCACGACCCAGTGCTGCTGCTCCACACTAGCCTTCCTGTGCGTGGCATAGACACGGTCCTCCTCGTTTCTGGCTCCTGGACAACTTGCTGTCAGAGGGTATTTAAGCATCGTGTGCCCATCCAGGGGAAGGGTGCACAGATGACATGCTTGTGATAGCCAGGTGTGGTGGTCATGACGTCACTGGTCTTCAGGAGAAAGACACTTGCCTGCCTTCCTGTTCAGATGTGACCTTTGCTGCCTTGAGGCAATTGACCAAGCCCTGGGTTTTGCAATTACGATAATATTTTTCCAGTGTAAGCCCAGGCCCAGAGAAAGGGGACAAGACACTGCTGAGGACTCCTGAGTGCCTTGTGAAATGTGTGGTGAGAGCCCGTTTGTCCTCACTCTGAGAAAGGGTCACCTGCCTCCCAGAGGAAAATGAGAACCGGAAAGAAGCTAAAGTCCTTCTTTTAACATTCTTGGCACAGTGAACAAGGACAGGAACTTGCCATTTAGCACCTTAAAACGAGGGTGGTTGTGCAATCCAATCCCTAGGCTCCACCTGAAGGAGTGGCACAGATGTGTACAAAAACACGAACAAGAATGCGCACTGCAGCCTCTTATGTTCCTGCCACAGACGATAAGTAACAAATGTATGGGTGAGGATCATCTAAGTCACTACTACAAAGCCATTAGAAAGAATGAGACAATTTCCAAGACCGGTTTGGCTCAGTGGATAGAGCATTGGCCTGAGAACTGAAAGGTCCCAGGTTCGATTCCGGTCAGGGGCATGTACCGTGGTTGTGGGCACATCCCCAGTGGGGGGTGTGCAACAGGCAGCTGATCGATGATTCTCTCTCATCGAAGTTTCTAACTCTCTATCCCTCTCTCTTCCTCTCTGTAAAAAAATCAAAAACTTAAAAAAGAATGAGACAATTACACTCACAACTTTTCTGTAAGTTAGAAGCTGTTTGAAAACAAAAAGTTAGCCCCCCAAAATGGGGTCTGACAGATTAGGATCCCCTCCCCCAACAAGAATTCAAGGATAGTATAACCTTAGAAAGTCTGTTGATATAACTCATTATCTTAAATCACAACTGGAGAGAGAAAGCAGGAATGAGACAGACCTGGAGACACTGGTTTGGAAAGTTGCTGCCCTCTATTAAGTGGGAAAAGTGAGTTGTGGAACAAATACAGTGTGACAGTATTAATACTTTTAGAATAATGAGAAAAAGAACACTAACAAACAACTCTGAGTGTGTATGTATAGAAGCACACACAGAGAGACACACACTTTACCAAACCAGCCATGTGACTTGAACTTCTCTGTGCCTCAATTTTCCCATCAGGAAAATGGAAAGAGTAAAGCGTCTGCCTCGTAGGTTGTTATGAGGACTAATGAGATAATCCTTGAATAGGATAAAACACAGAGCCTGGCACATAATAAATGCTCAGTAAATGTCATCAATTATCATTATTATTTTGTCAAAGAAAGACTCGGAGGCTGAAACATTTAGAAAAGAAAAAAGGTTACATGAAATGCAAGTGACCAACTTCAAAACAAACAGCTAGCCAAATAAAGGTACAAACCAAGTATTTAAAGGAAACAAACACAAAATGGTCAAGTTTACCGAGTTTTACCTTAGTCTGTTCATGATAATTTAAATAACAAAGCAAAGCAGTATCTTTCTCAAAAGATCACAGTACCCACAAAGGAAGGGACTTGGGTTTAATTGCAAAAGGGCGGGATGAACTTGTCTTTGCCAGGACGTACGGAAAATACTCCTTTGTGATGCTGGGGGTTGTGGCCTAGACAGGCTGACCCTGTCACTCCTGGTTTACCTCGGGGTGCAAATTGCCGCTTCCTTCTCCTGACTGTGACACACACGATGTGCTACGTCCATCCACTGAAAGCAAGAGAAAGTGTCAGTTTTCCTTTCATATTATTCGTGGGAAGAAAAAAATCTGGCAGTAAATGCCAACTGTTAACAGTGGTTATCTCTGGGAAATAGGATTGGGAGAAGAGTTTACTAGTTACTGCATATGTTTCTGTAGTGTTTGAATGCTTTACATGTTCACAAATCACATGGGTAGTTTGTAAAAGAATTAACGACATAGTTTAAATATCTAAGCCATCCCTTTTCTGTCTAGTTCTTCCACAATAGATGGGATAGTTTGCTTTCTGAGCTCATCAGGAAAAAAACACATATAAACTGTGCACTTTTCTCTAAAATCCATTTCTAGCACTTCAGTCCATAGCATCTACTGGGAGATGATAGTATGCGCTTCCAATCTGGAGGAATTGCAGCCAGTGAATTGGGGAGGAGGCACCAGTCCCCTCCTACCTCACAGCTAGATTTCCACCCTAAAGTCCGAGATCCTCACAGTGAAGGTTTTAGAGTGAAATCTTACAGTTCCAGAGTCTCCAACCTCATCCCTTCCCCAGATCCTCACATTCACCCAGCAGATTTACCCTCGATCAGCCCCCTTCCCAAGAACCAGAGGAGAAAATGAATTCATAAGAACACTCGTGGGGAGAGAACAGTTCACAGCTGATACTGAAAGAGACTTCATTTACTCTTCAAGCCAAACATGCTCCCATCCTGGAGCGACTCAACATCTCCCTTATGAGCCCCGGAGAGATGGTGGTTTGCAGAGAGGAGGGTCACAAACAAGAGGCCAGACTGGCAGCATGTGATGGAAGGCTGGGCAGGATTTGGCCATGGCTTGCATTGCACCCAAATCCCCCTCGTCAGGCAACCTGAAACAAACATCTCAAGTGGCCAGGGACCCCCACATGTAACCTGTGCTCATGGGCAAAGCCTACACACATAGATATGGCACAGACTGGCTGATCTCCCCATCTATGATTCTGGTAAGTAGCCCAGATCATTCTGTTGCACTCCAAGGATATCAAGTTTTTTGAGGAAGAACAAGACAGGTAGTGACAATCCTATATAATAATCCTATATAATAAAGAGGTGATATGCAAAGTGACCATCACTCCAACACACAAGATGGCCACCCCATGTGGTCAAAGATGGCCACCCCCATGTGGAAACAAGATGGCTGCCACAAGATGGCTGACAGGGGAGGGAAGTTGTAAGTGATCAGGCCAGCAGGGGAGGGCAGTTAGGGGTGACCTGCCTGCAGGGAAGGGCAGTTGGGGGGATAGGGACAGCAGGGGAGGACAGTTGGGAGGGACAAGCCCTACAGGGGAGGACAGGTAGGGGCAACCAGGTTGGCAAGGGAGGGAAGTTAGAGGTGACCGGGCCAGCAGAGGAGGGCAGTTGGTGGTGACATGATGGCAGGGGAGGGCAGTTAGAGGTGACTGGGCCAACAGGGGGGGCATAGCTGGGGGGCAATCAGACCTGTAGGGGAGGACAGTTAGGGGTGACCTGGCCTGCAGGGGAGGGCAGTTGGGGTGGACCAGGCCAGCAGGGGAAGACAGTTGGGAGGAACAAGGCCTGCAGGGGAGGGCAGTTGGGGGTGACCAGGATGGCAGGGGAGGGCAGTTAGGGGTGACCAGGCCAACAGGGGAGGGCATTTGGAAGTGACCAGGTCAGCAGGGAAGGACAGTTGGGAGGGACAAGGCCTACAAGGGAGGGCAGTTAGGGGTGACCAGCCCAGCAGGGGAGGGCAGTTGGGGGCAATTAGGCCAGCAGGGGAGCAGTTAGGTGTTGATTAGGCTGGCAGAGGAGTGGTTAGGGGATGATCAGGCTGGCAGGCAAAAGTGGTTAGGGGCAGGCAGGCAGGCAAGCAATTGGGAGCCATCAATCCTGGATTGTCAGAGGGGTGTCCCACTTAGGCCTGATTCCAGCTGGACATTTCTAGAAGGATCCCAGATTGAAGAGAGTGTAGGCTGGGCTGAGGGAGACACACACACACACACACACACACACACACACACACGCGCGCGCGCGCACATGAATTTCATGTACCTGGCCACTAGTTCACAATAAAAACTAACATTTATTGAGTATATACTATGTGTTTGGCCAATGCTAACCACTCTTCTTACGTTAATTTATTATCCAAGATGAAAACACTAAGGTTTGGAAAGCTTGATAACTTGCTCTAATTCTCACAGCTAATAAGACACTGGGTTTGAACTCAGATCACTCTGAGATTAAAGTTCATGCTCTGTTACACACTTCCTTGGGATAAATCTGAAGGTGCTGAACCTCACAACCTTGCAGGACATTAAGAATAATTGGCAAGGATTGTCAATCCTGAAAAGCTTAAAAAAAACAGAACACTGTGACAACAACCCAGGTGTCCATCAATGTGTGAATGGATAAACAATACGTGGCCTATACATACAATGAAATATAATTCAGCCTTAAAAATAAAGGAAATTCGGACACTTTCCTACAAATGGGTGAACCTTGAGGACATTACGCTAAATTAAAGAAGCCAGACACAAAAACATTGTCTGAGTCCGTTTATATGAGGAGCACAGAGCAGTCGATTTCACAGAGCCTGAAAGCAGAATGCTGGTTACTAGGGTGTGGGGAAGGATGGATTGGGGAGTTAGTGTTAAGTAGGTACAGAGCTTGAGTTTGAGATGATGGTGATGGTGATGGTTGCAAAACAATGAGAACATACTTAATGCCACTGAATTGAACACTCAAAAAAGAGTTAAAATGGTACATTTTATGTTATATGTATTTCACCCCGATTTTTAAAAATGTGTTTGTTTATTTTTAGAGAGAGAAGAGGGGAGAAGAAGAGAGAGAAAAACATCTATCAGTTGCCTCCCACATGCACCAGGGATTGAGCCCACAAACTGCGACCTTTCAGTACAAAGGACAATGCCCAACCTACTGGGAAACACCGGCCAGGGCCACAATTTTTTTTTTTAATATATGTCTGGTCCCACACCAGTTATATCAGAATCTTTCCAGAATAGAGCCCAGCTAGCTATCCTATATAATAAAGAGGTAATATGCAAATTGACTGTCATTCCAACACACAATATGGCTGCCCCCATATGGTCAAAGATGGCCACCACAAGATGGCCAGCAGGGTAGGGCAGTTGCAGGGGAAGGCAGTTGGGGGACTAGCCCTGCAGGGGAGGGGAGTCGGGGGGGGGGACCGGGCCTGCAGCAGAGAGCAGTTAGGCGGGGGGGGGGGGGAGGGGGGGGACTAGGCCTATAGGGGAGACCAGTTAGGGGTGTCCAGGCTGGCAAGGGAGGGCAGTAAGGGGTGACGAGGCCTACATGGGAGGGCAGTTAGGGGTGACCAGGCTGGCAGGGGAGGGCAGTTAGGGGCAATCTGGCTGGCAAGGGAGCAGTTAGGTGCTGATCAGGCTGGCAGAGGAGTAGTTAGGGGGTGATCAGGATGGCAGGCAGAAGCAGTTAGGGGTAATCAGTCAGGCAGGCAGGGGAGCAGTTGGGAGCCAGCAGTCCTAGATATTGAAAGGGATGTCAGACTGCCCAATTAGACCCTAAATGGGCATTCTGACATCCCTCAATTGGTCCCAGATTGGAGAGGGTGCAGGCTGGGCTGAGGGACACACACACCCCCATGTACAAATTTTGTGTGCTGGGCCTCTAGTTAACAACAACCAGGTGTTTCTAATGAGCACTCAGGGTTGAGAATGCCAGGGCTCAGGACTTGGAAATCTGAAACTCACCATGCTGGCAGTCCATGGCGTCACTGAGGCTCTGGCTGTCCCATTCCCAAAAAGGGCTGAAAGCAGGTCCTTTTCATTGCCGAGTCCCATGGCCTGTTAGTTGGCTCAGATGGCCTGGATTCAAGAATTAATGGAAGCTTCCGGAAGCAGAAAGCCCTGTGGCATACTGGGTGTTTCTCTAGCTTGTAATTGACTGCATAATGCCTAACCCTCCCCCACTTAATAGTCCAGGAAGAGGAGTGATTATCACTCAAGTGCTGTGATTTCAGGATGAGGTCGTGAGGTTCCCACTGAAATCTGCAGTTCACGGCACTGATGGAGTCCCTCTGTCTATAACTTAGATGCATGCTTCCGGTCTTTGGGCGGTCGCACAACTTTGAGGGGATTCTCACAATGGGAGTTATGGTAGAGGCTTACTATAAGAGAGAGGAATGGCATTGGGCCTTCAGCTCAGCAGCAAGCATTCTCAGAGAACCCCCACTTTGCCTAGAATTGGGCTAGATTCTAACATGCCCTCAAGTGAACCACATTCTGTAGGGTAACAGACACATATACCAGACGTACCAGTTAATGCAGATTGTGTGATCAAAGAAAACACGATAATTTCAAGAGAAACATCACAAGTTCTTTAGTCAAAGTAATGTCCATCACTAGCTACATATTTCCCCCATCTTTCAGGTAATTTATGAATACCGTCCCAATAGAACTTTTCTTGTTTTGAGGCAAACCATTCAGAGACCCAATTTTCCATTTCTTTGTATGTTTTAAAGTGCTAGCTCAGAAAGTATGTGTACCATCGATTGGCACAAGTGGTAATCTGAAGGAGCAAGGTCTGGTTAATACAGCCGATGGGTTAATACTTCATAGACAAGATCTTTTAACATGACTTTAATTGGTTTTGAAGTGTGTGATGGTGTGTTATCATGAAGTAAAATTATTTTGCCCTGTCTTCTGGCACATTCTGGTCATTTCATGATCAAAGCGTGGTTCAAATTGATTATCTGTTGTCGGTAGCAATCAGTATTAATGCTTTCACCCAGGTTTTAGACGTTCATAATACACCACACCTTCCTGATCCCACCAAACGCAAGCATTGTCTTCTTTCCAAAATGATATGGCCTTGCAGTCGGTGTTGACGGTTGACCTGGATCAACCCATAATTTTGTGCGTTTGGTATTTTCAAAATAAATCCACTTTTCATCACCAGTCATAATTCAATGCAAAAAAAAAAAAAACCTTTCTTTCATGCCGTTGAAGCAACATTTTACTAGTGACTTTTCAGTTTTCCACTTGTCTCTCATTCAGTTGATATGGCACCCATTTTTTTTCTTTAAAGTCTTTCCCATTGCTTGTAAACGATCAGAAATTGTTTGCTGAGCAACATTTAATCTTTCTGCAAGTTGTTTTTGAGTATGACACACATCTTCATCTAATAATGCTTGTAATTGTTGGTCTTCAAAGTTTTTCAGTTGACCTGGACATTCTTTGTCTTTCACATCAAAATCATCACTTTTAAAGCATTTACAAGTATCTTGAAATGAAGCATTTTCACTATAAGCTTCCCAAAGTATACAATAACTTTCAGCAGCGCTTTTCTTCAAAATAAAGTAATGAATTAAAACTTCCTGCAAATGCTCTTTTTTGGTACAAAATACATTTTTTAGATAAATCTTTATTGTTCATATTATAAATGTTCCTCATTTTTTCCCCTCCATTGCTCCCCTCCACCAGGTTCACACCCCACCCTCTGCCCTTTCCCCACCCGCCATTGTCCTCCTCCATAAATGCACAGTTTATGTTTAGTCTCTTCCTGCACCCCCACACCCTTTGTCCCCAAAAATCATCAGTTCACTCCCCTTCCATACCTCTGATTCTATTATTTCAACAGTTAATATTGTTCATCAGATTTTTTAATTCCCTTGGTTTTTAGATTCACTTGTTGATAGTTATGTATTTGTTGTTCATAATTTTTATCTTTATTTTCTTCCTCTTTCTAAAGAACCCCCTCCAGCAATTCATATAATTCTGGTTTGGCGGTGATGAACTCCTTTAGCTTTTTTTTATTTATGAAGCTCTTTATCTGGCCTTCGATTCTGAGTGATAGTTTTGCTGGGTAGAGTATTTTTGGCTGTAGGTTCTTGCTATTCATAACCTTGAATATTTCTTTTTTTTTTAATAAATTTTTATTGTTCATATTATTACAAATGTTCCTCATCCCCCTCCCCATTGCTCCCCTCCACCAAGTTTCGATTCAACTCTCTGCCCTTTCCCCATCCCCCATTGTCCTCATCCATAGGTGCAGTTTATGTTCAGTCTCTTCCCGCCCCGCCCCACTCCCCATTTCCCCGAGAATCATCAGTCTACTCCCCTTCCATACCTCTTATTCTATTATATTCACCAGTTAATATTGTTCATCATGATTTTTACTTCCCTTGGTTTTAAGACTCACTTGTTGATAGTTATGTGTTTGTTCATAATTTTTATCTTTATTCTCTTCCTCTTCCTAAAGAACCCCTTTTAGCAATTCATATAATTCTGGCTTGGCAGTGATGAACTCCTTTAGCTTAAATTTATTTGTGAAGCTCTTTATCTGGCCTTCGATTCTGAGTGATAGCTTTGCTGGGTAGAGTATTTTTGGCTGTAGGTTCTTATTATTCATCACCTTGAATATTTCTTGCCATTCCCATCTGGCCTGCATGGTTTCTGTTGAGAAATCAGCTGACAGTCGTATGGGTGCCCCTTTATAGGTAACTACCTGCTTTTGTCTTGCTGCTTTTAATATTCTCTCTTTGTCTTTAGCTCTTGGAATTTTAATTATGATGTGTCTTGGTGTGATCCTCTTTGGATTCCTTTTGTTTGGGGTTCTGTGTGCTTCCTGGATGTGTAAGTCTATTTCTTTCAATTGGGGAGGGGGGGGAGAGTTTTCTGTCACTATTTCTTTCAATATGTTTTCGGTATCTTGCTCTCTGTCATCTTCTGGGATGCCCATAATTCTGATGTTGGTTCACTTGAAGTTGTCCCAGAGGTTTCTTACATTATCTTCAACTTTCTGGATTCTCTTGTCTTCTTGCTTCTGCGGAGGAGTGTTCCAAATCTTGGACTTGATTCTGGCTCTTTGTGTTCCAAATCTTGGACTTGATTCTTGCAATCTTCCAATCTGTTTTTAGGACTCTGTATAATATTATTTATTTCAGAGATTGTATTCTTTATTTCTAGTTGACCCTTCATTATTTCTTGTTGATCCCTTATCATATCCTCATAGGTCTCATTTATTTTATCGGCCTTTTCTAAGAGATTGTTGAACAACCTTATAAGCGTGGTTTTGAACTCTATATCCAGTTGCCTTTTGTCCTCCATTTCTTTCGTTTGTGATCTGTTTCCTTGTTTCGACATTTTCGCTGCTTCCCTGAGTTGGTAGGTTGGGAGGATCAGCTGTGTCTATGCCAGGAGACAACCTTATTCCACTAGACTTGGAAACCTGCAAAAGCCTCTGTGTTCAGCTTGGATGGGGCAGAGTTTCAGGGTGGAGCCTACAGCCTTGGCTTCCCGTTAGCCCCGCCCTCTGAGGTTCCTGAGTCTCAGTGTACCTCAGTGTCCTTTGGTATTCCCTGCAAGCACCTCTGAGAGAAAGGCACCCTAGAGCTTCGCCCGCTACCAGACAGTGTAGTCTCTCCCCCAACAAGCCCACAACTGGGGTTCAGAGCAGTTGGAAGTGGGGTTAAGAACAGTCCGGAGCTTATGTCTCCTTCCCGCTGGGGCAATCTCACGGCCCAATCAACTGTCTGTCCTTTGTGCGCGCAATGTTCGCAACTCCAGGGTTCTGCCTTTCGCCGCTCCCCTGAGCTTCTGCCTTACAGCCCAGATTCCCCCTGTATGAGGCTGGGGCCCGAGGGTCTTGCCCAGGACTGGGGTTCAGTGCAGTCAGAACTGGGGCTCAGCACAGTCCTGAGCTTTTGAGTCCTTCCCACAGGGGCAATTCAGCAGCTTAGTGAACAGTCTGTCCTCTGCGCACAATGTGCGCGACTCCAGGGCTCTGCCCTTTGCCGCTCCCCTGAGCTTCTGCCTTACAGCCCAGATTCCCTCTGTATGAGCCTGGGACCCCAGGGTCTTGCTCAGAACTGGGGTTCAGTGCAGTCGGAGTTGGGGTTCAGCACAGTCCGGAGCTTTTATCTCCTTCCCGCTAGGGAACACCAGCCAGGCACTCAGCCACCCCTCCTCTCCGGCTCTGTCCTCTCCCTGCGCACGCACAGTGTCTCCGTACCTTAGGCTTTTACAGCTCCTCTGATTGTCCTTCAGGTTTTCTCTTTCCTTCTAGTTGTAGAATTTCCAGTCAGTCAACTTTCCTGTAGTTCTGGATAGTGTCCACTTTATATTTTAGTTGTATTTTTTGAAATTGTTGAGTGCGGGTGCAGTTAGGCGTTTGTTGCCAGGATTGAATATTTCTTGCCATTCCCATCTGGCTTGCATGGTTTCTGTTGGAAAAATCAGCTGACAATCATGTGGGTGCTCCTTTATAGGTAACTACCTGCTTTTCTCTTGCTGCTTTTAATATTCTTTGTCTTTAGCTCTTGGAATTTTAATTATGATGTGTCTTGGTGTGGTCCTCTTTGGATTCCCTTTTTTTTTTTTTTTTGCAGAGAGGGAAAGAGAGATAGAGAGCCAGAAACAGCACAAGACCGGAATGGAACCTGTGACCCTTCAGTCCGCAGGCCGACTCTCTATCCACTGAGCCAAACTGGTTTCGGCTCTTTGGATTCCTTTTGTTTGGGGTTCTGTGCACTTCCTAGACTTGTAAGTCTATTTCTTTCACCAGCTGGGGGAAGTTTTCTGTCACTATTTCTTCCAATATGTTTTCGGTATCTTGCTCTCTCTCTTCTTCTGGGACCCCCATAATTCTGATGTTGGTTCGCTTGAAGTTGTCCCAGAGGTTTCTTACACTATCTTCAACTTTCTAGATTCTCATGTCTTCTTGCTTCTGTGGAGGAGTGTCTTCTGGCTGGATCTTTATGTTCCAAATCTTTGATTATTGCGATCTTCCATTCTGTTTTTAAGACTCTGTATAATATTTTTTTATTTCAGACAATGTATTCTTTATTTCTAGTTGACCCCTTTTCCTGTCCTCATAGGTCTCATTTATTTTATCGACCTTTCCTAGGAAATTCTTGAAAAACCTTATAACTGTAGTTTTGAACTCTATATCCAGTCGCTTGTCCTCCATTTCTTTCGTTTGTGATCTGTTTCCTTGTCTCGGCATTTTTACAGTTTCCCTGAGTTAGTAGGGTGGCTTTGTGTGCTAAGGTGAACTATATGGTTCAGTGAATGGGTCAGCCTCCCAGTTACCTGATGTGGACACCCTTTGTGCACCCCTTTGTGGACTGTGTGTACAGCCTTATTGTCGATAAGTCTTGATTGTTGTTGGGATCACTGGGAGGAACTGACCTCCAGGCCAATTGGCTGTGAGGATCAGCTGTGTCTATGCCAGGAGACAGCTTTATTCCACTAGACTTGGAAAATTGCAAAGCCTCTGTGCTCAGCTTGGATGGGATGGAGTTTCAGGGTGGAGCCTACAGCCTTGGCTTCCCATCAGCTCCACCCTATGAGGTTCCTGAGTCTCAGTGTTCCTCAGTGTCCTTTGGTACTCCCTGCTTTGGTACTCGCTGCAAGCACCTCTGAGAGAAAGGTGCCCTCAAGATTCACCCACTACCAGACAGTCTAGTCTCTCTCCCAATGAGCCCAGAACTGGGGTTCAATGCAGTTGGAAGTGGGTTTCAGTGCAGTCCGGAGCTTTTGTCTGCTTCCCTCTAGGGCAATCCAGCAGCACAGTCAACAGTCCATCCTCTGCACACAACGTGCATGCCTCCGGTACTCTGCCTTTCGCCACTCCCCTGAGCTTCCGCCTTACAGCCCAGATTCCCTCTGTATGAGCCTGGGTCCCCAGGGTCTGGCCTAGAACTGGGGTTCAGTGCAGTCGGAATTGGGGTTCAGCACAGTCTGGAGCTTTTATCTCCTTCCCGCTAGGGAACGCCAGCCAGGCACTCAGCCGCCCCCTCCTCTCCAGCTCAGTCCTCTCCCCAC
The DNA here is from genome assembly GCA_963924515.1 of Vespertilio murinus. Taxonomy (NCBI): domain Eukaryota; kingdom Metazoa; phylum Chordata; class Mammalia; order Chiroptera; family Vespertilionidae; genus Vespertilio; species Vespertilio murinus. The sequence continues at coordinate 4,099,475 of OZ004720.1, read as the reverse complement.
TCTCGCACGGTCTCTCCATACCTTAGGCTTTTACAGCTCCTCTGATTTTATTCCTTCTGGTTTTCTCTTTCCTTCTAGTTGTAGAATTTCCAGTCAGTCAACTTTCCTGTAGTTCTGGATAATGTCCATTTTGTATTTTAGTTGTATTTTTTAGAAATTGTTGTGTGAGGGTGCAGTTAGGCGTTTACCTATGCCGCCATCTTGGTTTCCTTCATGAAGCCAAAATACAACATTTTTAAAGTAAAAATATCTATGATGTTAACATCTTCAGCAAACTTGACATATAAAGTTTTGAAGCTTGTTATCAATACAACAAAATAGTATACATATCAAATCGCATATACACTCAGTGTATATCAACATATATGTAACTCCATCTATTGAATAAAATCTGCATTAACTGATACACCTAGTATTCATCCAGCCAATATTTCTTAAGCTCCTCGAATGGGCAGTATTTAAAATATTAACAAGTTTGGCAGTGGCACAGAAGCAGACAGGATGCTCTGTTGGGCCCAGGGGTAACCCTTAAATTGCTGGATCACAGTGAGGTCAGGGGGACTCAGGGGAGAGGCCAGGGTGGTTGGTACATTGGCTGGGTAGCTTCTATTTACCAGACAATACAGAAACATTTTGATATTTTAACATCCGGGACGGCTGTATGAGTAGGTGCCAGGTGAATGACAGCTTGGCTTGGGCATAGGGGTGAACAGTTCAGCCCAAGTCCCTGACATCATGGATCAACCTTCTAGCGCGGGGGCTTTTTCCATCATAGACCAAATAAATATTGTCGCCCTTTAGGCCTCAGGTCTCTGTCCCAGCTATCCAACACTGTCAATGCAGTACGAAAGCAGCCATCGACAAGAGTAAACAAATGAGTGTGGCTGTGTGCCAATAAAACTTTATTTATAAAATGGCAGGATGAAGGTGGCCCATGGACCACAGTTTGCAAACCCCTGTTTGAGTGGGTGAGACAGTATACCCATTTATTCTTTCATTATGCAAATATTTATCAAGCATCTTCTCCATGACAACTATTGCAGTGGGCACTTGAACAAGATAATGGTGCCTGCCCACATAGCACTTATACTCTAATGGGAGAGGCCAAATCAGTCATGTTCGTGTGCTATGGTAAGATGGAAGTAATCAGGAAATTGGGAAGGGGAAGTTAGCCAGTCTGGGAGATCAGAGAAGGCTTCCTGGAGGAGGTGGTTACATGTTGCCTGCTCAGATCAGCCTGAGGAGCACATATCTGTCCTTGTGGGCTGTCTGTCATCACTTGCTCTTCCTTTGTGTCCCCCAGTCTCTGAACAGCTACAACAACGGAGACGTGGAAGGATCCAGGCGGCTTGGGAGGAATGCCAAGTGGGTGGCCATCGCCTCCATCATTATCGGCCTTCTCATCATCGGTATTTCTTGTGCGGTTCACTTCGCAAGGAAGTAAGTAGGCTTTTTGGAATCCCTCCCAATGTGGAATAATGCCCACTGGGATCTGTTAGGCTGGGTTAGGTTATTCTCCGGTCACAGGCAATCACAAACAAAAGCATTTTCATTTTTTCTTCACTGTGGTTGCATGAGCCATGGAGGTCTGGGAAGGGTCTCTCCTCCACAAGGACCATTCGAGGCCCCATGCTATCCAAAGCTCTATTTTGAACAGATGTCAACAAATGTTTCCGCTAGAAGGCCAGATAGTAAATATTTTAGGCCTTGAAGGCCATATGGCCTCTATCACCATCTCAGTCCCAACTACTGAACTCTCACTGTTTTAGCACAAAAGCAGCCATTTTTGATATGTGAATGAATGGGCAGGCTGTGCTCAACAAAACTTTATTTACAAAAACAGGTTGTTGGCCTGTGGACCATAGTTTCCGACCTCTGATCTAAAATATGAGCCTCCTCAGGCTGACCCAGGGGAGAGAAGACCAGAGAATCCCTCCTGGCTTTCTACTGCCTCAGCCCTGGAGTGTGGAATGTCACTTAGACCCACAGTTGGCTAAAACAAAGCGCCCCGTTCCACCTACCTGTAAGAAAGCAGGACTGTGGGAGAGTAAATGGGATACTTGGGATTGCTGTTTGTTCTGCCTGACCCTAGGGTCTACTCAGTGTGTTCCAAATGGTTTTGCACTAAACTAGCCAAAATGTTCTTAAAGGGCAGAAGGTTCGCCACATGCTTTTGGTACTGCCAGCGAGCTCTCACCTCATAAGGAGATGGATGCTGTTGATGTTCCTTTCTGGATTTGGGAAATTTATTCAGATTTCTCTGATCAGCTGAGTTGGGCTCTATCTGCTAGAATCAGTGACCTTTTCCATTAGAGGGTAAGGACAACCAAGCCTCAGAAATGAGAGGCCCAATCCATCTCTGTCTCCCTGTACAACTCCTGCAAAGGCAGATAAGAACTCTGGGAAATTATTTAGCTTCACGGCCAGAGCAGCACAGTTATCCCCATGCCATTTACCAGGAGCTGAGTACGTCGGCCTCTTTGGCTTGATTTCAGGAAGGGGTCAACGGGTGAGGGAGGGAGGAAGAGGACAGCCTGCCAAATCAGCCAACCCACCCTTGGCAACCAAGAGCATAGTGGCTATCACAGTAGGTAAACTTCCCATGGTACAAGCCAGACCCAAGAGCAATCAGGGCAGCTGCATGGAGGAGGAGATGTCAAAACAGGAAGTGTCACAAAGGAAAGAATGGAGAGCTTTGGGCAAAGAGGGGACACACGTGAGGCAGACGCTGAAAGTTTCATAGGAAGTTAGGAGCAGGGGGCAGGGGGGATTTGCAACCTGGAAGTCTGGTGCCACAGAATGCGGGGTTACTAGTACAGCCATCTGCTTAATGTCCCCAAATCTCAGTTTCTTCTTCTGTGTAATGGGAATTAAAGCAGTACCCATTTAACAGAGTATCGTGAAGGCAAACTAGATGGTCCACAAAATGTGTATAACAAGGTGTCTATTCCTTAGTTGGTGCACAAAAAATACAAACCATTTACTAATCCTGACACTGCCATTGTTACCATGACTGGGAGAGCACCTGAGACTTTCAGACGCCACTAAATCGAGTTCAAGGCTTTGAACCCATGAGCAAACTCAAAGGAAAGTGTGTGTTCCAAGAGAACAAGGCCAAGTCCTGGCTTAGCTCCTAGGGACTTCGGAAAACACATACTGCCCAGCCCCGTGCTTGAGCTGAGTGGGTTGTAATAGAGGCTGACACTCACATACCAGGGACCGCTCCAAGCCTTTATGGGAATTAATCCTCTGTGACTCCTCAGAGCAACCCTATGAGGCATCATTATCCCTGTTTCACGGGTGAGGGAATTGAGGCTCGGAGAAGGGAAGAAATCAAAGATTTGCCTGATGTCTCACAGCTAGTGATTGGCAACCTGCAATATCCGGCTCTGGAAACTGTGTTCTTAGCCACAACACCACACAGCCTCTAAGCCAACACGTGCCTTCTAGTCCACTCAAAAGGCCAATGGATGGCACTCGCCCTGCAGCCACCTCCGGATTGTTTTATAGGAGGCTGGTAGGTGGGGCTTCCACCTACGAAACAACATGTGATGGGTCAGAGCCAAAGGAAAGAAAAGCAAAAGACATTAGGAGCCAGGCAAGGAGCATACAGGAATGAAGCAGCCTGGCTGTGGGACACAGGGAGTGGTGGGGCCTGGGGCGAGCTAGAGCTCCATTTGAAGGGAGCAGCCACCACTCTGCTCCAGCTAATTGTTACCACTGAGAACGCAGACTCCATGGGGCCCATTTTCCCAAATACATTGGAAAGCTGGGTTTTCATTTCAAATCTCCTGGCTTTTAAATGCTGACAGTCAATTCACATTGCTTAAATACATTGTGAGGGTCAAAAAAAGACAAACCAGCCAAAACCAGTTTGGCTCAGTGGAGAGAGTGTCAGCCTGTGGACTGAAAGGTCCCAGGTTCAATTCCAGTCAGGGGCATGTACCTTGGTTTCGGGCACATCCCCAGTAGGGGCTGAGCAAGAGGCAGCTGATGGATGATTCTCTCTCATCGATGTTTCTAACTCTCTATCCCTCTCTCTTCCTCTCTGTAAAAAATCAATTAAAATATATTAACAAACAACAACAAAAAAAGACAAACCAAAAACATACAACAACCACAGCAGCAACCTGGAGATTATCTATTTTACAGTCTCTGGTGGACAATTTGCATTTCAAATTTCAGTTTGCCCTTCAGACGCCATCCAAGAAGTTTTATAAGGGACCCAACGTCTACAGGGGGACTTTGTCCATCTTTAACATAAATATTTCTACCTGGAGACAAGACAGTGATGTGTATACGCTTGTGACTGAGGCGTTGTTAATAGTTCTACACTGTGAGCGTGAGTCACTTCTCTGCTCCTGCCTCCTAAGAGGTAGTGTTCACAGTGGTGAGAACATGGACTTCTGCGCCGTTTTACCAGGATTCAAATCCTAGCCCTGCCATACAGACCACCCTGGCAAGTTATTAAACTTTCTGTGCCTCGGTTTCCCCGTCTACAGAGCGAGGACAGAATCATTTCCCTGTCTGTATGTCAGGTTCCTTTTTCACACTCACCTTTCCCTCCATGTTAACCAAGAACTTGAAAATGTCTTCCAGAATTAGAATCCATGGAACAACTCAAATTGATAGGCTTCCATACGTGTGTGTGTGTGTGTGTGTGTGTGTGTGTGTGTGTGTGTGTGTAAGAAACTAGGGAATGGAATTGATTCTATCTTCCATTAAGTCCAACGACAAAGCAGATTTCTCATCCTTTGAAATAAAATATCCTAGCCATAGGAAGGACTGAATGGCAATACGGAAAATTACAGCCCAGCCAAAACCGGCTTGGCTCAGTGGATAGAGCGTCGGCCTGCAGACTGAAAGGCCCCAGGTTCGATTCCCATCAAGGGCATGTACCCTGATTGTAGCACATCCCCGAGAAAGGGGTGTGCAAGAGGCAGCTGATCGATGTTTCTCTCTCATCCATGTTTCTAACTCTCTATCCCTCTCCCTTCCTCTCTGTAAAAAAATCAATAAAATATTTTTAAAAAGAAAAGAAAAGAAAAGAAAATTACAGCCCACAGGTTCCCAAACTCTGGGCTGCCTCCGAGTTCCCTGAGGAGGTTCAGGGGAAGTTGGCATCCAAGCCCCACGCCGATGGAGTCCAACTGGCTATGTCAGAAGTAAGGCCCAGGGGTCTGCATTCACAGCCACCCAGGAACCCAGATGCAGGTGGCCAGGAGAACAGTTTCTGACAAAACCTGGCACTCTTCCTCCCTCCCAAAGGAGGACCGCGCTAACCACTGCCAGTCATTAACAGAGTGGTCAGTTTTCATTACATCAGCAAACTGATCCTCCTAATGTGTGTGTCTAACGCTGGGAGTCAGGTTACTGCCCAGCAGATGTGCCGAGGGAGGCTCTTTGGTACGGATCTGAAAGGGCAGCCAGGACTGGGGGAGGGGAGGGCTGGGGAAACCCCTCATTAAGGCTGAGCAGCCCAGAGACAAGACAAAGAGCCTTGAATACATGAGTTCTCCAAGTTTCCTTTATAAACTGTCTGAAGTAGGCTACTGCCTTTTTAAAAATGGTGCAGTCCTGCCTTTTAAAAATTATTCTGTATCCATTATCAATAAAACTGTAACTAATCTCAAAGTCCCTGCCTTTTTTTAAAAAAAAATTGTTTTATCTTTATCAGGAAAACTGCAACCAATCTTTTCTCCTCCCAAATGATCAAAACCCCAGGGAGTTTATTTTCTTGGAATAGACTCGGGTCAGCATGGCCTTTACCCAAACTCATAGGAAGGTCTCCCCATCCTGATTTCACGGGGTACCTCTGTAAGCCACGTGGTGTTTGCAGAGCACAGTAGGACAGTTTTGTGGCATCAGATCCGTCAGAGCCGGGAAGCATTGAACTGAAATATTCACCTGTTTTTGGCAGAGCGCTGTGCTGACAAAAGACATCTAGGAACACCACGTTGTGCATTAAAAATGCTGTTTGTCTTTCATACAAATCAGACCTTCATGTTGCAGGTTTTCCAAATGGAATCAGAAACTTGCAATCTCTCAAAGTCATACAATCCCTTGCTCTCAGGCTGCTGGGCAGAGTGGAAAGACTCAGAGGTGAAGCATTTAACTACTGCAGACAGCTTCTTATCAATCCTAATCGTTCGAGTCCCCGGCCAGAGCCACCTGTCCGCAGGCTTTGACTTCCTGCTGATGCCTTGAGGACTAAAGCAAGGTCGGGTGACTCCAATCATGTTTCTCAAAGCCTCAGAGCACCTGCACCAGATGCAGCGGGACTGCGTGGGAAAATGCAGACTGCTGGGCCCCGATCAAGACCCTGGGCGGCCCTGAAATGTACATTATCACAAGCACATCATCCCCCAAGTACAGTTCTAAGTATTCTAAAAGCCCCATTATTCTAGGGCTTTACCTGCGTGGACATGTGCCACAAAACAGGGTATTTTATTTTATTTTTAACATGTTTTTATTGATTTCAGAGAGGAAAGGAGGAGAGATAGAAACTTCAATGATGAGAGAGAATCATCGATTTAAAACCCCTTGGAGGTTGAGCCCACAGGGTTATGTGCCTTGATCAGGAATCTAACCATGACCTCCTGGTTCATAGGTCAACGCTCAACCCCTGAGCCATGCTGGCCTGGCCAAAACAGGAGATTTTTTTAAATGTTTTTTAATATGTTTTTATTGATTTTTAGAAAGAGAGGAAGGGAGAGGGATATATAGAGAGAAACATCATCAATCGGCTGCCTCCTACATTCCTCCTACTGAGAACTGAGCCTGCAACCCCAGCATGTGCCCTGATTGGGAATCGAACCAGTGACCTCTTGGTTCATGGATCGATGCACAACCACTGAGCCACACTAGCCAGGCAAAACAGGACATTTTTACATTCCTAAGATTCCTGGTAGAAGCTTCCTATCCTCTCCAGAAAGTGTACCCACTTCCCAAGTTTCCTCTTCTCTCTTCTCATGGTCAGGCTCATGGTTTTCAGTGAAACTTCCTTAGCGGCAAAACCAGTTGACCGTGACAAAGCTTGGGTGTGAGGGAGACAGGTGTTGTCTACCACAAGGATGACAAATGACATAAGCTTCATCTTACGCAGGGGCTAGGTTATAATGTCAGGGCACAAGGTGAGTTTTTATAATCAGAGTTGATCTTGGAAGCATCCAGAGGGGGGCACCCTGTCAGAGTCTCACACACCATGTCCTGGTCAGTCTGTCAGAGCCCGTGTTGCCTCCAGGGCTGGAAGAGATGCTGTCCCTGGGTTGAGCATCCCTGGGACCACTCTCCGAGCTCACACTGAAGGCACAGGAGTCATGTGCCCGCCACGTGCGTGAGCACTGAGCCAGGGGTGGTCAGAGCCTCCAGCTCCATTTAAGCCGTGGCTTCTGTCTTCCGGAGCAATATGAACCGTTGGTATGCCATAAGTTAAACCCAGATAATGCAGTTCCACTGAACTGACACCTCTGGTGGTCTTGTAAATGTCTCGAGAGCCAGGCACGCCCTACTGTGTGTCAGAAATGCTTGTCAATCTTAGAAAGAAGAGCCTTCATGAGCCCAGGTTTCCCTTAAGGAAGAACCTGACTTCTAAACAAGGACACCTGTCGGCAGGCACAGAATTAGCAGTCACCCATTCTGCACTGGTAACGCTCTGTCTTATGAACAGTCTGGAATTGCATTAGGATTGGAAGTAAGCATATATATCAAGGGGCACAAGAAGTTAGCCTTTTTGAAAAAAAAAAAAACACAAAAGCAAATTCATCTTTTTTCCTATGCTACCGGCTGGCTTAAGGCTTTCTGCGAGTTGTTTTGCACAGATGTGTCTTCAGAGAACTGCTGTGATTCCGTGATGAAAAAGAGGGTCAGGAGGGCCTCTCTTTGTTGGTTTAGATAAATTGAGGTAAAGACAAATCATCACTAACAACGGAACGATTTTTTGCTTCGAAAAGGATGCAAACGGGAGGACGTGGACAAAGAAATCAGAATAAACGTGAAAAAGATGTTCACCCTCACTGGTAACCAGGGAAACACAAGCTAAAGCAACAATAGAATACTCTATTTCCTTTGTCCGCCAGATTGAAGCAATTAAAAAGACAGATAACATCAAGGCTAGTGAGTGTGAAGGACTGGATACCCCACTGTAGGTGGAAGAGCGAGCGGGGACAGGCTCTGGGGGGTCCACTGGGTGTGTCTATTACACTCATGTGCTCTCCCACCCAGCAAGTCTACTCTCGTATCCACCGAGAGTCAGGTGTACAAAAAGGCATGTATTTTCCCTGAGCCACACATTAGACCTTCTGGGGAGCTTTAGAAAACACCAACGCTCAGAGTCCTCCCCGGACCAGTTAGCATAGTCTCCAGCGACAGGGCTGGACCCTGGTAAATGTCAGGGCGCTCGGGATTACTCTAATGTGCAGCCAGGGTGAGAACCAATGTCCATTGCAGTGCTGTGTGAAATAGTGGAAACCTTGAAGCATCTTAATGTCCATCCGTGGAAAATGGTTACAGAGGCAGTGGGTTTATCTGTAGGATAGATACACCCTACAATTCAGACATGGAAATCTCCCTTGCTTGGCTTTATAAGTCCCCACATGCTCTCCTTCCCAGCATTCTCCTCTCGCTCCTCCATGTCAGCAACATTGAATTCCCATCTTGGTGGAGCACACAAATATGTTTCTGCCACAGGGCCTTTGCACTTGCCGATCCCTCTGCCTAGGATTTCCTTCCTCCTGAAACCCACATGGCGTGTTCCCATTTTCTTTCAGATACTTGCTCATACGTTACCTTAGCAGAGAGGGGAGCCCTGACCAACTCTGCTAAAACAGTGCCCACAGCCCCCCCTTCTTCTCTCTGTCCCCTTGCCCAACTTTACCTTTCTTCCTAGTGTCACCCCCTCAGAAATTATATGTACACATTTACTCATATATTTATATGTTTGCTGTACTATTTCAGATGTATGTATGTACCAGCATATGGTCACTAGAGGCCTGGTGCATGGATTCATGCACCGGTGGGGCCCCTCCGCCTGGCCTGCGCCCTCTTGCGATCTGGAATTCCTAGAGGGATGTCCGATGCAGGAACCAGCAGTCCCACATCCCCCACGGGGTGTAGTAGTGTGGAAAGCAGCAGACGGCCAGGGAGGAGCCCGAGTCCAGGCTGGGCACCATTCCCATTCATCCTGGCCCCACTGCGCCCACCGCAGCCTCCCCTCAGTAGCGCTGCCATAGAGGTGCCAGAGGCCGAGCAGCCACAGCTGCGCTCACCAGCCATGAGCCTGAAGTCTGGCTGCCCATTGGTCGGTTGAGCAGCACTTTCACTGTGAGAGCTCACTGACCACCAGGGGGCAGCCCCAGCATTGAGTGTCTGCCCCTAGTGGTCAGTGCACATCATAGCGACAGGTTGACCGGTTGTTAGGTCTTTTGATTGCTTAGGTTTATATATAGAGAGATACCGTACATGTTTTTATGGTGTTTCCTCCTGCTGAAATGAAAACCCCAGGAACATTCTCATTCCTGTCATTGCCTGCAATAATAGAACATAACACTTCTGGGAGCTTACTTTGAAGGTAGACTATTGGGGTTTAATCCAGGTGCTGCCTCGAAGTAGCCATGTGCCCTTTTAACCAATCTGTGCCTCAGTTCCCTCATCTATGAAATAGGGATAAAACAGTGCATGGCTTAGTGGTTGAGCATTGACCTATCAACCAGGTGATCATGGTTCCATTCCTGGTCAAGGTACATGTCCAATTTGCAGGCTCAATCCCCAGTGTGAGGTGTGCAGGAGGCAGCCAATTAATGATTCTCTCTCATCATTGATGTTTCTTTTTTAAAAAAAAAATATATATATATATATTTTATTGGTATTTTACAGAGAGGAAGGGAGAGAGATAGAGAGCTAGAAATGTCAATGAGAGAGAAACATTGACCAGCTGCCTCTTGCACACCACCCACCGGGGATGTGCCCGCAACCAATGTACATGCCCTTGACGGGAATCGAACCCGGGACCTTTCAGTCCGCAGACCAACGCTCTACCACTGAGCCAAACCAGTTTCGGCTCGTCATTGATGTTTCTATCTCTCTCTTTCTTTCCCTTCCTCTCTGAAATCAATATTTAAAAACAAAAACAAAAACAGTGCCTATCCCATAGGGCTGTGAAGATTAAACTGTGTAGAGCACAGTGCGGGGCCCAGGTCCTCACTCTGTAGCTGTTGGTGGAATTATAGCAGCGCCCAGAGCACTGCCTCCTGTAAACACTGTCTGGCTGAATGAGTTATACACACAGACATGACATGATCCCATTTATGTAAACACACCCACAAGATGAATTTCTAAGGGCATATTTATGGGTTTAATGCAGAGAAAAATTTCTGGAACCAGCATGCCAAATGCTAACAGTATTAGTAACCCTTAAGGAGAATGAGATTCAGAAATGCTCACAAGGCATTTTGCTGCATCTGTACCATTTATGGTTGTTTTGGGGGGTTTGCATGAGCCTCGGGTAAAATAAAATACGTTTCCAAACACAATCTGTTTCTCTAAGGTGCTCAGACTCCAAAGCATGCAGTTCTGCTAGTTGGCGTCAGCACTGTTTAATCAGAGTAATCGCCGTGCGAAAAGGACGCCCTGGGCTAGCAGGCGGGCCGGCTGTCTCTCTCTCCTTCTCACTCTGTCTGTTTGCACCGCGCAGAGCCTGAGCAGCCGCAGCCGCCCCACGCATGGAGGTTGGACCTCATCCACACACACCCCAGAGGAGTTTCTGAGGAATGGATCCTGACTTCCGACTGTGAGATCTTTTCCTCCAGGACTCTCCAGAGGCAGGTCCCTGGCAAATGAACTTTAAAGTCCAAAATGTAGGAAAACCAAGCAGCACAGCCAGATCCGCCAGCCATTGGTTTTTATTTTTTTTTAATCAAGTCTCACTGTTTCAGTTTAGCAAAAGCCAATGTGTCCATTCCTCTTCTCCAGAGATGAGCCTCAGGAAATCCCATTACTTTGCGGGAGGGTGGAGGGAATGAGCAATGGATGATGGTATTTGCAACGTCAAGTACAAACATTTGCAGCATGTTTACCATTGTCTAACAGAGCTGAGTGTGTGCATTTGTTCCTTTTATTTTTACATGTGGTAGCTTCACCTCAATCTTCAGTAGCTCCTCCCTCATCAAAGACACAAACACAGGAGCCTCTGGCCTTCGGTCTTGGCCCGGTTTTCCTAAACGCCCTCTTCCTTGCTCGCATCCACCGCTGTCAACTCGACCTGGACCTCACTCTCCACTCCAACAGATGAGAACGTACAATTCTAGACACAAGCACCTTCCCCATCCCAGTCTTGGGAATAAACTGGCTATGTTTATGGAATGTGCTTTTTTTCCAAACTCTCTGTTTTTTTTTGTTTGTTTGTTTGTTTGTTTGGTGGGAGGGGTTGTTTGTTTTTTGCAAGTCTTAGGCAAGATCTTTGATTTTCCTGGATGCCATTGTATTTCTTTTCTGTCAAATGTAAGCCCTTTGGTGTGATTGTACCGGTTTGATGGCGCCATTATTCCGCCTGCCAGGACACGCTAGCCCCGTGTTCCACAGAGTGCGAGGCATACCACTGGTGGTCCACAATTTTTAACTCGATTATAGACGCAACAGTATATGCTGCCGAATCACAGAGTGCATCTCCCCTTTAATCCTTTCTCAGTCTGTGTAGGGCTCCTTGGGTCCTTCCCACCTTTCTGAAACGTTGGCTCCTTTCCTGTCTCCGGAAAGAAGGAGCAGGTCTCAGGTTCAAAGTCCTTTCTCAAGACAGAACTTAATACGTGGTGTTGTGATCCTTGTGTTTGTTAACTACCTTCCATGTACAGCTTCCTCTTAGGGATCTGATATATCATTTCTGTTAAAATAAATTTACTTGAAAAATAAGTGGACTCAGCAAATATCTAGTGACTAACCCAACAGGTGACATGTAACATATGGCAAAAATGAGTTCAAGAACTAATATTGGAGACACGGTGATAATGAACTTTCTTTCCTAAGAGAAAAGGCAGCGTATTCTAAGTGAGTGAACATGAGGCTGAGTCAAAACACGTGGGTTCCATGCATGTCCCTGGCCGACTATGCAAACTGATGTTAGGCAAGTCCCCCCACCTCTCTGTGAGACTTCCTCTCCTAGAAAACCGGGGGGACACCTGCCTACGTACCTCAGTGCTGTTATGAGAATGAACTGGCATAGCAGGCGAATGCCCCTGGAGGGAAATTCTAAGTGTTGTTCCTAGATCACCGTGATTCTCAGGCATCGTGAACATCCCGGACCCTCGCGGAAGATAGACTTTGACGGACATCGGGTTCCGCTGTCACTTGGCCCAGGTGTCCGCCAGGAGCCAGCGCTTGTCCCAGGAGGACACTGGATCAGGGTCATGAAGCCTCAGCACACGGAGATCCGAGCGCCAGTCCAGGAGATTGGATCCTCATTTCTGTTTCTGACATCGTGGTTTTTGTTGGTTTGTGTTTGGCTCCCTGATCTTTTACCCAAATCAGATGCCAAGTGTTGCTGAGGCAGAATAAAAATGGTTTTAAGTTGGCCTGTTTATCACGGTGTGTAAAAGGTGTTTTCTTGGGGTTCCCAACCTTCTAGAGACTCCCCTAACCCGAATGGGCTCGCGGAGAGCAGCCTCAGTCTGTGGGGGAGACCACAGGGAGGCCGGGGGTGGGCCCAACGGGTATCAACTCGGGACTACGTATGGCCTGAAAGGCCCTTCTAGGAGGCATTGGAAATGGGGATCCAATAAAGTCACTGAGAGAGCTCCCTGGGATCGGGGGTGGGGGGTGGGGTCCTGATTTTGCTGGGCCCCCGGGCCTGGCGGAGAGTTTTCACAGTGACAAAGCGGGGTGATGGTCTTCTCTGGGGCCTCCATACGGCTCCATGCCCTGCTCCACTCCAAAAGCACAGACAGAAAAAGGACTGACCAAGCGCATCAGCCAGGCACTCTTTCAGCAGCCAGGGACAAAAGAGCTGGAGCAGAGAGTAGAGGTCACTGCCTCATATAACTGAAAATTCCAGGGACAGCGTCACGCATGGCTGGGTCTAGGTCAGCCGTGGGCAAACTACGGCCCACGGGCCGGATCGGGCCCGTTCAGCTGTTCTACCCGGCCCGAGGAGCCGAAAGAGCGGAGGGTTCTCTTGCTCTCCCCTCCGCTCCTTCCCCAGCAGCCCAAGAGGAGAGTGCCAGCACAGTCAGGTTGCTTTTGTTCCGGCCCTCCGGTCCAGTTTAAGAATCCATGGTGGCCCTCGAGTCAAAAAGTTTGCCCACCCCTGGTCTAGGTGGTCAGCCTTTATTAAGAACTTCACTCTATCGGTGTCTCTTCCCTAATACCTACAACAACAACAAAGTTCAGTTTGAAATAATGCACAATTGGTTCAGAACTGGAACCAGCCCATCAGAGTGGACCCATCAGAGCAGCCATCAACCAGCAGGTGCAGCCGAGCTTCCCACACAAGCTGCTGCCGTGGCCAGGGGTGCGTGGCTCCCCCGAGAGCCGGCCTGGAGCACAGTCCAGCCAGTGGAACTCAGGGTGGGGTCAGCTCACCCCAAACCTTAGGGACTGAGGGTGTGTTACTAGCAGGAGAGTCTGATGCTGAGCAGAGAACAAAACAAAAACCACTGTGCACCAAGCTCGCGGCTTCTCCCTCCGCCTACCACACGCAGGACAAAAGTAATCCCATCACGTTTCAACGAGTTTCTCCACTCAGTTGTCACCTCATCCATTTCCTCAAGCCGTGGAGCAGGGGACCAGGTGCCCACACAATTAGAAAGAAACTTGAGCGAGGACAGAGGCAGGCACGGTGTCTTGCAGTCACTCTGCAGGAGGGCGGACTGGCCGGTCCCCAGAGGGGAAGCCTCGGGGCGAATGTCCTGGTCCCGCCACTCCGTGATCGCTAAGGCTGACGCTGCTCTGGATGCGGCCCTGTCTTCGCCCACGAGTTATGGGCAGAAGCAGATGCAGGCACAAAATCGCTGGCCTCAGCTCCTGTATCAGCAAATTATCTCTGGCTGACACCGGGACAGCTGCATTCAGCAAAACAGCGTTAGGCCTGTATCTTGATACGTAACCCTAGACCCAGGCTTCTAAATATAAGGAGCAGTTTTGGGTCACTGACTACCAAAAATAAAAAAATATATATTATTTTAGGACAGCGTCCACACTCATTAGTTACTACCATCCCTTCAAAAATACTCCCGAATGTTGCATATTTGAGCCTGGAGAATTACCCTATAAAAACAGGTCTCTAAACCAAACCCTCTGAATTGTGATTTTGACACATACAAAGAGAGGCATAAGGACCCCCCAAGCATCACCCATCGTCCCTGGAGAAGCCTCAGAAAGAAGGCATCCCTTCCAGCAGAGACTCACTGACTCATGCTTTGTTCCCACAGAGAAGTATTTATGGCGGGTCAGGAGAGGGGCTGCGGGGCGGCCCTGTGCGTGCTCGGTGTCAGGCACCTGGGTGTCTCCTGGCACCTGTTGGAAGGCCCGGAAGAGTGGCCAGATCGAGTGTGCGGTGGCCCAGTCACAATGTCCAGCCCCTTCCCCGTCCGGGTGGACCCCTGCCCACTTCACGCTCAGCCGCTGGTTCGCCGAGGCGCTCGGCGGCCAGTTTTCCAAAGCGGTCCGCTCCTGGCACTGCGGCCTGGCCGGCGGACAGGGAATCCTGTGTATGGGGACGAGCTGTGCTTCCGAGTGAGTGTACGGACAGGAACTCGAGAAAGGCCAAACCCGGCCTCTGCGGAGGTAGCACGTGGCTGACGACCGGAGGAAAGAGGACCTGACCCGCACGGCACCTTGTCGGCAAGGTGAACACCGCATTTCCTGAGCCAGCGCCCAAGTTCATCCAGACAGTCACAGCTCAGCCCTCTCCTGGGTCTCCCTGCCCCCGCGTTTCTGACTGGTGCTGTAACACTACAAACTTGGTGACCTGAAATGAGCCCACACTTATTATCTTACAGGCTGGGAGGTCGGAGGTCTGCAATGGGCCTCGCTGGGCCGACATCCCGATGCCGACAGGGTTGCATTCCTTTCTGGAGGCTCTTAAAGGAGAACCCGTTTTCCTGCCTTCTCCGTCTTCTGAGCAGCATGCCTCCTGGCCTCCTTCCATCTTCGTCAGCAATGCTGCTGTACTCTTTCTCACAGCGGGTCTCTCTGGTTCTGACTCCTCTGTCTCCCGCCTTCCGGTTTAAGGACCCTTGTGATTACCGTATTTGCCGGCATATAAGACGATTTTTTTGGCCCTGAAAAATAAGTATTTGCCGGCGTATAAGACGATTTTTTGGCCCTGAAAAATACGTATTTGCCGGCGTATAAGACGATTTTTTGGCCCTGAAAAATACGTATTTGCCGGCGTATAAGACGATTTTTTGGCCCTGAAAAATACGTATTTGCCGGCGTATAAGACGACTGGGCGTATAAGACGACCCCCTAACATTTCCATTAAAAATACAGAGTTTGTTATATACTCGCCGTATAAGACTACCCCCCACTTGGAGGCATATTTTTCAGGGCCAAAAGATCGTCTTATACGCCGGCAAATACGGTACATCCTCCCCTCTCCCCAATCCAGAATCATCTCCTCATTTTAAAGGCAGCTGATTAACAACCTAATCCCATTTGCTACCTTACACCTGCCCCCACCCCTTACCCTGTGACCTCACATATTCACAGGCGCCAGGATGTGGTATGGGGTGTCTTTGGAGGACCACTATTCTGCCTACACACCCTGCCTTCACATTCCTTCCTCAACAGCATTCACACGCAGCCCTGCTGATCTAAGACCCCGCCCCCCATCCGATGGAAACCCTCACGTTTAACCATGGCCCGCAAAGCCCTCATGATGAGACCCCTGGCTGCCTCAGAACTCATCTCCTCCCATCCCCCTCCCTCACTCTGCTGTACCCACACACTGGCCTTCCTGCTGTTCCCCGAACATGCCAAGACCATTCCTGCCTCAGGGCCTTTGCATGTGCGAGTTCCTCTGCCCAGACAGTTTCCTGGCTCTTCCTCCAGCTCTCGGCTTCTCGCCTAAGGCTGCCCCCCCACCCCCAATCCCTCGCCATCCCATCACCCTATCTATTTCCTCTGCTCCTAGAAAAGCATGAGCGCTCACATACTTCTTGAATGAATAAAAGGCTCTTCTCCCATAAGCGCCCCCTCTAGCTAATGTCGCCACCTTTGCCTCTTCTTCTCTGACATGCCAGCTCCTCGGGGTATAGGGTCTCCTTTCTGCATGCTCACGCAGCCCTGTTGTTTACTTCAAGGGCCTCCACAACGGGAATGAGAAACAGTAATCAACTGTGTACTGATCACTTCCTCTCTGTCCCCCAGGACCGATCAGCCCCTCTGAGAGCAGGAGCCACGTCTGCGTCTTTCACCTCCGCACGCCTGGTGCCTGGCATACAGGTGTCCCGGCATTACTGTAAGAATGAGTCAGTATATAATGAGTAAGGGTGGAAAAGCAGGGAGAGATGCCAAAAGAGAACCAAATATTGCTTCATCACCTGGGCCTTATTTTTACACTCTGGTTTGGCAGCTTTAAACCTGATTTCTGAAGTAAGATGTGATTAACCAAGGACTTGGTTCAAAGTCCTGATCCAAAACATCCCCACTTATTTTGTTGTCACTTTTATCGTGATGGTTTAGAAAAAAGGAAGTCATGAAAATGCATGTAACACCCACAAGTTATTTCAAGAAGACAGGGACCCAAATCAAGCCCTATCTGTGTGGCGGCCTCTCCCCGGGCTTCCTCTGGGGCTGGCCTGCCCCCTAGTGGAAGCGGGAGGAAAGCACTTAGGGTGGCCCATGAAGGAAGAGCGTATTTCTCTGCTTTTTATGACCCTTTGTTTGTGTGAGACGGGATCCAGAAACAAGCTGGTGGGAAATCGCACAACTTGGATAGAGAAAAGAAACAACAGTTTCCGAAGTAACCTTTAAAGAAAAACGGAAATGGAGATAATGCTTTAAGAGATTATAGCGTCCCCGGCACTGTTCTAAGCACTGGTGCCATTTAACCTTTACATGAAGCAACTGACTAAGCTACTATTTGTTGTCCACTTTTGATAAACGTGGAAACTGAGGCACGGGGAGGTTAAGACACTTGCCAAGGGCCATAACTAGGAAGTGGTAGATGCGGGATTTGAACCTGGGTAGGCTGGCTCCAGGGCCCCGACTCCCACCCAGGGCAGAACCTGCCAGTAGTCACTAGTTCAAAGCACTAAAGTACAGTCGGTTGCTTTTGAAAGATTTTTGGCTGATTTCCAGGATAGCTCACTCTAAGACTTAGCTCTGGCCTTAAAAATCTCAAAAGCAAGGTAGGCACAATTAATCTCACCTCTGTTCTTTAGAAACACCAAAGGTGGGTGAGACGGTAAAATTCCCAGGGACTGTGGGAGACAAAGGCTGGCTCGGTGAGGCTTATTCTTAAATCTCTATATTCTGAAATTCTAAACTTAGCTATTTTGCCCCCCAAAAAAAGTTGCTTAATCTTTTTTTTTTAAGTAGGTAACTATAAAAATAATATTATGGCAAAAATATGGTTTGCTATCTGCTAAGTATTATACTAATCCTTTAAAATGTACTTTCACTCAGTTGTCATAACAACCTGGATCTAAACACTGCTATTAATTCATCTTTTCCTCTGAGGAAACTGCAGCTCCGAGAAGTTCAGCTACTCATTCAAGGTCACCCAACTCACAGTGTTAAGATTTGAGTCCAGGCAGTTTGATTCTAAAATCCATTTTCTTAATCACTACATTCGACTAACTCCCATAAATCATAAACTGACACTCATGGTCTAGTTTATACCTGAGAAAAAAAATAACAACACTACTTTCTTTTAAAAAAAATAGATTTAAAAGTCTTACCTTCATATTTCCCCATTTTCCCTAATTAGTTTCAAGCTTAACATAAATCTGTGGGGGATGAACTTTGGGGACAGACTTGCATTAACTACAACACATTTTCTGTTTGGAATCTTGTCAGATACGTAAGGTCTCAACTCTATGTCTAAAGTTTATTTTCTATGTACAATACTTGATATCCACAGAAAAAAACACAATCACATACCTGGGTTGCGGGTTCAATCTCCAGTTGGGGTGTGTGTCAGAGACAGCCTATTGATTTTTTTTTATTGCTCTCAGAGTAGAAGGAAGAGAGAAATAGAAACATCAATGATGAGAGAGAATCATTGATTGGCTGCCTCCTGCACACCCCCTACTAGGGATCATGCCTGCAACCCAGGCATGTGCTCTTTGCCGGAATCAAACCTGGGACCTTTTAGTTAGCAGGCTAACACTTTTATCCACTGAGCTAAACCAGCTCTTGATATTTGTCTCATATCAATGTGTGTTTGTTTTCTCTCCCCCGCCCCATATCTATCTATCTACCTATCTATCTCTTTTTCTCTCTGTGTGTGTCAAAAAAAAAATTAAACCTAGTTTCATCCTATGAGCCAGCAATTCTAGTTCTGGGTATATTCGGAAAAGCAGGACTCAAAAAGATACTTGTACAACATGTTCATGGCAACATTATTTACAATAACCAAAAGGTGGACACAGCCCAAGTGTCCACCAGTGGGTGAACAGGTAAACAAATGTAGTGCATATGAACCATGGGATATTATCCAGCTTTAAAAAGGAGGGGAGTTCTGCCATGTGCTACAACATGCGTGAGCCTTGAGGGCAGTATGCGAGGTGAAACAAGCCAGACCCAGGGCAGATGCTGTGTCCACTCCTGTGAGGCACCTAGAGGAGCTACACTCGAAGAGACGGAGAGCGGAACAGCAGGTGCCGGGGCCTCCGGAGGCCCAGGGAGCTGCCACTTCACCGGCACAACGGGTCAGTTTTCAAGATGGAGCAGTTCTTGAGGTGACGGGGTAAGGGTGCCCCAGAATGCGATGTATTTAATGACACTGAAGTGTACATTTGACAATGGTCACGACGGTAACTTTTATGTTACGTACATGTATTATTCATGTTTTAAATTTTCTACACTTTATGATGCTTCGACACCTCAGGGCCTCGGGGACAGGGAGAGACTGCCCCTCCCTGTTAGGTTAGGTTAACTAGCTTCTAGGGATAGTAGATGAGTTGTATGCACTATGCAAACCAACCAGTCCTCTGTCCTAATCATCCCAGGGCCAGGGACCAGACAACTAGAGACCACCCCTAGAGCCCAGAGCCACCAAGTTATCCAGACTAAATCCCAAACGGCTCAACCTTTTCCCTTGCCCTCCCCATTCCCGTTCTCAGAGACCGTAACAATGGCGGTTACAACACGCTTTCCCCTCCCTCTCCCGGGTTCTCTCCTGTGGCCCTGCATTCCCCCTCCCTCTGGGAACTGAGAGGAATCAGCTGTCTTTTCAGGGGCCTTACCAAACATGAATAAAACCAAAACCCCGGGTATATTTTACAACAATACATTTTAGCTCAATTGTAAATAGATAAGTCATTTCTAAAGAATATTCCAAAAGCACAGATCTAAGTCAAATATGGTACATCTCTGCTCCTGGAGTCTTACATCGTAGTTCAGAGTGTAGACGCGGGGGTTGAATTTCCCGCACCCAAATGCGGGCTCCACCACTCACTGGCTTCATGACGCTGGGCAAGTTCCAAGCCACTACCCCTTCGTCTTCTCATGTGAACAGTAGGGAAGATAGCAGAACACCCCTCTGAGGACTCTGTGAGGATTAGGGGTTAAAACTAGGAAAGTGTTTAGGACAGTGCAGGTATACAGAATGCACTCTATAAATATTAACTATTCCTGTTATGGAATCTGCAGCCATTTAAAAAGTGAGGGCAATCTTTATGTGCTGACATGGAAATATATACTTAGAGGGGTGTGAATTTCTTAAAGGAGAGAGAAATATATAAGCAAATACTCTTTTTATGGAAAAAGTTATACCATTATAACCAACGATGCCCCCTCACCCCCCAAAAAAAATACAAGAAACTCTCAACAGTTTATGGGGGGGGGGGGGAGATTTAAATGACATGTGAGGGAAACTTTTAGGTTTTTTTTTATTTCAATACTTCCTATACTACTTGAAGTTTTTACCAGGTTCATTCACACCTACAAACACAGACATTTAATTTTTTGGAAGCCCCTCCCCCCCTACACACACACACACACACACACACACACACACACACACACACTCCTGCTTATAGTTCATTGTTCTTTACTGCCACCTAAGGGATGCTGGGGACATTGCCTGCCATGATCACAATCATTGGTGTTATTTTCTTTTTTTTTAAATCCTCACCCAAGGATATTATTCCATTGATTTTTTTTTTGATTTTTTTTTTAGAGAGAGAGAGGGAAAGACAGAGAGAAATATCTATGTAAAAGAAACACATCAATTGGTTGCCTCCTCCACGAGCCCCAACCACGGCTGGGCCAGAGAGGAGCCTGCAGCCTGGGTATGTGCCCTAGACCAGAATCGAACCTGGGACTCTTCAGTCCACAGGCCCACTCTACCCACTGAGCCAAACCCAGGGCCTTATTCACTATTTAATACGTGATCCCACCTTCTTGAGTTAGTATCTTACACCAAACAATTCATGACCTCAAACTTTCAATTTTTTTTAACATTTTTAAAATATATTTTATTGATATTTTACAGAGAGGAAGGGAGAGAGATAGAGAGCTAGAAATGTCGATGAGAGAGGAACATCGACCAGCTGCCTCCCGCACACCCCCCACCGGGGATGTGCCCGCAACCAGTGTACATGCCCTTGACCGGAATCGAACCCGGGACCTTTCAGTCCACAGACTGACGCTCTACCACTGAGCCAAACCGGCTTTGGCCAAACTTTCAATTTTTAATTAGTTTGGTAACAATCAGAAACATGGGCCCATACGTTATAAAACTCAATAGATTGTAAAACAAAAAATACCAGGTTTGATCTCCTTCACTGAGTGACCATTCCATCTTTATATGTATAATCTTAATCAGCCTCACCCATCGGCATACCCCAAATAATCTCACCTCACCCCTTCCCCAACGATCTGTCCACGAGGCCTACATTTCTAAATCAGCTAGCTGCTGGTACTTGAATATTGGTCCCATGAATATTGGTTCAGCTGTGTGACCTTGAACAAATCACTTCATCTCTCTGAGCTTCAGTTTCTTATCTATAAGAAACAAGTGATAACAATAGATATCTCACCCTACCGGTTTGGCTCAGTGGATAGAATGTCAGTTTGCAGACCTAAGGGTCCCGGGTTTGATTCCAATCGGGGGCATGTACCTTGGTTGCTGGTTCCTCTCTGGCCCTGGCCCTGGTCGGGGCTTGAGCGGGCAGCAACCAATCAATGGGTTTCTCTCACATCGATGCCTCTCCCTGTCTGTCCCTCTCTCTTCCACTCTCCCTAAAAATCAACGGAAAAGTATCCTCCGGTGAGGATTAACAAAAAAATAAAAATAAAAATAACAGATCTCTCACAGGACTCTTGGGGAGATTACAAGTTGATATATCAAGCACAATGCCAGGTGCATCACGGGGCTTGATAAACAAATGTCACTGTTAACACCTACGGTCTTCAAATCTTAACTTAAGTGTCTCTTCCTCCAGGAAGCCTCCCCTGACCTCCTAACGAGGTCATGTTGTCACAGATGACTGCTGGATGGTTGTTTGATGAATGTATCTCTCCCCGGCTGCATCCTCAGCACTAAGAGCACAGAGCGTGGGTCTGTTTTGCCCACCATTCAATCGCCAGGCCTACCACAGTGCCTGGCAGAGCGTAGTTATGCCAGACATGGGTACCGATAGAGAAATGAGTTAGAAAACCGAAGGCCTCTCAAAAATTAAATGCTAACCAGAACAAGTGTCATGACCCAGGTTCTGATGGGCTAGGTGACCTGTGTCGGGGTGGAGGGCTCATCCTGCAAGACAGCTCGCTTAACATGAACTGGAAAAAGGATAAGCTATTCACCCCTACCGCTTCTCCAAGGACCAGCCCAGTGTGTTACTTTAAATCAAGGTGAGGGCCGAAACCAGTTTGGCTCAGTGGTGGAGCGTCAGTCTGCGGACTGAAAGGTCCCGGGTTCGATTCCGGCCAAGGGCATGTACCTTGGTTGCGGGCACATCCCGGTAGGGGGTGTGCAAGAGGCAGCTGGTCGATGTTTCTCTCTCATCGACGTTTCTAGCTCTCTATCTCTCTCCCTTCCTCTCTGTAAAAATATCAATAAAATATATAAAAAATAAATAAATAAATCATAAATCAAGGTGAGGGCCACTGGTAGTCCTCGTGGCGTGTTCATACAAATTAGGAAAAGGTGCCCATTCCTCCGGGCAGGCGGGGTCTCAGGACCCACTGGTCTCCTCCCATAGGCAGCCCTGCCCGGCCCGTTACTGGGCTGTCTCACTGGATGAAAACCACTTGTCGTATCTGAGCCAGGGCAGAAGTCTTGAAACTTTTCCCATGCACGAGCGACTGCATAGCCAGATTAGGGGGTCCACCCCCCACGTGTTCCTCCTTATCTCGCACGTTGTTTTGGAGAGAACCCAAGCTCACCGTCTTCAAGCCCAAGGCTTCCTCGCTGACTACTGTGAGCAAGAAAAACAGCTCAACCAGTGACACTGGCTATCCGCTAGCCGCTCCTGGAGGAGCCCTGGCCTCCTGTATCACTGCCTTTCTGGGAGCCTGTTTCCACCTCTACTCTACAGATGCCTTGGGGGCTGGAGCCACGTCTTACTTATTTTGTCTTTTAAAAATCCTTTTTAAGTGACAAAAGTACATCCTTGAGGTAGAAAAACATCTCAAACAATAAACTAAAGAGCTGAAAGTCCTCTTTCTATCTGCTCCTTTTTTCAATCCCACTCCTCTTCCTGGAGAAGACCATATTAATAGCCAGTGGTTTATCTTTCCAGAACCTTCCATTTGCAAGCCTAATGATGCCAGTAAAAGTGCTAATGTTTATTGAAGGTTTGCTAAGAGTCAGGTGCTATTGCTGGGCACTTTTTGTGCATGTCCTCAATTAATTCACAGGACAAGCCTACAAGGTGTTGTTTTTGTTCCCTGTTTCACAAAAGAGGAAACCAAGGTGACCGTTACTAAGTGGTAAAGCCAGAATTTGAACCCGGGCAGGCCGACTTCAGAGCTCAGCTCTTAACCTCCACTGTCCTGCCATCTGCTTTGGGATCTGGACGGCACAGACCCTTCTCCATTGTTACCTGTGTGATCGCTCCTCTGCCCTCCTCTGTAAAGGCTGCTCAGCAGTCCATAAAATGCCTGTATTTAATTCATTGAGTCATTCTCCTACTGACAAACTTCTCAGCATTTTTCAGTTTTTCATTTCCTTATTTCATCACATCTAAGATTCCTCTGACTATATGAAGTATCCAGTTTCATAGAGATTAAAATGTGCATCTCAGAATTAATATATTATGGCATTAGAGACAATGCTGCAAAGAACATGTCTGCCTACAGTTTTCAGGTGTGGATTTCTGCAGAAGCTTCTAGAAGCAAAACTGTGCACCCAGATGAAGGTGCGTTTTGCTTTGTTTTGATGTTTTGATAGATACCAGTGGCATTGCCCTCCAGGAGAACATAATCACCCGTGTCTCCAATTTACCCAGCAAAACGGCTGGCCCTTGGTAGGTACTAAAGAAATGTTTGTTCCGTGGACAAAATGCACGCCCGGGCCCAGCAAATGGGAAGTATTTTTGCGATGCTCACATGCAAAAGCGAAAACAAAACCCACACCCAACCAGGAAACCATGACAGCGACTGACGCTGAGACTGCAATATCTTGGGGCCGCGTGTGTGCGCACACACTTCTTGCTGAAGCGCTGGCCACAGTGGATGACAAGCCTAAATAACGGCACTTTATGCAGAACGACGTGTCCAAAGCGGCTGCAACATCAATTTATCGAAAGGGCCGAAACCGGTTTGGCTCAGTGGTAGAGCGTCTGTCTGCGGACTGAAAGGTCCCGGGTTCGATTCCGGTCAAGGGCATGTACCTTGGTTGCGGGCACATCCCCAGTGGCGGGTGTGCAGGAGGCAGCTGGTCGATGTTTCTCTCTCACTGACGTTTCTAGCTCTATCTCTCCCTTCCTCTCTGTAAAATATCAATAAAATATATATTTTTTTAAAAAATAAAAAATAAATAAAAATTTATCGAAAGGCTGTGCACTCCATTTAAAAGCAACCCCTGAACAGCTCCAACATTTTACAACCCCCGGTTACTAGGTGTGAGAAGCTTCCGGAAATCTTATGGCGTGGCCTTTCCCTCAATTAGCTGCAGGGCTACCTGCACAGAACAGCCCGGGATACTGGTTAAAAGGCACAGAACCCACGGCAGAGCTTCGAGGAACCACGGGTTCTGAGGGCTGGGGCCGGGGAACCTGCATTTCCACCGCTTGGTACCCACGGCGATGGTGAGGCGCTCAGGGGCGTGAGAGCCCGCGCACCACTCAGACTCTTAATTAGATTTTTTCCCTTTAATACGAGCCCTTTGGCAGGGGAGTGTGGAATCAACTGGAAGTGAGGAAAAATACCCCAAATCTCTGATGGAATCACTCACCCCTAGGGGAAGGGGGGGGGGGGGCAGAAAGTCGGCGCGCAGCTGCGCCCCCTGCCGGCCCTCAGCAGCCTCGCCCGGGGCCGGGGCGGCCGGAAAGGTCGACTGCGACTGCGCGCTCCGAGGCCCGCAGAGCCCGCCTCAGGGCGCCGAGGACCGCGGCTCTCCCGACCGGAAGCGGAAGTAAGGGTCAGCCTCGCGCCGGACGAGCCCCAGCCGTGCCCACCCCGCGGACCCCGCGGTCTCGCGGAAGAACCGGAAGCGGAAGTTGATAAGAGGCGGGGGGGCGGGGAGTGTGTCTGGTTATCTCTGCGCTCCTCGGGGTTCGCGCCGCCGCTGCCACCGCCGGAGCTGGGAGAGCGCGGTCCTGAAACCTCGCCAGGCGAGCTGACCCGGCTCAAACCGGATCCCTGCCCGGATCCCTCAGCCCGAGGGGTGCGGTACTCGCTGCCCCGACTCCCTCCGTGGGCCCCGCGACGCCCCCGCGTCCCCGACCGCGGGAGCCCCCGGCTTCTCCCCCGGAGTGAGGCCCAGCGCGGCCCGGCTGCCCGGCGTCCCCGCAGACTCCCGCCATGGGCAACACGAGCAGCGAGCGCGCCGCGCTGGAGCGGCAGGGCGGCCACAAGACGCCCCGGCGGGACAGCTCGGGGGGCGCCAAGGATGGGGACCGGCCCAAGATCCTGATGGACAGCCCCGAGGACGCCGACCTCTTCCACTCGGAGGGGATCAAGGTGAGAGGAGGTGGTGGGGGAGCCCGATTCCCTTCCCTAAGGTGGAGAGCTACCTGCTCCCGCCCCGCCCCTCTAAGCCGCCGCCTCCTCCTCCGAGTGGCCGGAGGTGCTCCTTCCGCTCTGCACTGAGGAGCCCGCGGCCCTGGGGGAGCCTCTTAGCGGTCCCGCAGCCGGAGAAAGTCACCCTGAGGGAGGAGGGACGCGCTGCACTGACATCGTTCGGAGAAAGCGGCCCTGGGACAGAGTCTCAAATTCTTCATTAAGATCGTGGAGCCAGTAGCCACTGAGCCCAGCCTTCGCTTTCCTCTTAGGCATCCTGATCAATCTCACTGAGAAGCCTTCCCTCCCTCCCCCCGCAGCAAGGCTGGCCCTTGTAGTAGTGGGGTTTGCAGGTGGTTGTCAGTTTGGGAGGTGGCGCTCACAGGTAAGCCGAGAGCCGAGTGGGACAGCTGACTGCGGTGGGCAGGGGCGTCTGGCCCTGCCTGAAACATCTGGTTCCCCCTTACCCCTGCGGGCACAGAGCGGGCGCAGAAGGGTAACGGCACTTCTGGAGGCCCCGGCAGCAGCTCCTCTTCTCGCCCCTGCTGTGGAAACGCGACAATGTGTTAAACAGGCCACAGCCAACCGAATGTGGGCATCTGCTTTAATTTATCAAAGTCTGCTTTAATTTATCAAAATGTCTGAGATGATTCAGACTCCTGCTACCACCCGATAGGGCCTGTTCCCAGCTGCAGGGACAGCTAGTGACTCTGCCGCTGAGCTGTGTGCAGTTCAGCCTCGGGAACGAAGAACTCATTTCCTAAGGACAGTGCGACAAAGCAGGTTTCGGTGAAATGAGGGTGCCTGGCCGCCCCAGCCCCAGCCCCAGCCCCACCCCCACATATTCCGTTAGCACCCGCTTGGATATTGAGCATCGTCCGTTAGGCTAATTGCCTGGCAGCTCATTCCAACTTTGCTCACATTTTCTCTCAAATGTTGAGCTGGGTGATCATATCATCTATAATAATAAAAATGTAACCTGCTAATTAGACTGGATGTCCTTCTGGACGAAGCTGGGACTTCTAGGGAAGCCCGGGTCCCGGGTGCCAGAGGGAAGCCAGGGCCGGCACCCAGGGGAAGGAAGGCCTACTCTTGCACGAATTTCGTGCACCGGGCCTCTGGTTATCTTATATTCTCACTTGGGTCTCTGCTTTAAAGGCTCTGCTTTGGCTTGGTTTTCCATCCTGCAGTTTGAACTTGCTTTCTGAATCTGTTGCATTCCTGGGAAGCTACGTGCAACATGAACTTTGGAGTCCTGGTTTTCCAAGAACTTGATATCCCTTCCCTCAGTGATAATTTTGGCTCAAGGATGGCTACTTAAGACATCCTTGATGTCTTAAGAATAAAACTACTTTCTTCAAGAAGTATTTGTTCTGCCCTAGCCTGTTTTGCTCAGTGGATAGAGCATTGGCCTACAGACTGAAGGGTCCCAGGTTCGATTCCAGTCAAGGGCATGTACCTCGGTTGCAGGCTCGATTCCTGGCCTTGGTCATGCATGCAGAAAGCAACCAATCGATGTAACTCACATCAATGTCTCTCTCTCTCTCTCCTTCTCCCTCCCCCTCTTTTCTACACTCCCTAAAAAATCAGTAGGAAAATATCCTTGAGTGACTAATTAACAACAACAAAAAAGAAGTTTTTGTTCTGTTGCTATTCCAAAACTTCTTTTAAAAATGTTTAGCATACAGATGTTCTGTGGAGAATGATTTGAAATAGTGTCCATTAAAAAAAAAAAGTCATGGATTCTTTTAACTATGTGCAAATGTACCATTTTGGCTGGAGTTGGTTATCGCATTCTCAGTGGAAACCGTTTTCAGTCTGCTATTCTTTAATCTGAAATCTTGTTAAGCTCAAAGAGTGCAGGCAGCTTTAGGCCGTGCTCAGGTCAGTAAGTGAAGGGAAGATGCCCGTTCTGCCCGTTAACAGCCTCTCCCAGCCTGGAACCCCTGCGCTTTTAAAGTCTTCGGCTGCTGACTAGGAAACATGTAACAGATCCAAACCGCATATATTTCGCCCAGAGTCAGACATGTTCTTCTCTCTGGAGCATCCCAGTTACACGTCCTTCCCACGCTAAGCGTTACATGGACCGTGGGGAGGGCTGGTCTTTGACTTGCCTTTTTCTCCCCCGTGTCTGGATGGACGGCACTCAGTGAATGTGGTTTTGCCCTTCCTCGGAATCTGGCTTTGCCAATTTTCAAGTTGACACCTCTGGAATTGTCCCTAATAAATGTTCATGTACTTCTTGCTTAATTAAGGGAGGAAAATGACCTTTATTAAGCTAGTCTTGAATTCATCGCACCTTCTTCCAAGGGAGTTTTGTCATTTCTCCTAGAATTTTAATGTAGTCCTCTTTAATCACAGCAATAATAGCTAATAATTTTTAAGCACTTACCATATGTCAGACACTACACAGAGCATTTTGCATGGACTTACTCGCTCAGTCTCCACAACAATCTTAAATCGTTATTTTTACTATCTCCATTTTGGCAGTGGGGAGCTGACGTACTGGCCAGCTAATGAGCCTGAGCATGAACCTTGGTAGTAGCAGCTGCCTCTAGAATGAATCGTCAATATCAGGGTAACCATCCGTGTAGGGAGCCTACTAATGACTTCCTGTCCCTGCGCACACGGCTGTGTTTCTAGGCTCCGGAGAAGGAGGAGTTCCTGGCCTGGCAGCACGACCTGGAAGTGAATGATAAAGCTCCTGCCCAGGCTCGGCCCACTGTCTTCCGCTGGACGGGGGGCGGCAAGGAGGTGTACTTATCCGGGTCCTTCAACAACTGGAGTAAACTTCCGCTCACACGAAGGTAATTGCCTGCGAGGGTTCACCTGTTGTCTCAGCTCAAGGGACGCTCTTGTTCCTGAACGGTCTCCGCTGGTGAATAGAAGGGGTGTTGTTATAATATGAATGCTAAATGGAAGAAAATCTTGCTTAATAATTCATAGGTTCCATTCCACACCCACATGTCTGGGTTTAGAGCACACATGGTGACAACTGTGCTTCCACTTCACATATTCAGCTGTGCGTTTGCTCAGGCAGGATTCCGGGAAAGGAATCTATTCCTAGTGCTGTAGAGGAACCACCAGGCTGGGAGTTTGGAGACCAGACGTGAGACCCCTTTGCTGGGCTGACCTGTCATTAACCCCTGAGCGTTCCCATCTGTAAGGAGAGACTGTTGGATCGGATGATCTCTGAGGCTCCTTCTAACTCGGAGTCTCTGTGCATTACTTTTGTTTGAAAGGTACATGTTAGGTAGCAGCATTAACAAGACCGCAGTAAACTGGTGCATCAGGAGCCCTACAGGGACTTTTGTCCCAAAGTGTCAGTGACAGCATCTTCCCGGGGGGCGTTCCTGACGAAGCCGAGGGAGAAACGTGGTCTGCGTGGCCAGGCCTTGTTACTGTCAGGGGGCCACCCCTCTTCCAGGGGTCCTGTGGGTGTGGGAGGGAGCCGCTGGGCACAGTGACAAGCTGCTTCAAGTCGGGAACAAAACAAAGGTTCTCTGGGACCTTTTGAACAGCTATGCTTCCTCAGAGAACTTTTGCCTCCTATTAAATTGCTCCCCCTTCCTGCCCATCGCAAACTGACGAAGGGTAAAGCGTGATGCAGGCTGTTGCCATCCTCCTTGGCATCCCGGCTGCCAGGCGTTCTGTGTGCACGCTGAGAAGGACAAATGCCTGTCAGCCGACCTGTTGAGTAAAGTGAGTTCTAATAAAAGGTTGCATCCCTGCTTCCTTGGCCATTTCTAGATTAAGATCTATGTATTGAATTGCTTGAATTGGTAAAAATGTTTGTACTCCTGCAGCCGGAGTCTTGGTTTTACATGGGAAGGTTTTGTTTTGTTCCGTGGCTGGTTTTGTAAGTTAGCTCCGAAGGCAGCCCACTCAGCTGACACCTCTGCTTCCTTTTCCTCGCAGCCATAACAACTTTGTAGCCATCCTGGACCTGCCGGAAGGAGAGCATCAGTACAAGTTCTATGTGGATGGTCAGTGGACACATGACCCTTCTGAGGTGCGCGCCCCGCCCTCCGTCCTCTGGCTGCGCACAGTCCAGATGAGTCACCTCCCTCTGGGCTGTTGCCAGGTCCCCTGTCCCTGTGTGTGGCTGAGCTAGACAACAGTGCTAAGGGTCAGGCTGTGGGCATACTTGACAAGAGGAGCCGGTTCTCTAGACGAGAGCCGAACCCTTCCAGCCAGGAGTTGTAGATCCTCTGAGAATAACCCCGGGACCTTCCCCATTATGATTTCTGCCTGTCTGTCTCTTCCCAGCCAGTAGTAACCAGCCAGCTTGGCACAGTTAACAACATCATTCAAGTGAAGAAAACTGACTTTGAAGTGTTTGATGCTTTAATGGTGGATTCCCAAAAGTGCTCCGATGTGTCTGGTATGAACAGTTATTTTATACCACGTGTGTGCAGGTGGGGGCTGGACAGTGTAGAAGTCCTCTGTTTCCCTCTCCTCTCACTCTTGAGTCAAGCTGCCCAATCGGTGGACGTTTGTAGCTCCCTAAAGAGCCTCGTAACGAATTCCTAACTCTGGGGTCAGGTGGCTGGAACCCCCTGAGGGAGCAGTAGGTCGTTTGGGGCGTATCTCCAGGCTCAGTGGGTCGGCTCGGCCACAGAGATCAGAGTTGAAACAGAACCAAAGGCCGGGGAGCCTGGCCGTGGTCAGCGATGAGCCGGCGCCGGGGAGGCCTGCCAGCCCCGCTGCTCCCCACACTCAGGCTGCCTGCAGCGTTTCAGCCTGACACGTGGTGAGCAGGCACCTCCGTGACCTTGGCCGTCACCGGGTGGCACATTAGCGCCTTGTTGGGCAAGGAGGCTCCCCACAGGACACAGGCCTGCTGAGGACAGACTCGGAAAACTTTCCCATCTTCCACGAGCCATCCAGTCCTAGCCCTTTCGGTAAATAGCTTTCCATCCAGACCCCCAGGAAGGAGCTGCCGGAAACAGAAGTACAGTCAGCGGGAGGAAGTGCTGTCCCCTGAGGGGTCAGCGGCAACCGCACTGCCTTCACCATGCCTGGGCCCCTGGGAGGCCCCGAGGTCCCCCGGGCCTGTGCTGCCAGTTCAGTCTGCAGGATGATTCCTCTGCCTCCTGGCTCGACCTGGAGGTCCTGCCACCAGGCCTTGTTCTGTGGGCTCCGAGCGGCGGTGGTGAAGGGCCGGCCGTGGTGGGCCTGCTGCGGCTGACAGGCCGGGGGGGGGGGGGGGGGGGGGTGCGCATAGGAGTCAGAAATCCAGACATCGAGTTCTCTCTGGCTAGCTACCTGGTCTTTTAGAGAAACCGTGTTTCTTTTCCCGATGGCTGGGAATTGGGGTTGGAGGAAATGCCCAAAGGTCCCCTGTTTGCTGGCCGTGCACTGAGCCTTTTAGTCACGTGTCCCAGCCTACATCCCTGGGACAGGACCCCGCCCCCGCCCCGCCCCAGGCTTTCTGTAGGCTTCTCGAGCTTTTAGCATCTGGATTGACTCCCGGTGGCTCGGGGTCTGCACGCTCTGCTTTTCTCTGTTTCCTGCGGTGAGCTGTTGGGGTCACGGGAAGAAAGTGCGATGAGGAGATTGTTCATTCCAGACAGCCCAGGGTCAGGCGGCCAGCCCCGTCCCGATGTCCTGAGTACCAGTTCCGTCCTCCCAGCTGGGGGAGCTGCTTCTAACTTTGAGAAATACTGTGCTTCTAGAAGCTTCTTAATATGTCTGTGCAATGGAGACACTCGAGCAGGAGTTTGAAAGGAACCTGAAAGTGATAGAGTCACGTGCCCTTGGAGATCGGGTTTCCAATTTTGCTTTGTTTTGATTTGCAATGTGCCGGGGCCTCATATAACCTGTACACACAGGCTGCTTTATCTTCTGTCTTATTGTGGCTGCGGTCTCCCAGCTCAGGCCGGGTCCGTAAGCATCACTGGGTGCGGTATTGGCCAGTGCAGCCCACAGCGAGGAGAGCCTCCGGTTAGGTCCCGGGCAGCTTCCCGTTAGTCTGACCAGACTCCCCGTCTGCCACAGTGCTGTCTCCTGCACAGGCAGGAGTTGGCTACTGAAGGTGACCCAGGCACCGAATTCCAGGGGGTTTTCCATGGCCTCCGCTCTTCCCCCTCGGGCCTGTGTCTTCTGCAGGAGAATGTACGTCTGTATTGAGGGGACAGGACGAGCCATGAATTAAATGAGGCTGCTGACTCCTCATTTTCACCTGCGTGTCCTGTCGCCATCTCCCAACAGAGCTGTCCAGCTCCCCGCCGGGACCCTACCACCAGGAGCCCTACATCTCAAAGCCGGAGGAACGGTTTAAGGCTCCGCCCATCCTCCCCCCTCACCTGCTCCAGGTCATCCTGAACAAGGACACGGGCATCTCGGTGAGTGCGCAGGTCCGCCTGGACCGTCCCCCGCGTCATGCCAGCCGCCCCCTCTGGCCTGTGGCAGAGCAGCTGCCGGAAAAGCCCTGTGTCATTGCCGGACCCCCCTCCGCCTCCCCGAGGGACCGGCTCCCGGCCAGGCCTCCCAGTGGGTGCTGCCTCCCTCCAGCAAGCCTTTCGGAGCGTCTCCTTGCATTTTACTCCTTTCGAATTTTATGACAAAAATACATAAGCCAGCCCTTCTCAGGAAGCTGCATGATGGAATTCCTCCTTTAGCCCCCCATGCTTTCAGAAACATTGCTCTTAGGTCAGAATTTGGGTGTCTGGGCAGCACATTCCCCCTGGGAGGTCGCTAGCACAAAAGGAAGTGGGGGTCCCCCTGGGCCCAGGAGAACACAGCTTCACTCCCTCGGGGCTCACTCTCCAAACCGCCCAGCTCTCTCTGGGATTCCGGAGAGGCCGGGTGCTCTTGGTGCAAGCCCCCGCCTACCGGCGTCCGCTCACCAAGTGAAAGGCGCCCGGGCTGCGGCTCCGGCTCCACACGCAGCGTGTGCGAGGCAGGCGCTGAAGGACACGTGAGCAGGCGTTCCCCGTGCTGGCCACGCTTTGTGCCCAGGGACCCACGTCCCGGGCAGAGTGCCTGAGCGCACACGTCTGACAGCTGAGCTGCCTCTGGCCACACCTTTTCTCATTGGAATGAGCATTCATAAAACTGGAGAGTGGCACATTGGGAAAAGAAGCCTAGATTTCTGGTTTCTCTTTAAAAATTGGAGGGTGTGGCCACATTAGCGGCCCTCCCCCCGGTGATCACGTCCTTCTCCAGGCGCCCACTGCTCGGGGTGCTGGTGTAGATTGTGTCCTCCCGCTTTCTCCAAAAGTGCACTCTGGGCAGCCCTACGGAGGACAGGGCGTGGGCCACACTGAGAGGCCGAGGCGGAGCCTGAGCAGACCCCACGCCCCGCAGCACACGGAGGCAGGAGAATGAAGCCCATCCTCCTCGCCTCAGCTGCCGTCTGCCTGGCTTAGAAAGACGGGCTGGGAGCTGGGAGCTCTCCTTTGCCCCCGGGCTGAGATAAAGCGGGGAGTCTTCCTGAGTCCCAAACCGTACGTGCTCACCTCGGTGTGCTTCTGTTCCTCAGTGTGATCCGGCTTTGCTTCCCGAGCCCAACCACGTCATGTTGAACCACCTCTATGCGCTGTCTATCAAGGTAATGCCGTGTCTGCTGCTGTAGGGGCTGTGGTTCTCAAAGTGCTCTGAGCCCCTAGAGCTGAGCTACCCCGGGTTGTTGGCTAAGGGCAGCTCCCGGGACCGGAGGCAGACCCCGCTCCGGTCCTGCGGGCGGCCCGGGAACCTCCGAAGAAGCCGCGTGGTGATGCTCGTGCCCTCCATAAACGGTGAGTCCTGATCTTTTGTCATTCCCGCCCTTTCTCAGGACGGAGTGATGGTGCTCAGCGCGACCCACCGGTACAAGAAGAAGTACGTCACCACCTTGTTGTACAAGCCCATATGAGGGGCTGCGAGCACGCGGGCATCCCCAGGCTACACACACGTATGCTTCCCTCCGAGGGAAGGGACTGTAAATTCCCCATTTCACGCTCTGTAAGACATTTCATACCCGCCCTGGTCCTGCCTGAAGGTCGGTTCTGGGCACAGCAGCCCCTCACGCCTCCGTCCGTCACGGCCCTCCACACGCAGTGAGTGCCGAGGGCAGAGTCAGGACGGAGGGCCCGAGCCCCTTCACAGGCGCGAGGACGGTGCACTTCTAAACACACATCCGCCAAGCCGGCCGTGGAGTTCCTTAAGCCAAAAACAAACACTAGCTGCTTTCTAGCAGATACCTGGGAGGCAGGAACGAGGCCACACAGATTGTCCTGTGTGTGTGCTTTCATGGCCTGGCTCTGGCGCCAACACCGAGGACAGTGCTGGTGTTGCCCGGCCTCTGCAATCAAAGCAATATTGTCTCCTCTCTGCTCCAGGAGGTGTCGTTTCTATAGCAATTAGCACCTCTGATTTCAGGTGAAGTTTTACAGTTGTTACACTTACGTGCACTACGTTTTGTTGTGTGTGTTTTTAACCAAAAGTGGCTGATGTACAGCCTTAGGGAATTTTCTAATCACCCAGCTAGAATGTAGATCATGTGAACAAACTGCTCAGCAATAATCTGTTCTCAGAACAGACTTCGAAACCGCTGCCCGGTTTCTCCATTAGCTGGATCCTGAGGACTGGCCACTGTGGGCAGCAAGGTCGTCCAGCTTTTATTCTCATCGTAATGAGGTGACAGTGTTACCATGAAAACCTTGGGGGAGACCTACCCCCCAGCCTATGCCACCTGCTCAGGACCTCCGTCCCGACCTAGAAGGCTGTCGCAGTTCTGTTGCTTATTCTGCAAGGAACTCAGAACTCGACGGCAGCCTTCTAAATTTGTGTTGGGATGACCTCCTTTGGACCAAAACGAACCTCTCTATGCTGGGCTTGGCTTCCGGGAGATGCCACCACGTTCCCATTAGTGCAGGCTCCTGTCCCCAAGTCAGCGGAGCTGTCATGCTCTGTTCCTGCTAGGACACAGGAAGGAACTCCTGGCTTCCAGTACCTGTTCCATAAACCCGAGTCCCGGTTAAAATAACCCTTTTTTGTTACTGTTTCAAAACACTGAGTTATTGTTGCCTTTACGTACAGGTTTCAATAAAGCATTCATTCAGTGCCGTGCTTTTCAATCATTTTTATGTCCTTTAACCAACGGGTGAGGCTCCATTCCTGACCACACGCCTTCCGCGAGCACAGTCTGAAAGGCTGTTAAGAACGCTGGGGATTTCAGGTCCTTTTGAACAGCTGGATCGGGAAGCTGAGGAGAGGTAGCCGAGAAGGTTCTGGCTGAGGCAGGGAGGTGGTATCCCAGGTCAGAGGTGCTGCTACCTGTGCATCAAGCACCGAGAGGGAGCCTGGGTCCTGGCACCAGGGAGGGAGCCTGGAAGCCACCAGGACCACCTGGAGTCAGACCTGTTCTTGCCAGCTAACTGGCTCTGTCCTCCCCAGAAGAGGGCGGTCACAGGAGTCCCCTTCATGAGCCTTTCTTCCCAGGCACCGGGTCGTTGGGGTAAGTCCCAGAGAAAAGGCCCTGGGACAGCTGGTGCACTGGAGGTGGAGAGCGGCTTGGAAAGCTCTCCTGGCTGGATAATTAGCCATCTCCCCGAAAGCCCAGCTCTGGCGAGTGGCTCAGGTGGTTGTCCCAGGGCCTGAGGGTGCCGGTTCAAGTCCCGGTCAGGGCACATACCTGGGTTGTAGGCACGACCCCCAGTAAAGTGAGCAGCCTCTCCCTCTTTAAAATCAGCCATTCCCCCAGCATCCCCTCCCTGGGTGGGGCTCAACTGAGATTAGGGATGTCCAGTTCGGTTGCTGACTAGCTAGGTGACCTTGGGCAAACCACATGACCTCTTTCAGCCTGACTCATCCCCCCTGAACAAGTGAGAGGGTTTGGACTAGCCCTAGATGGTCCCTAAAGCTCCTTTCATTTCCCATTGGGAGCCACAAAGCCTTTACAACAGGAATGGAATGTGGGCACAAGCAGGAAGTTAAGAAAAAGTGCCAGCACTTCAAGCTCAATGAGGAGACCTCCAGGACTCCAGAGGCCACGCCTGAAACCCAGGTCAAGGTGGCACCGTCCACAGCTGAGGTCAGAGACCACACTACACCATCAAAGAAGAACGCAAAATTTCTGAGTCTGCTCAGTTCTGAGACCGGACCCTCCACCAATGTTTACAAATGCTTTGAATTAATTCGTGAAGACTGAAGGCTCTGGACCACTCATGTCCCTCCCTAGCCCTCTCTCGATCAGCAAATTAGTAGAGACAGGAAACTAGAACCCCCTGCCCCGGAACACAGTAATTGTCTTCAGGAGAAAACAGGAAGTTCGGGTCATGCATGTATTTCCTCTAGAACCTAAGTCACTCCAACTAATTATAAACGTATCCACAAGGGCCCTTCTGAGAGTCAGTCCTGCCGTGAACCAGACCTTAGACTGGATTCTAAAAGCTGGAGCAGTGAGTCGCATCTCGGGCCCAGCCCTGTCCTTGGGTTGAACCCCGCCCACGGCTCTGCCAGCAGGGTTACCTCCCCAACCACCTGTATTTTTTTGTCCTAAATACAGCTAAAGGGCCTCTTCCTGGACAGGCTGCCAGCCCTTTCCCCCCCTTCCCTCTGGAAAACGCCACAGCCCAGCTGCACGTCCCGGGGGTTTCCTGAAAGACAGCCTGGGTGTGTCTAGAGAGTTCTGAAGGCGTTTTCTAGGTTCTTTCCACTCCCCTAACAACCCCTTCTGGGCAAAGAGAGCTCCATTAATCATTGATGGACTCAAGGAGAGCCGTGATCAGGGCTGCACTCTATTTCCTGCCCCACCCTCCCAGCTTCGGGAAAATCAAGCTTCAACATTTGTCTAAGCGAGGGATAAACTTTTTCTCCTGTGAACAGTGTGCCTAGAGCCACTTCTCCGTGCCTTGGACATAATATTTAAACTACCGTGAAAGAAATCTGATTGGAACAGGCCAAGGTTTCCCAACCTTGACACTATTGACACTTTGGGGGTGGGGAGTGTCCCGGGCATTGTAGGACTTTCAGCGGCATTCCTGGCCTCTACCCTCTGTGTGACAACCAAAAAGGTCTCCAGACCTTGTCAAGTGTCCTCAGGGGAGGGGAGCAGTCACCCCTAGCGTAGAACCCCTGGAAGAGGCCCCTTTGACTGTTGTATTATGAGACTGAAAGCTTAGTTAGTCCCACCCCTGTGGGCCTAGCTTTAATGCTTTAGACTTAAATCTGTGTGAATGTTTTCTAAAGCAAACCCAATTTTGAAGACCAGCTGGCTGTTCAGTCCTATTAAGCAAATGATCTCTTTTTTGGCCTGAGTCTCCAAATCCTAAAGTTTCATGGCTATTAAATTTGCTATGCAGTCGCCTCCTGAGTCTTGTGAGAATTAAATTGCAAGAGCAGAAATGTGCCATCTAATTTTGTGCTTCAGACCCTGGAGGGTGGTGCGGCTGAGTAATTGGTCGGCTGTTTCTCTGAAGTCACTCCTTAGGGTCCAAAGAGCCTTTCTGGCGCGGTCCTCAGGGAGAAGGTGGTTTCCGTGTGCTTGTCTAGCATCCTGGGCTGACGGGGCCCTCAGGACGATGACTGAAAGGCAGGTTGGTACTGAGTGGACTTTTCCTAATACTATAAGGAAAGGAAGGTTTCAACGTTTCCCTGGTTCATCTTCTGAATTACTTTCCTTCCTGCAGCTGTGACCTTGGGCAGATTTTTTTATCCCCAGCAGTAAAACGGAGAAGAGGAACAGAACTGCCACTACGGTTCCTGCCGCAGGCCTGTGAGATACGACCCTCTAGGTGAGATTTCAGCTGTGGTCAGGTTACTTCGCTGGAAAATAAAAATCGAAGACTAACAGGAACTATGAGGAAATCAACAATTGCCAAAAGTGATGATTTTGTCTGGATCAGGCATTTTTACTAACAAGATATTTTAAAAATCACGAGAAAATTCTTTGTAGACTATAAAAATTCATCTAGTTAAAAACAGAAATATTTACATTTGAAATTACCTTGATCTGAACTCCTCCCTCCAAGGAAATTTACATCTTTCAATCCCTGCAGCTTTCTGAGAGAGAAATTTTAAGGGGGCTCGTTGCCCCCATGGGCTGCGTCCTAGGGAAAACAGGTAATCCATCCTGGAGGAATCCTTCCAAGTGGCCTGACTGCTTGCTCACCCTTTCCAGTCCTGCAACCTGTAAAACGGCCTTAACAACCACTTCACGGTTCACTGGAAGTTCTGACCGCACACTGACAATGTCACGCTTTTGGAAGAGAATGTGGCCAGTCTCGATTCCAGGAGAGCTCTGTGTGGCTCTGACCTCTGAGTGCTCCCACCAGCCCCGAGAAAACGCCTCGTGGGAAAGGAGGGAGGACCCGCACTATGACAACAGGCCTGTGCCGGCACTGGCCATACTTAGCATTTTTATGGTCTTGCTCAAGAATAAAAGAAGAGGTCACTGCACCAGAGCCAACATTTTCCATCATTGCTTTATTTCATTATTGTTCGACAGCAAAGTTCATTCCTCTCAAGGTGGATCTTGAATTGTTCCTTTCCCCGTTCTGAATAAAAAAGGTAATGAAGAAAAAGCCTGTACTTTTGGAGACCTAGAATCTTATTTATGCTAATAAGCTTTTGACTGCAATTTTGTGTTACAATATTTCCTGCTGGCATCTTGGTGGTCACACGAAGCTGCCCACCCTCCAGTGAAGATGGCTGCCCACAACTACCACCGTTGAAACCAAAAGTAAGTGTTGAAAAATGCACCTTTTACAATAAAAAAGTAGAAACCAATTCAATTTCCTTTTTTTTTTTTTTTTTACGAATATAAAGTTTCTTGTAAATATGTACAGTCTTTTGAGCTAGTTCTAGAGCAGGAAGCATTTCACACATGGACACACGATATACACCCGGGGCTCTAGAAGCCCGTTTCTCATGGAGATCCTAAATGAAATGCCAAGACTGAGAGACTCATTTGCAGTGACCTTTCCAAATGCTGTGGACCAAGAGACAAAACTTCAGCAAACATTCAGTCGGATCTGCCCTGGGGGGCGGGGGCCGGGGGCCGGGAGGGGAGTGCAGTATGACCCCAAAGACTCGAAGCGACACATAGAACATGACAGCGTGACACTGGCCAAGGGTGCGACAACGGGAGGGTGCTGGGGTTTCAGAGGAGAAAGCACTTAGGTTAGGAGACGAGCAGGAAGGAGCCGGGACTCGGGCCGGGCTGCAATCTGGAAAGGGGTCTGAACTGTGGACACCTGGGTTGAAACACGGTCACGTTCACCTGCTGCGGTGGGAACAGGCTGCCTGCCGGCCTACCTAGGGTGTGCCTGGGTGGTGGGAGGCGTGCCTAAGAGAATCCGAAGCGAGAGATGCCTGTGGGAGATTAAAGGCAGAAGTAAGGCCGCTAGTTAGCTTGCCAACTGCAAAGCCTCTAGGTTGGTTCTTTACCAGTTGCCAGGTTTGCCGGTTGCCGGAGGGTGGAAACAGGTGGGCCGCACTGCACCTAGGGAGGACTTCCGGACCCGGCAGAGTGGGAGTGGGGCTGCGGCTGCCTTTTCCTGGTCTCAGTCTAGCCCTAGGGAAAGGCTCGGTGGGAAGTCACAGTTTTGTGGGGTAGAACCGTGCTGGGTTTGTGTGAATACTCATCCACGTGGACCGCAGGAGGCGTGACCGTGTGAGGTGGTGGTTTGCTGAAATCCTTCTCTAGTCGTAAGGCTTGAGCGTTTAGTTTTTGTTGGTTCAGTGCTACAGACCGCAGCTTATGTGGCCAGTGAGCTGGCCAGTCGTCAGAGGGTCTCGGTTTGTGGGAGCAATGGTACGGTCCTAGGACACTGGCAGAGCAACCCTAGGGTGCAGTCAGTCGGGGGGAGGGGGGGAGAGAGGGGGGCGGGGGCAGCACATGCAGCGAACCGCCATGCAGAATTCCCGGACGGTCTCTTCCATCCCAGGGCGGGAACGGCGTGCCATCGCGGACAAGAGGTGGGTGCCCCCGGTCCCCTCCCAGCCCAGAGGCCCATGGGTGCTGGGCTGAGAGCAAATCTATTGCATGCTTTCCTGGCCAAAGCTACATGAAAGCGGGACAGCAGGCCGCGGAGGGGACGCTGGGGGGCAGGGAGGGAAAGCTCCTCGAGGTTCCTTGGCCCCAAGTCACTGCCTCCGAGCCGAGGCCGTGACCTCGTACATTCTCAGCTGGTGGAGGGCTCGTCGTCAAGGCCGTAGAGGCGATGAGAACAGTAAACATTTGGCTAAGATGTCGCCCTGGGTAAGTAAAACGGGGCGTCTGCAGGGAAGGGCAAAGACGAGAATGGGCCT
This sequence comes from Vespertilio murinus, assembly GCA_963924515.1. Lineage (NCBI taxonomy): Eukaryota > Metazoa > Chordata > Mammalia > Chiroptera > Vespertilionidae > Vespertilio > Vespertilio murinus. The sequence continues at coordinate 4,059,911 of OZ004720.1, read as the reverse complement.
ATGTGAGTGCAGGAAGTTAGCCAATACGTTCCAGGAGCAAAGACCGGATGTGTGATCTAGCTAAAAATGACTAAACAGGAAATACATAGCTATTCAGATCTAGTAAGAATTCTGTTGTCTTTTAAAAAAAAAAAAAAAGGGAAAAAACTTGGAAAAAACACACAAAGAAACAACCAACCCTAGGATCTTAAAATAGCTATTAGTTAGGGGTCTAACCACGTTGTAGTCAGTGCCCGGTCGGTTTCCTCTGATGAACTGGTACAGGCTAGAGCTAGGTACAAAAGTTTATGAATGTTTTGAAAGAATAACAAAGTGCAAAGAGGATGACTGCAGGACGTGCCGGCAGCTCCCAGAGCCTCGGCGCCCGCACCTGGTGGGCGGGGCTGTCCGGGCGAGTGGGTCTGGGTCCAGCTTGCCATGGTGGCTGAGCGATGGCGCTGGGGTCCCCGTCGGCAGAGTTCCATGGTGGTTTGGTGTTTTCCTGCAGATTACGATGAGGAGTTGGCTTTTCTGACTGAGCTTTATACTGAAGACTGGTCCCAGACCTAGGAGCAAGAGGAGGAGGAGCGGGGTTAGCCACCAGAGGCCAGAAATTGCCGCGCTCTCGGCTTGGTCTACACAGGAAGTTTGCAGCACCTGGTTCCCCGTCGCAGCGGTTAACGCTGAGTGCTGGGCAGAGTGGCACCAACGAGCAGAGCCGACACTCACAGCGTGGGTCCACCAGGGACTGAAATTCACTAAAAAGTCTCCAAGGCTATGAGTGTTTTTACTCTCTCTCTCTCTCTCTCTCTCTCTCTCTCTCTCTCTCTCTCTCTCTCTCTCTCTCTCATACACACACACACACACACACACACTTATCAGTAGGGCATAGAAGCAAAGAAGATAAAGGACGTTTAGAGGCTTTCCTCGCTGTCCCGGCAGGGGTGCGATGGTGACCTGCCGGTGGCATCAGAAGGAAAGTGCAGCTTCAGTGGCGGAAGATTCAAGTTCTTCTAGAAGGCAGCCACTGTGACCAGCGTCAGGGCAGCCTTCCTGGAGCCGCCTGATGTGTGTGTACATCTGTGTGTGCACTTGGAAAGGCAAGGCACAGAACGCGTTGTGTAGGGAGTGATTTGTGTGTAAGAAGGGCGAATACACACACATCTGCTGATATGCACACTCCCCCTAGAAACGGCCAGGCCTGTCACCTCCGAGGAAGGGAGAGATCCTGTTTGGTTGTTATCACATTTGTGGGACACACACACACACACACACACACACACACACACACACACTCTCCATTCGCTGAGGAAGTCTCTTGTGAAATCAGTACCTTTCCTTCCTGACAGCCACGCCTCTGGCTCTGGGTGGTGCTCACCTTGTTGACCTGGGACAGGGGGGTCCTCACGGCTCCCACGGGCAGCCGGCCCCTGCTGCTGTCCTCAAAGGGCCGCCCCGGGGACCGCTCCCTCCGGGTGCTGAGCACGCGGCCCGGGGACTTCTCCCGCTCCAGCGGGCGGCCCGGCGACTTGTCCCTCCGCAGCTCGGTCCGCCCCTCGCGGTAGCGGTGCGGTGTGCTTGGCTCGCGCGGGTGGCTGGGGCCTTCGGGGGGTGCCGGGCTGGAGGCCACACGCTTGGTGATGTGCTCGTTGTACGTTGGCGGGCCTCGCTTGTTGGGGCTGCTGGCAACAGGAGAGGGAGGGGAGCTGAGGAGTCACACCCCGAAGGGGCCTTCTCCCCCGTGAGAACCCCATGCCCAGCTCACCACGGACCCGGAGAAGAGGTCCCCCCTGAGTTCTCCAGGCTCTCTGTCTGTTTGATTTGGGAAGGGAGGGCAGCAAGAGAGCACAGATGACGACACAAGAAAATCACGCTTCCGCTCTCGGAGCACCTACTGTGTGCGGGCCCCGTGCTCAGCTCTTAGGTCGCTAAGCCAGGCAGCACAAGCCGGGACGAGCAGGCCCGCGCTGGAGAAGCAGACGCAGGCGGCCGGTGACTGGCCTGAGCTAGTGAGCAGTGGACTGGGACTCCGCTCACCCGAGTCTGATGTCACAATCCCCACCCTCTATCCTTCGACTTCACCTCTCCTGAGCCCAGGAGGCACGGGAGGACTGCGCGTAGAGGGTCAGCCTGCTGAAAGGCCCTCGATGCAAAGGAGCCATTTGGAGAAAGCCTGTTTCATCCCTGTCAGCTGCCACTGCTGTCCCCCTCCTGGGCTGTGTTCAGTCCCCTCTCCTTCTAAGGAGGCAACCCACCGCGGATGTGAGAGGTGTAGAGACAAAAGTAGGAAGCAGATTAAAACAGTGTAGCTGCTCATAAAATGCCCCGACCCCAAAGGGTGATGGTTAGTAACCAATCAGGGGAGAATACTGAGCCCCAAAAAGAAAGAAAATACTGAGGCCTTTCGTACAACCAATCCACCCTGTACCCAGCACCGGCCTGGGTGTTTCATGACGATTTCTGCGCACACGTCCCTCACCACCTCTGAAGGAGCCAAAGCAAGAAACAGAACTGACATGCGGCCTCCACATCCATCCTCCCCACCCCAGGAGCAACAGATTCGGTCCTCCTTATCGGGGCATGATTAGTGCTGGGAGAAGGCAACCCCCTACAAGGAGACCATTTCTGGTGGATCCACTTGGAGACATTATGTTCATTTATTGGGGCTTTATCTTCAAAAGTAAAAGGAGAAATCAGGAAAATAAATTTATCTTATCCTTAATATTTTAAAAACCTATATTACATGCTACTTCTAAAAATGAACCAAGTATGAATCTCATACTGATTTATTTTGCTGTAACTTTCTCAGCAAAATTATATGCTTGGAAAAAAAATTTTTTTTAATTATGTGCTAACATGTTACATGACATCCTTTATAAAGATGCTAGCTTTTGCCAAAACCGGTTTGGCTCAGTGGATAGAGCGTCAGTCTGCGGACTGAAAGGTCCCGGGTTCGATTCCGGTCAAGGGCATGTACCTTGGTTGCGGGCACATCCCTGGTAGGGGGTGTGCAGGAGGCAGCTGGTCGATGTTTCTCTCTCATTGATGTTTCTAGCTTTCTATCCCTCTCCCTTCGCTCTGTAAAAATTCAATAAAATGCATTAAAAATAAATAAATAAATAAATAAATAAATATGCTAGCGTTTGCAGTAAATCATAAAGACATCTCTTCAAAAATATCTGGTTTTCCCAAAGGCCTATTGTAATCCTTGAAATTTAAATATTTCCCTTTGGGACAGTTTATCATTTTACAAATTTGTTGATTTTCTTTCTTCAATTATTGGTCTAACTTTACCGGAACCTCCTTTGTCAATACCCAGAATTGATAGCAACTGAGCAGCAAAGATACAGATCCCTGGGGGAGAAAGACTAGAGCAAGCCGAGGGCCACACCCAGGCAGACGCGTGTTTGATAAGGAAAGCTTCATTGGCACCCAGCCAGGCCCATCTGCTGTGCACTGTCTGTGGCTGCTTTCACACCACAGCGAGTGGGGTAGCGGAGACAGAGACCGTATGGCCCACAGAGCCGAACGTGTTTACTATCTGGACCTTCACAGAGAACGCTGGCCAATTCCCGCCCCACGGTGACACAGAGAGGTCAGTGAGCGAGATCGCTTTACAAGCAGTCGGTTCGTACACAGTTTCATTCTCTTACTTCCCGGTGCACCGCTAACTGTGAAGACCCAGAGACCAAACGTCCAGGAAGCCAGCCCTCCCTGCGCTGAGCACACAGCAACAGAACAGAGTAACTCCGATTTCAACAGCTTGAAACCAAGGTTTACATTCATCTCCAGTTACGTGGCTTTAAGACATGGCAGACAAATAAAAGGAATCCCATTAGGAGAATCACATCCCGTCTGCAATGGATGAGAAATTACAAAATGTGTCCATAGGGGCCCTTCAAAAAGTGAGAGGGAGGCTACTGCCCGGGGGAAGGAAGATGGCTCAAGGAAGGCCATTGGGGACGTCGGCTTAGATTAACGGACCAAGAAAATGCCCATCCTTCCAGGCCGAGCGGGCAGTCTCCCTCTCCATATGCATAATACCCAATGATCTTCACGCCAATGTTATGCTTCTTGCAAAGAGTTACAGTCTCTCTCTGCTAACCAGCCCCGGGCGATGCGGCTGACCTGCGGACGTGGACTGAGCGCCGGGCCCAGCGTTAGTCTTGTCGTGTTGTTTACACGTTGGGGGAATTCAGTTTATTAAACGTTTCACGTAACTGCTGTCCAGTTTTGCCAAGCTGTGTGGTGACTTTCAAATTCTACTTTTCCCAACCTGGAGACAGGCAGTTGCTTTCACAAGATGTGTGCAGTGCCTCGGGGCTGGAGTTTGCTTTGTTTATCGGGCCGGTACACCTTGTCTTTTCCAAGAGCTATTTTGTGAACAGATGATGTATTTCTCCACTGAAAACCCAATAAAACAACAGCAGCCAGCACTCTGCCCCCAATTTCAGACATTTACTTTCCAACCTGCCCAACGCAGTCTCAGCTACAGGCCACGTGCGCCGTGAGGCAGCTAAAGACTACCGCGCTGTCCACACGCCTGGCGGCAGCCCCGTTCCTGCCCGTGCTCAGACCCGGGCCACCTCCCACTACGGAAAAGCAACTCGTTTCGGAGACGCCACAGTCTCCGGGAAGGTGCCTGGCCACTGAACTAGTGAGACAAGGGAGGAAAAAATCTAACTACAGCACTTGGATTTGTTCCTGGCAAGACTTAGGAGCTACTTAAATAAAGCCTAGATAAATTAAATAAAAACTACTTAAATAAAATCTAAAATTCCCAAGGGAGGGCTTGAGCAGCCTCTCTTGAGGGGGGGCAGGCCAAGAGTGAGGAGCTGCTGGTGATCCGGCACGTCCTGGATTACAGCACGCTGACCGGGCACTTCTGACGGACTCTTACATTTCAGCAAAAGGAAGAGCCCAAGACCTGAGCATCTGTAACATCAGAGGTGTTTCCTCCACCAAACCGAGAGTCCCTTCTGATTACAAAGTGTCTTCTTCATCTCTGCACCCAGCCAGGCATCGGGTCTGCACAGGGCAGGGGGCTACATAACTCTTTGTAGACACGTGGGGTTGTAAGCCAGTCCAAAATGGAAATCCTAGACAATTAAATATCCCCCGGCTTAAATCATCTCAGTCCTTTCTGTGGACCGAGGACTTGAACTTTACACATCTCATACCTCCACACTGACCTGGAGCTGGTGCCCGCTGGCAGGACAAGGCCAGCCCGCTTCCACACAATGCGGGGGACAAAAGGTTTCCACCTCCGCGGAGGGAAACACAGCAACATCCATCAAAATCACAAACGCACAGCCGCTTCTAGGAACTTATCCTACAGGGAGATTCCTAAGCTTGCAGAAGAACAAAATGACACAGGCACAAAGTCATCTATCTCTACAGCAACAGACGGGAAGCAGTCCCATACCCAATGGGGAAGGAGCAGAGCCATAAGCTGAAGGTCACGGGAAGGAAAGCGGTGGAGGCTTAGGAAGAGGAAGAAATGCTCCCTACACTGGCATGGAACGCGCTCTGAAATGTTAAGGTTTGCGGCCTGCACAGTGTGCGGCCACCTGTATGAGAAGGAAGGGCAGAGCGAGAAACCTGTTCCTTCATAAAAGCAGCAAGAACACCGACAAACACTGTCAAAATCAACTTTCCCGAACTCTGGAAATTAACCAGAGGCTTGCCAGAGCGGTTAGGTAAGAAAGACAGCTGGATTTCAGTAAGAACGAGCTTTGTGACTCTGTAAGTAGACCTGCTCCACAGCTTTCTCCCCAGGTCTGCACTCCTGTTGGCGGCAGCAGCCTATGGGAGCCAGCAGAGTGGCCGCCACCAGAGGGCGCCTGGCGGGACTGACTCCCTGGAAAAATGTCACCATCTGACCAGTCTGGTTCCTTCTTGGAAAAGACCCTCTTAGAGCTGGTTTCTATTTGTCCTGGCTTAGCGCCACCTCGCTGGAAAAGCCCTCTCCCAGGGAACTTCAGCGGCAGCCACAAGAATCAGCCTGGGAGAGTCACTGAAGAAACAGCAGCAAGCCCAAGGAGGGTCCAGACTTCCCGTCACCACATTCTATTATCTGAGAGGCTTTGTTTTCAACAAAAATCATGACATACAAAGAAAGAGGGACGTATAAATAGGACTTCATTTCTTCCAGGAAATCTCCCCTGACCCCCAAGTCCAGGCCGGGGGGCCTCTGAGTGCCACGGAACCTCAGACAACCCGATGGCAGCCTCACCTTCCAGGCTGTGCTGGAATCGCCTGAGTGTGTGTGTCTCTCCCCTGGGGCTTCACCGAGGAGGAGGTGCATCTGGTTTACTCACCTCTAACCCTGCCACGACCGCCCAACTAGCCCAGAAGGACATCTGCTAAAGCAATGACTGCAGACTGCATAGTGCACGCCCGACCCCAACCGGCCGCTGAGACACCCTCCAGGGGAAGGCCGGATGGTTCCTCCGCATTTCCTGAGGGGCATTTAAACAGTCTCCTGCCATCACCCTGACGAGGTCAGGTCAAGGATGCAGAGCTCAAAGAAACGAGTGGCTTGGGCTTCAGTACCGGGGAACCTCCAGCCAGGTGAGCAAGATTTCCTTCTGCTCTGCAGACAGTGCGAACCCCTGGACTGAGAGAGGAGGGCACGGTACCTGCGGGAGGTGGAGGGCCCCCGGTGGTGGTCAGTGCCAGTCTCCTTCACGAGGTTCCCTTTGCAGCAGATGATCCTCAGCTTGTCCTGGTAGGAGGACGCCAGGTAGATGGCTCCCGAGGAAATTGCGGGGCCCAGGTAGCGAGGGTTTGGGATTTCCAAATACGCTCGGGCCGGGGTCCTGCAGAGAACAGGAGAGCAGTGCGTGAGCGCCGCTGCAGACAGACAGGGACGGAAACCAGCGCCCGGCCCGACACCCACCCCAACCCTGAGCCCATCGGAGCCGGGCCGAGCTTACCCCAGAGCGGAGCGGGCCTGGATCTCAATCACTTCTAGTGAGTTGAAGTGGGTCACAAACAGATAGGGTTCTCTGTAGGCTGAGAGGAAGGGTTAAAAGGAAGACGATGAAAACCAGCCTGCAGTGCACCCTTGGGCCCAGCAATCCCCCTGGGCGCAGGGAGGCACGCTCGAGGGTGTACGCTGCCATGTTGTCAGGGCAGAAGATGGGAACCAGCTCAAGGTACGTGTGGCAGGATCAGGTACCTACAACGGGGCACAGCTCAAAAATGCAACAAGAACCTCTCCAGTACTGATTGGGGGGGGAGGGGGGGCGAGGTGTGTAGTTTTCTTTAGTGCATAAAACAAGGTTCAGAATCATGATTGGTCAAGTGTGCTCCTCTGATGATAAAAAGGGGGCACATAAGAATATAGTTCCTCTCTGCATTTGCATAAAGCCCTAGAAAGATAAGAAACTCAAAACTTTTTTCTCTGAGAGTGGGGATGGAGAGTTAGGAAGATGGGTGATATGGATGAGACTTTTATTGTACACATTAAAAAAATGTTTGATTATGTGCATTTTGAAAAAATTAAGTAAGAAAAGACTGGGTTCCTAGGTAATTAGGTATTTCTGGTCTTAATACCATGTGTCACAGAGTCACTGGAACACTAACGATGGCTGGTGATCTCTTCTGTCTTAACGGGGAAAGGAGCCCTTTAAAGGGTCTCCTGGCCTTGAACCTGGGCCGGCCTGTGGCCTGCTTTAACCAGGGGATACGGGGGGAGCGAGGCCTGAGCTTCCGCTTTGCCCACTGGAGAGGAGCTGAGGCCTCCCGCCACCGCTGCCATGTGTGTGACCCCGCTGACACCACGGGCACAGAGCGAGCCGGGCAACCACACAACGTGCCAATAAGCTGTGTTCAGTCACCAAGTTCTGAACTTGACAGCAGCAGCAGATAAACAAAAAGCCTTGAAGGTCCCGTCAGCTGTGATGGTAATTCGGAACATTCACGGGGACAAGCAAGGACATGTTTGCATGTATGTGTGATCACGTATGTAGTTACACTTTTAGAACTTAGGAGCAGAGGATACTATTTGACAAGTGCTTAAAAATCAGTACAAGATCTCATCACAGTGCTATTTACACTTAAAAAAGAATGGCCAGGACCTGAGTGCTTTGCCCAATGAGAATGGAGGATATTGGCAGGTGTTCGGCGGTGCCATGGATACTCTGCTGCCTTGGAAATGATTTAAACAAACTCAGGGAAGGGTCTGCTTTCTCTCATGAGACCCTAACAAATACTTTGGAAGGCTCGTGGGTTTGGCTGAAGCAGTTCTCTATCGAGCCTTAGACTCTGCCCTGAGCACTGACTCGGGGACGACTGCACGTGGACTTGGTGTGCAATGGAGTCCACGACACAGAGCTTAGGCCACGATGAATTGTGCCCACAACGCTTCCCCGGGACGCCAGCTGCTGGCAAAAGGAGCCGCACGCCTGCCTCACTCACCGAAGGCCAATGGTAAGCGACTCCACTTGAGATCGTCTGTGCGGCTACGTCTTCCGTAAGAATCCACGAACACCCCAAATTCTGCAAGGAGTCAGAGCCGGACATCAGCACAGCTGGGCTAACAGCATATGCCGATGGAAGAAGGAGACATCGAGCCCAGGGGACCGCTGGCCAGATTTCACCAGGTGGTTAAAACTTAAGGACCCTGCTAAGCCTGATCCTAATTGGTTTGGCTCAGTAGATAGAGCATCGGCCTGCAGACTCAGGGGTCCTGGGTTCGATTCCGGTCAAGGGCATGTGCCTTAGTTGCGGGTACATCCCCAGTGGGGGGTGTGCAGGAGGCAGATGATCGATGTTTCTCTCTCATCGATGTCTCTGGCTCTCTATCCCTCTCCCTTCTGTCTGTAAAAAAAATCAGTAAGAAAGAAAAGAAAAGAAAAGAAAAGAAAAGAAAGGAAAGGAAAGGAAAGGAAAGGAAAGGAAAGGAAAGGAAAGGAAAGGAAGAAAGAAAGAAAGAAAGAAAGAAAGAAAGAAAGAAAGAAAGAAAGAAAGAAAGAGAAAGAAAGAAAGAAAGAAAGAAAGAAAGGGTTCAAAGTGAAAGTGGAGAGAGAGAAAAAGACAAGGGAGGGGGAGGAGGGCTGGGCGTAATCCACCGCTTGCACAAGGGGAAAGGAAGGCAGGGAGGAAAGGGGAGAAATTGAGAGCCAAAGACAGGAAGGAAGAGAAAGAAAGACCCAGAGATTTGGAAAGAAAAAAGAAGAGAAACATCAAGAGAAAAGAAAAAGAAGGAAGGAAAGACAAAAAAGTAAGGACGGGGAGAGAAAGAAGTGAGGACAGAGAAGGAAGAATCGCGTGACCTTTGGGCAGAAGAGAGTGGCGCAGGGTCAGGGTAGCACCCTGGTGGGGACAGGACGGGGTCCGAGAGGCCTCTGTGGCAGCTGGAAGGAGGTCTCTGCACCCCAGCAGGCCCCGCCTTGCCCAGAGTCCCCTGACAGCCCGCACCCTGGGACCAGCCTGGTCTGCTGGTGCCGGCACAGCAGCGAGCGGCAGCCCGACCGACCGACTCACCGTGGAAGCAGAGCAGGTACTCCTCCCGCTGCCCTGCACCGTTCACCTGCATGATCGACACAGGGAAACTGTGGGAAGAGGAGGCAAACACAGCAGGCGCCAAGGAATGGTCGTTCTTGTCCAGGAATTCTGAAAAGGCAGGCGAGAAGAGGCTTCAGGAAGGGGCTGGAGGTGGCGGCGGCCGGCGCGGAGTGTGGGCTGGAGGACTGGGCCTACCCTCGAGCGTGTACTGCTTCATGTCAATTTCGTAGAATTTATTGGTCCCGATGAGGATACTGTAGTTGGTGAAGTGGATACAGCTGCAGGGCTCGGAGGTCTCTATCTCCTGAGACAGAGGGCGGGAGGAGAAGGTGAGGTCCTGACCCGCGGTGGCCACGCCTCCGGCTCTCCTATTTCCGCCCCAGGCCTCACTGGGCCTCGCAGCGGGGCCCCTGCCCTCCTGCCCTCAGACTTGTGCAAGCGGTGGATTACGCCCAGCATCCAATCTTTCTGCTTCCCTTTGCTATCTCTGAATTCTTTGCAACCCCAATCTAAGAAAATAAGGCCAAACTATAGCCAAATAAAAGGGCAGAAACACCAGTTCAATAAAAAGGTAACGTTCAAAAAGGAAGCTTTAAACATACAACATTCTTCTCAGAGGGAAAAGCTGCCAACTGTTAACAGTGGAGGCTGGAGGGAGTGCTTTTAGCTTCCTTCTTTCTCCGAGTTCTATGCTTCTATTTTGAACCTACATCACCTACATAATGATTATCACCATCACGGCCATCCTCTGTCTGAATTATCTGCGAGTGAGAGAGGAGACTGCAGCCACCCGGGGCCTGGGCCTCCTCCAGGAAGAGGAAGAGGAAGAGGACGGGAGGGCCTCGCTCCCCGGTCCCCGGGGGAGGACGGCAGGGGAAGGGCAGACACGCTCTGTTCCCTGAGAAGCACGCTTTCGCCGGTGCGGGCAGAGCGGCGGGCCAGGCCCGGACTCACTTTGCGGATGCAGTACTTGCTCAGGTTCTCGTTGTAGCGGAGAACGACGACTTTGCTGGGCATGGCTGCACAGATGCAGAGTCCGTTCTCAATCTGAAAGGCACCGGAGGAAAGGGGTGTCACTGGTGGGTACAGCGACTGCGGGGAAAAGAGCGAGGTCTCACCTCGGCATGCTGAGCCCTCGACCAGGTGACTTCGTGGTGAGGGGCTCTGCAAGTGGGATGTTCAGCACCAGGGCCCTGCCTACTGGATGCCAACAGTTTGACAAAAAATGTCTCCAGCCATTGCCCAACATCCCGGGGGGCAGGCCACCCCTGCTTGAGAACCGCTGATTTCACAGAAATGCAGAGAAAGGCTCGGGAAATCCACCTGCCCCCACACACACCGTGTGTGTGTGTGTGTGTGTGTGTGTGTGTGTGTGTGTGTGTGTGTTATCTGCTGGAGACAGGCCCTTTGACAGACTTATAAATCCACCTGCCCCCACACATACCGTGTGTGTGTGTGTGTGTGTGTGTGTGTGTTATCTGCTGGAGACAGGCCCTTTGACAGACTTATAAATCCACCTGCCCCCACACACATCGTGTGTGTGTGTGTGTGTGTGTGTGTGTGTGTGTGTGTGTGTGTGTGAGTGATCTGCTGGAGACAGGCCCTTTGACAGACTTATACCCCCAGGGAGGGGAAAGGCAGTAGATGTTGCTATAAGAATTTAGAGAAGATTTTGGCCCAAAAAGAAAGGTTCTTAGCTAATATCTGTATATATAGAGCTCTACATTAAAACTGTTTTTCTAGAACAGCTGAATCCCTCTTATTTCACCTCCTACACCTAGATCTCTGTCATCTCACCAAGAGTGAAAAGAAGCTGATTGTTCAAATCAGTCCTGAAAGGAAGGGGGCTGGCAGGGTGGGCAGAGGAAAATGGGCTGGATTAGGGAAGGAATAAAAAGGAAAATGAAAATTATCGACAATATTCTATTGGGTTGGATAGTGAATATGTAGATGTTTACAACAGTATTAGGTGTTATAATTGTATAATTTACATATATACTCCCTATATTTTTTGTATATTTCAAACATGATGAAATTAACTTATAATTTTTAAAAAACCAATTTTTGGAAACTAAGTTGCACATTTCTAAATAACTCATCATTCACAGATAAATATAAGAAATTTAAAAATATGTAGAATGACAAAAATGTACAGGGTTCAGCCTAGCCGGTTTGGCTCAGTGGATAGTGTTGGCCTGTGGACTGAAGGGTTCCAGGTTCCATCCGCAGTCAAGGGCACATGCCCAGGTTGTGGGCTTGATCCTCAGTGTAGGGCATGCATGATCAATGATTCTATCTCATCATTGATGTTTCTATCTCTCTCTCCCTCTCCCTTCCTCTCTGAAATCAATTGTGTGTGTGTGTGTGTGTGTGTGTGTGTGTGTGTGTGTGTGTGTGTCTTGTTGATGTGAAGAAAGTGAAACAGTCCCTGGTGCGCACGCTACACACACACACACACACGGTGCAACTAAAACTGTAGTTAGAGGAAAATGTGAAGCCCTGAAATGCTTATATTAGAAAAAGAAGCCTGGAAATTAACGGTGAAACATTCTCCACTGAGGCCCGGGGGAGAGCATACCTTGCCAGCAGCGAACAAGTGGCAGCCCTTGACAGCTTCGAAGACATTGGGCGAGATGTCCGGCTGGGCAGGAAGGTGAGACTGTGCCAGGGACTGTTTCACTTTCTTCACATCAACAAGACACAGGGCTCGCTCTTCTCCTGAGGGGAAAGGACAGCTTCTTGGTCAGCGTGGGGACATTAAGCACAGACACAGGATGGCAGCTGTAATTCTATTCACAGACAAAAGCCAGCAAGGCCACACAGGTGGACTGTTTTTCATGAATTCCTGTAAACACAGCTTAGGTCCAAGTTTCATATCTCAAATGAAAACATCTCGCCTCTTAGTCAAGATTCAGGGAGAAAAAAACATTCTGAAGGCAGAAAACTGGAGAAGGTGAAGTATACTTTTCAAACATGTTCCCCACCAAAGTAAGAATGGAACAATGAGCGAATGTTTTATAAAACTACTAGAGGCCCAGGGCACAAAATTCATGCATGGGGTGAGGGAGGAGATGTCCCTCAGCCCAGCCTGAACTATCTCTAACCTGGGACTCCTCAGGGAATGTCCGACTGCCAGTTTAGGCCCAACCACTGGCTCCTAACCACTCACCTGCCTGCCTGCCCCCAATAACCATCCCCTGAAGGCCTAGTCGCCTCCAGCAGCCCTCCCCTGCCAGCCTGATCACCCCCAACAACCCTCCCCTGCCAGCCTGGCCACCCCCAACTGCCCTCCCCTGCTGGCCTGATCTCATCCCTAACTGCTCTCCCTTGCCAGCCTGATCACCCCTAACTGCCTCTGCCTCAGCCCCACCACCATGGCTATGTCGGGAGGGAAGTTGGGCATCCGGAAGATGGCTGGTCGACCTGGTCTAATTAGCATATTACCCTTTTATTAGTATAGATAGACTCGGACAATTCCAATATGGCAATGTCATGAGAGACAAAAGACAGACTAAGGATCCACTCAGGTTAACAGACTAAAGAAACATGCCTAAACGCAGTGAATGATCCCAGGCTGGATCACTCCTCTAAACAAATGCTCTAAAGGCCAGGCTGGGGCACAGGTGAAATCTGACTGCGGGCAGTACATCAGAGCACTGAATTCATAACAGTACCATGTGAAACTATTCTGAATAATGCTATCATAGAGGATCCGTGCCACAACCTATGGGCGTACAACACCAAGAGCGAACCTGCATGTAAACTATGGACTTTAGGTGACAATGATATGCCAGTGCAGATTCATCACTTGTAACTAATGTACCCTCTAGTGAGGCTGTTGATAGTGGGGGAGGCTGTGTGTGCGTGTGGAGGGGGAGGAGGGGGAGACAAGGGACCTATGGAAAATCGCTATACTGTCCCGTTTTGCTGTGAACCTAACACTGTTCTGAAGGGTAAGATCAAAGAGCCCAGCCGGTGTGGCTCAGTGGTTGAGCCAAGAGGTCACAGTTCAATTCCAGGTCAGAGCATATACCCAGGTTTCAGGCTCCATCCCCAGTGTGGGGCACGCAGGAGGCAGCCGATCAATGATTCTCTCTCATCACTGATGTGTTTTTTTTCTCTCTCTCCCTTCCTCTCTGAAATCAATATAGATATAGATATATAGATATTTATTTATTTATTTACTTTTTAAAGAATAAGGTCAAGGAGGAAAGGAGGGGGAGAGGAAAGCCAATAAGAAGAAGCAAAACAAGCAGAGGAAAGAGCTGAAGACAAAGAAAAGTCAGTTCCAGACCATCTTAGCTCAGCCCCTGGATCCATCCAGCTGTGCCTAAAACGGGACCTAATTGTGGATGTTTTGAATATTGAGCCAATAAATTATTGTTTTCCTAAAAACAAAAACATACAAACAAACAAAACAAAACACAGCACCCAAAGGAGAGAAAAGGTTTTGCCTTGGTTACGTGAGAGAACACCTGTTCTTGGGTGCTATGCTGAAGAACTGGCTGCAACTCTCAGTCCAAAAAGTGACAGCATGTCTGTGTACCACAGGAAGAGAGAAACAAATGTGGCAAAAGCCTAGCAAGTGGTGAATCCAGACAAAGGGTCTCTGAGAAGCCACAAGCGGGCCGGAGCAGGCCACCTCTCCCAGGCTATGATGCGACGAGGACAGAGTCTGACATTAATGAGCCTCAGGCTTACTGCTCTTCCCCCGTCACAATGGGGAGAAGTTCCTTGGGGGTGTCAGTCTGTGCTACACCGGACCCCAGGGAACCGAAAATGAACAAGAGAGCCATCAGCTTGGGCACAGACATGGACAGAGAGAAGAGCTGCTTCCGCTCCAACCTGCCCGCAGGAGGGCCTGCCTTCCGGTTTCACAAGCATGACACCTGGCTTTCAAACGGTTTTCCTTAAAGCGAAGAAAAAGCGCCATGTCCTTGGCCTCCACCTGCTATCATGAGGAGCTTCTCCAGGTCCTTGATGATATAAATTTGGAAGACCGCTCCGATTCCCGGGACGGGGGTGAGGGCGTTTTTCAGGACATTCAGTGCATACAGCCCTTCCTCGGTGCCGACCAACACCACCTGCAGGGGCAGAAGTGCAAGGGCAGAACATAAGCATCCTCATGTCACCATAACAACCAACAGGAAGAGTCACAAAGCTGACACAGCCCTTTCTTCTTGACGGCGTGTGGCTGTTGCCAGACCCACGCTGACAGTGCCCAGAAAACACCGTTACCTGGTCGCTGAAGGGCAGTGTGCAGTTCATGTCCAGCCGGTCATCACCTTCCAGTTTCAGCAGGGAGTTTCCAAGCAATTTCTTTTCATAAGTGAAAGAAAATAAGAAAAAGGACCTGGTGAGATTGAACTATTTCATGACCAGAGACAAAAGCAAGAATGGAGAGAAGCTTCATGTCAGAAAGAAAGGCAAGTTACTCCTGAAAACACTCAGAAACACACTTCTGCTCATGGCTTGCCTCATATTTTGATCTGAGCTCAAAAGGCTGTCTCTGGCTGGCTGTTAATTAGCACTGCAGTTAGAACTCCGCTTCGGCGCAGACGTAAATGAGTATATTGGTAACAGATGGAGAAGATATTCTGGGGTAATAAGCTGAAGCTAAGGCGATGTACCTGCAAAGGGTTAATGAGCACCGGAAGGTTCTCTCCCCTACAGGCTGTAGCAAAAGCGCAGAGCCCCGCGTCAGCAGCAAACCCACAAGCTGCGGGATCTCTTTACCTGAACCCATGCAGGCAGCAG
This sequence comes from Vespertilio murinus, assembly GCA_963924515.1. NCBI lineage: Eukaryota > Metazoa > Chordata > Mammalia > Chiroptera > Vespertilionidae > Vespertilio > Vespertilio murinus. Next base: position 4,044,662 of record OZ004720.1, on the reverse strand, counting down.
CCCGGGGGGAGCGCAGCCGGGGCCCTGGTTACACAGAGTCACGGGGATTCAGTCAGAGGTGTACACGGTAACGAGGAAACAGGTCACTGAACAAGTCTACCCAGTGAGCAGAGCTCCTGATATCAGGAGGCTCGTGGGTAAGGATTCCGGTTGCTGATATTTCGAGCGTTTATTAGAAGATAAGTGTTTGAAAAGCACTGTTTGGTCTTTGGTGGAGAAAATGCCAATGAGCAATGAGCCCTGTTTATATCCTGAAAAGTTCTGGGGGGCTGCTGCCAATCAAGGCACACCCACGTCTCAAGGATAAGTAGGATCTCAAGCCTGCCTACGGAAGAGCTAATCGTGCCGAGGCGATGGGGAAGGCTGTGAGAAGCTTGCCTGACTGTGGAAAGCAGACGTGGCTGCGGCCGCCTTTTGTGCAGACATGGCCAACATGCTTGACACTCAAGCCTTCAAACCCAATAAACTCATCAGAGTAAACGAGAGGGAGGATTTCCCGAGTCCAGGAGCTGCTGTACTGCCATGTCTAAGAGGTGGCTAGCGGTGCTGCCACCCACTGTAAAAGAGGGCCCGTGATGCCCAGACAAGCCACCTGAGAGCCTGTATCTCTGTCCCCACAGATCTCCGCTCTTGGAGTCACCATCCCCCCGAGAGGGGGCCCGAGGGAAAACATGACCGCCAGGACCCACCGCGTCAGCCCACAGAGACAAGCCTGGCGCCCGCTCATACTCACAGCATCGGCTTCTGCCTTTTCCCTAGAAACTCTCCCACCTGCGACAACTGATTCTAAGGCGGTGACCCAGCGCTGTTTGTCAGGGAAGCTGGGAGCTAGCAAGTAGAGGGTTCTCCCGGGCCAGCAGGTGGTGTGCGGGTGGGATTCCATCTTCAGGATGTATGGGACATCTAGAGTGCGACAGAGAGCACAGGGTTGGGTGTGGATTGCCCACTCGGGCCGGAAGGGGTGGCCCTGAGGTTTCAGAGATGTCGCTGCTAAGACAGGGAGCTCAGGAGGTTGGGCCCTTGTGCAGGCCAATCCCCCACGAACCCTCCTGCCCCCACGGACTCGGCAAGCCCAGCCCAGCCCGCCTCCGGGGAGGCCCTGCTCTCCTCACCTGCTTTGGCTGTATTTGCGAGTTCAGAAGCACCAACGGCGCCATGAATAGATACATCCCCGTCGGGAAGGCACAGCTCAAATTCTTCCACCGGCCTCTGTCCAGCTTGGTACAAAGAGGAAGGGCAGAAAGAAAAACAAAAGACAGGAACAAGAACAAGGGAGAAAAGAGGAAGAGAGAGAGAGAGAAAGGGGGGGGGGAGAGAGACACAGAGAGAGACAGGGAGAGAGAGACAGTATGCGTGGAGAGAGGCACACAAGAACAAAGGAGGGGAAGGGTGTGCGGAGAAGGCGGAGAGGGAAGATAAAAAAATAAAGTGTGTCAGATGAGTAGCACAGTCAACTTTCTGATGACGATGCGGATTTATGGGTTAGTTGGCTGAGGCAGAAGTTCTCGGAAGGTGTGTTAGCAGGTGGAATCTTCAGGGCAGCACCCTGCAGGGTCTTCAGAGGGGAGACCTATAGATGTGAGTATCGGACCAATAACCTTTAGTGAAGTCACTTGGTGTTTAATTTTCAAAAATGGGAATTGTAGAAGGCTGGCAGCGCAGTCCAAAAAAACAAAGCCTTCACGCCCTGGGCCCGCCGCGTGCAATGAAAGCCCCTGAATTCCTAATTTACCTTCTCGGGCTTCGTTGTCATAAATGAGGACCTTGGATCCCTCCAGGACAATGTACTTCCTGTCCCAGCCTTGCTGTCCTCGTTTGTTATTCCTGGGAAAACAGATGGAAAAGAAGAAATGTTGGAAATTCAGAGGAATCAGGGGGAGGGGGAGGAGGGGGAGGGAGGGATGCCAGAGAAGACATCCCTAGAGTTCTCTAGAAGGCAGCAGGCCTGGAGGGGCCTGTGTCCTGCCACGCAGCACAGGGAGGAGAACTGCCTTCGCCCCCTAGGTTCTGAGGCTGGCATTGGAGTCCACTGATGCCAGAAGATGAACAGGAGAAAAGCAAATGCATTTTATTTTGCCTGGGTACCTCCGTAAGAAAATAAAGACCCAAGTGCTTGTATTCTGGGCTGAGTGAGAGCAGTGATTGGAAAAGTACTAAAAGGCACAGGGGTCTCTGGAGATCAGAGTGTTTCTTTCCAGCTGGGGCAGGGAGGGCAGCTCTGACAGGGGTTTCATCTCCGGCTTTCAGGAAGAGGAAGGGAAGGCAGATGTCCTTGCACCTGCTGTTTTTCAAGAGCTTTTAGTTCAAAACAGTCTTTATCCCAGAGTGGCATGTTTGGGGTGGCATAGTCTGCCATCCGTCACCAGCACCAGCCCAAGCCACCTGCAACGATACCTGGGCACCTTCATCCAGCCTTCCAGGTGCAAGCTGCTGCTGGGCTCCTTGGCCTGGAGGCCGGGGGAGTTCATTTTGTCCCGGCAGAAGGCCTCGGCGAAGTGTGTGGCATATTCGGCCGGCAGGCCACAGGTAGCTGGCAAGCACGTGGAGCACTTGGGATGACACATCACCTGACATTCTAGGGAAAAGCAGGGGACAACCTGAAAACTCACGTGGCTGGTCCTGGACCATTCCCTTCCTCCGCCAACCACTGCGGGCCTGTCCGTCTGGCCTTGTCACCCGGGTAACCCCTAAGCTTCCCCAAGAGCCAGGCCTCTACAGAGACAGGAAATGAGAGAGCCAGTGCTCCAGTCCAGTTGTCCCGGCCTCTCCCAGGCTATCACAGACAAATGTGGAAAGGACACGTGTGCACGTCCCAGCGGAAGCCAGCAAGCACACAGCCTAATGGTAGGAGCTGGAAATTAGCACTCTGCACAGGAGGCTGGAGACATGAGCCGAAAACAGGTATAAACTCACTCCTCCAACAAGAGAAAAATAGCATCCTCCCACTGAAACTAAAAGCTTGGAAATGCATGTACTCTATGATAAGGAAATTAAAATGGGGAAAAAAGGATAGGTTTTTTTTTAGGTGGAGACACAGGTGCCCACTGCAAACATATAACCACTGCTCTTACCAAGACATTTGGACGCCTGGCGTCCGAAGTGCACGGTATCCAGACACACGGCGCACTTTGTGGCTCGCATGTTCAATCCCACGTTAAACCGATGAGGAATATTGTGGTGCATGCGCTCCTTAAGACGCCGGTTGAATTCTGGAGGAAAATTTTAAAAAACTGTTAGAGTGCTATAAATTAAACCATCAAGAAAGGGGAAAGACAACCCACAGAAGAAGAAAAAAATACTTGCACGTCATCTCTCTGACAAGGGACCTGTAGCTTGACTATATAAAGAGCTCTTACAAAGCAATAATAAAATGACATATAACCTAATTAAAAATCAGCAAAGGATCCCAATAAGCATCTCTCCAAAGAAGATAAATGACCAACAAACAAATATAAAGGTGCTCGACATCATTAGTCACTAGGGAAACACAAATCAAAACCATGAGGAGATACCGTTCATGCCCCAAGAAGTTTAACATTTAAAATATGGAAAATAAGTGGTGAGGATGGAGACATTGGAATCCGCATACATTGCTGGTTGGAATGTAAAATGCCAAGGCCACTTTGGAACCCACTCTGGCAGTTCCCTAAAGAGTTAAACATAGGATTACCATGTGACCCAGAAATTTCACTCATAGGTATACGCCCATGAGAATTTAAAACATATGTAGCCACAAAATGTGTACATAAATGTTAATAACAACATTATATATGACAGTCAAAAAAATGGAAACAACCCAAATGTGCTATTCATGCAGTAGAATATCATTCAGCCATAAAAATTAAGTACGATGTGGGTGGATCTCAAAACTCAATGAAAAAAAGCCACATATGGTTTGATTCCATTTACATTACATGTCCAGAATGCAAATTCAGAGACAGAATGCACATTCGTGATTGCCAGAGAGAGGTTGGGCAAAACAAAAAAATGGGAAGTGACCACTAATGAGTATAGAAGGTTTTTTTTGGGGGGAAGGATGGAGCCAAATATTAGAATGTAATGGTTATACAACCTGGTAAATTTAACAAAATAGACTGAATTATAATTTCAGTGAGTACATGGTATGACATGTGAACTTATCTCAATAACATTGTTTAAAAAACTATTACAACAGGTTAGTTACAGATGGGGGAACTTAAAAAATGTTTAATAAATATTTTTTATTGATTTCAGAAAGAGGAAGGGAAAGGGAAGGAGAAAGAGAAAGAGAGAGAGAGAGAGAGAGAGAGAGAGCGAGCAATATTGATGTGAGAGAGAAACATGGATCCATTCCTCCCGTACCCACCCCGACCGGGGATCAAATCCACAGCCTAGGTATGTGCCCTAATGCCCTGACCAGGAATCAAACCCACCACCTTATACTGTGCCGCATGACACTCCCACCAACTGAGTCACATTGACCATAGTGGGAAACTATTTTAACACTAACAGATGCATCTAATTTAAAATCTCCATTCTCTGGTTACCAGAAATTAGGGGTTTTTAAAGAAAGTAAGTCAACTAATGATAGCATCAATGTTTGTGGGCATAAAGAAGCACACTTTTAAGTCAAACGTGTTTGTAAATATCTTAGTAATGAATTATTTGATTTCCCAGGTGAAATTTCTAGAGCATTTCAGAATCCAATTTAAAAATCACAAATATCAGCCCAAACCAGTTTGGCTCAGTGGTAGAGCGTCGGTCTGCGGACTTGAAAGGTCCAGGGTTCGATTCCAGTCAAGGGCACGTACATTGGTTGCGGGCACATCCCTGGTAGTGGGTGTGCAAGAGGCAGCTGGTCGATATTTCTCTCTTGTCAATGTTTCTAACTCTCTATCTCTCTCCCTTCCTCTCTGTAAAATATCAATAAAATATATTTTTTTAAATCACAAATATCAAACAATTTCTAATTATTAAATATATAAGCTGACTGAAGTATTATCTCTTTATGTCTAGTTCTATCATGAATAACCTCATATTAAAAACCCAACTTTTAAGCCTCAAGAAACAGATTTTTACACTTATATTCCTATCTGTTAAAATTAATAAGATATTTTTTTTCCTTTTAATAAGTCCCTTCTCAATAGTGACCCTAGAACTTAGCTAACTAGAGACAAAACTAAGGAATTTCTGAATACAAATTACACTTGTCACTTAACATCACCACCCTTCCTTCATCACAAAGTTGTAAGGAATGAATGGCATGCTCACGTGCCAGGCACCCGAAGGAAGTGCTCGGAGCATCACAAAGTACTCGGGAGCCACTCCCCACAGCCCTGTCCACAGACCCAGAGCCAGGTCCTCTCTTTCCTGTGTTAACATCACCATTTTAGTGATGTTAAGGGTAAAGGTGTTTGACTGATTCAGTATTATGTAAACAGAGACAACAAGATGATGTCATCATTGAAGGAAACCAGCAGAATGCCATCAAGATTTACAATATTTGTGACGAAGGTCGGTTTGATGGTGATACCATGATGCTAAATCACAGCTCTACTCCACTTTCCCTAAGATTCTCCAGCCACCTTCTTTACGTCCTTTTCATCTCTGCGTGAACAGAGTGCTTCTGAGACCATAAAGAAAACTCCTCACACTGTTGGTAGGAATATGGACCCGCATGAACTAACAAGCCTCAAAAGGCAATAGCCTTCGGCCCAGTGACTCCTTTCCTAAGAGCACACCCTAAGCTACAAAGCCAAGAGGCGCAGGATATATGGCAACAAGCAACTGGAAATAACGAAGATGCCCCCACCAGTGCCTGGTTTAACAGGTGAGTCACATACCCACCTGGTGGAACACTATGAAAAGGATGGTCCATCCATATGTGTTCTTATGAAACACTCAGATAACATTTTAACTAAAAGAAGAAAGGTGTTTTGTAGTGTATAACATAGTGTGCTCTGATATTTATAAAAGAAAAAAGGCCTAAGAAAAACATGCTTATTTTCTCAGACTCTTTAAATATGATTACATATATAAAATATTAGAGGCCTGGTGCACGAATTCGTGCATGGCCAGGCCAATGGGGTAGAGGGGCTGCAAGTGGTTGGCAGCTGGCCCCCTCCCCTAATCAGGGTGTTGGGGGCTGGGCTGGCCAGGGGAGAGGCTGATTAGGGACCAGATCAGCCTGGTTGGCTGTCACAGTGCACATCACCGTCTCCGTTCATTCTGGTTGCTGGGCTTTTATATATATAGATATGAATAAAACAGATATGCAGTTCCATGAACTACTGCTGGATGAACACAATGGTTGACTCTGGGTAAGGGAACTAGGAGTGGGAGGATGGAGAGATTGAATTCTTACTCTTTATCCCTTAATTTTAATACTTGTCATTTTTGCCCTATTTCTTAATGGAAAAAAATAATGTCAACCGAACTCCAATGGCTTGAGAAGGTACCTTCTGGAGTTGAAGACTCTTTTCTGCGGCTGGACGGCGGGGCGAGCAGGCTCATGGCACTGGGCTGGTGCTCGGGTGACCGCACGATGGCAGACATGGCAATCTGCTGCCTCGCAGTGGCTGGTGTAGATGGGTGCGGATGGTCGGTGGCTTTCCGGTGAGCAGCTGGGGAGAGAAGCAATCCAACACATTTTGGTCAGCGAGTCACCAAGAGGCCGAGCCAATGGACTGCCCAAGCTGTCTTTCAAGGACCCCAAACTAAAAGGACACACATTGTACCAAATTGGCAACGCCAAGGATGCCATGAATTTTTCAGATTTTGGGTGTCTGGACTGAAGGCCATTGGCCATAAACACAGATGCTGAGCTGGTCTTAAACAACCTCCCGGGTGGGTCCTAACACTGCACAGAGAGTCGGGAGCCGTACCTTCCTCGCGGGCGGAGCGAAGCTCGATGCGGGTCTTCTGAAGGGCTTCCTCTAGCTCAGCACAGCGAGCTTTCTCCTTCTCCAGAGCCACCTTCAGCTCATTGTACTGCAGAGGAACCTGTGTGGGCAAAGCAGGGTCCTCTTTCCGTCGACTAAATAAACCCTAGCAATGGAAACAGAGATATCTCCTAACTCCTGGAAACTGGCACTTCACACTAGCTAAAGGACGCTGACTTGGGAGGAGCACACCACGAAAGCCAGGAGCATACTCACTGTAAGTGGATTTAGTAAAAATGGCATGTGAAGGGGGAGGGGAGGGGGCCACAGCCCATTCCAGCGGCTGGAAAAAATAGGGATGCGCAAACTTTCACGGAGAGGGTTTAAAGATGCTTGGATTGCCACCACCTCTTCCTTAAGCATTCCCCAGGAGGAGAGCCATTTCCTGATTCTTTACCCTCAAAAAATGGAAATGGAGGATGGAGTCAGGAGAGATGGTTCAGAAATCACTCTTGCCTTGAATTTGTCTCATGATGCTTAGTTACAAGACACAGAGAAGAGTGTTATAAAAAAAAAACAGAAGCAACAAAAAATGGAATGCTAAAATTATGTCAGAATTAGGGGATTACTCAAAAAAAAATGCAAGTGGAGACATGTTGTATATAGAAGGAAAAAAAAGGAAACCATATAATAATGAGACAAAATTAAATTTAAAAAAATGGAAACACCCTAACTACATCAAGCGACATAATCAGATTACAGTCCACGGCTAAAATAAAAAAGATTAGATATCATAAGCATAACACACACAGTGACACAGTGTACAAGCAAGTCCTTCCCCTGCAGCCACCACTCAGGAGGAGGCTGCCTGCGAATGCTGCTCTTATCCTTTCTGCAGTGCAGCACGGGCTCGTGGAGACCGCGCACCCCTTCCAGCCTCCGGACTCCCAGTCATCAGAGACCTTTTCTGTGAAAGCCCTGCCACTGCTGCTCTGGAAGGAAATGGAATTCCTCAGAGACCTTTGCAAACTGAGGACACTTGGCCAAACCTCAAAGGAGGCCTTCAGTGGTTCAGAGAAGCATGTGCTGGGCTTATAAAATAAAATAAAAATTCCACCCTAACTGGTAGAGATCAATTGGTTGGAGCATCTCTCATGCATCAAAAGGTCACAGGTTCAATTCCCGGTCAAGGCACATAGCTAGGTTGCAGGTTCATCCCTGTTGGGATGCATCCAGGAGTAACCAATTGTTACCTCGCTCACATGGGTGTTTCTCTGTGTGTGTGCCCTTTCTTCCCTGTCTGAAACCAACTAGAAAAAAATCTCCCTGTGTTCATCTCTATTATATGAAACCCTGCCCATAGTTGCTTATTTGGAAAGATTTTTTTGGCTAATTTTTAACTTGTCTGCTACAACTTCAAAAGGATGGAGCAGTCCTTGGTGGAGGGTGCAACCGTCGGGTCAGGCACTTTGAACCGGTTACTTCAGCTCTCTGGGTCCCAGTCTCTTCGTGAGCCAATCAAAACGCCTGGGCCAGGTGCTTCCGTCTTTTCTGGAGGCGCATACACACGGCCTGTAACCTCTCTAACGCCCCATACCGTGACCTGCTAATCCCTCTGGAGTCCCGTACACATGAGCAGAGATCCCCTTTGGGGACCTGTACGGTGACCCCCATGTATAAACCTTTCTCTACTATCTTCCCAGTCTCTTGGGTTAAAAAAAAAAAATTACTCCCTTAACAGAGACAGGCATACAATTTTAGACGCCATGAACATAAAGTACAGAGTTGATAATGATATCCTCTCTGAGGGCTATTCTGATTATCTCAAAACCTACATTTCAGCCCAAAATAAAATAAGAAAATGTACGTTTTGTTTTCTTCAATGTACCCTGGATTCCCTATCACCATAGTTTTCACTGAATCACCATTATGGTCAAGCAAAATGTCGAGCCCCCCTTCAAACAACGATGACCCACCTTTTTCTTCTTAGCGGGTTGGTCCATTTTGGCTTGCAAAAAATCAATAAGTTTGGTTTGTTGAGAAATAGTGCCCTCCATTTTCACCTTTTCATGAGAATAGAGAACCTGAAATTCATCAAAACAAAAACAACCTCAGATCCAGAAAGAAGTACAGTAGGTCCTCGGGTTACGTCAGAGATCCGATCCTACAGCGCGAGGTAACGCGATTTCGCCGTAAGTCAGAACCCACCTACATAAGCACCTACATCACTCAGATGGAGCACAAACACAGCAGTAATGAAATGAAACAGTAAAAAGAAATTAAAAGATAATAATTCCTGACCTTTACTTGTGGTAAATACAGTAAATGATAAAAAAAAAAAATAAAGCATATATGTACATATGTTGAAATGATGGAACTTTTTTTTAAATAAATAAATGGGAGATGGCGATGTACGTGCATCAAGCCTGACGTAACCCGAGGACTGCCTGTATACTTTTAAATTTGATACTTAAAGAAAATAAAAAAATACAGTCAGTAGGATACTAGCATATGAAAATTCAACACAAACCACTCAGTCAATATTGATTACTTAGTCCTATTCTTATAGCCAAAAAGGTGTGTGTTGGGGCCCGGGGAGGTAGACTGATAGATGGATAAACATGTGAAAAAGTAAAAATAGCAAGTGGTTAATACTAGAATCTCAGAGGTAATCATTATAGAAGTTTTCCAACTTCTCTGAATATTTGGAAATGTTCGTAATGAAATACTGGGGGGAAATACACAACACGCACCACATAAAGATACTGACCATTTCACCAGCTGGCTCCCAGACAACTTTTAAGTAAATCCCCTTTGCCAGGTCTCACCTGAATGTTTTCCAGCTGATATTCCAGATCACTCCTCTCTGTCTTCAGCAGATCAGCCCGATCTAGAGCTTCCTGCAACCCTTGAGTCAGACGGAAAATGTGATTCTTCTGCAGGTCCATCTGCTGCTGTAATTTGGCTTGCTGGCGGGAAGAAAGGCCAGAGAAGGGCTCACTACACTCACATGTGTCCCCACTCTGTCCCTGTTACCGCTCACTCAGGCCTGCCACCAAGAGTGCAGCTTCTGAAATCATCTCACTCCAGCATCAACAACCGTCTCCTAGCCCAAAGTGCCGCCTGCCCGGTGGAAAAGGAATCTGCACAGAAACCTCTGACGGCCAGCAGGCCGCCGGTGCCCACTGTAGCGGGAGGTCCAGGCGGGTGGTCCGGCTCCCCGGCCAGAGCTACGATGAAGCCTATTGGCCATTTAAGAGTGTGAGCCACCCGAGTTGACACCTAAGGCTGGGTGACTTTGTGCCTTGAAAACCAAGTCCCAATTTGTCCTTATTGTTGGGTTATAAAGCCTCAGCTGCTGTTAGGAGAAGTCACTTTGTCCGGGCCGTGGGGCCTATACAAGGGGAATCACATCACTTCTAACTGAGAGTCCTCATCAGGCTGAGGGACCCCGGAACTGTAGGAAATACTTCTATTGTGTGGAAAGAGGACGATCCCAGATTCAGTACAAGAGTTGGTAAAACACAGAGAAAGTTTTTAGTCTACCAGAAATGTAGTTCTGTGCTAGAAACCACTCCAAACTTTATAATGGAAAATCAACAAAAAAAAAAAAAAAATAGGGCAGGCTATAAAGGGCCTGTTTGTAAAAAGCAGAATAGCTCTCCTGACAAGACACTGCCCGGTTTCCTCCAACCCTTGGGTTACAGGCCGACCCCCTCTGCAGACTGAGGACAGAGAGCTAATGAAGAGCCATACACATCACCACGGCTTCCCCGCAGACACCGGCCAATGACCATGCTCTGGGACCCAGCAGGCCGAGAGCTACCGCTGACCTCGTTTGCTGACCTTCTCTGCCTTCCTTCACTGCCCTCCGCCTGGTCCTCTGCCCTCCTCCTGAGAGGTACCTGACTCCCTGAGGCATCACAGCGAAGGAAGGAAGTGTGCTGTGGAATGTGGGAGACCCTGGTTTAAATACTGATACTCACACTGATCAGTCACATGACATAGGGTAGCTCATATTGCCTCTCGGAGCCTCAGTTTCTTCATCTGAACGTGGGTATGACACCTGCCCTCACTGGGGGACTTACCGAGTGCAGTGCTGAGCACACAGCAGGTGCTTGATGAGTTCAATGCTCCCTACCTCCGCTGTCCTTCCTTCCCGCCAGCCAGCTCAGAGCTCTTTCTTGCCGCAGCTACTCTGCAGCCTCTTCCCTCTCAGTCCCCCATGAGGAAGAGATACTGTCACTAACCAGATATCACCTGGTCTGTGAGCCAACATGGAATTTCTGATTCAAACCACAGAATACCCTAAAATACTTAAAAAAGAAAAAGAACAGCTAAGATAACCTGTTCAAGGGAGCCACCATCCCTCGCAGCAGGAGTGATTTCTTCTGTAAATCACCCTCTGAAGTTTCTTCCCACTATTTTAGAACAACATTAATTACCAGGCAGGAAGCCGAGAAGCAAATGCTGAGGACAAGAGTATGTTTGGTGACAGCCAGGCCCAAGATTTTTTTCTAGAATAAACACAACAACCGTTCCTTAGCTTTCCAAGAAATAGGCTGCTTAGTCACCATAATAAAATAAAAATAAAAAAGCAAGAATGACATATGTAATCAATAAAATGTTTTTCAAAACCATTTATCTGCCTCCCAGAGAGGTGCGTGGAGGCTATTCCTGGCTAGTGTTAGACTGAAAGGAGGCTTCAGCTATGTGCTTCGAGCTGTCTCACATGTGTGAGGTGCCATGAGACCGGGAAGAAGCAGGAAGGGTCGAGATGACAGAAACCAGAGCCTGTAACAACCCTGGTGGCTGGATGAAAGACAACTAGCAGGAGAAAGGGTGGTATTTTTAAAAACTTCAACTGAATAAATACAAACACAAAGATGTCACACAAAAACCCACTGTGGAAGGGGAGACGGTGGCTGCACAGGCCAGCGGGGTCAGTGGCACGACAAAGCCCCCAGGAGCCCAGGCGTGGGCAGAGGTTACAGAGTTCGAAGGAGGTGGAGGTGCCCCACCGTATCCAGGCTTCCAGACCACGGGACTCCTGGGAACTCTCTGGAAAGATTAATCCACCAGAAAAGAACACTGCAAACTTGAAATGTGCCATTTAGAAAAGACGAGGAGAGTCTGGAGTGGGAGAAGCTTAGACCATGTAGAGAGCATCAGTGGTACCTTACAGAACTGTCACAGACTGTGGGAGTTAAATCACAAAAAGGCCTCAGAAAGGCACCTGGCGCATAGTAAGTGCTAATTAAACATCAGCTATTCTGCTTAATAACCAAGTAATAAATATCAATCTGCTATTTCAGTTGGGAATATCAGACTATATTCTACTTGGAAATGTTTCAACCTAACAGAACCAGTGGGTGGAAGTTCTAAGTGTTAGCTCAACATAAGAAAGACTCTGTGAGAATCCGAGTTGCTGAGAAAAGGGTTGGGGTGTCCAAAGCCACTGTATTTAGGCCGTGATCAACGAGACCCACGTGTGAGGAATGCTGGGAAGGGATTCTCTAGCTTGGCTGGGAAATGAATCTCATCAGGATTAGCAAATGGACTTTCATCGCTGGCATTCCCTCTAATGGACTAACTGGCTGTAAGGTGTCATGTTGAAAAAGCTTCTGAGGCCATTTAGGGCCCAAGAAGAAAGATTTGGGAGAAGGAGCCACCAGCAAAGTCTGGGAACAGTGGTGCAAGTGCTGAGAATTGGGGCTAAATGACACATACAAATCCCGCCCCGCTCTGGGACTGATGCCGCCGCTGACAAGCCGCTGTCTGAGACGAGGACGCCGGGCCAAGCCCTCCATCACATGCTTGCAGGGCGCGAACCACAGCCAGGGGCCGAGCCCATTTTGGACAATAACGATCACTCTCTGTTTCATAATGGCTTCACCTGTCAGTGAAGTTTGCCTCAAACTCAGTGTCAGCCAGATGTCTGTGCGGTACAGCCCGGGGAACTGGAAATGTTCTCATGTGGTTTAGAAGAGAGAGTGAGGGGACTGAGTCTGGATTCCAGCATTCTATTCCGAGCATTGTCACTGACTCACCATGTAACCTTGGATCAAAGCGCTGAGCTGTCAAGGCCAACTCTCCTTCTTTGGAAGGAAAATAGGACAGACGACATCACTGATTATCTCTGTTCTTTCTGTTTACAACATGTGCTAAAGTGGGGACACTGCCTATTCATTCCTGATAAAAGACCACAATTATCTATCTGACCACCAAGTAGGCTTCAATTTTTTAAAAAATATTTTAAGTATGTCTTTTAAATATATTTTTATTGATTTCAAGGAGGAAGGGAGAGGAATAGAGAGGTAGAAACATCAATGATGAGAGAGAATCATTGATTGGCTGCCTCCTGCACGCCCCACACTAGGGATGGAACTTGCAACCCAGGCACATGCCCTGACTGAGAATTGAACTAGAACCTCCTGGTTCATAGGTCGACACTCAACCACTGAGCCACCCAGGCCAGGCACAAGTACACTTTTAAATTTCTATTCGAGTGTTCTTAGTGCTGCCTTTAGTAAACGTCTCTATATAATTAAATTTATTTAAATATTTCATGTGGCAAAATATATAGCACAAAATGTAACATTTTAACCATTTTTAAGTGTGCCGGTCAATGGCACATTCACATTGCTGTGCAACTATCACCACTTCTGTCTCCTGATCTTCCCCGAACTCCCACCATGTTTTGTAAAGTATTATTCTGTCAGACAGTCCCTATTTGCCTGCACAATTTTCACCACATTTTTTCATACTGAACAGCATAGCATCATTATTTCTTCCAGCAGAGCCCTTTGGCAGCTACGGGTACCGTACAATAAAACCTCAATTAAGCAGACAGGAAACTCTGGTTAATCCAAGGGCCAGGCTCACTATGGGTTAAAGAGAACACCCAGAAATCCTGCTTCTTGTTAAGTATCTTTATCCAGTGTGTTTGTCTTGGTTGGTCCATTCTAATGAACAAAGCGAAATCATTAGTGTTCAACACAGAGGGCTTTGCTTGGGAGTGGGAAGTAGTTACCATTTTAATTAGCAATGATCAGATTTCTGCTACAAAGTCCAGGAAATAGCAGAAGGGACAGGTTTAAGAGATCACTGGAGCTTTTCATTTTGTGTCTCAAAAGCAGGGCATAATTTTTTTAATTGAATTAACTGAATGTTCAAGTCTCATGAAACTTGGTGCTCAACATAATCAAGTCTCTGCCCGTGCACACCGCGGATTTGCAAGGATGTTCTACCCACCTGAAAATTTAGCAGACTTGGATATTAAGAATAATTTAATGCGATTTTCATTCCCTCACATACTTAATAAACTGCCACTGGGCGCATACCCACCATGGGCTCCGCACTCCAGTAAGCACCGTGTGGGAGGGCACACATGTCAGAGGCCCTCTGACCTTCATGGCCCTTCTTTAACGTGTTCAACACCTTCCGGGAAGGACTGCGTGACACTTCACTCTTCCTCAAAAACGCCAACTGCAAACTCCGAACGTCTGGTTTGGACCCGACCACGGGAGCCGCCGGGCCCGCATGCGGGACCCCACTCACCTCCTCCAGCAGCCGCTGCTTGAGCTCACGCTCCGTCTCCAGTTTCTGCTGCAAACTCCGGGCGTTCATTTCAAGCATGGCGTGTTTCTTCTCCAGGTCACTGAGCTGGACATTGGGGAAGTGGCCATGATACCACATTTAGGAATGTTGGATGCTAATGACTTTTGCAAATATCCACAAACCTTCACATGTAAGGAATAACCAAGTTCTGAAGGTCAGAACATAAACACTATGTTTTAGAAGTTTACCACAAAAGTCAGTGGTGCAGATAATAAGCCTTATGGAGGCCCTTTGTGTGAGCACAGGAGTGATTTGTAAGGGATGGGTCATACATACAGCCTAAGAGAACGGCCGCTGAAGAACTTATTTATCTGACATGCTGTGGTGAGCGAAACAATAGTCATATGCTGAACACCTACTTCTTGCCCAAGATACCATCAGGGGCTTTGGGGGTAAAAGGACAGACATGTTCTCTCAAGGATATCACGTCAAATCACAAAGGCAGGGAGTGACTGTGGCTAGACACACACACAAGAATGAGGCTGCTTGGTTAGATGTTAATTTTGATAAGAGATACAAAGAAGAGAAATTCATGCTGAATCCCTGGTCTTCAAGAAAAGATGGTCTCAGAATGCCTGGTGTCTTAAAGGCTGGGTAGGACTTTGTTCTCGAATATTTTAAGAATTGTCAAATCAAAAAACAAAATTTTGCCGAAACCAGTTTGGCTCAGTGGTAGAGCGTCGGCTTGCAGACTGAAAGGTCCCAGGTTCAATCCGGTCAAGGGCATGTACCTTGGTTGCAGGCACATCCCCAGTAGGGGGTGTGCAAGAGGCAGCTGATCAATGATTCTCTCTCATGGGTGTTTCTAACTCTCTATCCCTCTCTCTTCCTCTCTGCAAAAAAAAAATTAATAAAATATATTTTAAAAAATAAAATAAAATAAATAAAAAATAAATAATAAATAGTAAAGCCAGTATCAAGGAACTCGGGAACATTCCTGAGAGGCAAACTCTAGCCTTGAATCTAATTATTGTATTTCTATAAAATTCTGGTAAGAAAATAATCATGGTGTCCATAAAGATCTATGTTCATCACTCTTATTTAAAATAACAAAAAAAATGGAAGAAGCTCAAATTTCCAACACGAGTGGAATGATATAATTTGTTTTTTAGAACTACATGTTCAAAAAATATTCAATAACTCAGGGAAAGTCCCTAGTATATGATGTTTTTAAAAAGCTGCAAACTATTTCTATAGTAAGAACCTAAATTTATAAATGTTTGTGTGCACACATCAACATGTCATGCAAAGAAAAGACTACAAATAGCTTTATCAATACAATAGTGGTGTTAGATGATCAGTCACTTTTTCTTTTATTTTCTGTGGTTTTTATATCTTCCATAATGACCCCAAATAATTCCTTTTGTAATCTTATCTAATAAAAGAGTAATATGCAAATTGACCATGACTCTTAACACATAAAATGGCTGCCCCCATGTGGTCACAAGATGGCCTGCAGGGGAGGGCAGTTTGGGGTGATCAGGTCGGCAGGGGAGGACAGTTAGGGGAGACCAGGCTGGCAAGGGAAGGCAGTTGGAGGTAACTGGATTGGCAGGGGAGCAGTTAAGCGTCAATCAGGCTGGCAGGGGAGTGGTTAGGGGTGATCAGGCTGGCAGGGGAATGGTTAGGGGTGATCAGGCTGGCAGGCAGAAGTGGTTGGGGGCAATCAGGCAGGCAGGTAGGCAAGTGGTTAGGAGCCAGCAGTCCTAGATTGTGAGAGGGATGTTCAACTGCCCATTTAGGCCCAATCCCACTGGATCCAACTAAAAGGGCATCCCTCTTAAGGTGCCAGATTGGAGAGGGTGCAGGCTGGGCTGAGGGAAACCCACCCCCATGCACGAATTTCATACACCGGGCCTCTAGTCATGAAATAACAAAGTTATACAAAATACAAAATTCAGATGACTGTACATGGGTGTGAAAGTGTGTCTTTGAGGTATATATGAAATTTCTCTAATCTTCACTTTTGTTATCTATAACACCGAAACATCTATTCTAAATCTCTTTCAATGATCTTAGATAAAAGCCTCTAAAGCACTGGTAAACCACTTTGTAAATATAACATTAAGTCCATAAAGCCTTCTAGAAATCAAGTGCCAGAAAACGACAGTTGTATGTCCAAACCAAAAGTGGGACCTTTGGGGCCCAGACAAGGAGATGCTAAGAAATCACTGACGGGCTGTGATGCCCCAGATCCACACGACTTCCAACCAGGATGTCCCATGGTGACACACCTGTGAGACTTCCCTGGAATGATCAATGCCTGTTTATGAAATATGCTGAAATATTCAAATAGGTTGCATTTGAATTTTGTTAACCATGCCATCTAAAAGAAGGAAATGAGGATGTTTTCCTAAAAGGCAGAGGGATGGACACCGACCTTGTCAGAGAGACTCTCGGCTTTCAGCTTCTGCTCTTTGAGAGCCTGCTGTAGAGCGAGAATCTCGGCCTTGTGCTCCTTCACGGCCAGCTCGACCACCTGGCGCGACTCAGTGATGCGCTGATCAGCTCTCGCCCTGCCGGAGAAACACAGGCCCCCTCTCAGAAGCGCTGTCATCATCAGTCTGGAGAAAGGAGGCTGGCCCATCTTTCATCCTGATAAGCAACCTAACAGGCTGCAGGCTGGACAGATGCCCTACCCTGATCCAAACTATGCCTTGCTTCCTGACTTATTGCAGAGCGGAGGTCTGACCCACTTCAGGCCTTGGGTATAAATACTCTTAAAAAGTAAAGTTCCTGTTAGGAGTCGCTTGGAAAGGCTGAACAGGAAAGGGCATGCTTCCCAATGCAGCTGGGCTGATGGGATGTGTCAACACTGCCACCCCCTCCAGTGGGAGAAGAAATGAAATGAGGTCCTTCTGAAGGACCACCCTGTGCAGAGGATCATGGGAGACTCCATTTAAGCAAACATTTCCTCTCCTTAATGTACATGCAAGATGCTGAGTGTTTTGTGTGCTCATCGGAAACTGAAACTTGAATCTGGTGAATGTATCTGTAAATAAGGTTAGAGAAAAGAAAAACTAGAAACAAACTGGAAAAGTCACTTCCCTTCCCATGTAGGTCTTGGGTTTTGCCTCTTCCACATCTGGGCGTACAGCAAGCTCCTCCTCGGGCAATGCTCCCCTTCCCTGCTCCACGAACCCACACCTGCCTCAGCCTTCAAGGATGAACTCAAGGCCGTGTCCTCCAGAAAATCCCTCCCAACTTCTGCTCTCAGAAGTAACCTCTCCTTGCTCTGCATCCAAAGCACAAATGCATTTTTCCTGACATACCCCACTCTCTATTTTTGGTGATAAACATTTGAATGCTTATTATGCTTAGGTTGTCTCCTCCATTAGACTCTTAGCCTCTTGAAGACAAACATTAAGAATTAGACTTTGTTCATCTCAGTATCTCACATAACACCAAACTGGGGGGGGGGGGGTGTTAGACTTGCCCCCTGAAAACAGAGATGAAGTACCTACCTAAGCGCACCCCATAACTAACCTCCCACGTGTGGCTGTGTCTTTCCTAATGCTCAAGCCAGACTCCAACTCCCAAAACTGTCTCTGAAGAACTGTAGAAACAGCTAGGGTGGGAGCTGGACTGGAGGGCAGGGGGAGATGACTGTGTGAACGCAACCAGAACATACCCTGAGCATTCGGGAGCCCAAGAGTTTGGGCAAACCAGCAGCCCCTCACAATCAGCAAACACCCTGAGTGGGAAGATGTGCAAAAAAAGGGAATTTTTCTCTTGAAATTTAATCTTTAGCTTCTAACCTTTTCTAGTTTAACTTAGCATGGACTATATGTAACATCAACACATTTAGTTGAGTCTCTTATGGTCAAGTAAACATTAAAAAATACCAAAATGAGTCTGACTAAATGACAGATGTTTCTATATATAGTTGTCTTGCTTAAGGAGCAACACAGGAAGGTAAGTGTTGGAGGAAGGTGACATTAGGGAGGTTACAAAGGATAAATAGGACTTAGCTGTGCAGACAGGAGGTCATGGGCTAGCTCTAGCCCATTGGGTACCTTGGTGCAAACTGGAGGAAGACCCTGTTGCCATCTGTTGGCAAACTGCTGTAAGATAGCAATTTGGTTAGAGCAAAACTTTCCTGTTGTGAGTGGTGAGACCGTCCTAACAAATCTGCCAATCGGGGATCTCTTAGATGTGAACGGCACGCCTCGAGCTATGCAGTGCACAGCCCGCATGCGTGGCCTGGCGGGCATTCTGTGCCTGGGGACAAAGGTGAGAAAGCAGAGGAAGAAGACTTCCTGGACCTACTATTTTTTTCCTCTAAAGAAAGAAAAATAAAATTAAACTATCCTTGTAAAGCAGTTGTTCTCAACTGGAGGTGATTTTTACACCCTCGGGGGTCACTGGACAATGTCTGGAGACATGTTTGGTTGTCACAACTTGAGAAGGGACATCAAGTGGGCACAGACAAGGGAGGATGCTCAACATCAGACTGCACACGGCAGCTTCCATGACAAAGGGTTACCCAGCCCGCAATGAGAACAGGGCCAAGGCTGAGACATCACTGGGTAGACAGAGGGAGACTAGCATTGCTCACAACCAAGATTAAAATGGTGACGGCTGGCGTGGCTCAGTGGATGAGCATCGACTTAGGAGCCAGGAGGTCCAGCGCACATGCCTAGGTTGCAGGCATCTTATCATCAATTGATATCTCTCTCTTATTCTCTCTCTCTGTCTCCCTCAGATCAATAATATATATATATATATATATATATATATATATATATATATATTTTTATTTTTTATTTTTTTTTTAAATGGTGATGGTCTGCTATAAGGCCACCATGGTAGGAAACCTGAGGAAAGAGTTTCTGCAAAGAAAGCACTGAGACATTTGTCCTGCTCTGACTCCTGCATCCTCCACGGGGTATACAGATACCAACTAATGCCAAGGATCCAGGTGACACTGACCATAGTGACAACTAGGGTGACCAGCCCATCCTGGTGTGCCCAAGGGTCTCATAGTTTCAGCGTGAGAGTCTTTTGTCCCAGAAACTCCTCAGTCCCGGGAAAGCTGGGACGGCTGGTCACCTGTTCACCATTCTCAGGCGGTCCTGATGGTCACCTGTCGCCAGCTTTCTACAAACAGAAACTCTCACCTGCTCTGTTTCTCAGTGTCCAGCATCCTCTGCAGCTCTCGGACCCGACACTCAAACTGGGACTTCTCGTCCCCGAGGACGCTCCTCCACGCCTCCCACTGCCGCTCCTTTTCCAGCAGCTCGTCGTTCAGGGCCTCCAGGTCCATGACCTGCTCTTCCAGCATCGTGCAGGTGGTCTTCAGAGCCTCCATCGTCTGCAAATCAGTGCCAGGGGAGGGTTTCCTGGATGTCACTTTGTGGGGTCAGTTTGAGAAAAGCACGCCTTTCTCACTACAGCCTGAAACACAGCCTATCTTTTTCTCCTAGCGATCGAGGGGACTGGACAAGAATCGATGAAGGGCCATTTCTGCCACCATCTTCTCGGCAGAAACCAAAGCAAGGCCAGGGGGAGAGACTGCAAAGGGCTCACATTAGCCTCCCGGAGCAGTGGTATTTTATTATTTTTAATTTTTATCTTTTTTCCCATTGATTGATTTTAGAGTGAGAAAAAGGGAAAGAGAAAGAGAGGGGGAGCATCAATTTGTTGTTCCACTTATATATGCATTCATTGGTCTGTATGTAATTGTATGTGCCCTGACCAAGGATCGAACACGTAACCTCCGGGAGATGCTCTAACCAACCGAACTACCTGGCCAGGGCTAATTTTAATTTTTAAAAAATCAAACCGAAGAACTACACACTTTTAGAAACCATTTTTAAAACCCTCAAGCCTTCAAAACACAGACATGGAGACATGGTTATAGTAAGAGCCCTTTCCCTGGCCCGGCTCAGCCCTGGAAGTGGGGGGAGACGCACCAGGCATCACGCTGACCGGAAGGGGACCAGGGACTGCTGACACTGTTATTGTCCTTACCTGCTTCTGGCTGGTGAGCTGCATCTCTCTCTCCGAGATCTCGCGGCGGAGATGGTCCACCTCACTTCGCAGCTGAACTATCTCATCATTGGCGCCGGAAGCCTCGTCAAGTTGTTTGGACAAGAAGAAGTTTTGGTTGTTGAGCTCAGCGTTGTCCTCCGTCAGCTGGTTTAGCTGCTCCTCCAGGTCTGTGATTACCTACAAGATAAAAGCAACTGGTTACACAACACACAAGTAGATTTTAAATGAGAAACTGCTTTTGGAGCTGTGGGTTCTGAAGCTGGGGACATAGCTCCTGAGTCTGTCTCTCCAATTCCCAGAGTGGGCTCCAAACTCCTGCGCCCGCCCACTGGGCACCAGGGCACTAGCGGTGCTAGAGAGAGGAAAGTCCATCTCAGGGCTCAGCTGGAAAACATGGCAAAAGCAGATCCACCAAAAGTGGGAAGGGGCCCCTTTAAATGAGATAAAGTTCATGGACAAAAATATGTGATAAATGCGAATTGAGGAAAGAGGCATGAAGACTGGTCTCACAACCAGCCAATTAAGCTAAAATGCCCACGATACCTTCTATAGAAGCTATAGTTATACCTGGAAATAGTCTTAGAAAGCAAAATAAAGTTCTTATCGAGGAAGACTGACTGAGTGAAGGACACTAGAGTTATTCTAATAATATCTCAGGCAACATGTTTTAATTACATGCAACAAAGGAGAAAATATCTTCAGGGAAGCTCATAGTAACCCTAAAAATACAGGATTATACTATGTATGGCATCACTTTAATGGTTTTTATTAAATAGTTCACTATCAGAAAAATGGGAAGGCATGTATATGAAATTGTCATTTTATGAAGAGATTTAATCGGGTTTGGCTAAATTATTTCCCTGCTCAATGGCAGAATGACTTCAACTTCACTGCTTTTACTTTCCTGTTCTTTGGTGAGGCTTAGTATCAGCACTTGCAGACCGCTTTAACACACAATACTTGAGAACTTTAAGGCCAATTTTCTTATAATAATTGGAATGAGGTGCACAGGCAGCAAATTAAATTTTATGTTACAAAAAGATGTAAATTAAAAGGAAATGCCTTTAAGCCTATGCTTATTAATTGTTTCCAATTTTCAAACCAAGAGTAGAGTTACTTTATGAAATGCTAACACTGTTTCCATGACTAATTCCCTATTTTAACCACCTCTGATTAGCGTTTAAAAAATACCTTCCCGGGTACATGGAAATAGAGCATCAAGTAAGTACATTTGTTCAATGCGGCTCAGAAAGCACAGCTTTTCATTTTGCTAACCGAGCTGATGGATTTTTAATGTAGTAAGTGGTCTAGAAATTTTAATTTCAATATCAGAAGCCACATTGATTCCTAACGTACTGGGTTGAAGTACACTGTCAGCTACAAATGGGGGAATAAAGGTTATCTGGTCAGGTTCTTAGCTGAGACTCCTTCTTCATGGGAGGGTGGGGATAGGAAAACACTGCACGCTTGCCATTCCTAGTGGGCAGCTATGCCTCATAGGGATCCCTGTATCACCCTCTCTGTGACATGGTTAAAGCTCCTCAAACCATCTAGACAAACAGACAAATATGTAAATTGGCCATACCTCTGTGATACCTACAGTCAATCAAGAGTGAGTATGCAAATTAACCCAACAAAGATGGCGGGCCTCTGGGCAGCATGCATGAGTGCAGGCACCGAGCAGCCAGGGGCAGGGCGGGATACTTCCCGGATGCTCAGGGCCTACACATGCAGACGCTGAGCGGCTGGGGGTGGCATGGGACACTCACCTGCCCTCTGCATAGTCGGGGCAACACGGCAGGCATCCCCAGGACCCCGCCCACTTTGAGCCTGTGGCCAGTGTGCGTGCACACTGGCACTGAGCAGCCAGGGTCCCGGGAACGCCACTGGAGTATCCGGTCCTGTCAGCCTGGGCTGGGGGTGGGGTGGCTGGAGTTCACAGTCCTTTTGATTTATGCAGCTCTGGACCCAACGCGAAAACCAAGAACGTGAAGAGCACCAGGAATTCTGGGAATGGTAGTTCTGGTGGACTGAAAGGTCCCAGGTTCAGTTCCAGTCAAGGGCACATGCCAGGGTTGTGGGCTTGGTCCCCAGTAGGGGGCACGCAGGAGGCAGCCAATCAATGACTCACTCTCATCATTGATGTTTCTAGCTCTCTCCCCCTCTCCTTTCCTCTCTGAAACCAATAAAAATATTTCTTTAAAAAAAATACAAGGGATAAAAATTAACGACCAAGATGATGCTTCATTGTAAAGATTATAACAGTGCCTCTTGGGGAGCAGGGACTACAGAAAATGTGTTCATGTAAGAACATACACACTGCCAAAACGGGCTCCTTGCCATCTGCAGACATGTTTAAGGCTTTGGATACCCACTTCCTTTGAAATTTATGAAAACAAAATGCAGTGTGCTATGAATCAATTTCTTCTCTTTCTCCCAAAATTAAATTACAAGTTAAGAAGAAACACTGGAAAAATGTCAATGATGTGCCAAGATGTTACTCTCACTTCAACTGAACGGGCCCGCTGGAGGAAGCATCCTTCTATTTCCCTGTTGTCCTGTGTTGTTTTGTTTGTTTGTTTGTTTGTTTGGGAGGGATCATGTCTCTGATTCCTATTTAACAGTTTGTGATTGCTGGTTCTAGATCCTGGCACTGCCTCTATGTTGCCGATGGATAAGAGGAGGAGGTTGTGTTTGTGTGAAGCACCCAAGCACTCATTCAAGCATTTTAACTCATTCAGACTTTTTACGTATTCTTTCTACCCAAGCCAGAACATGTGTAGCTTGTGACTCTGTTTCCAGTTGCTGGAGTTGTGATATTAAGTGTTACACATACACACACACACACACACACACACACACACACACACGAGTTTGCAGATATTGAACTGACTTAAGACAAAGCAGTAAATTAATAGTCTCCATGGTTTAAAAAAAAAAAAGAAGAATAGACTTTTATAATAGGTGATTTTGAACCAGGTAATACACAAGGAGAATTATTAGGTATACTTTGTGGCCTTTGGTTATTCTTTCCACACCAAGGGCAAATGATCTGTTTACTATATTAGAGTCAGTTAATCTTTCATCTCCAAAGACAGAGAATAAAGAAGATAAACTGAAAGCCTGATTCCATCTTAATGGCAAGAAAGACGAGGAGACAGGGGCCACCAGAGCTCTCTAGTGTACTGTTCTTGCAGATAAGATATCTTGGTGCAGCTCTAAGAGAAAACAGGCTATAAAAAATTCTCTTTGGGAAAAAAATAAAAATCTCTATTTGGGATTATCTGTTGCTTTTCAAGACACTCATGCAAAACTCCTGGTTCCGAGAAATAGAAGTTAACGGAGATCTCCCACCTAGCGAGGGGCGCCAAGGGACGTTACCCGTAAATGCCCGCAGCATGTGAGAGTTAGACACCAGTCAGATATGAGCACCAGGCTACAAAGACACAGGCCTGAAGTCCTATTTTAATGCCTGCTTTTCTCTTGAAGGAAGCTATTTGCATTTTGTTTATTTTTAATCTTATAGCTGACAGATTGATTCATAATTAAAACTGTGTCATATGTTTGCCTACCAACTCCCCTCCAAAACAGACTTAGGTAGGATTCAAAGATCTATATTTTGAATCAAATCCTTTTTTTATATCTCTTCGAAATATAGAAGTGGTCAGAGCTTGAAAATCTTACTGTTCATGGGCTTTTTAAAAGCTGCTAACTGGGAGCTTGTATCAATTGATTTAGGAATTCCCAACAGTAATAAAGACACTTCTAGTGGACGATCTCGAACTGAACCAACAAGAAAGGAACATTTACTGAGGTGCCTTGAAAGCAGTCTTTGAACTTGCGAAAGAATAACTGAGATTGACTATTGTTGCCAAATATTGTTCCATAAGGAGTGGCTTTCAAACTTTTCTAAGGAGCAGAACCCTTTTCTAAACAAAGGATTTACTTTTATATCAGAAGTCCAATATCCTATATAATAAAAGCCTAATATGCTAAGTGTCTGATCATCTGGTTATCCATTCAAACAGTCAAAACATAATATGCTAATAATATGCTAAGGATGCTCAACAGATCTTTATGACATAACCTGGCTCTCCAAGGCTCTGACCAGTAGGTTAGCTTACTGCTGAGGTCCGGCCTTTCGGGACTGAGCGAGACAGGCTGGACACACCCTGGAGCCCTTCCACAGTCCCTCCCAGCTGGCCAACCTCCCGCATCCCTCCCTGGACCCGTTTGTGCACTGGTGGGGTCCCACATCCTGGACTGCACCCTCACACAATCTGGGACTCCTCAGGGGATGTTGGAGAGCCAGTTTTGACCTGATCCCACAGGCCAGGCCAAGGGATCCCACGGGTGCATGAATTCGTGCACCAGGCCTCTTGTAATAAAATGAGAGTAACCAACAATTTAGCACTTTCTATGGACCAGGCCCTATGCAAACACTTGGATGCATCAGCTCATTAATTCATGTATGAACCCCATGGGTAGGTACTATTACCAAATTGGTTCTATGACACAGTGTTCCCTAAGATTTACTGTTTCTGTAATTTGGATATATATTGGAACTAAGCAGCTATCTTTCTTCTCTCGCCTAGGCTCCAAAGAGCAGTTAAATAAATTATATCTTACAATCCATGATGTATGGGAATCAAGAAGAATGTTAGCTCCATTTTATAGGTAAAGAAATAGAGACTTGGGAGATAACACCACATAGGCTCCCAAGAGGCCAATTCAGAACGGGAGCCTGGTCTGCCTAACATGGAGAGGCGGTGTGTACCCTCAGCGGCCACTGCTGTGGGTGGGGCCCCTCCTTCCACCTGTGAGGCCCCAGAGCTTCTTTACAGAATGCTGGGGGTAAAGAAAGGAAGGGTTACAGGTCAGTGTTGCAGAAAAAAAGCAAGTTACATAAGGTAAGAAAGTAACCAAATTCATTCTACATATCGCCATATTCTATTAAAAACTAAATTTCCAATTTTAAAAATGTGGGGGAGAGTGGATGACAAAGGAGCACAAGGGAACTTTGAGGATGATGGATATGTTCATGATTATGAGTGTTGTGCTGGTTTCATAGGTGTATATACACACTTGAAAATTCATCAGGGGATTGTGTGCCAGTTACAGACACCTCAGTAATAGTATTAAAAATTTTATTTTAATTTTTATGCCAAAGACTAAAAATGAAGAAAGGAAACCTGCAGATGAAGGATTACTGATGTATACACTGAAAATATAACCAAGTTTATTTTAGAAAAATGTAGTAATCTAAAAATACCACAGCCATAAAAAGATCTATACTTTATTCAGTGATCATTTATGAGCATGTATGTAATATAAGCAAATAACTCTTGTGTAAATAAGAAAACGAGGCAAAAAGAAACTAAAGAAAGAGGACAAGCCCAGAATGCGTCTATTCTTCGAGGAAGGGAGGAAGAATGGAGGAAATCAACAGACATTTCTAAGGTGGGCCCACCCTGGTCCAGCATCAGCACCAGGAAACAACCAAAACCTATCTGCCCGGTGACTACTACTGGAGACAAACTAGTAGCACATTGTGGACCTAGCCACTCTGCTCCTGGGTACATGCTCATCAGAAATAAGTGCTTATAGCCACCAAAGAACGTGAATGAGAATGTTCTCTAACAGCTTTACCCATAGAAAAAACAATACAAATATCCACCCGCAGGAGAATGGATAAACTAACTTCAGCTCTAGTCATATATTGGGAACACCACACCGTAATGAAAAATAACAGATTTTTGACAGACACAACATGGATGAACCACACAGACAATTTAAGAAAAAAGAAAAAAAAAAAGCTAAACTCAAAAGACCTTCATTTAAATGGAGCTTTAAAAATAGGCAAAACTGATCTATGGTATCAGAGATCAGAAGAGCAGTTACCCTTGGGGAAAAAGATGCTGATGAGAATATGAGGGAGCCTTCTGGGAGCTGAAAACGCTCTGTAGATTTATCTATGTTGTGGCAGCATAGATCGTCTATACATGTAAAACTTTTATACTTTATATTCTTTACTGTATGCATTTTATACCTAAACTAAAGGGGAAAGCATCAGGATTTAATGCCCCACTATAGGTAAGGAGGAAAGAAAGAGTTCATTACAAGAAAATAAACACATATGAGGGCGGGGAGGGGGTGCGCATTTTGGAAATCCACAGATGCGAATAATGCAAATGGAACCACGCTCATCTAGGACTGACTAGGGGGTAATAAAGCAATGAAAGGACCAAAAGAAAGGCAGTGCAGCCAAGAGTAAAGATAACATCCCTCTCTCCTAAAGAGGCCTATTTCAGGCCTTCCTTTTCAGCAAAAATAGACTTTGCATTTCCATTGACCCGACCCTATTACATAATCTATGAATGATGCTTATCGGTGCATAGGGTTTATTTTTCTCAATATAAATAACATCTTCCAAAGAGTCCTAGATTTTAAATTTGCTTGGAAGGAAGCCAGATTTTACCTCTTAGGAAGTTAAAATTTCTAGATGTTTCCTCTGCAGAGGCAGCAGGTTACAGAAGACTCTCTGCACACATAACTGCCCCTACACAATCTCTGGCCTGCGCTAGCCTGCGAACCTTCCACACTGGAGAAGGAGGGGCAGCTGCTTGGGGCTTTTGTTGCAGCTACTGAAACCTATCAGTGGTTGTGCAGTGAGAATTTTTTGGACCACTCCAGCTAGCCTCCCTCCAGCATGAAGAATGCTTTTAAATGTTTAAAACGGGCAGACACCCGCGAAACTGAAGTTATCTGGGGCTCAGAAATGCCAAATCGGTTTGACAGCATTAACTGCTTCAAGCTGAGAGTTTGTATAAAAAATTAGTCACTGGTATCATGAAGAGATGTTCTCTTTTTCTTCTTGGATTTGATGTTACGCTATTTTAATCTTCTTTGGTTAATACTCACAGTACAGCTGTTACGAAGGGCATCAAATTTGCGCTGGATTTCATCTCTATGTGCCTAAAAGGTAAGAAGTTGATTATAAATTTTCCATAGGGAGGAATACAATTGTACACACTACGGGACAAATAAAGAGAACAGCATTTGCCTAAAAAGCCAAGAATGCTGATGCAGCAGCCTCGGCATCTGTCTTTCAAAGCATTAAGTCACCCCCAACATCAGAAACAAAGTTACAGGAACACATGATGCTGCGTTAATAACAATTAACTATTTTTAAAATTTTTAATTTATTTTTCAATTACAGTTGACATACAACAATGAACTACTTAGACCTCGCATGCCTAACCTTTACAAATATATTTGAACATTCACATTAATGCCTAGGAATGAGTTGACAAAAAAAAAAAAAAAAAAAAAAAAAAAAACCTAACAAAGGATGAAGTCATACTCTCCTTCATTTGTCTTGTCCCCCGACCTTAACCTTTCCCTCTTCTCGCTACTTGACCCTCCCCAACCAAGCCTATTCCCAAGAGAGACAAAAAACACGCAGACACACATACAGGACAATAGCCAGGACAAAGTAGGAACTTTTTTTTTTTTTTAATCAAAAGCTGCTGCGATTCAGAAACCCCATAGTGATCTTGAAATAAATAGAGGCAGATCTGCTTCGCTCAGCTGACAGGGATTTTTTGAGTGCATACTACATGCCAGACACTGTGATAACAGAGAGCATGTAGGGCCAACAACTTCATTCTGGTGAGGGGAGCTAGAACATAAGTAAGTGCGTGATTACAAAGCATGGCTAATGCTCTAAGGGAAACAGAAAAAAGGAAACAAGGGGGTTAGGAAGAAACTCACTTACATGGGTGGTCACAGAGGCTTCCCTAAAGAGGTGACACTTAAACCAAAACCTGCAGGGTGAGGAGGGGTCAGCCATGCAAATAACAGGAAAGGGCAAAGGAACAGCATGTGCCAAAACCCTGAGGCAAGAAGGAGTTTAGTGCACTTGAACAAAAAAAGACCCAAGTGGCTACAGCAGAGGTTTTTCAACTTCAAGCTATGCACCAATGGTGAGAAAAAGTGGGATTTTCTGGTTTGTTTTTTCCAATGAAATAGAACAAATAGGACCGAATATAAAACACATCACATGGTACCTTTTCTGCAACAGTAAGCCCTGTTGTAGAAAATTTGTCTGAGCATAATTCATCCCATTTAAGTTGCTATCAAGTTGTAAGACTATCATAATTTTATGTAGTATTAAAAAAGAAAAAGTGCTATCAACTAAACCATGACATATTTATGTATATACTAGAAGCCAAGGGCATAAAATTCGTGCACTTGGGGGCAGGGGGTTTCTCAGCCTGGCCTGCACCCTCTCGAAGTCCAGGAGGCCTTGGGGGATATCCAACTGATGGCTCAGATCCGCTTCCCATGGGAGCGCGCTGGCTCAGAGCTTCTGGCTGAGTTGGCACTCCCCTATGGGAGTGCACTGACAACAAGGGGGCAGCTCCTGCATTTGGCATCTGGTGGTTATTGAACATCATAGTGACCGGTCGTTCCACTGTTCGATTGATTTGCATATTAGCCTTTTATTATATAGGATGACTACAATCATATATAGGCTATGATTATAAGATGCATCCCAATTTTCAGTACCTTAAATTCAGTGAAATACACTACTACAATACAAGGTAAAATGTATTCTTTGGTGAGTTGTAGCCAAATGATTTTTGAAAAGCACAGACAAGGAAAATGTGGCTCCAGATGATGGTAGAGAGGAAGGCAGGACCAAGAATTTGAAGGCCCAGAAAAGTGTTTGGATTTCATTTAAATTGCAATAAATTGAAAGCCAATGGTGTTTTAGAAAGAAGCAGGGAAGCCACTGTCATTCAGGGAAGAGAGGATGGTGGCAAAGACAAAGAAAAGTGAATGGACTGCGATCTCTTTTGGAAGCACATGCAGTAAGACCTGCTGATGAGCATGGGGGCCACGGGAAAAGAAGAGTCGAATCTTTACAGCCTTTGTATTTGAGAGCTAACATATATTATGGTTTGCTTTGCTCAGAGAGCCCAAAGGCAAAAGTAGTTCTCTTAAATTGAGAGCAGAGGAGGGGAGGAGAGAAGGGGAGAGGAGAGGAGGGAAGGAGAGGGGAGGGGAGGGGAGGGGAGGGATAGACAACCTATTCCACCTTCTTAATAATAGCAAAATTTCTAATACCACACCATTAAAAACTTATTTAACTGCCCCCACGTGCAGTCTGAAATGTCAATCACTAATACTGTTTCATTTTCTTTGAAATTTTCCATCATTGAGGCCTTTGGATTATTTTGACACATCAAATGGCAATCCTCTTTGAGGTTATAATGTAATGAATTATCATCGCTATGGCTTTTGATTTATTATTGACTATGAACTATAAACCCAAAATGTAGAAACAATCCTGTTGTGACTCCTAGAAATACTATAAGAAATTTAATAATTATTGGGCTGGTCTGGGTAAAAAAAAGATATCAAGAAACATGTTTTATGTTTTTGTGAAGTTATAAACCAACTATACAAAAAAAAAGGTTGCATAATAGTATATATAAGGATAGTGAAATATATAAGACAAGGTAAAATGTATTTAGATTCAATAAAATAATTGAGTGTTTATTAGACATTAGGTACTACAGGGAATAGGTATTCTTAAAAATTATTGAGGACCCCAAAAAGCTTTTGTTTATGTGGGTAGCATCTATCTATATTTATCATGTTAGAAATTAAAACTGAGATATTTTTCAAATATTTGTATTTTATTTCTTTTTAAATAACACTAACATTGCTTTTGCACCATCATTGTGTTAACCCAATAAAAAATGCCAAATGACATCTTAGTATTACTATGAAAATAGTCTGACCTTGGGGACCATCAGGCATCCACAGACCTACTTTGAGAACCACTGAGCTAGGGGTTAGGTGGCAACAAGGTAGAATGGACAGGCTTTCAGCCTACAGAACAGACAGCCACTCTCTTTGGGGAGTACTTATGTCTTAATTTTAAGGAAAGTTACAAGAAGAAGAAAGAAATGAGAATTATAACACAACCTTGATGAGAGAAAATATCTGCAGAGCTGAGCAAAGGAAACCAGTATTTAGATGTCTGACCACCTTCTAGGATCCATGCATCCTCCCTTTCTCTGTGGAGGCTGGCGCCAAGCAAGACTGTCACCTTTCATGGCCCAATTTCACATCTTGGCTATCACACTGATGGCTTACTAATTAAATACGGGGTTTGGTATTTATTGGGGTGAGGAAGAAAAAATGAGAGCGTTCATTGACTAACGATTTTAACTTATCATAGGACCACTTTGGGGTTTCATAATCACAGAATGCTGGGAGGATTCCTCTCATTACTGTCTCCGGCTTTAGCTTCTTGGCCAAACCCATAAAAGCACGGGAAGGAAGGGATGTGAAACATGTTCGTGGGCCTTGCAAGTGTATGTAGGGCTCACACCACACCTCTACTCACGGCACCATTCAGGTGACGCTGGCATCATGTCACTCATCTGTGTGCTCTAAAGCATACAGACTTCAATTCTCTTCCTTATAGGACAGGATGACATGGAGTCTTAAATTTCAAGTCCAGGCAGAAAATACTCTCTCATACCAATAAGCATGGAAGCATCTTGAAAGTATAGATTTTTGCTTAAATTTGACTCTACCTTGATTTAATCTCAGCCAGTAAACTTCAATGAAAATGCAATTAACAGGATGGGTAAAGTGAGAGTGAAGAAAAAGAAAGCAGAAGACCAACACTGGCTTCCCAGTGGCCCCTGCCAAGCTCCTTCAGTGTCCATCGTCAATTCAACAGCGATCCGTCTAATTTGGCCCAGAAGCGGAGGCCAAATGGGGTAACTACTCCTTCCCAGGCGAGGAGATGGAGGCCTCTTTGAAAGAAGCAATAATAGCCCATTTAACTATTCCCTTTTATTGATAAAACAGCCTGCTGTGAAGCTGACAAGCCTCCTGGGAGATCATTTTAGATCTGGCTGATTTAATTTGATTGATGCTTACGCTGGGTCTGAACCTGGGCCTTGAACAATGAGAGCGAGGGGGTCAGAGTACAGCATTTGTGACCATTTTCTCTTTCTCTTGGAAAATACATTCTTCAGACCAAATTCAACAAAGCCATTCAGGCAACAACCACATGTGGCCCATCACGGGGTTTATAGGACGAAATCAAAAGGAGCGGAGAGGAAAAACCCACAGCCTCACACTGAACGGAAGCAAGCTGACACGGAGCTGGGCTCCTGCGTGGTGGGCTCACAAACGGCTGTCTGACCAAAGGCAGTTTCCTGCCAGAGCTTTTAAGAAGCCCTGTTTTCCATGGCATCTTCATCTGCGAGGCTGGTAGAGCCCTAGTTTCTAGATCTCAGGAAGCTGTTTTTCTTTTTTTCTCAGAAGATGCTCTGAGGCAGTGATCTCATCTGACTAAATGAAGTCGTGACTTGCTGCTGTGCTAGGCTCCCAGCAGCCATTAGCCACAGCAAATTCCAACCAGCAGCAGGCAGGATTTAAAGACTAATTTCCCCACAGATAAACAGTGGTGACACAGGCTCTATTTTATACTGCATCTTGCAAAGGGAAGAAGATGCAGGGCCACCGCCCTCCCTCCAAGTTCCCACTGCGCAGAAAAATGAGTGTGTCTCCCTCCTCCGATGTAGACAGATCGGAGGATGACAGGCCGGTCCCCTGGGAGAAGGGCTAAAGACACAGCCCTAGGCACATGTGAGGACTCCTTAAGTGTGGGTTAAATTACTGAGTTCTCTTCCTTTCAGAGCTGGGGTATTCATACAGGGGCAAAATATCAACATACAATGCATTAAATATAATTCTGGTTACATTTTTTGTGTCTTCTTTGGCAGCCAAGAAGAGCTATCTGGCTGTCTTCCTCCCCATCCACCAACTCCAGCAAGTGTACAAGCCTCCCCTGCATTCACTCTTACATATTCATTCCATGCTTGCCTCCCTTTGTCCCTTTTAATATTCTTATTTACTCTTTGCCTTTTCTTTCTTATTTATCCTGTTTCGCTGGTTTGTACCTTTCTAAATTGCTTTCAGTACATTTTGAAACAAGGCAAAGTATAAAAAGATAGCATGACTACTTTTTTCCAAACAATTATTGGGGGCATGTGGCATCAACAGTGTTTAGTAAGTGTTCTCTTAGAGACAATGGAAATTCAGATAGTAGTCGATATATAAACTAAAAGTCCTGGAAAATCAAGGTATCACAAGTACCTTCTACATATGTTACTATGTTACCCCCAGAGTCCTGAAGTCCCCGTGTCCCAGACTGGCCCACAGGACCCTGGCGCTGTCAGACCATGTCCTCAATGGGTTGAGATAATGGGCTCTCCGGACCCAACAAAGGCAGAATAACTTCTAAGAATGAAACTAGTTTAAAGTATAAACCATATCATACCAGATGCATACATAAGACATAAAGCAGAATCTATAAATTTTTTTTAAAAACGTAAAGTTAGCCAAAACAAATATAGAAATATGGTAATAATAATAAGATTATTATTTTTTAATGATTATTGAAAATCAAAGTAGAAGATGCAAGTAAAAAGACTTTGGCTAAAACTGAAATTCCAAATATAACTGAAATGCAGATGAATACACCTGAAATGAATATAATATTGAATGTCAACTGTAATTGAAAAAAGGAAAAGAAAAAAATAAGGATGGCTATTTTTTTTGAAAGGGGAGATAAATAAAGGAAAACCTCTTCCGGATGCTAAGGAAAGCTCAGATATCACCAATGACCTGAAACACTGATTGCACTGAAGGAGAACCTGTGGACGCCAGTTTAATGCCCGTTCAACATCTCAAGAGATGGCTGTTTTCTCTTTCAAAACGCCTAAGAGTGAGCAGACCTCCTGGCACCACACTCATCCTCGCTGAGGCCGTCAGCGCAGCAGGGGCCTCCCCAGACCTACCGTGAGCGCCTGGATCTCCTCTTCGGCTTCTGCGGTCGTCTCCTCCAGCTCCGTCTTGGCCTGGCGGAGCTGGCTCTCCAGGGCCGCCCGCGCAGCCTGCAGGGCCGTCAGCTGGGCCTCGCGCTCCTGCAGAGAGAGCTGCAGCTCCGTGAGCTGGCGCTTTAGCTCCAGCTTCTGCTCCTCGTGCTCGAGGCTGACCTGAGACGGAGAGAAATGCTCGGGTGACCTTCCCTATAAAGGAAGCCAGGGTGTGGCCTGCTGTTGTTCAATGTGTATCTTAGACTTGGTCATGGATTCCAATTCTTCAGCACTCAACTGAGGGGGGACTTAAACTAAACAGGCCTGACTTCTATGAGCCTTGAAAATCAACAGGAGCAAGAAAACGTGAGAGGATGTATATACAAACATTCCTTATTTACAAATATTCAAATGCTTGGGAAGGTTCCCAAAGGGAAACCATGCAACAGTCTCCTCCAGGGGACGATATAACAAGTGCTCTTATTAGAAAAGCATTTAAAGCAAGCAGATAGAAGTAACATCATATTAGCAAGAGGAACACCTTCATAATTAGAATACAAATGGAACAACAGGCTGAATTCTGTGTATTTTAAATATTCTTGCTCTGACTTGTTCTCATTGGGTAACCAGTATTAATGTCACACTATAAATATTCTTCCTTCTATCTGCCCATCTAACCATCTATCTACTCAACATTTCATTCATTCATATAAGAAAAATGTACTCAGTAACCTCGGTGTAAAAAGAAAAAATGGAGATGAAAGATAAGATCTGCCTTCAACTTGAGAAGAAAAATGAAAACCAACCATTATCATATGTTGTGGTCATGTGCAAGGGTCAGGACACGCAGGGATGTAAGGGGAACACAGCGGAGGGCAGAGGTGGTGACTGCACTGGGTACTGAAGAATACAGGAAGCAACAAGCATCTCAGAAAAGAAAAAAAGTTCCAAGCTAGGGCAGAAAGGCACCCAGAGGCATGGAGAGGAGGAAGACTGTGGCACATCTATTGACCTAACTAGCACTGACGAGGCTGTTCCGAGAACCACACTCTGTCGGACACTGATTACCAAGCAAGTGACAGACGCTCGCTGCCCTCAGAGAGCTCACTCTCCAATGGCACTGCCAAGAGGTGCGCAGCTGTGGTGATGAGTTACACATGGAAAGCTGTGGGGACACAAAGGAGACATCAGATCCAGCTCCAGAGGGCAGGAGAAGGCTTCCCAGTAAAGATGGCACTGGAGTCCCAAAGGCCATATGGGTGAAGAGAAGAAAAACTTAGGAAAGACCTAGCCTAGAGAACCAAGAGAACTTAGTGGTTAGTTCAAGGTGGGACAGGGAACAAAGGACAAAGGTGAGTCCAAGGTGAATCTGGGTTTGTGGGCAGGTGCGTTACACAGAGGGAACCATTGGCTAGCACAGGGAACATGAGGGGGAGAGCCAGTCTCAGGAGAAAGATTCAGTCTTCGTCTATTGAACTTGAGCAACAGGGAGACAGCCAATGGAGATGTCCAATGTCTGCTGGGATGATGGCCAGGCAACTGGAGGAAGGTCTGGGCTGGAAGTCAGGCAGCTGTGATCTCTCTCTAGTGAGGATGAGAATGATGACGATGGTGCAACGACGACATGGTAGCAGCAAATGCTGTTCTCACAGGAGCCAGGCCCTGTTTTAACTCCTTTCATCTTCGTAACAACCCAATGAGGGAGACACTTCTATGTTCTGCAGATTAGCAAACTCTGGCACTGAGATCAAGTAACTGGATAAACGTCACCCAGCTAAACAAGGGCAGGGGCTGGTTCGAACCCAGAAGTGCAGCTCCACTACTCACTGGTGGCCTTGTTAAAGGGCTAGGCCTGGAAATTCCCCTGCCGCTTGGGAAACCTTGAGAAACAGGAGACAGCGGAGCGAGCGGAGGTGGTGAGCAGGATGCTGAACACCGACAGGAGAGCCCAGGAGCCCTGCAGTCAGGATCCGCACGCTTTGCTAGAGAAGAGCTAGCACTGGGCGAGCGTGGAGGCGCGCGGGCCCTTCAAGGGGAATCAAGCCGAGGCTGAGGCCCTGCCCCCATCTCAATGGCAGCAGGCAGCAGGCAGCAGGCAGCAGGGAGGGTGGACCTGCTTTGCTACATTTAAAGCTCCAGAACTCCCAGAGAGCCTCTCAGCAGCATTCTAAATTTCTGCCACCATCCTTGGGGGACTAGCTGTATTAATTTAAGAACAAAGCAACACGCTTCCCAGGGGCATTTTAATAGCCCAGATGAGCTATACAGCCTCAGGGCAGAAGAGGTAAGTGAGACATTTGTGGAAAAGAAAGGCAGGCCATCCAGCCAATGTTCCCAAGCCAATGTTCCCAATGCTCCAAGAAGTCTGAGTTATTTAGAGGGGAGTGGTGTTAAACTTACTGAGGAGTAAAAATATCGCCTGCGTGATAAAAGTTAAACCATCACCTAAGGCTTTTAGATGACCTAGAAAGATGGTGCTCAAACTCCAGAAACAAGAATTTCCTGCGGCATCTGTTAAAAATGCAAACTTCTACTCTGCACCCCCTCCAACCCCAATTCCATTCCAACAGGTTGAGGGAGGAAGTGGCCCAGGAATCTGCATTTTGACATAGCAGGTGGTCCTAATGGAGGGTCCACACCTTGACAACTCCTGTCCTGTGGAGAGCTGGCCTCATTTCAACACGCCAGCGCAAACTAAGCCGCGCCTAAGCACAGGCACTGCCCCGGGTTTGGTCCGCAGACCTCTGCCGGCTTAGCAGGCGTTCCTTGCGTCACCATCTGCTCTTTGAAGAATTCCATCACAAATATTTGAGCATGGCGTCTCCACTCCCAACCCAACGTCCCACTTCCAGCAACCGCTCTGCTGAACGGCAGTCCTGCCTCGGCAGGTGCCGGGGAACCCTGGCCCTAGGCTGACAGCCCCAAGAGCAGACACTGGGTGTCTTGTCACAGCTTACAGGAAGTTACTAACTGCCACAAACAGGCATTTAATAAGTAGACTATAAGTGAGTGCCTGAATGTAACTTTTATCACTTCAATCAATCTCAGTATGTTTACAACCGAGGATATTTTCCTTCTCAAAACCTGGCTGATCTTCCCAGCTTCCTAAGAGAACCACCTTCCATCCAACAAACCTTACGGTTGGTTTAATTGCCACTGTCCTTGAGACTCTGCCACTGTCATTAAGCCATGCTAGGTAGCCAATGCTGTGCTCAACTCTGTGTGTGAGCTGGGTCATGTGACCCTTGCTAACTCGAGATAAGGAGGAATCGCTCTGCCTCCTTCTGCAGATGGCACCAATTACATAAGCCCTATGTGACCTGGGAGGGAGATCAATTTTCATGGCTGCTTTAAAGATGAAGAAACTAATGCACAGAGAGAAGGTAGCCTGCCCAAGGTTGGAAAACTCATCAGAAGTGGAGGTGGGACTCTAACCCAGACCCTGTGTCCAGCCTGTGCCCTTCTCCAAGCACAATGCCTCTCAGGGGAGCACTGACTTATGCCTGATCCCTGGCTGGTTTGCGGCCCGAGTCCTCCCAACAACTCCTCTGGGGCAATCACCCTCACTCTCACCTCTCTCAACCGTGTCTCCAGCTCCAGCAGACGATTCTTGTCGCTGTGGTCTTGGTGGCTGATTTTCTCCAGCTGCTCCTCCAGCTTCCGGTTCTGGGCCTCCAGTTTCCCAGCCTGCGTCTCCAGGTAAAACTTCTGCTGCCTGAGTTCTGAAATCATCTCTTCCTGGGCCTTCCTGGTGGGGGTGGGGAGAGGAACCAAGCAAAAGCACAGTCTCGTCAGAGGTGGGCACGTCCTTGCAGAAGGACAGACAGAAACAGAGTGAGTGATGTGTCTGCTACAATAAGTGGAGCACGGTCATTCCCAGGTTAGCTATGACCTGACCTGGCCTCAGGGTCATTCCCAGGCTAACTCTGTTCTGACCTGGCCGCGAGAGCATGATCCGGGCATGGGGATTAAGTGTGGTCAAGGCAAGGGCAAGAGATCTTTTTTTTTTTTTGGAGTCTGTATGTATAGGAGAGCAGAAAGAGGTCCACTTAGAGTATAAGAGAACCCTAACCACACTTTCAGGTGGACCTACGGGAGGAAAGAGGGACGAGGAGAAAGAATGCTATTTCTTCTTTTCCTCCATGAACCATGCTCATTTTCCACCAGCCCGCTCAAAGCATCAGAAACCAGGATCACTCAAAGACCAAAGAGCAGTCTACCAAGCTGGTTGAAACTAAGATAGCAATGTTTTAGAAGTGCTCTGAAGAGATATTTAAAGAAACAAACCACTCTGGAGATTGTAATTTAAAGATCAAAGTGCTCCTGGAACAATGAAGAGTCCTTGCTAAGCCCCAAACTTCTCCCCCCGGGGGCTAACTTAATAACAGCAAAGTAGATGCCCAGTTGGGCACACACAGATCACCTCTGGCTGATCACAGGAGCAGGTCTGGGAACAAGGTCTGCAGCCTTCCGCAAGCAAACTATAAATAGCCTCATTAGAGACAGCAAAACACTCCATAATCTGACGGCAATTTGAAGCACTTAAGAAAACCCACCTCAAAAGAGAAGACTCTTAGAGTGAGCCCACTTCAGAGAGGGCAGATTACATAAGGATGGGATGAGGGGCTGGGCCGAACTACACAAGTAATTAGATCTGCTCCAGCTCCATCAGAGAGGGGAATGGAGTTTATGCCCAGGAGAGAAGATCAAAGTGTAATCACACAGGCAGTTAGGATTTGAATACTTACATGTTCCTCTGGGTAAAAAGACTGCTGTTTGCAGCAAGCTTATTGGCTTCCGACAGTTCCACAATCCTCTGCTCCAGGGATCTGATCTTGGAATCCATAGCATTGATCATCTGAAACGCAGGGGACCTCTGAAACCTCACCCACAGGCAGTCCCCCCAGCGCAAGAGTAATGTGAGCCATGAGCCAGGGTCTCATCTGAAACGCCCGCAGTCTGACCAGAGGCAACAGGCACTCAACAAGGCTGCACCCGGAGGGTCACAGATCTTAGTGCTCAAATGATGGCACTCAGGTGTTTTACCTAAACGGTGACCACATGTCCCACACTAGCTAAGTGGCTTGCATTAAAAATAGGAAGGATGCCAAAACCGGTTTGGCTCAGTGGTAGAGCGTCAGTCTGTGGACTGAAGGGTCCCAGGGTCCCGGGTTCAATTCCGGTCAAGGGCATGTGCATTGGTTGCGGGCGCATCCCTGGTAGGGGGTGTGCAGGAGGCAGCTGGTTGATGTTTCTCTCTCGTCGACATTTCTAACTCTCTATCTCTCTCCCTTCCTCTCTATAAAATATCAATAAAATATATTTTTTTTAAATAGGAAGGAGGCCCTATTCAGGAACCTGACATTCTGCAAGGAAGCAGGCCTCGTTCAACCCCCATGGCACCTGCATGTCACCTGAGCCTGCAAGAGCCTCTAACTTGAACCTACAAGTTCATACTTATCATCACCCATGAAGCTGTCCTTTCCTAAGTGATACCTTATCACCCAACCACTGCTGTCCGACACTCTTGAACGTTTCCCCAACATAAGGAATGATGAAAACCAGCAAAGGTCGTGGTTAAGAACGCCACCTCTCAGACCCTCCTGCAGAGAGTGCGAGTTTGAAGGCCAACTACAGAAGTGACTAGGACAGTGGGATCGGAGACAACACGCACCCCCAGTGAGCCTCTGAGCAGCAGCCTTCGGAAATGCCTGTTTGTGGATTAGGAGGAGGGATGGACAAAAGAGAGGACACATGAGGGAGACCAAGGGCCACTGGATGTTTCATCAGGGGGGCGTTTTGAAGGACAATGTTCTAGCTGATGACAGAGTAGCTCTTACAGAAGAGTGAAAAGGAGAAATTGGCCATCCTGAGCTGCCACCTCCATTGCTTTAAGAGAAATTTACAGAGAGAACCACCTGTTAGCAACAAATTCCACAGGGAGAAACAGAAAGGAAAACTCATCAGCTGCAATGGAGTCATCTCAGGCGTGTGGTTCCTGGCATGGTTCACAAACCCTCCTGTGAACGCTGGCTCTGCGATTGCTTATACCTACCGCCTTCTGCTCGCTGAGAATTTTGCCTTTCTCATGGGCCTCCTCCTCGTGTCTCTGCATCATATTCTCCAGGCTCTCCTTGTCAGCCAGGTCTTTCTTTATCTGATTGTCCAACACCTATGAGAAACAGAAACAAAGGAAGTTAGTTTCCAGAGCAGCAACGCTGAGGGGGGAAGGCTAAACAAGGGCGCTTGAGTAAGATGGGGAAAGGAGGTGGGAGGGGAAAAGCATTTGCAGAGGACAGCCCTCCAAATTTTGGGACAAATAGAGGGATTGGGAATCTGTTTCCTAGCTGAACTGAGGTTAATAAGTCTTACCATGAAATGATAAGTAACTCACTGACTTGAACTAAGAACTCATTTTAAAATCAGCAGCCAAAAAGATCCAAGAGGTAGATCCAAAATGGAGGTGAACTCCACAGTGAGAGAGAAAATAAGATCTCTCTGCAGGTCTTATCATCTGAATATATTACCTGAGGACAATTTTATCGTAGCCAATGCGCCAGTAGTTTTCAGAATATTGCTTGCTCTTAATTTGCACAAAATGAACCTAGATATCTCTGGGCTCCTGTATGAAGAGACAGGAAGCGGGAGACCGAGGAAGTCCGTGTGACCAAGGCTGATGGTCAGAAACAGCCCCAGGGGCAAGAGGATTTGCCCACCAGGAGTTCCGTAGGTGAAGAGTCAACAAAGAAGAGAGAAAAACCGAATGTCTCGTTCCTCTGATCCAGCCGCGCAAAAAGTCACTGGAAAGAGAAACCTTTCCCAGGGGCAGAACCCATGTGTTCTCGGTGCTGAGAATGCCACTCTAAGCACCTACTGTTCCCGGAGGAAGAATAACACAGTCATGGTGTCACCGTCCGCCAGCTTGATCTAATGTCCCTCAAGCCCTACTGGTCGCCAAAACAAAAAGAGAAAAAGGAAGGGCAAAAAGAGAAACAACATCATAACTTGTCCAAGCCTTTGACCACAACCCTGTGATTCTCATCTGAGAGAATCCACTCTGCTTTTCTGAATGACACCAACTGCATCTGACGCTGGAAGGAATTGGGGTCACAGATGGATTGAAATATGCCTTTCCCACAATGCCTATTGTGAGGGGACCTTCACAGAGCATGGGGACATTATCTCTAAAAAGAGCCAGTCAGCAGGGAAGGGGTCCAGATGACAAAGAAAAGGAAAGAAAGATTTCAAAGAGGGCTTTAAACTAGAACTGACTGATGGGAAAAAATAGAATGAGAGTTGGTGGAGAAGAACAAAAGGTGGAGAACAGGGTCATGGGAAGAGGGAAGAAGCTCAATAGGATAAGTGGCCCATTCTCTTGAATGTCAGAGCATGATTCTAAAATTATGAACAAGAAAGGACAGAATCTAGGGTATGATCATAATTATAACTAAAATGGCCTTATAGAGGTGGGATCAGGAAATACAAAGCAGAATAGGCTAAAGAGAACAGGTTTCCTAAAAATTCCAGGGGGGAGACAGAAGAAAACAGATCTTTCCCTACACAACGTTCTTTCCATCTAGAAGGCAGCAAAGACCATGTAATATCTAGACCAGGTATGCTCTTTTTTATGAGGTGCTAAAGCAACAAAGCACATTTTCGGGGTGCCTTTGCTCAAAAAAAGACCCCAATGTTGGCAGTGATAGAACTCAGCAAGAGGTCGGGTAAGCCAGAAGGAACAAGTCTCAGTCGAGACAGAACATGGCTTTTTGACAGGAAAGTCAATGTAATTGCACAAATCTCAGGATGAATTTTATAAAGGATTATTTCCATCATGCAAAGATGCCAGTCTGGGTGCCAGATTCAAACTAAAATGATGGGTATATAAAGGTTAAAATACACTAAAGTAGGAGGTCACGTTAAAATACTTTAAGGTCACTTATGTGTTATTTTCCTATATTTTTTTTTAAAATAAAAAACAACCAAAAGTAACACCAAGGGTAAAAGAAAGAAGGTGTTGAGGTGGTGAGAGTGATAATGCTGTGTGAGCACAGGCATGTTTGATTCTCCAAAAAAGGACCAGTCACCTCTTTGAAAATACCAACCACATCAGTAACAGCATCACCACAAAAAAATGAAAAGCCTTCTTCAGTTTGATTTGGAAAGAAACAATATTTGAGATATAATGACTAATGTCTGATTCTCTAGAACATAAAAATTGAAGGTTAGGTCCAAAAATCATTAAAAAATTGTGATGCCATTTTAAAAGGAAATAGAGATAGGCAGACATCCATTTCTGATCACCGAATTTATTAATAACAATTGGATTAAAATAATAACTTCAATAATTAAAATAATAATTGAATGTATCATTTTATAT
This sequence comes from Vespertilio murinus, assembly GCA_963924515.1. NCBI lineage: Eukaryota > Metazoa > Chordata > Mammalia > Chiroptera > Vespertilionidae > Vespertilio > Vespertilio murinus. Next base: position 4,002,897 of record OZ004720.1, on the reverse strand, counting down.
GGTGGATAAGATTATTTAGGCTACTTTTTCTACAGGGAATGACTTTAAATGCTAAATGAAATATAGAAAACATTTTCCCAAAAGCACGTAAAAGTGAAAGCAGAAACCCAGAAAGGTAAAATCGGTACAAAGGACTTTTTAACTTGAGGTATTTGCTAAACCAAATCAGACTTTCATTGTTAAGAATTTCAAAGGTTAAGAAGGTAGACAAGTCAAAACCCATGACCATCCCACAAGGTGAGCACACATTTTCATTGAAGATCTCATAGAATTCCCATTAATGATTTCCTAAAGAAATGAGCATCTTACCAAGCACACAAGGAGACAGGCACTATATGAAAAAGAAACAAGAGAAACAACAAAACAGAAAAAGACCTTCAGATACTTCAGATATTGGAATTATCAGACACAGATCATAAAACAAATTTGCTTAATGCAATTAAAAAACAAAAGACAAGCTTAGAAATGAATGAATGAAATAGGAAAATTATTGTCTTTAAAAAATCTAGGAAACTTGGGAAATAACTAAATAGAATGTCTAGAAACAAACAAACAAAAAATACAGTAACTGAAATTTTAAACTCAGTGGGTAGGTTTAACAGCAGATTATACAGGTAAGAACTAGTAAAATGGAAAATCTGTCAGACCTTGCCCAGAATGGAGCACTAACAGATAAAGAAATGGAAAATATAGACAAAGGGGAGACTGGAGGTTATTTAACACATGCCTAATCAAATTCTCAAAGGAAAAGGAAGAAGAGAAGGGGAAAGAGATAATATTTAGTACATTTCAAGCAGGATACATAAAAATAAATCTGCACCTAGACACATAGCAGTTAAGCTTCAGAAAATTAAAGACAAAGCAAAATTTTTAAAGAGTCAAAAGGGGAAAACAATCAATTAGTTTCAAAGACAGCAACAGTTAGATTGACAGCTGACTTCTCAATAACAGTAATAAAACCCAAAAGTCAATGGAATGATAATTGCCAACCTAGTATTTATAGCCAGGCAAAATACCTTTCAAGAATGAAACTGAAGTAAAGACTTTTTCAGACAAACAGAACAGAGAGCTTGTCACCAGCAGAACTTCAACAAAGAATATCCTCAAGGATACACTTTACACTTGTTGGATGGATCACTTCATAAATTATATGTCTAACCACCATGCTTACACCTGAAACTAATATAATATTGAATGTCAATTGTAATTGAAAAATTTAAAAACTTGTTTTTGAGGATATGCTTTAAACAAACCAAAAAAGGTTCACAGGAAGGCACTAAAAACAAGGAATGTGGTAAATCTATTTAAATCAAAATCATCATGGACTGAATGAGAGTGGGTCAAAAATACTTTAAAATTAAAATTGAGATACAAAATGACTAAATTTTTGAAGCTTTAATATCCATGCCCCTACATGGACAATACACCAATACACAGTGGCCTGAAGACCGTGTTTAATCCCAGACAGTCCTTTGGTCAAGCAAGAACTGGCCCAAAGTGCCCAGGAAGAATTCCCCAAAGTGCCCAGGATGAAGGCCAGGGAAGACCAGAAAGTGTCTTTACTTTAATTTTTTCCTCGTAGTGCTGCTCCTTCTGTTTCAGGTGGACCTCCAGGTGCTGGGCTGAGATCTGGGCCTCCCGGTGCTTCTCCTCCAGCTCCTGGACACAAAAGAACAGACAGTCAGGTGTGCAAAGGGCCGGCCATAGCCAGTGTGCTAGCTATTCACAGGAAGCATGACTGTGGCACAGGTATCACAGGCAACAGGCATCTGTTCCTTCATCACTAGCCCTAGGGCTCTTGGGAAGGAAATCACCACCAAGCCTTGGCCCTGGGCTTCCCAAGTCCAAGTATACACACACATATACACACACAGCAGGGGGGCAGGATCAGAAATCTGTCAGTGTGACAGGCCAAACAAAGGCAGCTCTTCATATCTGCATAGAGAAATAAGAGTAACAAGGCAACACTTGAACGTTTAGTACAGCGCAAAGCCCCTGACCACTATCTTGAGCTTCAGGCCATTTTCACTGCTCTGACAGCCTTAAATGAGAAAAGTAATTTTAATTTATTTTAAATTTACAGTTAATTTATTATGATAAAAAAATATTTTGTATTTTTTCTCATTAACAAAGTGATTGCTCAAGAACCCTAGCTGAGAAGGAAAACTCAAGTTACAACTGAAACACTTCGAGTTTTGAATGCTTATTTCAACTGAGTGGTATGCAGAATATGAGAATGGAGACATTCATATGACCTAATGTGTATATCAGTGATTTCCAACCTTTTCCATCTCATGACACACATACACTAACTACTAAAATGCTTTGGCACACCAAAAAATATATATTTTGCCGATCTGACAAAAAAAATAGGTGTAATTTTGATTCATTCACATCAGAGAGCTATTGTTGTGTTGGCTGTTGTCACTTTTTTATTTGACATTCTAAAGGAAAAGAGGGCAGTGCCCCTGACTAAGCAGTCCAGTATTGCATGTTTTAAAAATTCTTGCAGCACACCAGTTGAAAATCGCTGGTTTATGTGATACAAGCCAATGGTAACAAAGCAGAACATAAAACATACTGATAATAATGACATAAATATGTACACATATATGTTACTGATAAAAGAGAAGTTGGAGTAATGTCAATAACACAAATTTAATGTTCTCTGCATTCTTTTATTAAATATTCTACTTTTATTTTTTTTATTCTATTTTTTTTTTAATTGATATTTTACAGAGAGGAAGGGAGAGAGATAGAGAGCTAGAAACGTCGATGAGAGAGAAACATCGACCAGCTGCCTCTTGCACACCCCCTACCGGGGATGTGCCGGCAGCCAAGGTACATGAGACCAGAATCGAACCTGGGACCTTTCAGTCCACAGACCGACGCTCTACCACTGAGCCAAACCGGTTTCGGCTAAATATTCTACTTTTAAACAAACTTGTAATTCATTTGAAAATTATACCAATTCACTTGCCAATGTATTATAAACTGATTTGTGAAAGGCAGCATTCAATTCACTGAAACATTCTCAAAATGCAGATATCATGTCCGCATCTACATTGTCTTATGAATCTAGACCCATTAGTTCATTACTAATATAAAAAGTTATTACTCCAAAACTAAGATAACAAAAACAAACAAAAAGTTATTAGTTATTACTCCAAGTTTTCATCTTTTGACACTATTATGACTTTTTTATTAAGTGGGAAGTAATTATGAGAATTTTGAAGAATGAAGAAATTATACAGGATATGTTCAAAAAATGGAGGAAAATACTTCCAAATTCGCATGCACATAAAATGTTACTGATCAAACTATTGAAATTCTAAAGTCTCCGAAACCGGTTTGGCTCAGTGGATAGAGCGTCGGTCTGCGGACTCAAGGGTCCCAGGTTCGATTCCGGTCAAGGGCATGTGCCTTGGTTGCGGGCACATCCCCAGTAGGGGGTGTGCAGGAGGCAGCTGGTCAATGTTTCTCTCTCATCGATGTTTCTGACTCTCTATCCCTCTCCCTTCCTCTCTGTAAAATATCAATAAAATATTTTTTTTTAAAGAAAAAGAAAGAAAGAAATTCTAAAGTCTATACGCATTGGCTTTGCTTTGGAGCCAGTGAAGTTTTAAGGCCAGGTACACAAAACCTGCTGCAATCTAGCAGATATGATCTTGAAAAGTTGAATATAAACAGAATTTTAATTAATAAAAAACATAATTTAAGGGCTTGATGTGTACTAAAGGATCCTCTGCAAAGACTTTGCTATACAATGAGATCCCCAATTATCTGTGTTGAAAGTTCCTATCAGATGGCAAATATTTTAAAGCAGAAGACATTTTGGGAGCTTCATCCTTAGATAACAGTATGAAAGACCACCTCTGCCCATGTCTTAGATACATAAGCACAGGGTTCTTGAGCAAAAGGCACCTTCCAATAAATGAAGTCACAGCCACAGAGGAACTTGGGCAGGTGGCAACATACATTCAAACAAAGAAATATGCTTACTTTTTCTTTATGTTATAAATAACTTGATAATCTTCTTTTGTTAGTTTCAGTCCTCATAAGATAGCACCGGAATGGAAATCTGAATCTAAAGCAGGTTAAAAACTCAGATACCTGAGACTGGCAACTTTAAGACCAAATTTCTGGTCTATATATGAATGGGAGTTTACGACATATAATCGAAGAATATGAAGCTCTATTCTCCTACATGTTAATTGCAAATGACCTCTGGAAAAGCAGATATGCTAAAATCTGATATCTTGGCAGTTTGGCATTTTTTGTTGTTGTTGTCATTTTTTAAAACATTATCTTTTCTATATGTATTGGATCAAACGCTTCAGTCCTGTTACGTAAACACTGTTGTTCGCTGCTATATTTCCAGCTCCTAGAACAGTGCCTGGCACATAGTAGAAGCTCATTAAATATTTGTTGAATGAATGAATGAACACATCACCAGGAAACAGAGAAACACTTTGCGACCACAAGAGACTTAACCACTTCATTTGCACAAAGCAAGGGATAGTGGTGAGGGATCTCGGTGGGGCCTAATTTTACTCACAATAAAACTCACACACTTGACAATTGCCAAGAGAAACTCTGATGACGGAAAAAGAGAACGGAAAGGGTAGAATAACAGTCACATTTGCCTTTGCGTACAGACGTATACATAGAGACTGTGTGCCCAAGCAAAACAATCGAACCAATTTCTCTTTCAGCTGTTTGCTCAAGAGCATCCATACGCTCGTGACTATATACAAACATAGAAATGCAAAGTCTTAAAGGGTGTTTCTTTAAAAAAATATTAAGTGTAGGCCTATAAGTTGGCTAATCTTGAGTTCATATATGACTCATTTCCCAGAAGTGACGCAGAGAGAGAGAGAGAAAGAGAGAAGTGACCCGCTCACCACCTCGCCTCCTCGTGGCAGAGAGAAACAGCTGGCTACTCCGGAGTCGCTTCTGGGGCGGAGGAGGAAGGAGCTATGAACAGACTCCGCGTCATCACTAAGTGGCATCAAACTCCTGGCTTTGGGACTGAGATCCAAGGAGAGTCCTTCAATAGTTCCCTGTGTCCCGCCCTGGCAGGCAAAACTTGAACCCATCTGCAAATACTGCCCGAGCCTTCCTGATTAAAGTTAAATTGGTCACCAGAACTGAAAACAGAATCGTGATTACAAAGCTAAAAAAAAATGACTTGCTACATCTAAGGAAATTGAAAAATAACAATAAGAACCAACTGTGGCAGAGAGAGTGAGTGGGTGAACATTGCTATGACAAATACTACTCTGAGAAAAACAATTCTGCATGACTAATTATTTTCTTCTCCAAAAACAAGAATCTGGGCTTTGGTCTTAAAGGTCTAAAGCCCTCCAGTTTTTAAAATTGGCAATGCAAAGTTAACGGCCATACAAAACCCTGCTCATAGGAAGGAAATGCTCCTGAGAAATCTATGGGAAATAACAGAGTATGCAAATTCATCATTTAAAATGCCAGGCAGTAGCAAACAGAGCAAAAATAAAAATGTTTACGGATCTGTTACCAGTGCTGAAATGTCCACAGTGTGATTATTCATTCTGTTCTCTGATGCGGTGTTCACTGAAATCGCTTCTCTTAGTTCACCTGCTGGGCGATGCCTCCCCTCTGACGGCACTTAATGCTTCTTTTACCCCCTTCCCTTGCAGCCTCTACCCTGTTATCTTTTAACTTTTCAACTTTGGTTCCTGCTCACCAGAATTTTATCAGCCATCTGCTGGATCTGTTGGGATTTTGTCTGGATGTCATCCTTCAGTCTGTTTTCTCTACGCTCCATGGTCTCTAGCCTCTTTACCTTGTTCTCCAGAGAATGGCGACGTTCCTGTAGATCGTGAATCAGAGAGTTTTAATGGGGTAACCGCTACGGGCATAACGCCTGCACTTGAGGCGGGAAGAGAAGTCTCAGGCACCCGCACCAACAGCGAAGAAAATAAAGACTCTAGAATTCAAGTACTTGGTTGTGAAGGTTATAGGAGTGCATTCATTCATTCAAATATTTACCAAGCACCTACTATCTGCAGAAATACCACACTAGGCATCACGGAAAATACAGAGAGAAAGCCGACATAACTCCTGCCCTTGCAAAAGGTAAAACAAACACAGGTAAACAGAACGTAGGTTAAGAGGGGAAGAGCCATCAAGCAAACAGGTACAGAGTGCTGCGGAAGGCTGGAGGCAGGAACGGGGACTTTTTACCCAACAGGCGAGGGGAAGAGTCACAGAGACGCGAGTTCTGGAACAGTCTGGGACATGGGGAGGGCAGAAGAGGAGGATGGAAGGCCTCTCAGACAAAGGCAGGCGTGTTAGCAGAAACATGGAGGTGGTCAAGAGCGGAGTTAGGCCCCAGCCGAAGCCCGGAACAGCCACATCTCAAGACGTGCCATGGGGAAGAGCAGGAGAAAAGGTAAAATTCACAAAGGTGGGTCAAACAGTTGCGAATGTCATGTACCAGGCTCAGGACTGCGCGTAAGATATATGGAAGTCCTGAAAGCTTTGGGATGGGGTAGGGGTTGTTGATGAGCCTTCTTCTGAGTCCACGAGTCTTACTATACGAGCTAGCTGGGAGGAAGGAAAGATTGGAAGCAAAAGGCAATAAAAATCACTACTGCCCAGCTAAGAGGAAGAGGAGCTGGTCTGTGAGGAGGCTGACAGAATGGCAGGCAGGGGATGGACGGGGCAGGGGGCTGCAGAGATAGGACTGGGTAGCTCACTGAGTGGCAGGGCCCACGGGTCCATGGAGAAGCAGATACAATGCCAAGGTTTTAAGCCTGGAGTGACTAGATGAATGACGCCACCTGCCCTGACCACCAGGAGGAAAATAAGAAGGGAACTCAGTTCGTGGGGGAAGACCCTGAGTTCATTCTAGATTTAATGCACTATTAATACCCAGTCCAGATGGGAAATTGTGGGAAATACTGCCTGGAACATGGGTGAGGATGGCCCCAGAGACACCAGCAAGCAGGATCATGCCAGCACGGGGGAAGGAAGGCAGAAGGCCCAGCACCAGGGCATGGTCAAATCAGCTGTGGCACATCCCTTCTGCAGAGCAACCACCAAGGAGCTAGGGGAGACAGACGGGAGGAAAGGGGAAGTGTCACTTTTTATTCTATGTTCAGCAGTGTTTTAAGTTTTTGACAATGAGAAGACACTCGTGTGTTAACTATATAATTATTTAAACGATTTCAACAACAACAACAACAAAGAATTTGAGAGAGAGAAGACACCCAGAAATACAGATCTGGGAAGTCATTGACACACAGGAAATAGCTGAAGCCTTGAAAATCAATATTATTATCACTGTGGGGGAAAAGGCAAGGAAAAACAAGGATCCAGAGAGAAGAGAAGAAAAACTCGGGATGGCGTACAGTCTGCCTGTATAAATACAAACAAACCCTCCCGGGTGAGTGAGCAGGTCAGAGGAAAACAGAAAGGAAAAGCTTTCATCAAAACATCTTTCTACTTGAAGCTGCTGCGACAAATCTTTCTTCCCCTTTGGGAAAACATTTCCAAGCCTCTCAGGTTTCAAAAATATTTGCGGAAGGAAAGCAGTTTGGTCAGACACGAGCAAGCGGTGGCTTTGCGGTTCCTCTCCCTCGGCACAGCCAGAGGCTGGTCACTGTCTCTCCCGCGTGGCCACGCCAGGGCCCGGGTCCGCTCGCCAGGGGCTGGCAGTGCCCTGCTCACCTCGGCTTCCACCAGCTTCTTTTTTATGCCTTCGGAAGAGTCCTCGCGGTTCTGCAGCTTCTCCAGCTCGCGCTCGGCTCGCTCCTTTGCCTGGCGGATGTTCTGCAGCAGCTCGGTGGCCTCTGTGCTGGCTTTCACGGCCTACCAGGGAAGAGGGAACAGGAGGTGGATGGCCACGTTTATCCCGCTTTCTAAATGGGGAAAACCAGGGACGCTGGTAGGATGTCCATTTTAAAAAAACATATAAACCTTCATTTTATTATGAAGTTTGTCTAATTCTAAGATGCACATGCATATTTTTTTTAACGTTGCTAAATTTGGAATGCATCCTACAATGAAAATTGACAGCATTTTTTTCCGTCTTGGGGTATGTGAGGTATATCTGATCATCATTATCGCCTTAGATTCAATGCAATGTAGCCAGTGTAAACACACAAGTCTAGAAGGACTTCTCTACCCAGATAATAATGTATTTACCTCAAAGCATTAATTTTCTCCTCATTTAATTATCTCACTTTCTAATTTTCCTATAGAGAATTTGTACTACCTTTACAAGCAAAAAAGATAAAAACAGTAATTTCAACTAGTTTTCAAAGGGCACAAGAAACATAGTGTTCATGGTAATTCTCCAATCCACGTGTTGTTTTTTTAAATAACACATTTTGAAGTTAATTTTTATATGGTTCTTCGTTATACTTCTGCTCTTATAGCATCATTGTTTAAGAGACAAACAACCTCACACTTAGTTGCTTTATATTAAAATTTTTAAAAGTAGAAACTCAAAATTTAAAAGTGGAAACTGCAAGAAAACTCCAGCTTCGAGACCAGCACTGTCCACATGGAAGCCATTTGCCACATGTGGCCACGGGGCCTTGAAAGTGGCTGGTAAGACTGAAAATTACATTCCTTTTTTTTAAATATATTTTTATTGATTTCAGAAAGAGGAAGACAGAAACATCAATGATAAGAGAGAATCATTGATCAGCTTCTCTCTGCACGCCCCCCACATGCCAGGCTGCCGCAGCCTGGCATGTGCCCTTGGCTGGAACCAAACCTGGGACCCTTCAGTCTGCAGGCCAATGCTCTATCCACTGAGCCAAATTAGCTAGGGCGCGAACTCCATTCTTCCTTTAAGTTCAATACATTTAAAAACTGAAATGGTATAAATGTCTTAATATTGACATGCTAGCATGATATATTGACGATGCTACCATGACATATTCTAAATGAACTATACTATTCAAATAATTCTACCTGCTTCTTTTTGTTTTGTTTTTCCCTAATAAGCCTACTAGAAAATTTTAAATTACATCTGTGGCTGATATTCGGGGCTCGCATCACACTTCTTTTGGAGAGCACGGTTCTCGATGAAAACAGGATTGCTTACACAAGTACTAGCTAAAAGGGAGTAAGACTTTCATTAGTGGCAAGAAGGGCAGCAATGAATAAACAAAACGTGGGAGATACAGACAATGGGATATCACGCAGCCCCGAGGAAGGAAATCCTGTCACATGCCACAAAGTCGCTGAAACTCAAGGACATTATGCTAAGTGAAATAAGCCCGTCACAAAGGACACATGCTGTGTTTCTCTGCTCATATGAAGTACCTAAAGCTGTCAAGGCTGTCCTAGCAGAAACACAAAATGAAAAGGTGGCTCCCAAGGGCCTGGGGCTTTCAGGGGAGGGGGATTCATGGTCGAAGGTAGAGAGTTCCAGTGTTGCAAGATGGACAAGTTCCAGCGCTCCATTGTACAACCATGGGAATGTGCCTAACACTACTGGACTATACACTTAAATTGGTTGCGATGGGAATTTTAATGTTGTGTTTTTTACCACAATTTTTTTTAAAAATGAAGTAAGAAGAAGTTCTGCTACACTAAACCAATAAACACATCCACAAGGCATGTCTCAGAACCACATTCACTCTGGCCCTTTTGTTAGTATTTCCAGGGTTCAACCAGCACAAACTTTTCCTCCCACTCTGCCCAGAAGATGCTTCCTGGGCTCCAGGAAGTTTTCCCTCCACGTTCCAGTGCACAGCCTGCGGCCCACAGAGCTCTCACTGAAAGCAGCCTGGGTCATGAACAACACATGCTTCCCTTACAAACGTGCCAAACGGGGAGCCTGCCCCGAAGGGAGAGAAGATGGCTCCCTAGGTCTGTCACAGTATAATTAGAAATTTTTCTTGAGATTCTCACACAGCTTGGTTTTCAAAAATAAACACTGCTGACACATCTCAAAAGAAAAAGTATATTCAGAACTCATATTTTCAGGTAATAGCTCACTCCCCCCTGCATTTTCCCCTGCGCTGGGTGACTAAATCTGTTTCTTTCATTTTTTTATGCCCAGGAGGAGGCAGGGTAAAGAATTTGGAAGGGGGGGTTTGTGGCGGGGAGGCTCCCAAGAAAATCCCCTCAGGCTTACCTTTTCTAGCTTTTCTTGGAGCTCTTGAATTTTGAGCTGCTGCTCAGCATTGATCTATAATTAAAATCCCAGGAAATAAAGCAAAAGGCAAATCAGTATTAAGGTCTTGCTACATTTACTGCAGTCCTATTTTCTTGAGGTTTCTGTGGGATCTCTTTGTTGTGTTTCCCTGTGCCTACTAATGGAGAGGAAAAGCAAGTGGCCTATCAGAAAAGACCGAATGTCACAAAGCAAACCTCCACAGGGACTATTCCTCTAAAACCACCAGCATACAAAATGGCAAAAAGAGAATCAAAGCTGCCCAGTGCCTTAAAGGCAAAGAGAATTTTCACACGTATTTTACTTAGGGTCTGGGTTTTTTTGTTACTATGAGCAGACATGACAAAAAAACAAAACAAAACAAAAAAAAACGTCTTTTATCCCTTTAGAACCACAGCTGAAGCTAAAAGTGGTCACCCAGAGGTTGACCATCAAAATAAACCTGGAAGAAAGTTCTCTATTCATTATGAGTACTCTTTCCAATGACTGGCCACTGACAGTAACCTCTAAAAGATTATCTACCAAAACAGCAACATCAATCATGGAAAATACCTTCTCCAGTTGGGAATATTCTCCCACTTCAGGCTTCCCTTGATCCTTCGCCTGTAATTTAAAAGATATGACATAACAGGGAGTCTCAGGAATATAAAGTCTTACAGACAACACTACCTCTGTACTTTCTTAAGTCTCTGGGATCAAAGTGATGATGATGATGATAATGATGATGATGATGACAATGACGACGATGACAAAATAAGTTATCGTCTGTAAAAACCAGGACTTCCCAAGATATCCCATATTTCCTAAATGCAGACTCATCAGGCTAGCGCTCCCGTTATTCTTGCTAGATCATTCATGACTCTACCCCAACCCCCTCCTGGTGGGGGGCGGCTACCTTCAGCAGCTTATGCTGAGATTCTGATGCTTTCCGCTTGAACTCTTCAGCGGCCAGCCTGGACTCTCTCAGCTCCGACTCATAGAGGTCACTCCGTCTTCTTGCCGAAACCAGGTCCTCTTCCAACTGGTTCATCATTAACCTCATTTCTTCCACTTGAGCCTGGTACTCCTAAAGGGCGGACCGTGGAAGAAAGGTGAACTTGAGAACTACTAAAAGAAAAGACAGGCAGTGAAGATGTACAGACATTGGCCCCAGAGGGAAGACAAAAACTGGAGAGAGATTGGCAGAGAACAGACCTAGAGAGAAGGTGAACAGACAGATGGGCAACGGGGAGAAACATGGGAGGGTGAGGACGGAGAAGAGAGTATTAAATCTTTAAACTGAATTAAAGTGGAACAGGGATCACTATTAACACCATTTGGAACACCTGTGCCTACAATAAGATCCTTTGAGCAAATAATACCACAAGCAAGCACAGACCCTTCGGGCATCTGCAACACAGAAGAGCGGAAAGGGATGTTCTTTAAACAACCGGGACAAACTGCTTATGTGTAGCTTTCTTCCAAGGGGAATCGTTCCTATAGATTTGTCCTTTAGCAGTCATGTGCTCCTAACATAATTAGATATGGTACTAGTTTTAAAATTAACCTTTCAGATTGCACAAGAGGGTAATTGGAAATCTCAGTGGAAAGAATCTTGGAAGGTGAAACTCATCATGTCAGTTTCTCACCATTAATTTTTCTGGGCCCAAACTGAATGAGGAACTTAACATTGCTCTTGAAACACAAGTCACCCTGAAATTTGCAAGAGTCAGAAAACACTGGCTCCGGTCAGGATAACTTGTGAGAGAGATTCCAAAGAAAGAATCATCTTGTTCCCTCTAACAAACCCTTTCAAGTGATCCAGACAGCCTGACCTTTTTCAAAATGCATTTCTAAAATCAAAACAGAACATTTGAATTGAGGCTTTTCAAAATTGGATTTACCACATGAAATGGGCAATATTGAAAACTTTTGGCCAAAGTATGAAAATCATCTTTATTAGCAAAATCAAAACTTTTATATATAAGAAAATCCAAGATGCCTTAGGGTGAGGTTAGGCAGGATATAAAATGAAAGAACAAGGAATTGAATCGAGATTGTCTTTGACATTCACTATATACAGAGAACATCTCTAAGATATATTCTCCCAAGCAATAATTGAAGAGGTATCAATTGAGCAAGGACATGTGTGTGTTTTAAATAATAAGGTATAAAGTAGACCTCCCAGCCTATTTTATTGGCAATCTCCCTAGTGCACACTAACATAAGGTGATGTCCTTATGAAAATTGGGTAGCCCTCATGCGAGCACACCTCTATATCATTGGTAGAAGGGAAATGAAAAAAAGCAAGCCCTGAGTGAAGCAGTCTCATTTCACTTTACCAAAACTATACTGTCACTGAAGGTCAAGCCTAGAAGTCATGGGGCACCAGGTTTCTGCGTGGTGCACCCCAAGTGGGTGACATGGAGTTATATAGCCAAAGGCCTTTATAACCTGCTCACAATTATCTGAACTCACAGAATGGAACATGAGCCGATTATGTAAAATGATACATTTTCCCTTGGGTTTTTCCAGACCCTTGGATGCATTCTATTATCATCCAATGCTTGGATGCATTCTATTATCATGGTACAGGAAGTACTGTGTCTTCCTGGACCCTCTTCTCCCAAAATAGTAGTAATACCGTGTTTCCCCGAAAATAAGACATCCTCCAAAAATAAGACCTACTTCATGGAAATATAATGCATCCCTTAAAAATAAGACCTAGCGCATCTTTGGGAGCAAAAATTAATATAAGACGCTGTCTTATTTTCGGGGAAACAGGGTAATAATAATAATTTAAAATTATATTTTATTACTGTGTTCATATAAAGACAAAAACATGATTATCTATGAAAAGTTTCTTTGCCTAAAAGCTCAATTTTTTCTCTTCTAAATAAAAAATTTAAATATTTTATGGGCAACTATAAATACCGTCAGTCCTTCCCTACAGTCACAAACACCAGTCTGTGGAGGAAGCTGAGTTGGGAGAAAATCTTGAGCATCTTATCCCCAAGCTCCATTTTCTTTTCTTTTTTTGTGAATCCTCACCCGAGGATATTTTTCCATCAATTTTTAGAGAGTGGAAGGGAGGAGGAGGAGGAGACAGAGAGAGAGAGAAACATAAATGTGAGAGAAACACATCGATTAGTTGCCTCCCATATACACCCTGACCAGGGTCAGGGATCATGTCTGCAACTAGGTCTGTGGCCTCGACCAGAATCGGACCTAGGGCCCAAGCTCCCTTTTCTTCCTTGAACTTGTTAGTGAGGAAGAAATGTAACGTTTGTGTTTTGTGGACAGCAACCACTGAGGAGCTGTTCATCCCCGCAATGTCTCTTTCCTGAGCTGTCAGCACCCCCCCGGGGGGGGGGGGGGGTGGCGGGAGAGGCAAGAATCAGGCAACCTCTCCATCAGCTCTCTGAGCTCTTGGGGCACCCTGCCTGCTCAAGCATCAACGAGAATTCTACCTCATTTGTTGAGCCGCTGTTATTATGCTGCAGACTTCACGGCAATCTCATCAATCCAACAGCTACTGTGTGCTGCGGGGAGAACCTGAGGGGAGGTCAGCAGGTCTGTCTCCGCGGGCAGCGGAGAGCAGTGCTGTCTCCGCCGGGCTGGCCTGCAGGAGGGAGCTGAGCGGGAGCAGAATGGGGGCACGGGCAACACCGGAGGCCTAAGGTAAGTGTTCCCGAGGGAGCTGCAGAATTTTGTGGGAAGGAAGTCAGACGAGCTCCTATTCAGTGAGAAGCAGCTCCCGTGTTTCCTGAGCTTCTGCTTCCCTTCCTGAGGCGAGGGCAACGGCGAGGGGTCAGCAACTGCTGGTAAAGGTGCATGAATCAAACCATCACGGGAGACTCGGGTGTTATTTTAAACCAAGTCCAAATACTCTATAGGGGGTGGCTAGGTAGAAGCAAAATATTAAAAAATAAAGGGCCGTACAGAAATTAGCTTTTAAGAAAAAGAGGAGGGGGAAACTGCCAAACCTGAGAGGAACCACAGTGCTGCGAACCAATTACTAGGAGTTTGCTGAAAGCAGGAAGTGCCTTCCTTTTTTGGCCAATCCTCACCCAAGGATATTTTTCCATTGATTTTTTAGAGAGAATGGAAGAGAGGATGAGAGACAGAGAGAAACATCAATGAGAGAGAGACACATCAACGGGTTGCCTCCCACATGTGCTCCTATCAGGGCCAGAGCTTGCAACTGAGGTATGCCCTTGACCAGAATCGAACCCAGGACCCTTCAGTCCACAGGCCGACACTCTATCCACTGAGCCAAACCGGCCAGGGCATGTTCCTGGACTACAAACATCCTCCTCTCACAAAACTTTACAAAAGTCTCTTTAATAAACCCTTCTTCTGGTGAGAAGTAAAATCAGAAACCGAGAAGTGTTCTTCCTCCTCCGGAACTTTTAGCAGTCATTAAATCTAAAACTCCACATCTTGCCAACTGTGATATGGATCACAAAAGACATTGCTTTGAACTCAATCACCTTTCAAAATGTTCTGTTAATTCTGTTTCTGTGGAAGTTCATGGACACCAGCTGCTCCCTCTGGTGGCCAAATATAGCTTTAATTTCCCCAGGATGTCAACCAAGAGCAAATTTCCAAACACATTGCACTAATGGGAGAAAAAGAATCCAACCTCCGGAAACTTTCAGGATGAGAAACCATGTTGATAAAAGGGGCAATGAGTCACCTGTCAAAGCAGGTCTTTCAAACTGAGCGGCCTGGAAAAGCTCTAAGATTAGCAGCGTTCAGACATCTGCTAACCAGATTGCTCCGTTTCCTGTGCGTATTTACTTACAACATTTTTATCAAGCAAGAGGATAGTAACCAATCATTTTTAAATATTAAGGTGATGGATTATACCACCACCACCCCCCAACAATCATTCTTTCTTTAAAGAAGAGTGAATGGGTCTGATCATTTGCAGAAGTTTCTTATATTTAGCACCACCCAGATGGCCACGTTGGTGCTACCCAGAGACAAAAATGTTCATTTCCATCAGTGTTTACATCGGGCTTTCTGAAGTGAATGAGAGTTGCCTGGCAGCTGATAATTCAGCTCTCCAATTGCTCATTACCCTCTCTTCATGGAAGTTTCTATTTACAGTTTCTTCAAAGGACAGAAAAATCTATGCTAAAAAGGAAACAATGAAGCAAAATAAAAAAAGTGAACAATCTCCAAAGAAAACCCTTTTTGAAAGGAGGGTGGGGGGAGAGTGGGCTTTTTAAAGTTCTCGGTGCTCTTTTCTGAACACACATGATGGATGGAGCTTTCCGCACCCAGATTTGCTGTGTTAAATCTCACCCAGTCCTACCGCTTCTTCTTGACTATTTCTTTACATTTTACTTATATAGTAAGTTTTACTGACTATGAATTATCCTGGCTTCTCTCAAAAACTTAAAGGTGAAACTGAAAAACTATAAAAACCTTAATTTTTTTTTTAGTGATCAAAAGCAGAGGTCCGCACACTCTTCCTGAGAGGCTAGCTCGGAAGCGATTCCAGCTCTGCAGGCCAGGGGGTCTCTGTGCCCGCTCCCTCCGCCCCGGGGGCAGGAGTAACGGTTATGGGTAAGGCGTCGGGATGAGCGTGGCCGTCCACGAAACCTTACCTATGGGCACCCAACTCCGACTTCCACGTACTCTGCATGTGCCGTGACATATTCCTCTTCTTTTTGTTTTCCCCACAAGTATTTACAAATGCAAAAGGCATTCCTGCTTATGGTCACGGAAACCAGGGGGTGGGCCAGGTTTGCCCCAGAGGCCACAGCTGTCCTGCCCGTGCTCTAAGCCACAACTCTTAATAGAAAAGAGCAGCCATTATGGGCACAGATTTCAAAGGAGCTACAACCAAGCGCTCCACAGTTTATGTAAATATGGGCTAGGTGAAGTTTCCAAATGGCCTACATGCCTCGCGATTTCTCTTTCCTTCTCTCCGCCTCTCAAACACCCTCTCCTGAAATGAGGCCCCCGCCGCCACCCTGCTCCCGGGCAGGCAGTCATACCTGCTCTTTGATTTCTTGGAGCTTCCGGCTCTGCTCTCTGATATCATGGAGAAGCTGCAGTGCTTTGTCATCCTCCTGGGACACCTCCATCCGTGCTTGCTCCAAACTTCGCTTTAAGCTCTGCAGAAAGCAAGAATTTTAATAGGGAGGCCCTGTGGAGCCTGCTCTGTTTGAAAAGATTCATTAAGGGAGCTGCGAGCTGCTTCGTAGACACCAAGACGATTTCAGGTGAGGGACCCAAGTCGACAACTTCCAGTTGGTTGCTGATTCCAGTTTCCATCCTGTAAAGACCCCTGGGTTCAAGAAAGATCATCTCAACCCTGTGACCGTATGATCCAGACTGAAGCCACAGCAAGCTGTCTCCTACCGCCATCTTCCCGTCTTAGCACATATTTACTTGCATGTTTAGGACTAAACACTAATCAGATCCCGTAGCTGTTAGAACCACCACTAGAACAATCCACAGTCTTTTCTGTGGTATCAGTTATTCAAGGGCTTGCTAGTATATAACTCTTTCAAAGTAGCAAACACTTCATGCTCTGCCCTATTGTCCCTTGAGACTCCAAGCAGTCTATTTCCAACTCCTGGCTTATGCCTCCTGCATCCCTTTCATCCATAAGGTTCCCTCAGTGCTTCGGTGGCACTGAAATATATATCTGAAACACAGAGCTGAATAACTTCACCCACCACTGAAAGGCAGCCAGCTCTGGAATGGAAACATAGCAGTTACTCTTAATTAGCCACGTCCTATAGCTCTCTCCCTCATCAAAGAAGTGGGGGGGAAGAAACTTGAAAAATGTGTGATTCCATTTTTTAAGACTGTTTAGTTGGGCACATTAAAAAACACACACCTGGATGAAAAATTTAACGAGACAATGGAGAAGACAGTCTACTCTTGTGATGGAAAGAAAAAAAAAAGCCACATGGTAAATAATGACAGAGGGTCTGGGTTTTAAAGGCTGAGTTTTTCTTATTGCTACGCCAGTTGCAGGCAATGAAAAATTGATTTCAGGCAAGATTCAAAAGACATTTATTTTCTTGTGCTTATTTGCGAGTTTGGTTCCCGAGGCTGGTCGTGTCAGACTTGTGTAGGTTTAGACCGGAGAGGTTGGGATGGGTGAAGTCCTGACCTCGGTGACTTGCTGCAATGCTGACTACGCCCATCTCCAAGCTCTGCGGCCTGCCGGGACTTTCCGGGGTCCAGCCTCATTTCTCTCCGGGACCTGTCACCAGGCTCACGCTACTCTGCAAATCACAGTTCTTGCTTTTGTAAGCTCCCTTTCTCTACTCTCTGCCATTGGCTGTGATGTGCCTCATGGAGCTGTCATGAAACAGGATGAGACACACACAACAGGAAGTGCCACCTCCACGGGAAGGGGACTTGGGAAAGGCTCACACTGCATTCTGTGATGTAGGTGGCAAGGTCCTGCTCCAGGAGGGATCTCTGAGTCTCAGAGGCCTTCAGCTCCACCTCCTTCTGACTAAGCACAGCCTCCACCTCTGACACTCTCCGATGTAACCGGGTCATTTCCTGCTCCATCTGAAATAAACACATCGACAGGTTAAAAAGGCCCCTGGAGCTTCGCTGGGGGCTCTCAAATCTCAAGTAGCCTCCAAAACCACCTGGTGGTCTGGGCTGGCACTACTGCGCCAAAGGTTGGGGTGGAAATACCATTGTTTCTTCGCCCAGGAGCGCACAGTTCTTCGTAAGGAGAGTCACCAATGCTAGGTCACTCCTCTCATTCACGTCTCGGTTCACACTTGGTCACTCCTCTAACCCAGTGAGCCAGAGAGCCACAATCATCACTTTTCACCCGTTTGCTCTTTTGGTTTGGTTTGGTTTTTGCAGACGTCACTTTACTGTTACCCCAAATCCATCTTGATCCCCCCCATCTCCTTGCAAAGGTCTAGAGGACAATCCAGGACAGGGCAAGGAGTATGTATTCGTCTGCACTCTTAGGAGTCCCAGGCAAGTAGTGACTTTTATGAGCTTCCAGAAAGCTGCCCTGGGCAGGAACAGTGACTGTTAAGAGACGTTGAGCATAATCAACACCGCGGCAGCAGTTACATAAGCAGGAGTTCTAAAGGACTAGGAAGAGAAACTTCGCATCACTCAGAGCAGATGGGATGCATCTCGGCCACAGGTGAGGACCCGCACCACCTGCCGGAAGGAGCGGACATCTGGCTGGGTCATGCTGAGGAACCGGCCGTTCTAAATCCGGGGCCTCCGCTGGTTAAGATTTAAAGGATTTACAGCAAAGTCAAGGCCCGAATTCATCTCCCTCTGAGCTGCCGGAGGTGTGGCTTCAGCGAGGGCGATAGCACCTCACTCGCTCGGTACGGATCAGGTGGCTCAGTGCCAGCAGCGGCCCCGGGCGGCTCCCTTGGCAAACACTGACCGGAGGATCCTGGAGCAAGGAGAGAGGCCGGCTGCGGAAATAAATACCTTGTGACACTTGTCCTGCGAGTCTTGCAGCTCTTTGCTTTTGATGAGAAGTTTCTTTTCCATGGAGCTAGTCTTGGCAGGGGAGTCGAGGCCCGACACAACAGACCTAGATAGAAGGAAACCAATGTCAAGGTGGCAAATGCATGGCCTGAGAGCTGCATTCAGAAACGACGGCACGGACGATGGAGCTTCCAGAGCTCTGTGGCCAGCAGCAGGGCTTCTAACGACATCACGGCATGAGGCAGGAAGGTGGAAGCAAGCAAGAATCCTGGCAGCAGGCAGAGCTGGGTGTAAATTCAATTGCCACTGACCTGAGGCAATGATTCAGACTCTCTGAGCCTCGGTTTCCATATCTATGAGCTGGAATGGTAACAAAAGGACCCACCACACAGGAGAGTGTGAGCAGCACCCTGCCTACATGGCTTCCTCACCCAGCAAATATGCGCTGTGCACCTACTATGTTCCAGAAGCTGTCCCAGGCGCTGGAATAGCAATAAATAAGACACCAGGGTCCCTGCCCTCCTGGAACTGGCATTCCGCAGAGGAGCAGAAAGAATGCATCAGGCAGACACACACAAAAAGGTTACACATGATGGCAAATAAGGAAACGGGGTGACATGACATGACGAGAAAATGGGTTGAGGATCTGCTTTAAGCAACAGTAATCAGGGAGGGCCTCTCTGAGGAGGTGACATTTAACCTGGGGCGTAAGGAGGGGAAGGTGCAGGCCATCCAAAGCTCTGGAAGGAAACAAGCTCTAGGGAGGAGGGAGAATCGCTGCTCTATCCTGAGGCAGCGCAGAGCTAACACAGCAAGTACACAATAAATGTACACGGATCAAATTATTGTGTATTCCATCCCCACGCTAGCCAGTTGGTTCTGTTTCATTTTACACAAACTGCTAAGGCTAACTATGGTAGGCTGGATAATGCCCCAGCCCCAAGATGTCCACATCCGAATGTCCATTACCAGGAATCTGTCAGCTGACACGGCAAAGGAGACTTTGCAAATGTGATTAAGTGAAGGAGTTTGAGATGGGGAGATTAATGTGGATTATTTGGTTGGGTCCAATGTAATCATAAGGATACTTATAAAATGAAAAGCAGAAGAGGGAAGGAGATACGACAACAGAATTAGGGTCAGAGTCAGAGAGAGAGAGAGAGAGAGAGAGAGAGAGAGAGAGAGAGAGAGAGAGAGAGAGAGAGATTTGAAGCTACCACACTGCTGGCCTTAAAGATGGAGGAAGGGGCCACAAGCCAGGGAATCTAGGCGGCTAGCATAAGCTGAAAAAGGCAAGGAGACCGATTCTCTCAGAAGCTACAGAGTGCAGTCTTGTCTACACCTTGATTTCAGCCCAGTAAAACCCACCTCAGACTTCTGAGCTCCAGAACCAGGTGGTAAGCGTCCTGTGTTAAGCCGCTAACTGTGTAGCAATCTGTTACAGCAGCTCTAGAAAGCTCATACACTTATTGGGCACTGACTACATGCCTGCTTCTGTTCTACTCTAGACATGTTTTTACTCTTTATTCCTCACAACAATTCTGGGAGGAAGATACAATTTATTCTCCTCATTTTGTACATGAGGAAATGGAGGCCCAGAGTGACTAAGCAACCTGCCAGTTACTAAATGGTTCTAGTTCGTCTCACAATAAAGAGCTGGGGCAGGGAGAATGGCTTGATACACCTGATATAACCCTTGGGGGGAAAATCACAAAAATAATGCAGCATGGCCTCCTGAGAGTGGGTCAGAAGGATGCTCTCTCCATAGAAAGGATATGCTTGTGTGTATCACTCTCGCACTCTGCCTCATCCCTAGAAGTAGTGGTTATGGGTGGAAATGACAGTCCCCTCCCAGGACAGCTTGCCACAGTGGTTGGCTCCCTGGGCACGAACACTGGGACTGGTGAAGGGCAGGGTCCGAGCAACAACCGACAAAGGTTCTCACATGGGTCAGGACATGCCGCAGAGCCCACGGCTGTCCCGTACAGGACTGCAGGAGCTGGTTCTCCATTAGCTTCCACATCTTACCAGAAGTGAAAGTTCTGCTTTATGCCGACCCAAATGACTACGCTGCCTGAAAGAGGTCAGGTCCCTGCAGCAACTGAGAACACCTCTCTCTCTCCCTGCAGCTCCCCTGCCCTGACCCCAGTGACAAGGGTTGGCGGGATAGTGCTGTCTGGCCGCGCCCCAGAGACAGCTCCATGGCAACCAAGCAGGTCAACACCCAGAGTCAGGCTGCTTTGTTCAAAATCTGACTCTGCCATGCTAGCTGTGTAACCTCTCAGAGCTGCGGTTTCCTCATCCATAAAATGGGGATAATTCTCAAGCTACTTCAAGGAGCTCCTGCGGGATTAGATGAGGTAACCCGGGCAGAGCCCTAGGCACAGTGCCTGGCACATCGCCAGAGTTCAATCAATGCCGACCATTTACTAGTATCACTGTCATTTCTGTCATCACTACCCAAGCAATGTCATAAATAGCACAGGCCTCGCAGGCCTAAAGCAGTTGCTCGAAATAGTCAAACTCAGGGGGTTGAATTCACTCTGTGCTATTATTCACATTAAAACAAATGTTGCTTATTCATAGAAATGGGCAACAGAGACTAAAATCCAGAAATAAATCCTTTTTAAAATCTAACATTTGGCCAAGTTTTTTTAACTGATTTCTACGCCTCTCATTAGCCTGTTTTGTACCTAAATCTAGGTACACAGACACACAGGTTTTCCCCCTTTAGCTCGAGATGAAATGGGTTGCTTAGCATGACTTGGGTTACTCTTGCTGTTTCCTTCATTCTTGTCTTCACTCTGAGGGGAGCTAGAGAAGAAGACCCAACCAGACCCCCCAGGAGGGAGGGCTGATCCACAGACAGGCTCGCAAGTCCCTCAGTACCAAGAATCAGCCGCCTGTCATGAAGTCACACGCACTGACATGAGTCAGAGAAGACAACACAGGCCACAGCTCTGCCCAAGCACAAAACCGGCATCTGTAGAGGAGGGATCACGTGGGTGCATGGTGATGGGGGGGAAGTGGCTCCCCAAACCTGATGGCACGTGGAGGGCCAGCTGAACGTTTGAAGTGCGCAGCTGTGGGTATAAAGCTGATGGTGTTATTCACAAAAAAACACACACAAACGAACAAAAACCTAATCTAGGTCACTCTTTAATGGGACCCAGAATCGAGGAGATGTGAGGCCCCACTCACTGGCACTTGCAGGAAAGAGACAAAGCACATGCCTCCTTGTCGCTCAAGGTCTAACTCCCTCATTCTTCTACTGTTTCCATACTTGACCAGTGTTCACTGTTTAGAAGTACTAAGTACAACAATTAAGAGCTCTTCCAAATAAAGGTGCTAAGGAAATTGTCTTCTTAAGAAATAAAAATCACATCTTTAAAAAGCTACGGTGATTGTTGTCTTGTTGTCAGAATACCATCCGGATGTACTGTAAATGTTAAATGTTAACAATCCTGTACCCACCAGTATAAAAGAATTATGTCCCTCTCCATTTTACTCTTTATCCATTCCTGGATATTTCCTTCGCCTGGCTTTCTCCTACCTCCTTAATCTGCCACCAGTGGATTTCATGTAACCCTCCTTACATTTTCTCCTTTGACACTAAATGTATAAAGAGAACTGCAAAACTGCCGTTCTCTAGAGCAGTGTTTCCCAAAGTGTGGTACGTGTACCCCCAGGGGTACGGGAAGAGTTTGGTGGGGTACGCGTTGCACCGGAGTCTGGTGGGGATATGCACTGCACCGTGCTTAGCTGCTCCTGATTCTACGTTCTCATGAGTCAAGTCAATTTCATCCTTCTCATTGATCCAAATAAATGTTATTTATAATATAACTTTTATTTATATTTTATTATGAATAATTTTATTTTTGTTTATTATTTTGTATATGTACCCAAAAAAGAAAAAATAAATATATTTTGATTGTTATTAAAATACATCCTTTTTTTTTTGACGAGGGGTACTCAGCATTACAAAAATTATAGAAGGGGTACACATATGTCAAAAGTTTGGGAAACACTTCTCTAGGGTATTTTCTCAATTCTCTGAGATCTTGCGTTTAGGCTTGTTCTCAGTTTGACTCAAATAAACTCCTATAAAATTTTAAATAATAAATAAATAAAATAAAAATTTTAAAAGCTCTGGTAAGAATTCTGTGACTAAACCAGCTTGTAGCAACAACCCCATAAACAACAATGGGATAGGAGCATGAGCTGAAGGATAGAGGGCAAAGGTCATCACAGCCCTTTGGATGGCCCTGCACCTTAGTGTCACCTGGAGAGCCTTTGAAAAACACTGATGGACAATGAAAACACCCATGTGATACTACCATGATGGGTGCATGTTATTACATACATGTCCAAAGCCCTAGAGTGGTACAACAGCAAGAGTGAACTATGGTCTTTGAGTGACAACAATGGGTCAGTGTAGGTTTATCCATTGTAACAAAGGTACTACTCTGGTGGGAGATGTTAATAGCAGGGGCAAGAAGTACATGTGAAATTTCCAAACCTTCTTCTCAATTTTGCTGTGAACCTAAAACTGCTCTTTAAAAATTAAGCCTTTAAAAAAATATGTCTAGGGTCCAACAATACTAGTTAAATCAGAGACATATAGACTATTAGTAGGGGCTGGGCAGCACCATTTTCATTAAGCGTCCTGGTAATTCTAATGTACACACAGCACTGAGAACCATGGTGCCTGTGATTTAGAGTCTAGGCATTTATAACTCACTAGAAGCCCGGTGCATGAAAATTCATGCACTGAAGGAGGCTCCTTCAGCCCGGCCTGCCCCCTCTCACAGTCTGGGAGCCCTTAGGGGCAGGAGGCGACCCAGCAATCAGGGCAAGGCAATGCCCCCATCACACCTCTGCTGCTGCCACTGCCAGCAGTGCAAGCCTTGGCCAGCTCTGATTACCTGAGCCTCGGGCGGCACTGGACAGCTGCGCAGCTGCCATCCAAGGCTTGCCTGTGCCTCAGGCCAGCCCTAGGCAGCTGGTTCTGGCTGCACAGTGAGCCTGCCACCCGCCACCCTCCTCTCTGCCCATCCCCCTGGCTGGGCTGAAAGGACTGTGGGACTCCAGCGGGACTGAGGGTACTGGACACCGCCATCTTGTGGCTATGGGCACCACCATCTTTGTGACGGTCAATTTGCATATTCCCTCTTTATTAGATAGGATAGTAGGACTGACCCCAGCTTTTGGTGCCAGGCAGCACTTTCGCCACACCATTTGATGCTGGTGCCCTTTGGTCACTCTTTGAATGGGAACATAATTTTTAAGTTAATCATGGTGGGTTATAAATTCCAAGACAATGCACATGTTTTAGACAATGATAAAAGGCTACTCCTATGATCCCAATGTTAATAAGTCAACTAAAATATACCATTTCATTATTTCCATAAAAGGAATATACTAGAAGCAGGCACAACCTAACATATTTGTATTCCATTTATTTTTAATGGAGATACTTAGACCAATTCAATCACTAGCACTAATAATAAGCTCTATATTTCTTGAACCAACAGATCCCCCAAAAGATGTTCTGAAATATTATCTACTTTTTTCTAAGCTTTCATTAGCCATCCTTCTGACTCTCCAAGCAATAGCAAATTATTGCAGACATTTGCATTATTATAGAATTGACCATATTGTAAATCATAGCTTAGGAGGTTTGAGCCAAAGTTGGCCTCGGATCCACCAAACTATTACCAAATAGATCTCTGTGCTCTACAAGTAGTAACTCAGCTGGTTAAGAATTATCGTGAAATGCACGATTTCATCAAGAGTAGTATTGTTTAACTCTCTGTCTTTCCCTCTCTCTTCCACTCTAAAAATCAATGAAAAGGAGAAACCAAGATGGCAGCCTAGGTAAATACCTGAACTTGCTGCCTCGCACATCCACTTTGAAACTACAGAAGACAAAAACTAAAAGACAAAACGGACATCATCCAAAACCACAGGAAGGCTGGCTGAGTGGAAATTATACAACTAGAAGGAAAGAGAAAAGCACACTGAGACTCAAAGGAGGTACGGAGACACACAAGCAAAGGGCTGGCAACTGAGTATGTGGTTGTCTTTTTCAATCAGGAGGAAGACACAAGCTCCCAAGTGCTCTGAACTCTAGTTCCAGGCGAGACTCTGGGGATCCAAACTCATATGGGGAGAAACTGGACTGTCTGGCTTCAGGCAGAACTCGAGAGTGGCTTTCTCTCAGAGGTGCTTGCTGCGGGACACTGAGATCCAGGGGCCTCTTAGGGCAGGACTGAAGATCAGCCATAGCTGTTTGCTCCACCCTGTGGATTCCCTGAGATCCCTCAGCTGTGCACAGAGGCTTTTGCATATGAATGGCCTGGCCCTTTGCAATCTAAAATTACCTAACAGAGTGCAGCTGGAACAGAGAGACTCAGAACATCCAAAAGAAGGCCCAAGGCACCACAGCAGCTTGCATTGCTTCACAGCTGGGCCTCATCTGGGCACCTCCAAACCCCAAACAAAGAAAAGGAATCTGTAGATCTCTCCGTAGCTCCTTCTAGGTGGCCTCAGGCAGAGGCTAAATTTACATATCCTTGGAGATCCAAGAGCCAGTGGACCCAGTGGTCAGAGTGGGACCATCCAGATTACAACTGCTCAGATCCATAAGGGACACACTCAAGAGGCAGATTCAGTGAGCACCAAAGCCCCACTAAAGCAATTCTTGCCCCATAAGGGTGTCTCCAGCACAGAAGTTCTCCCATCATAGACACAGCTGATCCTCACAGCCAATTGGCCTAGAGGTCAATTCCCTTCAGTGATATCAACAACATTCAAGACTTAACTACAACAAGACTGTGTACATAGCCCACAAAGGGGTGCACCAAGAGTGTCCACCTCAGGTAACTGGGGAGACTGAGCCACTGAGCCCTATAGGACACCTAGCACACAAAGCCACTCTATCAACACAGGGAAGCAGTCAAAATGCGGAGACAAAAAAACGGGTCACAGATGACAGGAATGGAGGAAAGCAAACTACTAGATATAGAGTTCAAAACCACAGTTATAAGGTTTTTCAAGAATCTTCTAGAGACCACTGATAAATTTAGTAAGAACCTCGAGGATATAAAAAAGGACAAACTAGAAATTAAGCATACAATGACTGAAATAAAGAATAATATACAGCCAAAACAGGTTTGGCTCAGTGGATAGAGCATCGACATGCGGACTGAAAGGTCCCAGGTTCAATTCCGGTCAAGGGCATGTACCCTGGTTGCAGGCATATCCCCAGTAGGGGGTGTGCAAGAGGCAGCTGATCGATGTTTCTCTCTAATCGATGTTTCTCACTCTCTATCCCTCTCCCTTCCTCTCTGTAAAAAATAAAATAAAATAAAAAAATAAAAAATAAAAATTAAAAATTAAAATTAAAAAAAAAGAATAATATACAGAGATCCAACAGCAAACTAGAGGATTGCAAGAATCAAGTCAAAGATTTCAAATACAAAGAAACAAAACACACACACCCAGAAAAGCAAAAAGAATCCAAAAATATGAAGATAGTGTAAGGAGCCTCTGGGACAACTTCAAGTGTACCAACATCAGAATCATGGGGATGCCAGAGAGAGAGAGAGAGAGCGAGAGCAAGATATTGAAAACATATTTGAAGAAATAAAGACAATCTATTTCTTTCCCCACCTGGTGAAAGAAATAGACTTATAAGTCCAGGAAGCATACAGAACACCAAACAAAAGGAATCCAAAGAGGACCACACCAAGACACATCATAATTAAAATGTCAAGAGCAAAAAAAAAAAAAGACAAAGAGAGAATCTTACAAGCAGCAAGAGAAAAACAATTTGTTACCTACAAGGGAGCACCCATATGATTGTCAGCTGATTTCTCAAACAGAAACTATGCAGGCCAGATGGGAGTGGCAAGAAATATTCAAAGTGATGAATAGCAAGAACCTACAACCAAGATTACTCTACCCAGCAAACCTATCATTCAGAATTGAAGGTCAGATAAAGAGCTTCACAGATGCTGAAACCGGTTTGGCTCAGTGGTAGAGCGTCGGTCTGTGGACTAAAAGGTCCCGGGTTCGATTCCGGTCAAGGGAATGTACACTGGTTGTGGGCACATCCCCAGGGGGGGATGTGCAAGAGGCAACTGGTCGATGTTTCTCTCATTAACGTTTCTGGCTGTCTATCTCTCTCCCTTTCTCTCTGTGAAATATCAATAAAATATATATTAAAAAAAAAAAGAGCTTCACAGATAAGAAAAAAACTAAAGGAGTTCATCACCACCAAACCAGTATTATATGAAATGCTGAAAGATATTCTTTAAAAAGAGGAAGAAGAAAAAGGTAAAGATAAAAATTATGAACAAATCTATCAACAAGTGAATCTAAAAATCAAGTGAATAAAAAAATCTGATGAACAGAATAAACTGGTGAATATAATAGAATCAGGGCACAGAAAGGGAGTGGACTGACAATTCTCAGGGGGGGGGGTAGGGGGAGTGGAAGAGACTGGACAAAAATAGTACACCTATGGATGAGGACAGTGGGGCGGGGGTAAGGGCAGAGGGTGGGGTGGGAACCAGGTGGAAGGGACCTGGGGGTGGGGGAAGGAAAAACTGTAATAATATGAGCATTAAAGATTTATTTTTTTAAAAAAAAATAGTAGTATTGTTTAAGAGCTGATGGTTTTGTTGCTTTAAGGAAAGTTTGCAAAAAATCATGTAGCTGGTTGAGTGATGGGCACAGAATTACAGCCAGGAAACTATCTACCATGAAGTTCTGTTGACCCTGAAATGGGAATCTACCTACTAACTACAGAGTTTTCCAAATATTCTCAAACTTCGCCCTAGCTGGTTTGGCTCAGCGGGTAGAGCACCAGCCTACAGACTGAAGTGTCTGAGTTCGATTCCAACCAAGGGCACATGCCCGGGTTGCAGGCCCGATCCCCAATAGGGGGTGTGCAAGAGGCAGCTAGTCAATGATTCTCTCTCATCCTTGATGTTTCTATCTCTCTCTCTCTCCCTCTTCCTTCCTCTCTAAAATCAATAAATATACATTTTTTAAAGAGAATTCTCAAACTTCAATAAATATTTTAGGAATATCTTCTATAAGTGAATGTGTATGTGAGATAGATAGATAGATAGATAGATAAACAGATGATAGATAGGTATACAGACAGACATAAATAGGGAAGGCATCCCATGAGAGGTACCTATAAACCAGTGATTCTTAATCAGGGGACAATTTTGTCACCCAGGGGACACTGAGTAACATCTGGAGGATTTTTTTTTACTTTTATAACAAGGTCGGGAGTGCTATCAGCATCTAATGGGTTGAGGCCAGATATGCTGCTCAACATCCTTCCATCCACAGAACCTCCCAAAAGCATTATCCAGACCAAAATGTCAATTGTGCTAAGTTAAGAAACCTTCCTGTGGAGGTTATAAAGTTAAGGAAGCTACAATTCCTGTCCTCAAGGAACTAGCAATGTCAGAGAGAATTAATGCCACTATCTTTTTAAAAAAATATATTTTTTATTGATTTTTTTTAGAGAGAGGGGAAGAGAGTTAGAAACATCGATGAGAGAGAATCATCGATCAGCCGCCTCTTGCCCAGCCCCCATTGGGGATATGCCCGCAACCAAGGCAAATGCTCTTGACCAGAACTGAACCTGGGGCTCTTCAGTCCACAGGCCAACGCTCTATCCACTGAGCCAAACCGGTTTCGGCAAATGCCACTATCTTTATCATCAATAATAATGCACATTTATTGAGCACTTACTATGTGCCAAGCACTGCTTGGTGCTCTATGGGTTAACTCATTGAATCTTCCCCACGGTCCTATGCAATGGGTATTATTATCCCATGGCACTGATGCTCAGGAATAGCCTCTCCATTTTCCTATATTATGATGATTAGGGTGTGGGCAGTTGAGCTGGGAATTTAAAGCTGGGCTCTGCAACCCAACAGTCGTTGGTTCAAATCCCAACTCTGCTACTGTGGAGCTGCAAGGCCTTGCACAAACCCAAGAAAGGTACCGAAGCGGCTCGTATGAGCGAGGTAATGGAGGAAAGGAAAACCAGTTACTTGAGGGAAGGTAACTTCTATCTGTGACTGTCTATGTGCAGTGCTGGGAAGGCAACTCTAAGCCTGAGCCCAGGGCAGCCTGGGTACTAAAGAATATCCACAGCCAGGCCAGTCCACAGCCACCCCCACAAACAGCTCAGCCCACACACAAGAACAACTCTTCCTCCATCACTCGGTGGCTCAAGGGTGGTAATTAAATAGGAAACAACACAGATTTGAGAGGCCCAGGCTGGTTCATGCTCCAGGCTCGATGAGATGCAGTACAATAAGGATGCTAATAAAAGAACATGCAGCCTGCCCACACATTGCTTGCCTACTCCTCCTGGCCACATCTCGGATCCACAGCCAGTTATCCCCATGGAGAGAAAAGGCACTTCTGAGCAGCGCTGCATGCAGCCACCCACCCACACACAGCACTGCTGTCTCTGTGAGCACGAAGATGAGTTTGGGTTTTCCTTTTTTTCCAGCTTCTATTTTCTAGAAAAATTTACTTGGAAATCACCATCTCTTCCTGATACACATCTGCTTTATAATTATAGAGACCCAAGGAATATTAATAGAGGTAATGGTATATGGCACAGAGGGAAGGTTGAGCTCCGTTGTTATTGCTGCAGCAGAATGTGTTTTGGTTTTTTTCAATGTGTTAGATGTGACCTAAAAATTACTTTACATGAAACTTCAACATTTAAATAAAAATGACAAAATGCAGTTTTCCTAATGTCTATAAATAATCCACATAACTCCAAAAACACCCTTAATAAAGCTATTAACAGAATACTTCATATCTAAAGAGTATACAATCTGTACTTCCATTCTAAAAGCCAGTACAGGTGTTAAGTACTTCCTAATCACTACTGTGATGATTAAGATCATGCTTACATATCACACCTCCATTTATTCCTTTAGGAAGAGGAACCCATGACTGCAGAAGATGCCACTAATTCACAGATCACACATGTCGCAAATCACAGGTGGTGTAAGCTACCACAAATGGGCACTGGAGGCTAAAACAAGGGCCTCAAATTAGCTCAGCTGAGAGCCCTTCTTAATTGTGGCCAATGGCACTAAAAATACATGCCATTGCAAGATGTAACAGGGGGTAAAGAATAAAAAACTCACCAGCATTCTGATCCCAAAACATACTGGCTTTTAAGATTGGGCATTCTGAAATTTATGAACTAACTTTATAAACCCATTTTAACATACACAGTTGTTTTCATCATGAATACTTGGTAATATAAAAAATACTGCTGTTCTAAAGAGTTTCAGAGTCTTTGGAGCATCCCCTACCCAAACATAGACACACACACACACACACACACATACATGTACACATACACACACACAAAATCAGCAGTGGTCTCCAATTGAATTAGAGCATTTGCTTTGGAATGATTAGCATGTAATTCAAGAATCAGTTATTAAAAATCATGTTATTGGAATAGACAGAAGTGCTCCAGCCATGAAGTCAGAAGAGAAACAGTTCAGAGATGGAAGATGCTGACGATGCCTCACCATACCAGCAGACAGCAGTTGCGTGTCGCTGAAGGATGCCCAGGACCAAACCAGAGATGGTCGGACCTGCATTACCACCATTTTTCCACCAATGAGATCTGAAATATCATGGTTGACTTGTACACATAAGGAACTATTTGACATTGAAATTGGGACTCAAAAGAACTGTTGGCCCAGAAAGGAACTCACTACAGACTGATTCATTTGCCTCTCAGCATAACCATTAAGGCTTGTCACAGTTTAGGTTCTTACAAGGGTATTTCTTGGATCAGATGATCTCACACATCTAGAGGAAATAATGAACAACATAAACTGATGAACAAAAACAGACCCAGAGAAAGAGAAGCAGCGATCAGACTCTCAAACCTCAGAGAGAAATTAGGGGAGGATGGGGGTAAGGGGAAGAGATCAACCAAAGGACTTGTGTGCATGCACATGGGCCTAGCCAGTGGCCATGGACAACAGGGGGGTGGGGGAATATGTAGGGAAGGGTTTGGGATGGGAATGGGGGGATAAGGACAATTATGTGATACCATAATCAATAAAAATAAATTTAAAAAATAAAATAAAATCATGTTATTAATAAAAGCATAGCATCTCATGGGATCTCTAATACAGTCCCCACCTCTAAGCCAGTGCCTAGCTTTGCAGGTTAATCTCATTGTTATACCTGCACCTTTTGTCTGGATGGCTGCAGTAACCCAAGTTACTTCCCTGAATCTAACTCTTGTTGCCCTCCTTCCACCACACAACATCACAGGGAATCTTTGTAAAATAAGAACCGGCTATTCCACATCCCTCCTCAAAATCCTGCAAAGGCTTCCTGCACATTGCAATTACAGGTGCTCCTTGACTTGTGATGGGAGTATGCCCCAATAAACCCACCACTAAGTTGAAAATACCTTAAGTCATAAAAGCATTTAATACACCTAACCTCCTGAACATCATAGCTTAGCCTAGCCTCCTTTAAACATGCTCAGAGCAGCATCCAAAAAAACACACAATGGGAATTGGTTGTTTACCCCGTGACTGACGGAGCTACGGTTCGCTGATGCCACCCAGCATCATGAAAGAGGATTGTACCAAGAAAGACAAAAATGCAAGGTACAAGTTCTACTTCTGCCCCGTTATAAAGTGGAAAATCACAGGGGCCATCTGTAGAGCACAACCCAAACCTGAAGGCCCTACCTACCAAAATTCAGACCATGCACCCTACAGCTCCGGCCGCCCCAGTCACTGCCAGTCATTCCCCATGTAGGTTCGGATTTCTTCAGAGCCCCTCCCACCATCTGAAATTTTCTAATTTATGAGTTTATTTATCCTCTATCTCCCCCCAACAGAGTGTTAGTTTCTTAGGGACAAAAGCCTTTCCTGCCTTTTTCATACAAGGCCTAGAACAATATATTTGTTGAGCGAATGAATGAATGAATGAATGATGTGCCAAGAACTTCTGTGCTCCAGGCCACCTCGTTCAAAGGTCCTGGTTGGACAAAGGAAAACAAACAGTGCCTTCCTTGCACGCTGGCATGAGCAATGTTGCTGGCCCTTGCCCAAGAGGTGCCTAGTATTAGGAACAGCAATGCCACACTTACATGCACACCTGCCACACTCAAGCACCGTAAAGTGGAGGAAGTGCGTGACATCAGACTGGCATTTCCTCCTTCCCCGGCACCGACTTTCAGACCCCACTTGAAATTGATCCTACCAGCAGCCTCGAGCATGTTTTACTGACACACCACAAACTCCATTCAGAATAAAAAACTGAATGGAGATATTATGACATCTGTCAAGCACCCCACATGGAGTCTGCTTCTCTCAATGGGCAGAAACCAGCAAGATGTCTTTATGAAGTGAAGCAGGAAAGAAAGACATCCGAAAGCACCCTTAGGACCACCCTCACCCCTCAATAACAAACATGAAATGAACACTCACCTGCTCCGGGTGCTGGCACTGAATGCTTTACATGTCCTCACAACAAACCTAACAGACAGATGCTATTATAACCCCCACTTACACATAAGGGAGCTGTGGCTGAGAGAAGTTACACGCCTAGTTCATACAGCTAGCAAAGGTGGAGCTTAGATATGAGCTCTTATCTCTCTGACTCCAAAGCCTGTGCTATATAGTTCATTCAAAAAAATGAAGAGTGCTTATATCAGCTCTAAAGTCACACGCTGAGAAAGTTGGCCATCCTCTGCCACATCATCAAAGTGCATGAAACTTAAGAAGCTTCAGCTGATTGATCACCACTTTCTTTATCTGTAAAACAATGGGATTAAATGAGGATGCTTGTCATTTGCAATAGCACCTGGTACAGAGTGAATTCTTAGGAAAGTCAGCTCTTGCACCTTCGTTGTTTTTAGGCAACTCTGTAGGCTCTGCATCATCTAGTAAAGTCACGACCATGAGAAGCAGGGTCTAAGTCTTAGATCCGTTACTATCTACAAAACTTCAGACAAATAACTTAACATTGCTGAGCCTTAGTTCCTCATCTGTAAAATGGGCTTAAGCAGCTGCCTCATAGATTTACGGTGAGGACTTAATGAGATAATGCATGTAAGGCACTCAGCATAGTTCTGGGCACACGGGAAGCACTCAATAGATGACAGTTTCCATTAACAGTTGAATAAACTGTGCAGAAGAAAATGGTATAATCCCTGGCCACTTTAGTCTAATTCAATTTGACAAATGTTCACTGAAGACCTGCCAGGGGCAAGGCACAGGGTGGAAAACACAGTCACTGTCCTCGAAGAGCACGAGCAGCTTGGCCAGACACAGGGGACAAGAAGGAATGAGGACTGAAAGGCAGGCTGGGTCTTGGCATAGACCAGGCTTGAATACCAAGGCCAGGAGTGGCCGTTAAATCTGTGCGACTGTGATTCTACTGAAGGTCTGAGCAGGAGGATGACATCATCCAACCTGTGATTTGGAAGAGTTCCATCTTCTGTGGAGAATGGGTTAGAGCCAGGAACACTGGAGGCAGAGGAATCGGCTAGGCTACTGCAATGGTCCAAGCAAAGGTGTCAATGGGGGAGGGGAGTGAAGACAGAAAGATGGGCATAGATACAAGTGTCACCCTAGAGCAGGGGTGGGCAAACTTTTTGCCTCGAGGGCCACAATGGGTTCTTACACTGGACCGGAGGGCCAGAACAAAAGCAACCTGACCATGCTGGCACTCTCATCCTGGGCTGCTGGGGAAGGAGCGGAGGGGAGAGCAAGAGAACCCTCCGCTCTTTCAGCTCCGGGGGCCGGATAGAACAGCCGAACAGGCCGGATCCGGCCCGCGGGCCGTAGTTTGCCCACGGCTGCCCTAGAGGCACAACATAGAGGTCTTGGCAACAGATGGGATGGGGGAGGCTCATCTGAAAGTTTCAGATGACTCCGTTTTCTTGTCTTAAATGCAATGAAGAAGCCAAAGCTAGCACCTCGTGGCTTCCTGAGTGCGTGTGTGTTGGGAGGGAACAGAGCACAGAGCCGGTGAGGAACTGGTAGAATTTCCTGGCTGGGAGGAAGGCCACAGGGCAAGGAGAGCTAACATCAAGAAACTGATTGAGCTCACCAAGGACAGGCTAAACAGAGCGCTGCAGGGAACAGCGTGTACATTAGGGCCTGGAATAGAAGACGGCAGCTACAAAAGACTGTGAACGGCAGAGATTTAGAAGTAAAGCCAAGTTTGCAGAAGAAAGTAGAAAATTTCTAGACAAATGTGGGAATTAATGGTATCTTGCAGTGAGGTGGCAATCACTAGATTTGGGGTTGGTGGAAGCGGTAGCTTCTGAGACAGTCATTTCCGTAGGGGTGTAGAGCTTAGAAGGGGCACTGAGCGTAGGCTATTCTCTGTAGAAGCTTGTCAGAGAAAAGAAGATGAGTGAGGTCAGGAGACAAGAGATAAGAGACCTAGAGAACGGAGAGAAATTCACTTAGGTAAAGGAAGGGTTGCCAAACTAACGCACAGCTTGGGAACATACAGCTCCATTTAGTCAATTACTGTCTTTTTAGGGGATCCGAGGCAACCGTGCAAATTAGCATGTGTAGGCCAGCAAAAACACACACACAAGAACACTTGACAGATCTTCCAGAGCCTAATCTTTGGGACTGGGCTGGGATGGTTTGGATCCGCTTCCCTGGAGGTATCTTTAAGACAAGTGAGAAGGCGGCAGAACGGCCCTGCCAGGCCTGCAAGGCAAGCATGCTCGGTCTAAATAGAGAACAGAATAAGGCAAGCAGAACAAGATGTGCTCGATTAAGAGAAGGAAGAACTGAATGATCAAGAATAGAGAATGCAACACAGCCGAGGGGAATGTTAGACCTCTGGTCCAGACAATGGCGGAATGGAAAGCATACAGGACAACAGTAACCATGGGCAGGAGGCAATTACGTTTTTTTAACCTCTTTGGGATGTATAGGATATGCATACCTTCATGTACCACAATAGATTCTGTCATTCTTGCTGACTAAAGAAAAAAATAAACACACAGATGAGACTCTGCATAGGGATCAGGGCTGGATGTGGGAAGAAAACCCCTTTTTAAGAGAATATTCCCAAGTATTTCGGTAAAAAGGAAGTAGGGCTGATTGGAGAGTTCAGGCTATCCTCCACTAGAATAAGCAATCCCACGGTAGATGGCAGACGGCAGCTTGGAAGTATGAAATGCAGGTTTGAATAGACACGGATCATAGAGTCATCAACAAATGGAGAGCTGCAGCCATAAAAATGATTTGGATCGATTCACCAAATGCTTATTGAGCAACTTGTATATGAGCAGCCTGCAGATACAAGGTCAGTGCAGCTCCCTGTCCTTGCCAACCTTAGACCCTAGCAAGTAAGAACCCCCAGGAAAGAGAATATACGCACGTGTTGATGAACACACACACATACACACACACACACACACACACACACACACACACACACACACGGTAAGAGTGTCTAAATGAGAAGAGGAAGAAATCAATCAGAGAAATCCCGGAGCTACTCAATAACCTCACAGAGATTGAAAACAAAGTCGTTTAGCATTCAGATCACTTGTTAATTCTCATCTGACCCTGCCCCAAACCCATTGCTTGTCATTCTCCACATCGACAAGCATGTGATCCTGGGACCTCACACAAATTTCCCAATTCCTCCTGTCTGAGTCATTTACACTTGGCAGGAAAGCACAGTGGCTAAGAGACTCTGCAGCCGTGCCTGGGTTCACGTCCCGGCTGAGCCGTTCGGGGCTGTGTGGCCTTGGGCAAGTTGCTGACTTGCTCTGTGCCCAGGTTCCTCACATGTAAAATGGGGTGATGATGGTACCTTCCTTGCGGGCTGCTGCGCAGTTTAAATGAGTTGATCTGTATAAAGTGCTTAGAACAGAGCCTGGTACGGAGCTGGTACTATGTAAGGATGAGCTGTTGTCATCACTCTGCCTACCTGAAATCCTGTCTACATCCCTCTCCACTCATCCAAATCACTGTCTCTAAAAAGCCAAGCCAAGCCAAAACCGGTTTGGCTCAGTGGTAGAGCGTCGGTCTGCGGACTGAAGGGTCCCAGGTTCGATTCCTGTCAAGGGCATGTACCTTGGTTGCGGGCATGTCCCCAGTAGGGAGTGTGCAAGAGGCAGCTGGTCGATGTTTCTCTCTCATTGATGTTTCTAGCTCTCTATCTCTCTCCCTTCCTCTCTGTAAAAATATCAATAAAATATTTCTTTTTAAAGCCAAGCCAAATATTTAACCTTCTACCAGGACACTTATAAATTCAGTTCCGGCACACGTTTCCTGAGGGTCTGCCATGCCCGGCGCTCCAGTAAGAACGGATGAATGAGACCCAGCCCTGCCCTGTGATCACAGTCGACAAGGGGAAATGGACAGACATTCCAACAATGATCATCACTGTAATTTGGCAAGAACTGTGACTGGCATTACCCACTAAGTGTCCCATCCTGGGCTGCCCGGCTCTCCTGCCTCTCCAATTTGTACCAAGATATTCTGCAGCAAAGGTGTTTGCCCAGTGTTCCCTGAATTGTTTCACACACAGACACCTTCACTTGTACAACCTGATATGAAGGAACCATTCTGGGCCTGGGCCTTCTAATTCTATCCCCCCCCCCCATCCACTCCACCCCAACAACCATCCTCTACCTACAAGCATTTGGCAACTGTCTACTAATTTGTGGTTGGTCAGGACACTTAAGCTTCTCTAGCAGAAGATCCCCAGGGCCTGGGAGGCTGGGTTTCCGGGCTGGTATGACTTTGGAGTTTAATTATTGCTGAGCTCTTCCCGTCATCCCTGGACAGGAGCAGGACACTGTGCATATACAGAACAGAGTACCAGCAGAAACAAAAGTAATAAAAGTGAACGTTTATTGAGACTTTTCCACATGCCAGGTACCAGATCAAGTGTTTTAGATGCTTCACAGAATCCTCCCAACAGCCCTAAGAGGAGGTATTATCATTACCCCACTTTGCAGGAGGAAACTGACATGCAAAGAGGCCCCCGTGGAGCAAGGAAGAGGCACCGGAAACTGGTTCTCTAAGGATCCGGGGAAGCAATATGGCAGCCATTCTTCATTCTCCCCAGTGTTTGGATGGCTGGCTCCAAACGCCATTTCAGATCCACCCTGAGCCAAAAGGAAGAGTAAGCCCTTTCCTTAACAGACATGGCCTCCCACAGAGGCCAGCCCCACTGGGATCCTAAAGCTCCTCATCAATTCCCAACTTCTCTAGCAACATGCAACTGGCCTGTGCGAAACGAACACAGACTACAAGACCAACTGGCCTTTTCCTTCGCGAGGGGATGCTGAAGGTTTGCAGATGCACTGATCCAGCAAGAGCTCCAGCAAGGCAGTGCCTCTGATCTCGGAGGAAGGAGAAGGGCCCTAAAGAAATGGACCCGACAGGGGAGGGAAGAGAGCCGGAGCCCCATTTATTTTGAAACCTTTAACACACTGATTTACGTTAGTACCCTGCTATAGTGAAACCCAAGCAAGTAGAAGCTCACAGGAACGACCAGGCACGCAGAGCTTGGGGACTTGGTTTGGGTTATTGTTGATTAAAAAGGAAAAGGGGATACTTACCAGCACTAACCAACTTTGTCATAAATCCCACCCCAAAGACAACCCAACTAATTCTGTAGCCTCTCTCCTACTCCCTCCAACTCAAGCTGCAAGGAACTCCCACGAAGACTGAGACAGAGAATGCTGAAATCGAGAGCTGTATTAAACCTTAAAAGAATGATGCGCTCAGTGGCTGGCTGAGAAATAGTCTAGGGCCCAAAAAGGGATCCTAACAAACAGTCACGACAATTAACATCACGGCACTGCCAGAGTCTCCGAGGATATTCCTCATTCATTCAGCCCACCTCTGAACATTTCATTCAATTCACTGGCAGCAGACCTGGGGTCAATTCACACAGCACAGTAGAGCAACATCTGCAGGTTCCTCGGTGGTGTGAAGAGTGAGTAACAGCACAGGTAATCAATGTGTGTAAATAAAACCTGTGATGCT
Organism: Vespertilio murinus; assembly: GCA_963924515.1. Lineage (NCBI taxonomy): Eukaryota > Metazoa > Chordata > Mammalia > Chiroptera > Vespertilionidae > Vespertilio > Vespertilio murinus. Next base: position 3,965,202 of record OZ004720.1, on the reverse strand, counting down.
GGAAACCGGGAGGGGAGGAGGAGAAACTCAGGAAGAAACACCAGGTCCTCGGTGGCAATGGTGATACCCCCAGAAAATGCATCCCCACCTCCAAATGAATTCTGTAAATATATATCTACAAACCTGCAGGGGATTCTAAATAACTCCATCACTGAATCTCTTTTATTGAACTTCTAAATAATAACAATCCAATATGTCCAGGGTCAGCTACATCCAACAGGTGGAGTGAATTCCTAAAATGCTGTTATAGGTTTTACCTGTAGGGCTGCCCATGGCAGTATAGTCCGAAGGCAAGATCACATTAAGAGACATAAGATGAAAGAAGAATCTTTGTGATTCCGACCCTGAATTGTTATGGAAAAGGCAATGAAGTTTCCCCAAAGACAAATGAGAAATACAGCCTTTTGTTTGCATGGACTTTTTTTCTATTAAGAGGATCTTATTAAGCATTCTGATAGGGCATGAACAGAAGCTCATTCTATGCTCTAGAGATATAGTTTGAACCACCAAAAGTGAGATAGCTATCTTCAGATACAGTGAGCAATATAAACACAATCTGGGGGAAAGGATCACGGGTAAATTAAATCCGTCAAGGGCCTGGGCCTCAGCTCTGAGATGCCCTGACAGAGAGCTCCCTTAACTGAGCTTTAGGTGAGAAACAGGAAGATGCAATTACGGTCTTCCTGAAAAATAAGCAATTAATCACATCCTGCTTCAGATTCATTGCTGTGTGCCTAAGATCCCCCCATATCATTCTGCCTTTGACCCTAAAATCTAATTCCCTCGAGTCCTCTCTGGTTTTTCAGATCAATGATCAGCACCCTAAGCTGCTTCATTCTGACCTGGCCAGCCCACCAGTGACCAGCACTAGAGCTCTCCACACGCCTCCTTGCAGTCCCATTTGTGACCTTCAGTATGCTGCATGTGTCAAGGTTAAGCCGCCCAGGAACCATGCATCCTTCGGTATCGGGCCTCCACGTCTGCCCTGGCCGTGATGCCAGTGCAAAACCTTGCAGCCCTGCTGGGCCATTTCAGATCCATCTGAGGGCACATTCAACAGCTAGTTCGCTTTCTGCCTCTCCTCCCATCATCAGATCCCTCTGGGGTTGCTGAGCAAATTTAGTCAGAAAAGCACAGCCAACACTTAACCAAAATCCAACCCCAAATTTTAAACCTAGCACCCAGGCAGGGAGGAAAGAAGAACCACTTCAGTTCCTTTCTAAATAAAAATCTGCCTCAAATTCAATCGCAGCCCTCAACCCTATCTCGTGTCAAGTGCCCAATTCCCCACAATAGTCTGAAATCTTTTCAGAAACGTTACTATCAAAATAGCACCCGAGGGGAGACACCATCCAAGAACCAACATGATATCCCTTCAAACTGATGTCTAAGCTGCAAGCACAACAAATCAGGAATGAATGCTGCCAAGGAGAAAATCAAATTCTGCTCGTCTCCTAAGTGGGCAGCAACTAACTATTCAACATTACCCCGAGAGCCTCCAAGTGAGGAGCCAGGGCCGGTCCACGAACTGCCTGGGACTCCCGCCTCTGAACACAGACCGTCCTCAGATCAGGAGAACGAAGCGAGACACTGAGCTCCTGCATGCACAGAGGCTACTGCATTTTAGACAGATTCCAGGAGGCGGAACCCAGACCTCCTGTCCCAAGTGCCACGCTAATGCGTTTTTCATTAGCTTTTTAAAAAAATGAAGAAAGACTTCTCATGCCGAGAGGTTTGCAGTAATAGCACACTTCCATTTTCTGGTCTCCTGGTCTGTTTGGTTCTTCCCCTGTGAAGCCCGGTTCTGGGAATCAGTGACTCTCTGCATCACACTCCCTCCCTCCGGGTGGCTCCTGGTAGCGGGCTTTCTCTGGCTGCCAGCGCTCTGCCAGCGCCCTGATCTTCGGCAGACTTCGAGCGGAGCCGAGCTCGGTCTGTGAGCTCCGGCACAGCCACTTGAAGCTCTGACAGCTAGACCCATCAGGAACCCTGCCTGAGACACAGTTTTTAGTTTTTTTGCAGTACAGCCAAGATAGCAACCTCCATCGCCCGCCTGAGAGATGGAGACCTGGGTGGACAGATACATAGATGGGCAGCTCGTCTTGGCCCTGCACATGTCTCCTTCCACCACAGATCTGCACTGCGAGCTGTTTCCCACTCTCTCCTCCCTCTAAAGAAGACCAAAGACTAGAAAACTAACCCAAAGTACCCGATTGACAATTATGATGCTGCAGACAGGAAGAGGTACCTTAAACACAGCAAGATGAAATATTAACAGTCAACCCCTCCCAAGCCCAAACAGGTAAATTGCGTTCCCGATGCAGGCTGGTTAACAGCTTCCCCCCACCACACCCCCGCCACCGCCACCGACCACCACCACCTTGGGGCTCTGTAGGTCTTGCATCGATGCAGGTCCCTTAGAGAGTCAAATTCTCACTTACTCAGATCTACCAAGAATCCCCAGTGCCTTGCTATATGAAAACCCCACAAACGGCAGTTCTTCGCCCGAGAAGCCTGAGGGGTTCAGCTGGCACGGAGAGGATGAAACCCACGAATTCTTCTCTGGTTCATCAAAATTGGAGGTGTCATCATCAGACTTGAGGGTGGGAACGAAGGGGGGAGGAGCTGGTTAAAGAAAAACAAGAAGAAGGTGGGGAGAGAGAGAAATTCAGCCAGATTGCACACTGTTGCGGAGAAAATCCTCTGACTCCCTCAGCGTTTGCGATGGCACTGCAGCGCCTGCTTTCAATCTAGCTCGCACAGGCAGCCCCTGCCTGGGCTCGGCTCTTACAGCAACAAGAGATTAACCCCTTCTCTGCCAACATGGCCACCCACCCGCAGACAGGCTGCCTTCCCTGCTGGGATAAACTGAAGGATAAACTCAAACAGGTCACTTGATGGAAAGAAAGCACTTGGGGAACTCATGTGAGCAAGCCGCTCATTGCTGATATTTCCAGAGCTTACACAGAGCATCAGCGAGCGGGTGGTGCCAGCATGCCGATGACCTAAACCTATTCGTTTCCTCTTCCAGACAGGTCTGCATTATTAATATTTAGTGCTTTTCGTTGAAATAAGGTAGAAACAAGATGGAATTTCTATGTTTTGTGGATTAGCCGGGATGAGAGGGAGGAACAGGAAAGAGGATTGGGGAGGTATGTAACTCCTGTTAAGAGCACTGCAGTCTAGCTCATTCATATCCAGATGAGTACACACGGAGCTCTTATTAATCACTTTTTTTTAGTTCGTTTTCCCTTCTCCCTAGCTCAAGCATGCCCCCCACCCTCCGAAGCCACCGCAGTTTAATCAGCATAATGAAACACGAGCCAAATAAAGTTCTTCCCTGAGATTTACGGCACCCCTGCGCTGACGGATGCACCGAAGGACATCGGCGTCCTACCTCGTTAAGGCATGACTCCCGGCCAGGGGCATCTTACATCTTTCTCCACTCGCTGCAGACCTACTCAACTCTCTCCAAGTCAGGGAGGTGGAAACTCATCCATCCGTCACCAGGAGGCTGCCCATGGTGGTGGGCTCCCGGGGGTGCAGCCGGCCAGAAGCGTTGCCATGGCTGCAGGCTGAAGCGTCTGAGGCAGCCTGGCCCAGCGAGTTGGCGAGCTGGGCATCACATCCCCCGCAGTGCAGGCTTCATGCTCCCCACTCCGAGCGAGCGAGCGAGCGAGCAAGCGAGCGAGCGAGCGAGAGAGCTCTGGCTGTACCCCCACCTGGCCGCCTGCGTGGCAGGGGCCAATGCTGATGTGAGTGACAGGGCAGCATGAGTCACTGCCGGAGTTGGCTACAGCGCCCCCTAGGACAGTTGTCACAGCCCTTCACAGTCCAGACCTCTTGTTTAACTCCTTGTTTCCTGGACAAAGCCGTGGGCCAGATCCGAGCATCAGTCTGTTTTCTATTTACAGACTCAAAAGATTCTGGCTGTTTCCAAAGTTCCCCAGTGACAACATCTGCAGCAGCACTGGAAGTAAATGGGGTGGGGAAAGGAGGCGGAGGGCGGAGGAGAGGAAGGGGGTCTGGCTTCTCCCAGGAAGTGCGAAAGAGCATTCTCAGAGCTTCAGGTGCATTGAGTGAGATGGGAGATTGAGAATCTAAAATGTGCACTGCCAGGAAATTATTTAACACCTCCAAGCTCTCAAGAGAATTTAAATGTACTCTGTTAGTATCAGAATCTACTAGCTTAACACTTTAAAAATTAGCTGATGGGGGGAAAATTACATTGAATGCTTCAGCCTACATCCCATGCATACTTCCATCAACACAGCCTCAAATCCAATCTGATTTCAATTACCCAATACCTTTTTCTAAGCAAAAAAAAAATTAATGAAACTACATCTCAAGAATCAAAAAGAGTTTTCCATTCTAAAATAAGGAAACTCAGATAAAGACAAGAAATGTATGAAGAGAGATTTGCACATGATAACAGCATGGAAGCATCGTGGTTATGGCACCTACTTTGGGATCTGACTGAGTGGATTCAAGCTTTACCACTTAACAGCTCTGTGACCTTGGGAAAGTTACTTAACTTCTCTGAGTCTCACTTTCAATACAGAGATAACTTCCTCAAAAGGGCGGCTGGGAGTTTTAAGTAAGAAGAATCTGTACAAAGTGCCTGTACAGTTCTCAACATACATTAAGCACTCCATGAAGACTGCCTACTGTACTACTGTTGCTCCTATGAGCTACATGTTTATGACAGATGCTGCAGGTACTGAAGTCCTGTGAGATAAAGCAGAATCTATGTTGAATATTCTCCTTTCCTGCACACGACACCGACATACTCATGTGGATGTTTGTGCTAATCATTTAATTCCTAACAGAGGTTTAATACCCTTTCCACTATAGCCTAATCCAGCCGTGGCCAACCTTTCGGACCTCATGGACCAACAGTGGTTCATGGACCACGGGTTGGCGACCGCTGTCCTAATCTATCTTTAGGAGACTAAAATAGAATTTCACTTCTGAATGAAGAGTTTGAATAATATAGGGGTAGAAGCCACCCTCAGTGAAATAATTATGATTTAGAAATTCCATACTATAAAATAAGAGTCTTCTTTAATAGCCCATCATGCTCATAGGTATCCCATCTGGTCAAGATTTTAAAAAGGGCCAGATAAGCTACAATAAAAAGAAGTCAGCATGAAATATACCAGCTGATGACGGGGGAGATATTCAGAGGACAGAATAAAAGCCAGGGAGGTAAGCCTCCAGACAGGTAGTCAATTGGGTGCAACAGGAAACTCTGAAAAGAGGAGGCTCGAGGAATCACATGTGGGCGGGAAAAGAAGAGAAGTGGGGAAACTGGAAACTGAAGTGATGAGGATGCTCACCCTTGACCAGAGCCCTTCAGGGGGAAAGAAACAGGGGTGGCTACTACCGCTGTAAACCTGGGTAGAGTGCCTGCGTGTACAGTATCCGGAATGGTGGGGGAACTACAAGGCAAGAAATGAACATCAATACTGGTCCAGGATGGCAGAGTCCTTAGGGTACCCACAGACACAAGTGCAGAATAACTTGTAGGGACACTCTCACAACCCAGGACACACACACACACACACACACACACACACACACACACTCCCTACTGAAAACGAGTTCACAATAAAAAAGTAAAAACAATCAGCTACACATAACAAGGGGGAAAAGACCATCCTAACTTATATCTGTTCATGGAGCATGAACAGATATAAGAAATGGGAAAATTTGCCCTCCAAAAACTGCAGATAAAAGAACAATCTAAAATGGACCATAAAAAAAAATTAGTAATTTATTATCAGGTAAATGAGTAGAAATTCTAATAAAAGAACAAAAATGCTTTGAAAAAAGGACCACGCACATTTGAAAGGAAGCAAGTGAAACTTATAAAAATGAAAAGTATCATTATTGAATTTAAAGCTAAACATTTATTGGATGCATTAAGCAAAAGATTAGACACAGCTGAAGAGGAAATTAGTGACCTGGCAGTTAGATCTAAAGACACCACACAGACTTACGCTTCCAAAGTGTAACCTGTAGGCTGGCAACATCAGCATCGCCAGGGATTTAGCTAGAAATGCAGAACCCCATGCCCTGCCCCAGGCCCAGGGAATCAGATGCTGCATTCTAACAAGATATGCAGGTGGTTCACGAGCACGCTGCAGTTGGGAACATCCTCCTAATGAATGCTGCACAGAGAGACATGAGCGGTCAAAGGACAGAGAATGACAAGGTTCAATACACACCTAATTGCAGCACCAGATAGAGTGAGCAGCAAACAATCAAAATCTAGATGCCGTATTTTAAAAGGATTATGGAAAATTGGGCCAAGTCTAAAGACCACCAAGTATGTGACCACATCTATCTTAGGAAACTAATTCTCCTTTTCCTCATACTTTATGGATAATGGTCCTTATTTGATCCTAATAAATTGTAATATTTTTTGCTTTAAAAAAGGTAGTAAGCCCTGGCTGGATGACTCAGTCCCATACATCAGAGGTTGTAGGTTTGATCCCCAGTCGGGGAGCATACAGGAAAGCAACCAATCAATGTTTCTCTCTCACTCTCTCTCTCCCCAGCCCACCTCTCTCTACCTCTCTCCAACCCTCTCTCTCTAAAATCAATAAGCATGTCCTCAGGTGAGGATTTTTTTAAAGTACTTATAGGTCATTGGATCTATATCTATGTTGATGGAGTCTGAAAACATAGCATCTGCTAGGAACATAATAGGTACACAATAAATACTTCCTGAACAGACATATGATTAAATGACTAAAATACTTCTTGCAGCCGAAACCGATTTGGCTCAGTGGATAGAGCGTCGGCCTGCGGACTGAAAGGTCCTATGTTCAATTCCGATCAAGGGCATGTACCTTGGTTTCAGGCACATCCCCATTGGGGGCTGTGCAAGAGGCAGCTGATCAATGTTTCTCTCTCATCGATGTTTCTAGCTCTCTATCCCTCTCTCTTCCTCTCTGTAAAAAAATCAATAAAATATATTTAAAAATAAAATAAATAAAATACCTCTTGCAAAGAGAGCACGTAGCCTAATACAGGCTATGAGGAAGTTACTTGATGTTTGAATTGAATGAAGAGGCTCTAAGGCCTCTTTATTTAAGGTGGAGATTGTTCTGTCTGAAAAATATGTTAATGAGTTCCTATATTATTTCCTGATACAGTATTACAAAATCATCATCTCCCCCACCAACACACCCACCACACACAATAATGACAACTAAGAAACCACATATTAAGATCTATTTTTCATTGGCAGAAGCCACTAAGGAAAATATAGAAAAATATGTTTTCCTACATATTTTTAAATAAATCAGCCTGTGCTTGAGGCCACATCAGGGTACTTTCTCCTTGGTGGCAGGGGCCATCCACATAAGTTCTGCAGGGCTGTTTTCCCCGCGGTTATATAAGATAGATGGCAAACAAGGCTTTCAGAAACAAAGAGCTATTTTAAGAACTATAGTTAATCTCTTTCCTATAAATTCTCTCTTTTTTTTAAGTCCTGACATTCATTAGAAGCTTTAAGGAGGAAAAATGTATTGCCTTCAAAAGTATTCAAAACACAGCCCTGGCCAGTTTGGATAAGTGGTTAGAACGTTGGCCCTCGAACTGAAGGGTCGTGGGTTCAATTCCAGTCCAGGGGACATACCTGATTGCAGGCTCAATCCCCAGCCCTGGTTGGGGCATGTGCAGGAGGCAACCAATCAATTTGCCTCTCTCACATCTATGTTTCTCTCTCTGTCTCTCTCCCTCCCTTCCACTCTCTCTAAAATATCAATAGAAAAATATCCCTGAGTGAAGATTAACAAAAAAACACACAAAAGATTTTCTAGTTCTGTTGCTGTGTCTATCACCAGTTTTCCCCGCTGGAACACCAGCTCCATGCGGGAAGGACAGTGCTGTATCCACCGCGGCACCCTCACACCTACAGCAGAACTGGCTGTCCTTGTCCCATGTTTACTATCTGGTTTGAAGGAAGGAAGGAATAATAAGAGCCTTAGATGTGAGATAATTTCTTAGACCTAATGGGTTATTTCATGCAATATGCCACTTTAGGAGACCCATTTAGTCATGAAAAATTGACACATAAAATAAATATATATATATATATATATATGGGGTGATATGCAAATTAGCCAGGACACATTAAGGCATCACGACCGGCTCAGGAGCTGTGAGCACAGATGGGTGGGAGCCCCAGCGACCTCGGGGAGGCTGGGGCTGGCAGCAAGCCAGAGCGGACACACACCAGGGGAATCTCTGCGCATGAGCTGCAGAGGAAACACCTTTTCTGACCGCTCACTGACTAAGCTCCCTGTACACCACCACTCGAAATGTTCTTGGTAACTTGGGTAATAAGAATCCAAGAAGGCAATCTAGGATTTTTCCACCACACTTCTAGAGGAAAAAGCAAAGGTCCGCTGCTGGAGGGACTAAGAAATGTCATATCCTGCCCTAGCGGTTTGGCTCAGTGGATAGAGCCTAGGCCTGCGGACCGCAGGGTCCGGGTTTGATTCTGATCAAGGGCATGTACCTAGGTTGCAGGCTCCTCCCTGGCCAGGGCCCAGGTCAGGGCTTTGCAGGAGGCAACCAATCGAAGTGTCCCTCTCACATTGATGTTTCTCTCTGTCTTTCCCTCTCTCTTCCCTGGTCTCTAAAAATCAAACATATCCTCAAGTGAGGAAATAAATAAATAAATAAATAAATAAATAAATAAATAAATAAAAGAAATGTCAAAAGAAAGTTGTCACTTTTTTGTGGTGAAGGGACTGGAGTCCGTGTTGAAAGCCTTGGTGGCTGTGGCGGCCAGCAGTGGCAGCAGCAGCAGGGGTGATTGGGGTGGCGCCTTCCCCTGATCAGCCTGTCACTTCCCGCAGAGGGCAGCCAGACTGTGGCCTAGGCCCTGAGGGCTCCAGGACTGTGAGGGGGACAGATGGGCTGAGGGACACCTCCCCCACCCCAGTGCACAAATTTTATGCACCAGGCTTCTAGTATGTAAATAAAAACACCTGAGCCTAGATACAGCTCATAAAACTCCTATGACTTTTGATTATCACTGTGGGTCACATACATTGGTACTGAGTTGTGTGTGGCAGAGGTAGAAGATGAATAACAGCCAACACAGTGTCATAAAGGACAATGGCACATAAATAAATATAACGAATCAGGACTGTGCCTGAAACATAGTAGGCATTCAATAATATTAAATCAAAAATATCTGCAACTTTATTCTATCTACCATGATGTCCTACACCTTAAAAAGGCTGGATAGCTCAGTTGTTTAGAGAATCACCCTGGTACACCAAGGTCATGGGTTCAATCCCCAGTCAGCACAGACAAGAATCAATCAATGAGTACATAAATAAGTGGAACAACAAATAAATCTCTCTCTCTTTTTTTCTCTCTCTCTATCTATCTCTCTTCCCCCTTCTTCTCTCTCTAAAATCAATCAATAAAAATCAATAAAAATAAAAATAAAATAAAAACTATTTAGCCTGGCCATGTGGCTCAGTGCTTGAGGGTCCACCTATGAACCAAGAAATCACTGTTTGATTCCCAGTCAGGGCACATGCCCAGATCCCGAGCTCAATCCCCAGTAGGGGACATACAAAAGGCAGCCTATCGATAATTCTCTCTCATCATTGATGTTTCTACTCTCTTTCTCTCCCCCTTCCTCTCTGAAATCAATAAAAATATATTTTTAAAAAATACTACTTAACTAAGTAGTTGCTATGGTCAAACCTATAAGGAAGACTACAAAAAAATAAGCTATCTTTCAGTTCCTTAAAATCTGAGGAGCCACTGGGATTGCACTTACCTGTGTTAAAAACACAGAACTGGAAAATGAGTGGAAGGGGAGCAATTGCTATTGTTTAGAGGTCAGGATATGGGTGTGGATAGTCAAGAATACATCAGTGGAGTGAGAGCGAGTTTTTAAGACGGGGATACAGGAAGTTGTGTGTGTTCCTGAAGGGAAGTGTCACGGAGGTGAATGAATCTCTCAAGTGTTGGTTAAAAGGTGTCTTCGTGGGTGAAGTGCGGGGAAGAGTGCTACTCTAGATAAGCCACAGAGCGGCAGCCCAAGAGGCCATGGGTAATGAGGCTGCAGAGTATGTGAAAGTGAAATCTTGGCTGCACCTTGAAAGGGGGGAATCCTGCATTGGACTGACAGGAGGGATTATTAGAGCGAGTCTTGGAGTGCTGCGTTGGTGTCAATTCCTGCGACTGATATGATCGTTTCAGTAGTGATAGTGGGAAGAGGTCGACGCCAGAAACCTCTAAAGGACAAGTCTACAATATCAGCATGACAATTCTATCCAAAGGGAGTGATAACAGAAACAGACAGTGGGTTGCTACAGAGGAAAATGGCAAAATGTAACAACGGATGCAAGTGCAATATTTGTTATCATTTCAAAAATACCAATGACCAGCTCTAATTCCAAGAGTAAAGGGTTATAATAGAAAGAGCAAGCTAACCCAATATCAGAGGTCTCATGAGAATGAACCAAGTCAGGGGATAGGCAAATAGAGCTAATTACTAAATACACAGAAGTAGCAGAGCCCATGAGAACAGGTTATATTCCTTACAGCCTCCAGGTGGGAGGCGATCAGATATAATTCATCCAAATGATACCTTGTATAAGTTATTCAAAAAGAAGGCAAATCATAACCAGTTTCCAATAGAGTTAAGCAAATTAAAAGTTTGCCCATCTCTTTTCTTCCCAAAAGAGTCATAAAAAGCCTGTAGGGCAATGTTGATTTGGCTGGTGGTTTTCACGATGTAGCTTCAAAGTAAACGAATAAGGAAGTTAGAGTTACTGGAGTATGCTTTCACCAACCCAACCCAGGGTGCTGGGGTCCGGCTGCCAGCTGCTGAGGAGAGCTCCTCTCTGGTGGCAAAGAAGAGATCTCGGTGGGGTTGTGAGCTCTGTCTGAAACTCACCGATATCAAAAGCCATGTCCCTAAAGGCTACTTAATAGCACGTTCTTGGTTAACAACTTATCCCACAGAATTGTACTGTCAGAGATCCTTTCTCTCAATTCTGATGGCACTTGAACCAGATTTCAAGCCTCTTAGTTTTGCTTTGTTTTTCCCTTCCCTCTCAATCTAGGTGCTCAGGGACCTGTGACACATCTACCTAGACTAGGAAACACTCAAAAGACAGACCTGGGCATTTCTCTGCCAAGTGGGGTCTGGCTGTATCCAGTTTGGGACCCAGGTGGAAGCCCCAGGCTTTACTTAAACAAAAGCAAATGAGCTAGTTCATCAGCTTCCACTCCCTAGAACCTGCTTGCCCTCAATCTTAACAACTGAATTCCATATACCCAAGAACATACTGGATTTGATTCATTCTTTGCTGCCCTCAAGACTCTGTAGTAGCCTTTCCTCCAACATGTTCAAATTTTATTTTTAAATGTTTGTATGAAAACTTTCACATGCTCAGTAATAAGGTAGGAAAATTAATTCCCATGTGCCCATCACCTTCCACTGCTAGCAACTCCCAATCTCATCGCATCTCACCCGCCCCTACCTTCTTTGCATGCTTATTGATTATGAAAGGCAAACCCAGAGAGCCTATCATTTTTTCCATTTTTACTGCAGGAGATATCTCTAACCCAGGGTTCCTCAGGGTTTGTTGTAGGGGCTGCCAGGTGTATTATAGGTTACCAGTATCTATAACCAAGACCCACTAATGCCATTAGCACCTCCAGTAATGACAACCAAAAATGCCTCCAGACATGTCTAAATGTCCCCTGAAGGGCAAAGCTACCCTCAGTTCAGAACCACTGCTCTAATACAAAAGAACTTACACACACACACACACACACACACACACACACACACACACTACTGTCATGCACCCAACAAAGTTAATAGCAACTCTTTAACATTCTCTAATACCATGTTTGTGTTAGACTTTCTCCAATTGCCCCAAAACTGTTTCTTTATGGTTGGTTAGTTTAAAGCAGGATCCAACCAAGGTTTACGCACTGATTCGGTTGGTATACCGCCTAATCTATACCACTTAATGCTATGTATTGGTTTAAGAAACTGGATGGCATGTCCCAATAAAATCTCCCACATTCTGGACTTGGTTGATTATATTCTTTGACTCGTTTAGCATGTTTTCTGTCCTGCACGTCTCCTATAAACTGGCAGTTAAATCCAGGCCTTCCCTATATTCATATTCAATTCTTTTGGCAAGAATTGAACCCAGGCCGAAACCGGTTTGGCTCAGTGGTAGAGCGTCGGTCTGCGGACCGAAAGGTCCCGGGTTCGATTCCGGTCAAGGGCATGTACATTGGTTGTGGGCACATCCCCGGTGGGGGTTGTGCAAGAGGCAGCTGGTCGATGTTTCTCTCTCATCGACGTTTCTAGCTCTCTATCTCTCTCCCTTCCTCTCTGTAAAATATCAATAAAATATATATTTTTTTTTAAAAAGAACTGAACCCAGGGTGTGCTGGGTACGTACTAGTGCCTGATAGTAGAGGGCACACAATGTCTGCTTGTTTCTCTTCTTGTGATGCTGAGAAAGACCCAGTGGAAAGGGTTCCAATGATATCAGCCTGATCCCTCCACCATAAAGGTCCCTCCAATCTTTCCACTAACGGTCACTGATGACCACTGCCTACAGCCATCATTTCATTAAGGGCTACAAAATGGTGGCTTGCCAACTGTGTCATTCCTTCTGCATTTATTACCACATCAGCAATTTGGTTACTCTAGAAGGTAGTTCGAATAGGAAGGCAAGCTAAATGCTTGGGCCTTTCCCTATATTTAGGAACATTCAGAGTAATGAGTTGGAGGGTGAGGGCCCTCAGCCATGGCCAGAAGTAACCAATAAGATTTCTTTTTCAGTTATTGATGTGAACACATGAACTTTTATATAGTTGATGTCTTCACTGCAGTCTTTTCAATGCTCATATTGTCCCACCTTAGACCAGAGAAGCCCCTCTACTATATATTCTTGCCCAAAAAAGGTCAAATCAGAATCCATTTTAGTTTCTGGAGCTGCCTTACAGTTTGCAGGGCCTGGAAGAGCAAATACAAAACCATCATCCCCTGCTGAGAAAGCAGAGACGAAGTGGGGATGTTCATCAAGTCAATGACATGGGGGGAAATTTTTTTTTTTAATGTAAGCCCATCTCCATAGATGACTATACTCCAAGATATGAGTGACTTTACATCCAATTGGTGTGGTGGCAATATGTGGAGAAACTAGATTTCTCATACATTGACAGTAGGAATATAAAATGGCACAACCGCTATAAAAAACTTTGGCACTTTCAAGCCGAAACTGGTTTGAGTCCCAGGTTCGATTCTGGTCAAGGGCATGTACCTTGGTTGCAGGCACATCCCTATTAGGGGGTGTGCAGGAGGTAGCTCATCAATGTTTCTCTTTCATCAATGTTTCTGGCTCTCTATCCCTCTCTTCCTCTCTGTAAAAAATCAATAAAATAGCCGAAACCGGTTTGGCTCAATGGATAGAGCGTCGGCCTGTGGACTGAAAGGTCCCGGGTTCGATTCCAGTCAAGGGCATGTACCTTGGTTGCGGGCATATCCTCAGTAGGGGGTGTGCAAGAGGCAGCTGATCGATGATTCTCTCTCATCGATGTTTCTAACTCTCTATCCCTCTCTCTTCCTCTCTGTAAAAAATCAATAAAATATATATATTTTTAAAAATCAATAAAATATATATTTTTTAAACTTTGGCACTTTCTTAAAAAGTTAAGAATACATCTATGACCCAGCCATTCCACTTCTGGGCATTTGTCCAAGACAAATGAATACATATGTCCATAGATTTGTACACAAGCTTTCATAGAAGCTATATTTCAAATAGCCCAAAACTAGAAACAACCCAAATGTCTATCAGCAGATGAATGGATAAACAAATTGTGGTATATCCAAACAATGAACTACTACTTAGCAATAAAAAGAAATGAAATAATGATACATCCTACAATGTGGATGAATCTCAGAATAATTATGTTGAATGAAAGAAGCCGGATAAAATAAGTACCTACATATTGTATGGTTTAATATAAAGTTTAGAAAATAAAGTTTAGAGTGACAGCGACAGATCAGTCATGATCTGAGGACAAAGGGAGGGAGGAGGAGAGGTGGTAGGGAAGAGTTGCAAAGGGCCATGAAGATATGTTGGGGTGATGGACATGTGCATTATCTTGAGGGTGGTGATGGTTTCCCAGGTGTATACATTCACCAAACTTAAGCGCACATGTAGAATGCATGTACTTACTGTAAGCCTATTCTTCCCCAGTGAAGCTGTCTCCTACCATTGGGAAGGGAAACTATTTTGTCCCCAATTCTCTCCGGGTCTAAGGAGCTTCCACCCCAGCTCCTTCACCCAGGAGGTAAGCGTGTAGAATAAACACATCTAGCTCACCCTTTAACTCACTCCTCCCCCAAGGAAGACAGCCTTGGACATTCAGGCTGTTTCAGTGGCGCACAGGGTTGCTGCGAAAACAAGAAACAGGCTTAGCACTTCCTGCTTTACTGCCGATGTCCAGATGCGGCAGGCACTCAACCAAGTGGCCACGCTTGTCCTCCGTATTTCCAGCAGGCCCACTGCGGCAAGGCCGCCCTGGCCACGAGGGAAGGCCTCCCACTCTCTGTTCAATACGGTGGGTGGACTGAACACTCTCACATCGAAGGCTACTGAGCACTTGCCTTGCCAAGAATGAAGCGGACATTTCTGTCCCTATCTGGCTACCAGTTCTGTGTGTGTGTCCTTTCTTGGTCAGAATTTTGAGGGACAGAAGGGTGGGTCTTAGAACCCGAAGTCATGAACCCGAAGTCAATCTATACCTTTCCTTTCTCTCAGCAGGGAGCAACAGACTTGGCCTCGCTTTTCTCTAAAGTGAGACACTGAAAATCATTGCCAAACCTTCAGTCATGAACAACCTGGACCTGCTAGTCTTTGTCCCAGGCTTTAATCTCTTTGACTCCTGCCAACTGCCCTCTTTAATTCTATCCAGACATCGCCCTCTGAATATGTACGTAAATGCAAGCACCACACTTCACAGAGCTGACTAGGAAGTTGGCTGCTGAATATAGTCCCAGATGTTTAATATAATGTTGAATCTTTGGCCAAATCATTTCCATGATTGCTTGGTTGTGGAAGGTTTTCTGGCAAGTGAGAATTTAAGGGCTATGGATTCCAATTTATGGGCTTTCTCTTCAAACCTATTTCCTGTTTCCCATGTTCTCCCAAGAAAGGCACTAATTACCTCATTTAGAGTTGATTTGCTGGACTGGAATTTAGCGTTGCATTGCTGGCTTATACTAAGAGGCGCTACAGGAAGCATCATGGGGAAGGCCCAGGGCATGCATGCGTTAGAGGGACGTGGTCCACCATGTCACAGGGGTCTCATTTATGGAAGTTCCTCAAGGCTCCGCATTCAGAAAATCCAGTCTTTTCTGAGCAAACCTTCTGGGTCTCTTTCTCATGGGGCTGAGGCTCGTGGGACTGTTCATAATACTTTCTGCTTTGGCCACCGAAAGGCTGAGAGCACCAAATCTATCTTCTAGCAAACTGACAGGAACTTATTTGTTTTCACCTTTGACCCTCATTTTATTTCCTTACTCTGATATTTCCGCCACCCAGATTTCTACATTTGTTTTTTTCCTTCTAATACTTCAATTATAGCTGAAATAAGCTTGTTTCAACTTATCTTGGAATAAAGTAAAATATTACATATATTTAACATCTGGATGTAGCTTCTAGAATGAAATCCCATCATTTTAATTCATAAGCATTTAGCTCTTTTTAGTCTATTTTCTCTTGTCAATGACTTAATCTCTAAAAAAAAGAACAGCCCTCAAGAGACACATCAATATCACACCTGCATATCCCATAAAACTATAAGAGCTACTGACATGTCTTCATTATTCCTTTTTATGTTTTAGCAGGTGGTCCAGTAAGTTTTGCTTCTGCCATCACAACTATAACATCCCTCCCCCCCACTTTCTACCCTCCCCAAACAGCTCCTTTTCCTCCCTTCCTCCTGCCCCCGAGGTGACTGGGTGGGTGTCTGACAGGGAGATACATTTAAGGGGCCACCCAAGACTAACAGAGAAGTACATCTACCACGGTCCTCAAACTAGTTCACAAACAACTCGTGGCCGGAAGCCTGCTCAAATGATAGGAGATCTTTAAAAGGCTCAAAACACACACACACACACACACACACACACACACACACACACACTCACACACACACACGCACACACACGCACCACACATACTGCACATGCCATTGAGAGAATGCTATCTGAAAAACAACACTAAAATAAATAACTGAAATATCCATATTAAAACCATAAGGGGCTTTTCATTTGAGAAGAAAGCACTGCTCATTTGAAATCATAGAGTGGCAAATTCAAAGGATAAAACACAGTAGGGTTTTGCAAAGACTTTCCCCTCATTTATTCCAATGATGCAGGAAAATAACCTGACAATAAATATTCCTGAATTCTTGGGAGGCAGTATAATGATGCTGTTAAGAGTACAGGCTGTGCTGTCATTTATATTAACAGAAAATATTATGGAAAGTTATACAAAAATTTGGCAGTAGTGGTTCGCTTTAGGGAGAGGAACTGGAGGTGTGGTGGGAAGGAGATGTTTTTCATTGTATAACCTTCCTTGACACTGGAATGTTTTACCGGGGACTATACAGCTTTTCAGAAAAATAAAAGCTGAGAGACCTTGGAGTCAGGGAGATCTGATTTGACTTCTGCCACTGCCAAGGCCTGGCTCCGTGACCTGCACCAAGCAGCTGCACCTCTTCAGGCCGTAGTATCCGCATCTGTACTGTGGGACTGATAATCGCACCTGCCTCACGGAGGTTTGGGGAGAAGAAAATGAAACAATAACATGCATAAAGTATTTTGCAGAGCCCTTAGCACAGGGGTGGGCAAAGTTTTTGACTCGAGGGCCACAATGGGTTCTTAAACTGTACCGGAGGGCCGGAACAAAAGCATGGGTGGAGTGTTGGTGTGAACTAATATAAATTCAAAGTAAACATCATTACATAAAAGGGTACAGCCCACTCTTTCGGCTCCTCGCGGTCCAGATAGAACAGCCGAATGGGCAGGTTCCGGCCCGCGGGCCGTAGTTTGCCCACGGCTGCCTTAGCACATAGTAGATACTCAATAAATGGCATGGCAGTATAATACATGCATAAAAAAGTATTAATGATGAGAAGTTTAATCCATCCTTAAAGGTAAATATAAAATGACAGTAAGCTAGGGTATGGGAAGGCATAAAAATGCCTTTTTACAACCATTTGCTATCAGCAGGTGGAGATTAGGTTAAACCACCATCTTGAAATCATGAAGGATATAAAGCCCAGCAGAGAAAAAACTTTCAATTCCTCAAAAGCAGTGCCTAATTTTTGGCATTTCTAAGCACTCCATCCACCCATCGAAGTTCTTAGCCTATAGCCTGAGCCCACAGCACAAAACTGGGAAGTCTCCACAGACATAAACAAGAAACTCAGATCTAATTTTCTCCTCTTGTCACGCTTCACAAACACTAATGTGCACAGGAATCTGATTCCTGAGGATCTTTTTTAAATGTAGCTTCGGCTGAGCGGGTGGGGCGAGAGTCTCCGCCTCTCCAACAAGCCCCCAGGTGATGCTGACGCTGCTGGTCCAGGGCCCACACGCTGCACAGCAAGTCCCCCCGACCCAGACGCCGGCTCCCTGCTTGTCAGCCAACAGCAGTCTTGAGGGATTCCGATTACTGTGATACTCTCTCCTGGTAACAACCGGTCGATTCTTTTAAATCAATGATTCTGAACTGGGGGAATGTGTCCCCAAGGGACACTGGGCAATATCTGGAGACATTCTGGTTGTCACAACTGCAGGGATGGCCTCTATGGGCAAAGGCCAAAGGTGCTGCTAAACACGCTACAATTCACACACCAGCCCCCACAACAATGAATTACCTGGTCCCAAAGGTCAACAGTGCCCAGGTTGAGAAATCCTGTTCTAAATAAACAGAAACATGAATCCAGTCCACTCAGTTCATCTCAAGACTATAAACCCTGATTTTAGAAGGTCATTGATCCAACATGGATTGTCCTTTCCCAGGCTACCTATGAGGAGTGGGAAGGGTAAGAGATTAGCAGAAAGAACAGAATGCTATACACAGAGAAGGGTCACTGGGTCATGGTCTACATTTTGTTTAAAAAAAAGCATTGGTGGTTCAGTAAGCCAGAGGTGACCGACTAAGCATTTTAACAGAACCATAGCTCTATCTAAGCAAAGGACCTAATGCTTAGACTATAAGTTCCATGAAGGCAGGTTCATATCCAAATTTATTCACCTATAGAGCTACAGCACCCAATGTAGCACTTAGACATTATAGGTACTTAAATATCATGAGTCTTATACATCCAAAAATTACTGCAATCCTATATAAAAAAAGGCTAATTTGCAAGTTGACCAAACGGCAGAACGACCCGGTCACTATGATACGCACTGACCATCAGGGGCAGACACTCAACCCAGGAGCTGGCCCCTGGTGGTCAGTGCACTCTCAAAGGGGGAGCGCTGCGCAGCCAGCAGCCGGGCTGGCAAGCACAGCAGCAGTGGCAGGATCTTCTGCCTCCGCAGCAGCACTAAGGATGTCCGACTGATGGCTCCCGGACTGCAAGAGGGCATGGGTGGCTGAGGGACTGCCCTCAACCCGAGTGCATGAATTTTGTGCACCAGGTCTCTAGTTACAAACATGCGTAAATAGACACAGAGATTAAACCATCTATAGTGTGACATGGTTTATGATATGTCATCATTACTAATCACAATTATTTCTCCTAGGGCATGCATGGTATTATAGAAAGAGCATGGGCTCTAGACCTCAACCCAAATCTGGCCCCTCTTACTCACTTGCTATATGACCTGGGATAAGTTACCACAATGTTCACATCTGAAAAATGGGTATAAAAATCCTTACCTCTAACAGAATTGTTTTAAAGTAATATGGTGTGATATACTTAAATACCTAGTAGTTGACTCAGAACAGGTGCCATTTCCTATCATACAGAGGGACCGGAGTAAAACACCCAATGGTGCCTATTTATACACATAATAATATGTAGAATTTCACCTGAGGTTAAGAAGAAATACACTGAGTGGCCAGATTATTATGATCTCTGAATGCATAATAATTTGGCCACTCAGTTTATATCCTATATAATAAAAGACTAATATGCAAATTGTCTACTAGACCAGGAGTCAACCAGCAGGTAAGCCAGCCAACTGCCCATGTCCCCTCTCCCCACCTCCCCCCAGTCATGCATGAATTCATGCACCGGGCCTCTGAACACAACACATCCACACACACACACACACACACACACACACACACACACACTGAGTGGCAAGATTATTATGTGTTCAGAGACCATAATAATTTGGCCACTCAGTGTAGACTCCCTCTCTTTAAATCATTGATTTAAACCAAATGCTGTCATCCCTCAGGTTAAGGGAGCATCCACAGGATTATGACCTTGTGGTTTTACTATTCAGATAGCAAATAATGATCATAAGCAAAGAAGACAAAGAGAGAGAGTGTGAGAGGGAGAGGAACAGAGAAAGAGGAAGAGAGAGAGAGAGAGAGAGAGAGAGAGAGAGAGAGAGAGAGAGAGAGAAATCTATCTGACAGGGGAATAACTCAGTATTCATCAGCAAGGGACCACCAAAGGCACTCCTAGATCAAAACAAAATGTACTCTCTGCTAACAAATGTTAAGGACCTGAAAACTCAGACTAATTTTTCAAGGACTGTGCCTTCCTGAGAATGGTGAAAGAAAAGCAAATCAAAAGAAAAAGCCCATGTCATAAGCAACAGACAATACAAGTTCTCTAGAGCAATAGCCACAGATGTTCCAGGGAATAATCCATAATCAATACTCCCATTATGCATTTCTCAATGTCAAGACTTGGTTGTCTTGAATGAGAGGTGCAGATGTGCTACTTGCTCTGACATCACCATGCCTTTGGAGTAATATGTTCTGGAAGGTGTAACTGGAAGAGTGCACCAGACTCCTATGCCTCCCCACTGACAGGAGCAGGTGCACGATGCCAGGAAAGGCAGGTGTGACCCCAAAGGCATGAAAGAGGAGATTGATTGGCTTCAGCTTTCAGAGCCCAAAATCAGCGTGGGTACAACCAGACTCCTGACCAACACCTGAAACATCACCAGAACTGCATAGTCCAAGAAACATAGCACACTTAAGAGGCCCCAGACTAAAACTTGGAAAGCAGCCTTGAAATAATGATAATAATAAGCAGCTGAAAACCCAATCTTACATCTGATTATGTGAAGCTGGGGACAAGCACAGTGTAATGGGCACCTGGTGACCCATGAGTGCGGCAGTGACTCACCAGAGAGGTTGCTTGCTGGGAGAATAAGCATTCCTGACTGGGTCAGAGTCCTGGTGGTGCCCATATCACCCCCAGGGGCAGGACCCAGGGGGCACAGATGCTCCATCTGACTTCAGTGTCAAAGCCAAGACTTGTCCAAGTTTCTCTCAGAAGCCATTCCCAACTCTGTCATTGATAAATTTGCCCAGACCCTTCTTAAACTATATTTATATATCCAGCCAAGACCACTTCTTGAGATAATGAGTTTTAGAAGATTACCTGCTGTGTTAAGCAGTACTTCCGTTAGTTACAATTTAAAAAAAAAAGAATTAGGGGTAAAACAGCCGAGAGGTTAATGGTGCTTCCATCAAGAAACACTTTTGTGTGTGGAAACTGGACTATTCAACAGTTTGGAACCACGAGGCATTTAAGCAGCAACCATGAACTTGGGGAACTTGATGACTTCAAATGTATTGTTTGACGGAAGTCAATTAACATGTGCTTATGAAAACAAGGGTTGGACAAAGGCATAATTTCTATTACAATTAGAACACAGCTCAAATCGCATGGAGCCCAGCAATCTTCTCAATCACAAAGCCCTGAGCTGACTGCAAATATGCAGGGATCAGAGGGTGGTGAAAGTAAGAAAGTCTGCCAGGAGATGGTGAAATTAATACCATGCTCTGTGCATGGTCAGGGAGGCCACGGGACCTCCAGGAAAGGGCACCACCCATCCTCAGTGGGCAGAAAGATGCCACCCATCGGCTGAGCTACATTAGTTGATCTGATTAGTCCCAGCAACTACAAATGCTCTAATTGCAAAATGGTACCCTGGATTCTATTCCTGAAAATGAAAGAAAACATGAGTGGGGACACTGGTGAAATAAGAGGCAAGTCTAAAGTTTATTAATAGTAACGCACCAATACTAATCTTAGTTTTGACAAATGTGGCATTGTTATGTAAGATGTTAATATTAGGGAGACTGGGAGTAGGGTATTCGGGAACTCTCAGTACTAGCTTTGCAACCTTCCTATAAATTTAATACTATTCCAAAGTAAAAGGTTTATTAAAATTTTAAAAAAAATTTTTTTTGAAGCCACCATATTTTATGACTTTTCAGAGCCACTGTACTGGAAGTTAGAAGTCAATAAAAACCAGCAAGTTTTAAGAACCAGGATTCTGGGCAAAGGGCCTGAAAAGACATTATTCCAAAGAAGACATACAAATGGCCAAGAATTATATGAAAATGTGCTTAACGTCCTAATCATTAGGGAAATACAAATCAAAACCACCATGAAATATCACTTCATACCTGTTAGGATGGCTATTATAAAAAAGACAAGAGACAAGTATTGGCAAGGATGAGCACTGTTGGTGGGAATGTAAATTGGTACAGCCACTATGGAAAACAGTATAGAGGTTGCTAAAAAAAAACTAGAACTAGAACTACCAGGAGACCCAGCCAGCCCTTTTTTGGTTATACACCCACAGAAAATTAAGTCAGTACCTCGAAGAGGTATCTGTCTCCCATTTCATGCAGCATTATTCCCAAGAGCAAAATATGGAAACAATCAGGTGTCCGTCAATGGTGTCCGTATATACATCCTGCCATTAGCAACCTGGGTGAACTTGAGGGCATTGTACTGAGGGAAATAAGACAGGCACAGAAAGAAAAAAGCTACATGATCTCACTTCTGTGTGGAATCTAAAAAAGTCAAATACACAGAGGCCGAGAGTAGAACACTGGTTACCAGGGTGGGGAGGCGGAGAAAACAAGGAAATACTGGTCAAAGGGTACAAAGTTGGAGTTATGTAGGAAGAATAAGTTTAGAGATCTAATGTACAGAATTACTAGTTAACAATACTGTGCTGAAGTCTGAAAATTTGCTAAGGGGGTGGATTTCAGGAATACCACAAAAAAAAAAATAAAAGTAAGAGAAAAACCTAACTGTGAGATGGATATGTTAATTAGCTTGACTACAGTAATCATTTCATCATGTATATGTATAGCAAATCATCATGTTGTACATCTTAAATATATACAATTTTTACTTTAAAAATAAATTTTTAAAAAAAAGAATTAGGATTCAATTGGGTGAAGAGAATTTCCTTATACGAATGAGTGTGGGGGGAAAAGGGGTGGGAACATGTGTTACAAATAAGGAAAAACTAAGAGGGCACTGATTAGGATATGGAAAAATTAAGATAGCCAGAGAAGGAATAGTGAGTGCAATATGGCAGCAACAAGTGTGAAGATGAGCAAGACTATTAATAGTCCATCGCAAAGTCATCTCCTCCCAAAGACAACCATGACCTTCAAAGATGGGCCTCATGATGTCGATAGCATGGGCCACATTCTACACTGACATGTATTCTCCACAGGGCTATATCATTTACAGAACAGTGGTTAATACTTGTAAACACAACAAACCTAAAACCTATAAATAGTCCAAAAGCAAAAGACTAAAACAAAATCTGAAAATTCTTTTTTTTATTAATATATTTTTACTGATTTTAGAAAGAACAGGAGAGGGAGAGATAGAAACATCAATGAGAGAGAATCACTGATCAGCTGCCTCCTGCATGCCCCACACTGAGGATGGAGCCTGCAACCTGGGCATGTGACCTTCACTGGAATCGAACCCAGGTCCCTTCAGTCCACAGGCCAACATACTATACACTGAGCCAAAACACCTAGGGAAATATCTGAGAATTCTGACACAATAGTGAAAAGTCAAGGTTTACCAAAAAACAAAATAAGTTAATCACTATTCACTGACTTACTTGAATGGAGATATGTTCTTAGACATAATCTGCAAGTGCATGCATAAACCATTATCTGCTTATTCAAGAATCTATCGTTCCTATCTAATATGCAAATTGACCATCACTCCAAGACACAAGACAGCTGCCCCCATGTGGACACAAGATGGCCACCACAAGATGGCCTGCAGGGAAGAGTAGTTGTGGGCAGTTAGGGGTGACCAGGGCAGCAGAGGAGGGCAGTTGGGAGAGACCCAGGCCTGCAGGGGAGGGAAGTTGGGGGAATCAGGCCTGCAGGAGAGGGTACTTTTGGGCAGTCAGGCAAGCAGGGAGGGTAGTTAGGGGCAACCGGGCCAGCAGGGAGGGCAGTTAGGTGTGACTGGACCAGCAGGGGAAGGCAGTATGGGGCGATCAGTTCTGCAGAGGAGGACAGTTAGGGGTGACCAGACTGGCAGGGGAGGGCAGTTAGGGGCAATCAGGCCAGCCGGGGAACAGTTAGGCATCAATCAGTCTGGCAGGGGAGTGGTTAGGGGGTGGTCAGGCTGTCAGGCAGAAGCAGTTAGGGGCAATCCAGCAGAGGCAGGCGAGTGGTTGGGAGCCAACAATTCTGGATTGTGAGAAGGATGTCCAACTGCTGTTTAGTTGGACATCTAAATGGGCAGTTGGATATCCCTCAAGGGGTTCCAGATTAGAGTGGGTGCAGGCTGGGCTGAGGGACATCCGCCTCCCCATGCACAAATTTCGTGCATCCGGTCTCTAGTATATATATATATAAAAGGCTAATATGTAAAGTGTCCCCTTGGGAGTTCAAATGTGAGACCTCAGGAGTTCTATTACTGACTATGATGTTCACTGACCACCAGGAGCAGCATGGAACATGGTGGGCAAACAGCAGTGCCCCCACTGAGGGAATGAGGAAAGGAGGAGGCAGGGAACCTGATCAGCCCTGGTTGCTGGCCAGGCCAAAGACCCTACCCATGCATGAATTTCGTGCATCGGGCCTCTAGCATTAGAGATGAGAAGGCAAGGCAAGAAAAGATTAAGTATTTGAATAGAAACTAAAAGAAATTGTATCATCTTTCTAAAAGCAAAAAGGAAGACTGCACTGAAAATGTATCATTGATTAAAAGCTCAGAACCATGGAGAGTTGGGGGTTAATACCTAAAGATTAGGAAAATAAAGCAAGGTCACTACCAGAAGGGAAAAATAGCCAAAAGATTTATGGAAGTGCAATCTACTTAAATACTTTGGCGGGAGGTTAGAGAAACCATAAAAATGGCTTTCAACTGGACAATACTGGATCTTTTTAAAAAAAAAAAAATTATTGATTTTTTACAAAGAGGAAGGGAGAGGGATAGAGAGCTAGAAACATAGATGAGAAAGAAACATCGACCAGCTGCCTGCTGCACACCCCCTACCAGGGATGTGCCCGCAACCAAGGTACATGCCCTTGACCGGAATCGAACCTGGGATCTTTCAGGCCAACGCTCTATCCACTGAGCCAAGCGGGTTTCAGCGACAATGCTGGATCTTAACCCAACACACTCCAGCTGAAGGTATAAGCGGTGATAAATACAACAGTTCCAACTAGAAACCTGGTTTTGCCACTTAGAGATGGCTTCCATTTCCCCACCTCCCCTCGTCAGCAAAAATAACACACTCAAGCAGGCCAATGGCTTTCCTACTGGCTAATCTATGCTAATCACTGGATCAGGTCACTAGAGCACATTCAATCAACAACACACCCAATTAAAAAACGGTTTTAAAAAATCACCAATTTGTAAAAAAACAAGCCTTTTTATTTTGTTGACAATAAATCAGGTCTTTGTTTTTAATGAAGTTAGTTTGCATTAGTTAATTACAAAGTGATACGTGAGTGAATCCATTCTGTGCTTTATAGATTTTTACATGCTCGTGAGCAAACACAAAAATGTTAGAGGGAAGCAAATGAAAATGCGAGGCATTTACGGTTTTCATGCAGGCTTGGCCATTAGCAGAGCAACCTGGGCGCTTTGCCTAATCTCGGAATCTTTTTTCTAACCTGTGAACGGAACACCCAGGCCCACTTTTCCTCTGGAAGGAAACTCTATTGAAGCATGTTGCCATTTTCAAACGCCATCTCTCTAACTTACTGAGGGATTATGTTCTAAAGACCACATCACCACAGAGTTTGATAAGTGACCCAGTTCTGTGCAACAACTTGAAAGTGGAATTTTACTCAGACAGCTGCACTACACCACCAGCCGTTTCTATCCGGTAGATAATTAAAGCCCTTATTGTTATAGTTGATAACAGCTTCCATGGACCACAATAATGTCAGATCATTTTCACATGTTTCTTAATCCCAACCCCAAAACTGGAGGAACCACAGCTCTACTTACAGTTACGAATGTTATTCCAGTCGATTTTTGAGAAAAAAGGATGGCAACAAAGGCCTTCAAACTTCAGTCTCTCTTTCTGGCCACACAACAAGCTTTGAATCAGATCCAATAATTCACTGCTGACTTTGGGGTCATCTGGAAACTTCAAAAACCGCTATTCCAAAAAATAAAATAATTTCCTTAGCAAAGTCAGCTTCCTATGCCCCAATATTAAGAAAGTACTTCTCCTATATGCAAGCTTCTTTTTCTTTTATTAAAAAAGGAAGTTTTGTGCCCTCTTCACTTTAAACCAAAGGCAAGCTCCCAAAATAAATGTCCTGTTCACAGGACAGGCCTCATTTCTTTGCAAGGGCTCAACACTTCTCATGACTGACCCCTGCTCCTCTCCCGTTTCATCTAGCGCCATTCCCCACCTCCCTCCTGGCTGTCCAACAGTGATGAGCTATCTGAAGCCGCCGGAACAAACCACGCTGTTC
This sequence comes from Vespertilio murinus, assembly GCA_963924515.1. NCBI lineage: Eukaryota > Metazoa > Chordata > Mammalia > Chiroptera > Vespertilionidae > Vespertilio > Vespertilio murinus. Next base: position 3,939,187 of record OZ004720.1, on the reverse strand, counting down.
TGTCTGCCTGGAAAGCCCTGCCCGTCCTGAGCCCTTCTTCCCTGACTCCTTTCCCCCACCGCTCCCTCCTGCACTCCCCCTCTGGATTCCGCTTTGCACACACACATGCATTCTGATTTCTGTGTGACGATGGAGGAAGAAGGCAGAGAACCTTCTCTCTGTTCATCACTGAAAACCTGGTACCTAAATGCAGTGAGTGCCATCTGCTCATTGCTGAACGGTGGGCTGAAATGAGGGGAATAAATCAGCCCCAAGAATCATCTAAGTGGAAACTTTAACTCAAGAGGAGACTCAAGAATAACAAATAACTATGTATGTTTTAAGCATATAAAATATGTATTATACATATAAAAACATGTATTAAGTATTCCAGAAAGATAAAATTGGGTGAGATACCAAAACCTGTTAAAACACTTCTCTTTTTCCTTTTGGTTGAAACTAAAACATTTATATTTGTCATATCTTTAAGAAATGGGCTTACTGTAGTGAATAGTCAGTTATTAGAAAATAGTTTTAAATTCTATTCTACGCCGAAACCGGTTTGGCTCAGAGGATAGAGCGTCGGCCTGTGGACTAAAAGGTCCCGGGTTCGATTCTGGTCAAGGGCATGTGCCTTGGTTGCAGGCACATCTCCAGTAGGGGATGTGCAGGAGGCAGCTGATCGATGATTCTCTCTCATCGATGTTTCTAACTCTCTATCCCTCTCTTTCTCTCTGTAAAAAATCAATAAAATATATATTTTAAATTCTACTTTACATATATGACTGTATTTCTGATTCATGCCCTCAATCACATTCGATAGCCAGTAGTAATAAGAAGCCGCATACAGCATGACTGCAAAGCCAGACTGCCTATGTTATTTTGGACAAGTTACTTAACTACTCTGTGCTTTGGTTTCCTCATCTGTTACATGAAAATAATAATACCTACCACACAGGGTTGTTGGAGAATTTGCCATGTTAATAAACTATATTTCATAAATTCTAAGACTCACATTTATTCACATTTAACAACACTGAAATCAAAATGCATCTTATACTCAAATATAACAGATTAACTGGCTGCAGTTTTTCTTTTTTAATGGTACACAAAATAATGACCCAAGCTTACAATTAATTACTGGCAGCTAAAAGCCAATAGACTACAAGTAACCAAGTGTTTAGAACAGCTTTTGGCATAAAGAGAGTGCTATATAAATATTTGCGATGTCATTAACCAGTACTGCTGGTTTACATTACAATCATTTGTTCCACAATTTTTAACATTTCTTACTATTATCTCAAATCTAATAATAGCTCTTCACCTGGAAATTCATGATGTTATTAAAGGTTCTGGCCGAAGTTCCCTCGGTGAATGGAGACCTTCCATACACCATCTCATAAGCAATAACTCCCACTGACCACCAGTCACAGTCGAGGCTGTAGACACCTTTTCCATCCCCATTCATCACTGTCAACACTTCCGGGGCCATGTAATCTGGGGTCCCAATCGGCAGTTTGGCATTCACCTGGAAACCCATAAATAAAATGAACACAACAAGCTTTCAATTATCCTCAAATATATTGAGATCAGCCACATTTCAGACACAAGCTCATTTGCCACTGATTACTCTTCTTCCAGGCACTTAAACCTTCTGTCAAGTGGCACACTGTCAGGAAATGCAAATGACTTACTAGTTTTTTTAAGCACATAATATAATCCAAAAGGGCACAGAGCTATTGATATATATACCCTTTGGTTACACAATGAGAGAGGAGTATATTCATGAAGTGGAAGATAGCTTTTCTGGTACAAGATACGGATATGACAGAACTCTTACTTATGAAACAGCAAAGTGATAATAAATCCTAAAAATGAATCTATAAGATCAATCTACCCATTATTGAGATACTGGCAGCTAGTTGGCAATACAATATTACAATTGTGTTATATGTCAATTTTAAATATTTGGAATCAACATTTTCACTTTGACCCATCCACAGGGCAAGATATGAAAATTTGCACAAGAGGTCAAATGTTACTGAGTTCACTTTCCTCATCCCCAACTCCTCCCGTTCCTTGTTCCCTCCCCACTGTTCAGACACCAGGGCCCTCCAATCCAATGGCCTGACCTTGGCAACAAAAGATTAGGACGATGTAGCATGTCTTTTTAAAAGCTAAATATTTTCCATTTAAAGAACTGTCCTTTCTGTTTCTGAGAATTTGTCCTTCTGGCTGTTTTGGTGTTTAAATGTCCTTTGTTTCTTGAAATGATGCTCATGACAGAAGTAGGCTTTCTGTCCCTCACCCCATCCCTTTGGAGGCAACCTAGTAAGTCAGCAACAGCCCTTTTGGTCTTCAAAATTGTCTTGAAGTTTTATTGTGCCATGAAATTTGAAGTCTAAGAATCACCTCTCTAACCTTCTTCCCCATAAACCAGAGAGGGCCTGATGTTAATCGTATACTCTGCTGACCAGTTGTCCAATAACCCTACATCTAAAAAGGTTTCTCTCACATCAGCAGTTACATGGCACAAAAGAACTTTCTCCCCATTACAGGATGAGGAGTGCCCCTCTGTGAGCCAAGAGATTTTATGGGTAAGGCCACATGTCTTTAATGCTGGGCTTTGTATCAAAAAAGTAAATTAGCTTCAATTGGGAACTGAGAGGAAAGTGAATGTTTGGAGGACACTAGGAGGTCTCCTTTCCCCAGTGATGAAGACCCAAAGCTATTCCAACTATAAGTTTAATTTTGTCCATTCCTCTGACCCAGAGGCCCGGTGCGATGGGAAATGGACATGTTTTCCATGCTCCCCCTTTCCTGTCCCTCTGCCTCAGGCCCACCATGTTTTCCCAAACTGTAAACCAGAAAGCAGTGTGATGCTGTTACTCCTGACACTAGGGTCATCAGGATCTCCATGGCAAATACCCATTTGGGAAAGCTACATAACCATACCTCCAAAAAACCCCGGGCCTGTGTTGATGGACAACAGTAAAGAGAAAGGAGGAAACATATGATCTAAGACAGCACACCCTAGGCCTGAGGAACTGAAAGCAGCTTACAGCAAGAGGAAGCCTTGACGCTGGGAAGCCTGAGCCCAGACTTCTGTGTTTTAATGTTACAATGAGAAATAACTTTTAAATATCAAAATAAGAAAATAAACACTATAATACCTTGATTTATCCAGGTGTTAGTATCCACTGTATCGTTGATTAAATGCTTACCCTTTATGACTAATTATCTTGCAGAACATTAATACACGATCCTCAAATATAAATCATTTGCATATGTTGGGTTTTATTTTATCATCACACTAGATTGTTTGAGAACATTCCTTTTTCCCTGTTTGCAGCTCATCTGGCTTGGCTATTTATCCACAACCAAAGAGTTGCAAGTCAAGATGGAACTTGACTAGGTCATGTGTATCAGACAATGCTATGCCTCATTTTCAAACTCATTTTTAGACTCATCAAAGAGAGTCAGCTAACTCCCCAAGTAATGCCCATAACAGAAATGTGATCACAGGCATCTGTCTCATCCATTTGTAAATTTTCTAAATTTTAAAGAAAAACTCCTTTGTTTGCTTTTTGTATATGTCCTACTATAGTAATTAAGACTTTTTTAATATATAAAGTCTTTTTTAATATATTTTATTGATTTTTTTTTTTTTTTTTTTTACAGAGAGGAAGAGAGAGTTAGAAACATCGATGTGAGAAAGTCATCGATCAGCTGCCTCTTGCACACCCCCTACTGGAGATGTGCCCGCAATCAAGGTACATGCCCTTGACTGGAATTGAACCTGGGACTCTTCAGTCCGTAGGCCGATGCTCTATCCACTGAGCCAAACCGGTTTCGGCAATTAACAGATTTTTAATGGCCATTAATGATTACTAAGTTTCCATTAGCTATTGACCTCCAAGCATACTAAACCTGTTCGACATGTCACCTCACACATCTTGATAAAGTTTTTGCTATATGCTTTCATTCTCCTCTGGGGGCAATTCATGGCTGGCTAATGTGAGTGAGATATCAAAAAGGGAATCATGTACTAGGAGTCCAGTCCAACACACCATCTGACCAGGCCCCCATTTTGTGAAGTTCCTTTCATTTTCACTATATTGATAGGAAATAAAATTTACCAGTTCAGAAAGATGAGAAGAAAATGACTAAGAAGAAGAAGGGTCAGACATATTTAGAGAAATAGAGGGTTTTAAAAAAATAAAGGATTAATCTAACAGATTCTTTATAAGCAGAAAGAGGACACGAAGAAGGTAAGAAAATCACTGTCTTCCTCTTCCCAAGCCCCTTCCCATAAAATGCTTACACTGTATAAAACAGCTTCAACATACCTTTCTCCATCTCACTGCCCAGGGCAGAAACATGGATCTTCTGCAGAAGCAGGGGGCTAAGAAACTCTCACTCCGACATAAATCTCAAAAATGGCTATCTCCTATGGGTTTCCAACTGATCGATGGGGCTGATTTATAATCTTTATTTATAATCTTCTTACAATTTCTTTTACTGAGCTGACACAGGTTAAAAATGTTAGCTGTTTACCATTCTTTGAGATTCTAATAAATGAAGTGGTGACCTAAGTCACACAGCACGTCAATGGCACATCCTAGAACACCCAAATCTCCAGGCAGTAAGGTCCACCTGTGCTTACTAAGAAAAATACTCCAAAGCAATATTCTAAGAAGCTTGAAATAAAGACAATGGAAGATAGAAAACATAACAGATTTAAGATTCACAAATATCCAAAACACATAAACAATATTTGTGATTGGTAAGATAAAGGACTGACTTGGGGTAACATATAATAATTTCAGTCAATATGGATTCAATTTAAATAGTGTATCTTGAGTACCAACAACATTTAGAACCAACTTAAGGGCTATAAAACATTATATTTAAACTTTTTTTTATTTGAGAAACATCCAAAATGTTATGTATGTAATCATTGGTTGCTTCTTGTATGTGTCCTGACCAGAGGTCAAACCCACAACCTTAGTGTATCAGGACAACACTCTAACCAACTGAGCTAGCTGGCCAGGGCCATAAAATATTCTATTTAGTGGAAATACATTTCTAACCAACCTCCATTGATTTTTTTTTTTTAATTATAATTCTCCCAGAGGCCCAGTGCATGAAATTCATCCATTTGAGGGGTATGGGGTCCCTCAGCCAGCCCTACACCCTCTCACAGTCAGGAGCCCTTGGGGTTTGTCCGACTAATGGACATCCTTAGCGCTGCCATGGAAATGAACCTGGCTCAGGGCTTCTGGCTGAGCAGCGCTCCCCATGGGAGCACACTGACCACCATGCGGCAGCTCCTACATTGAGCATCTGCCATCTAGTGGTCAGTGCGCATCATAGCGGCTGGTTGTTCTGCCATTCAGACAATTTGCACATTAGCCTTTTATTATACAGGAGGATATCCATACTTGATCTACCTAGTAGATTGCAGATACTTGGTCTTCTATAATAAAAGAGCCTTTGCACTTAAAACAATGCTAAAAACCCCTACTTCTCTGGTTGTCACATTATCAGCCCTAAAAGCAGGACGTTCTAGAAAAATTATTCTGTCTCCACAAGGAAGGGAGGTACAATACTTTTGAGTGTACAGGACTGAGTAGCACATCTCCTTGACCAAAATAATCCAGGGTTAAGCTCATTGAGCTGCAAATAAAAGGCAGTGCCTCAGGGAGTCTCCCTGCCTGGAGTGAAGGTGCTACAATTAGAAGGGAAAAGGGCTGAAAAACAGAAATCGGAAATGAATAGGAGTCCTGTCTCTGCCGCAAAGGGGTCTGAAGAGAATGACTCCAGATGCAGAGATAGGGCCTTGGTCCTAATTCCCATTTCTTTAGCAAGCAGTGACACTGGATCTTAGCCTAGCATTCTAAGCAGATTTATTGCAAACACATTGCTGCTAGCTCTCATTAACTAGATTTCAGATGCTTCTCAATGATTCTCAACCTGGGGTGATTTTGCCACTCAGGGGACATGTGGAAAACAGTATGGCATTTCCTCAAAAATTAAAATGCCTGGAGAGTTTTTGGTTGGTTATTGCAACTGGAGGGGAAGGTACTATTGGCATTTACTTAGTGGATAGAGGCCAGGGCTGCAGCTAAACATCCTGTACCACACAGACCACAGCAAAGGATTCTCCAGACCAAAATGTCAGTGCTGACCTATGCTTCAATTACCAGATTATGTACCTATGGCCCAATTTATTTCTAGATGCATAAGTTTTTATCACAAATGCAATGTTTTAATCTTATGTGGTAAGACTTTTGCTGTATTTAACTTTTTTTTCAGAACTTTATTCCACCATAAATTCAACACCTAAGTTTTCATGCCTGTTTTGGAATTGCACATAATTTTAAAAACAAAATGCTTTGGTTCTGTAATCTAATTCTTAATGTAATAAATAGGTTATAAAACATAACTTGATATAATACCCACCTTTCCTTCAAGAAATTTGAAAAAGGTAACTTTACATATTTCCCTTTACAAAAAGACCTTAACTCACAGCTGGGGGGATTTCAAAGAACAGCTTCTCTAACCTCTCAATTTGTGCATTTTTACTAAAATCAGTATTTTCTGGAGAAAGAATAAAAGGGCAAACTCATAAGGACTTGTCTAGGTCACCGAGTGGGTCAGTTGTGAAATGAGTCTTAAAACCTAAGTCGATTTTCTCTTAGACTTATCATTTTTTGCATAATTGACTTCCAAATTCACATTTTAATATGTATTAACTTTATTAGATTTTTAATCTTTTTTTTGTCATCTTTTTCCTAAAGTATTCTCACTCTGGCTCTCAATAGCTGCCCTCCTGCCTTACTATTTAGCACATGGGATATATTTTAATTTTACCACAATTCCAGGACTCAGGATTAACATTTTGAGCACTTAGTTCTTAATGCCTAGGATATTTTGGTTCAAATACTCTGATTATTAACTTTAATTGTACTGCATGGAAAATAGAGGATTTGAAATAAAGAAGATTCTGTTTCACCAAATATTTTAAGGTTAAAAAAAAACATAATGTAAAAGAAGACAGTCTCTACCAGGCAAAGAAAATGAAGGGAAAACAAAATAAGCATTTTTCTCTCTTTTAAACCAAACTGTAAGAATGTTCCTAGCCAAAACCAGTTTGGCTCAGTGGGTAGAGCATTGGCTTGCGGACTCAAAGGTCCCAGGTTCGATTTTGGTCAAGGGTATGTACCTTGATTGCGGGCACATCCCCAGTAGGGGATGTGTAGGAGGCAGCTGATCAATGTTTCTCTCCCATCGATGTTTCTAATTCTCTATCCCTCTCCCTTTCTCTCTGTAAAAAATCAATTAAAAAAAATTTTTTTTTAAACGAATGTTCCTAAAAATGTCTTGTAGGGTATGAAAAAGTATTATACATAACAGGTTCCAAGGTCAAGTGTCTGAGAAAGAACTCTGTCCCATCCCCACTCTCATCCCCCTTAAGAAGTCATTTCACATGCTGGCAGAAAAAGGCTCCAAAATATCACTCAGCTTTATCCCAATATTGCTCAAACTTATGAGGATCACAGAACGCTTTAAAGTACAACCTTTATTAAGCTAGCTTATTGCATTTTGTTACCATCTTATTTGAGTTCATTTTAGCAGCTGATCCAAAATCCACCAGCTTGATGTGTCCTGTCCGATCAATGAGAATATTCTCAGGCTTGAGGTCTCTGTAAGAAAAGCAGGCCACAAATTAGTGTTGTCTTCTCCATGCCAATCAGCCTGCTCACCTAGGATATTGATTCAGCCAAGAATCTTAGTGTCTGCTGTGGAAAACAGTATGTCGTTTCCTCAGAAAATTAAAAACAGAACTCCCATTTGGCCCAGTGATCCCACTTCTAGGAATAAGCCTCAAGAAATCAGAAACACCCATCAGAAAGGACATATGCACCCCTATGTTCATAGCAAAATTCACCATAGCTAAGATTTGGAAACAGCCTAAGTGCCCATCAGCAGATGAGTGGGTTAAAAAACTGTGTTACATCTGCACAATGGAATACTACACTGCTGTAAAAAAGAAGGAACTCTTACCATTTACAATAGTATGGATGGAACTGGAAAGCATTATGCTAAGCGAACCAAGCCAGTCGGAGAAAGATAAGTATCACATGAACTCATCATTTGTGGAATATAATGAACAACAGAAACTGATGAACAAAAATAGATCCAGAGACAGAAGTATCGAACAGACTGTCCAATCTCAGAGGAAGGCAGAGGTGAGGGAGGCAGTAAAAGATCAACCAAAGAACTTATATGCATGCATATAAGCATAACCCGTGGACACAAACAGTAGGAAGGTGAAGGCATGTGCTGGGGGGTGGGAACGGCTGGGGAGAAGTCAATGGGGGGGGGGGGGGAGGACATATGTGATACTTTAAACAATAAAGAATTTAAATTTAAAAAAATCTTCATGTCTATATTCTGCTATAAGACCTCCCTATTGATGGATATATATACTAATAATAGAGGAATATGCAAATTGTCTGGGATACTGTCACAGTAACAATAACGACCGGACAACAGACTATGTGGGGCAACCAGGTTTGCAGGGGGGTTAGTGAGGGATGACCAAGCAAATGAACAGCAGGCTGCATGGGGCAACCAGGCAGGCTGGCAGGGGGGTTAGGTGGGGGCGTCCAGGCCAGCAGGGGGGTGGGGGCAGTTGGGCCAATCAGGCCAGCAGGCAGAGGCAGTTAGGGGTGATCAGGCTGGCAGGGAGGGCAATTAGGGGCAATCAGGCAAGCAGGCAAGTGAGTAGTTAGGAGTCAGCAGTCCCAGATTGGAGAGTGTGCAGGCTGGGCTGAGGGGAACCCTCCCCTGTACACAAATTGATGCACCAGGTCTCTTGTAAATAATAAGCACACTTTTGCAAAATACATTGAAGAGGAGGAGGAGGACTCCTGTGATTCCTGGTCTAACCACACTCCATTCCCACAACATTCTCAGGTACATAAAACATAAAATAGTGAGGATGCACAGAAACACTTTTCAAGTGAGAATCATGTGGAACACCTTTGTAAATTACTAACAGGTGAGGTCAGAAGTATAATTCCATGGTTCTGTTCCACATGGTATGACAGCTCCTTTTGCAAGTCAAACTCTGTCTTTCTACCATATAATGCAAAGAATCCTTCTAAGAGCTCCTGGTCTTAATTAACTACGTTCACACACCTAACTAGCAAACTTGAGAATATTACAATTCTAGGTCTATTTCACTGTTGAATGGGCAAGCTGAAATGGTGCCATTTTGGAAAATTTAGTTATAGTTAAGCTGGCTAAAAATTAGATGAGTGTTATTTTGATGCCTAAATCATTCATCCATTCATTCTGTTGTTGGAACTCTTGGGTGATACAGATAAACTCAGTATTGTACCAGAGAGTATCACTTACCGATGTACATATCCCATCAGATGAACGCTGTGAACAGCCAAAATCAGTTCGGCAAGGTAAAACTGAATCATGTTTTCATCTAATTGGTCCTCATATCTGTTCAAAAGTGACAGCAAGTCCCCTCCAGGCTGATATTCCATGACCTGTATAGAATGCCAAAGCTATTAATTCTTCATACACACACACACAAAAAAAAAAAGGAAATGTCTCAATTAGATCCTCAAATCCTGCCTGACATGTTCTAATTACGATGTCTCCACAAAGTAATGAAGATGCGTGAGACATATTATAAGTCATGTAGAATGAGGTCCCTGCCCTAAGGAAATGGCATCTGTTCCCCAAGAGAATCAATAAAATGAAGACTAGTACCAGACACCATGCACAATGTTTGCAAGGCAAGCTTGAAAAGTTGAATTGAATCATCCCACTCGCCCACCCACCAACACTGACAGGCATTCCCGAGGGTGAGTACACAGCCTTGATGGAAGTTCCTGGAGGACAACGAACCTCTCGCACCCCCTCTGCATTCCCCTCAGCACCCTGCAGAACATAGCACACGTGCAATAAATGTGATACAATCTTTGGCTTTAACCGTCAGTCAGGGTGGAAGGCAGTCTGACTCTCTATTAAATATTTAAATGTGAACATATATTCTTTGGTCTCATAATTCCACTTCTGACTATTTCACAGGAACGTGTAAGAGTTTGCAGATAGATAAACAGATTCACTGCAGCGCTGTTTGTAACACAGAAGGGAAAAAACCTGGAAATCTCCCAAATATCCATCAGTAAGAGACTGCTAAAATGTGATCCATCTACACAGAGGGATAAGATGCAGCCACCAAAAATGAATGGACTCGATCTATTCACACTGCCATGGGAAGCGGTCCACGTAATACAGGGTGGCATCCTATGCAGGGTAAAGTACAGCTCCTTTGTTGTAAATTTAAAAAACAACAACAAATTATTACATTTGTTAGTATATACACGGGGGGGAGGGGGGTAGTGTTAGTGCCCTGGCTGGTGTTTCTTAGTGGTTAGAGCATTGGCCCACACACCGAAGGGTTGAGGGTTCAATTTTCAGTCAAGAGCACGTACCTGGATTGCAGATTCAAGCCTTAGTCCTGGCCAGTCACATGCAGGAGGCAACCAATAAATGTATTTCTCTCACAGTTTCTCTCTCTCTCTCTCTCTCTCTTTCTTTTTTTTTCTTTTCCCTCTCTCTCTCCCCCTCACCCTCTCCTTTCCACCATAAAAATAAATGGAAAAATATCCCTAGGTGAGGATTAACAAAACAAACAAAAATATTTGATTAGCAAAAAACTTCTCCCAGAGACCGAAACAAGATGGCGGCCTACGTAGTCTCCTAAGCTGCCGCCTCATCAACAATTTGGAAAAAAACAACAGCTAAAATCAGAAGGGAACAGCAACACTTAGATGGGGAGGCAGCTAAAATGTAGACTTCATGTCCCCCAAATTCACAGCAGACATAAATTACTTGGCCCTGTGCTAAAGAAGCCAACAGGAGGCACCTAACTGCCTATAGCTCACCCACTCACCCCAACCTGGTTCTCTATAGGCTCTGGTATGTGGGTGAATTAATGCTAATTTTGATGTCTGCTTTACATATACACTGGTGGCCAGATTATTATGATCTCTGAACGCATAATAATCTAGTCACTTAGTGTATATCCTATATAATAAAAGGCTAATATGCAAATTGTCCCCTCAACCAGGAGTTCAACCAGCAGGCAGGCCAGCCAACCGTCCCCCTCCCCATGGGCAGGCTGGAATTCATGCATTGGAATATATATATATATATATATATATATATATATATATATATATATATTTGACAGTATATATATTCTAATACACACACATTCTCTCTCTCTCTCTCTCTCTGAGTGGCCAGATTATTATGCGTTCAGAGATCATAATAATCTGGCCACTCAGTGTATATTACCATCAAAAAGGTCTTAAACATCCCCCCAAAATTCACATATAACACTAGTAGTCACACTTTTAGAATGGAAATGTCTTAAAATAAGAACAATGCATATTTATGACCACACGTAGCAGTTATAAATTGTCTAATCTGGCTCTATTAAAGATGTGAAAAATAGAACAGCTTTTAAGTTTAAGGATGAGAAAGTCAATGCATAGCAGCCACTGACAACTTTTAAGAACTCACAAATTGACCACTATTTTGTACTTAGCAGCTACTCCTGAAGAGTCCATTTTTAATAATCAGTAAAACAGTTTAGAAAATAAGAACCATCTCTTAGAAAGGCAAAAAAGATATGCATGCTATTTAAAAAAAAAAAAATTTCCTGCTGAAACCGGTTTGGCTCAGTGGTAGAGCGTCGGCCTGCGGACTGAAGGGTCCTGGGTTCGATTCCGGTCAAGGGCATGTACATTGGTTGCGGGCATGTCCCCGGTAGTGGGTGTGCAGAAGGCAGCTGGTCGATGTTTCTCTCTCATCGACGTTTCTAGCTCTCTATCTCTCTCCCTTCCTCTCTGTAAAGTATCAATAAAAAAATTTTTTTTTAATTTCCTGAGCTAGAAATCCCTGCCCAAACTAGATTTGTCTTTTCTACAAGTCAAACAACTTTTTATTCTTCAAAACCAGTGCTGATTGAGAAGACAAGCAACAAAAATTACAACAGCTGCTAGGCAGCATGCTCCACAACATGAGGCCAAAGAGACATTCCAAATTACAAACCTACCTAAATAGACTGGGTACTTATCGAAGAAGCTAATCGAACTTGATCCGCCAATATGATTCCAGATTACCATACAAAAATCCCAACTGGGCACCATTAGGAGACCTTAGCTTGGCTATTTATTGAGTAGATTTGGCTATCCCAAGATGTTACCCATAGCCGAAACCGGTTTGGCTCAGTGGATAGAGCGTTGGCCTATGGACTGAAAGGTCCCAGGTTCGATTCCGGTCAAGGGCATGTACCTTGGTTGCGGGCACATCCCCAGTAGGGGGTGTGCAGGAGGCAGCTGATCGATGATTCTCTCGCATCGATGTTTCTAACTCTCTATCCCTCTCCCTTCCTCTCTGTAAAAAAAATCAATAAAATATATTTAAAAAAAAAAAAAGATGTTACCCATATCCTAAACCTCTCCTACTGGGGTAGTTGTTCATCTGGTCTGAGTGGAGCCCGTGGGGAAGATGGCTTGAATGGGGCCAACCCAAGCTTAATCAATCATCTTGCTGTTGAGCTTAGAGAAACAATAAAGAACCAGGACTCAGGCACTTTCAGAAAACACATTCGGGCTTTTAAAAATGGTACCAAATCAAGAGGCTCCAAAAGCATCACCAAAAGTCAAAAACTAAGAGCCCAAGCCAGTTTGGCTCAGTGGCTAGAGCATCAGTCTGCAGACTGAAAGGTTCCGGGTTCAATTCTGGTCAAGGGCACATACCTCGGTTGAAAGCTCAATCCCCAGCCCTGGTCAGGGCAAGTGCAGGAAGCAACCAGTCCATGTTTCCCTCTCTGTCTCTCCCCCTCCCTTCCACTCTCTCTAAAAAGATCAATGGAAAAATATCCTTGAGGAAGATTAACAACAACTAAAGAGCCGAAACCGGTGTGGCTCAGTGGTAGAGCGTCGGTCTGCGGACTGAAAGGTCCTGGGTTCGATTCCGGTCAAGGGCATGTACCTTGGTTGCGGGCACATCCCCAGTAGAGGGTGTGCAAGAGGCAGCTGGTCGATGTTTCTCTCTCATCGACGTTTATAGCTCTCTATCTCTCTCCCTTCCTCTCTGTAAAATATCAATAAAATATATTTTTTTAAAACTAAAGAGAATAAAGATTGACATTCCTAAAAAAAAAAAAAAAAAGTCACAAACTAAGAGTCTTTAAGAGCAGCATCAACAGAACACTATCAACAAACTAAGGCCAAAGTTACCACCAGGCTGTTCCGGACTGATCATTCACAGCACTTGGTTTTACCATCCAGTGGTGCCCAGTGAGATGTTGGTCTCCCCAAAATTTGGTTTCTAACCTACTTAGACTGGTAAGTCCTTTGGGCAGGGCTCCTCAAACCTGCCTGCCCACCAGAATCACTTGGGTAAGTAAGCACTATTTTTAAGTAGATAAAATATATTCATCCAAATAAACATGTGAGTGCCTACTATGTGCTAGGCACTGTTTTAGATATTGGGAAAACAGCTATCTTCATGGAGCTGAAATTCTAATGGAATGAAAAAAAATTCTTTTTAATTAAGCAGTATGAAAGGCTAAAGTATGTCTCTTCCCATCCTAACCATTCAGGATCTTGTTAAAAATATAGGTTCTAGGGACCAACACAGACTTCATGGATCAAGCTCCATGGTGGGGCTAAGGGAACTGCATTTTAGGGCGCTACCGGGTGGTTCTGATGCAGCCAGCCCAGCTGCCCTGGAGCTGGTGGAGCACCGGGGCTCCCTACTCCGACCAGGTGAGAAGTGTCCACAGCAAAGGTGCCCTTGTACGAAACCTGGCCTTCATACAACTATCGCTTCTGTTATATACATTTTTTTTTCAATGACTACCTGGAGCCTTTCTGCAAATCAAGACAAGATCACTGACAACAAAGGGCTGGAAAATAACCAGGCTGTCAGCACGGAAGCAACCATCCCCCATCTTTGCAAGGACGAGAGATGTCCCTGCGCACGCTGCACAGCTGCGGGTCACCCAAATGGCGAGTGCCAAGGCACGGTAATCAAAGGCCGGGAAGGGGGAGGAGGAACGCGCCCTGCAGTGAAACAGCCCTAAATAGTGTGACACCCCTGCGATGGCAGAGGAAGCACAGCAGCTGACAGACGAGCCCGGCTTGGAGCTATAATGGACTTGCTCTCTTAAAGCAAAGACCTTCAGGCCAACAGAGACAGACCCTTCTGATGGCAGCCGCTACGGACGCTAATTAAAGGGAACGTCTTACATGCTTCTCTGTTGGTGTTTGCGTCCAAACCCCCAAGTACAAGGATGGCAATTCCCATCAGCTGTGTTGCATTTGAAACCAAGAGTGAGTGTATCAGTAATGTGCACACATACACACACACACACCTGCACACTTGCTTGCACATGTTTGCATATGTAGGTATATGAATATTTAATAGTTCTTTACTACTCTATTGCAATCTGCCTAGGGTGTCATTAGAGGCACACTGTGCTGGCCATCACTTAGAAATGCTGTAACAATGTCCTTGAAATGCTTGCACTACAATCAGCAAGAGTGAAAGTGCCATGGAAACGCAACGATGCTATTGGCATCATCACCTGCTCGCCAGTATTCCTGATCTTTGGCATGAGGGAGCAGGGAAGGGGTCCTGTAAGCAGAGGGGGCCCTGATAAAGACCCTAAATTATTCTTGAAGGGCAAATGGCCAAGAGAAAAAGAGAGGAGGCCTTTTATTTCAGGAAGTATGAATCCCAGCCTGATTCGTGCATGAATTAAAAAAATCCTCACTGAGCACTGAATCACCCAGTCTTGGGCAAAATCAGACAGCACACTCAAACCAGATAACAGAGGAGATGAATTAATGAAGGGGCTATTTCCAAAGGCACAGGTAGGGTTAAAGGAAATGAACGTGGATGGTGGAAACTCCTGTGGCCAGCTAACAGCCGAGGAGTGAGTAGGTGCCACGCCTGGCCTAAGAGAACCAGAAAAGGTCTCAGATGTGTACACTAACACTGAAGGAGTGGGAGGAAGTCGCAGGAACCAGACGCTAACTACAGCTGTACCAACAGCCATAGGACCGTGGTTCGCAAAGTGGGGTCCAGCAGCAGCATTCTCACCTGGGAGCTGATTACAAATGCAAATTATTGGGCCCTGCCCCACACCTACTGAATTAGAAACTGAGGGCGGTGCCAGGCAAACTGGGACAATGTAGCTAAACAGGGACACCAAGATGGTAAAACTCTAAATTCACTCACTTGAAATATGCCTTGAAGACCAGGACACAACACAACTATTTGAAAGGCATGGAGAACTCAAAGAACCCCCCAAAGGTAACACACTCAGCAACTGAATTGGGGTTCATAAGAGGTATTAATATCTTATTCCACCACTGAGAAAATTGAAGCCGAAAAGGCCAATGACTCCGGACAGACCAAATCAGGACAGTAAAGAAAAAAGGACCTACGTTCGAAGCCACAGCCTCCCTCTGATGGGCAGCCGTCTTCCAAACGCTGCCTCCCGAAGCAGCAGCACGTGAACACGCTGGCAAGTTTTGAGACAAGCCTGAAAACTGGTAATCTTACCAGTGAGATCAAAACAGCACATGTCTTTGCTGTCAAAACTATCGCAAGCTGCCACATTTCAGTAAAATAAACAATGAGGTTGTATTCGCTCTCTCCAGACTCGCAACGACAGCACAGGCTGGTGATCGCACAGGCCACAGGGTCACTGCCTGGAAGCAGCCCACCTCTAGATTGCTCCGACACAGAAAGGAAAGACTGTCTACGAAACTGCCTGGCTGTGCACTGAAAGAGAAGCAGGAAGAAAGAGCAGTAATTCCACGCAGGACGTGAGAACCAGGGTCATGTTAGAAGTGGTTTGGGATGCGACAATATAACGTAATGACACTATGGGAGGTGGGTCTACGGAGCCTCCTCTGTTTCCATGCCACTGGTTCCATCTCTGTGGCAGACTACATAACTTGTCCCCCAAATCATTCTTCCCTTCGTCCACTGCGGTAAGAATCTGAGCTGGACATAGGCAATGCAGCTAGACAATACAGAAGTGTAGTCATGTGACCAAGGTCTGGTCAGCAAAATGTGAGAGGAAATGATGTGCCCACTTCCGTATCATCCTATGGAAAAGACATGTGCCTTGCTCTCCTTTCTGCTACCAGTTGGGGACAATAAAGGCATGAAATGGCCCCAGTTCAAGCACATCAATGAATACAACATCCTAAGGGATAGGGGAGTCACAAGATGGAAGGAAACCGGATTCCTAAAGTATCACAGCTGCTCCACCTGCATGGACTGTATTTTGGGGTCTCTTGGTTACAATGCCTTAGCCTAAACCTTAGCTACTACCTCCCCGTGTGCAATAGAGGGAGGGAGCATTGGGAACGCAGAGAGAAGCTGATAGAAGGCCGCAGCAGAGAAAGAAGGTTCACTGGTTAGTTATAGGCTCAGTGCTAAGGCAGCCTGAAGAGATCCACAGTATGAAACACATCAATACAAAAACCAGCAAGCTCTAAGAATTTAGCTGTAACCATATTACATGTGGTGAGTTGCAAAACAATGTTTCCTTTGTAAAGATCAACTGCATCGTGGAAGGACACCGGCAAAGGCATCTGCTATTCAGAACTGAACAGATTTCATCATGAACCAGATTAAAACAGCACTGTTTCCATGGGCCACCCGCCAGAATGCAGGACTAGCCTTGTTATACAGAACCAGATGTTACAACGAACTTGCTACAATTTCCTACATACCAGAAATTGTAAGCCACATTCATTAGTATGTAACTACAAATGGGAAATTTTTAACCATAAAAATTCCAAAGTGCCCAAGTTCAATTTCCTTGTATTGCACTCCAAATTTTTAAAATCCCTTTGCGTCTATCTTAAATTATATACTTTAGAGTACATATTATTTCCATAACACAGTAGTAAATTTGTATACAAATCAAATTTCTGTGAAATCAATCATGTATTTATCCAATAAATATTTCTTAAGCATTTACATGGGAAAACTCTACTGAAGTAAGGAAGGCATAATCCCTCCCTTCATGGAGGGAGTAGCCTGCTCAGAGAGAGGAAGTACAGGGGTGCGATGATGAGTACAGAAAAGGGCCCAGCAGGAATTTCTAAAAGAGTAAGTTATAGAGCCCTATCTGGTTTGGCTCAGTAGCTAGAGCGTCAGCCTGCAGACTGAAAGGTCCAGGTTCAATTCCAGCCAAGGGCACATACCTGGTTACAGGCTCGATCGCCAGTAGGGGGCATGCAGGAGGCAGTCAATCAATGATTCTCTCTCATCATTGATGTTTCTATCTCTTGCTCCCTCTCCCTTCCTCTCTGAAATCAATAAAAATATATTTTTTAAAAGAATAAAAGATTTTTTTTAAAAAAAAGATTAAGTTATATGTGCCCAATCACTGGGTTGTGCACCTGAAACTACACTGTACCTCAACTCTTATTTTTAAAAAATTTTAAGTTATTAAAAAAAAAAAAAAGAATTTCTAAAAGAAGTAGCATCTGATCCAAGCCCAAAAGGTGAAATCAGAGTAAGCCAGAGGAACAGGAAAAAGGGAACAGCATGGAGAAAGGCTAGAGGCAAATTCAAAGAGCCGAAGGGTGACTGTCAAGGGAAAGGAAAGAAATGGTAAGCAACAAGGCTGGAGACATATGCAAAAAAGGGCCATGTGAACCACGTGGACAGGTCTGGACTTCATCCAGAGGGCAGCAGGGAGTCTTGAAGGGTTTTAACAGCAGGACAACTTGGCTGCACTGTGTGGAAGACCTGGGGGAAGGACAAGACAGATGGCAGGGAGAACACTAGGAGGTTAACGCAGTAATGCAGACAAAAGATGGCGGCCGGAACGCACACGTAGAAGCAGGGCTGGAGAAGAGAGATAGCTCTGAGAAATATATCGGAGGTGGAATCCGATATCTTTTCATTAATGTAAATTGTATCATCAATTAAATGCATTTGCATTACCAATGATGTTCAACTACCAGGGGAGCTTAGCATGATTTGCATGTTTCCCAAACTTCAAAGGTTTGATGATCTCTAAGTGGTCAAACGGTACAATGGAAATTTAGTACTTTATGATACCAAAGTAGATCTAGTCCCCTGATCCTGCGGCAGAATGCATTCCCAGGTTTCAGAAGGGTAAAACGTGCATATACTTTATATTATGTAACACCCAAGGGTAGGACTTGGGATAGCACCTTGTAATAAAATACATTCATAATTTTGCAGCAAGATGGATGAATAGTCGCACTAAAGGGAATAAATAAGAGAGTTCAGGTCAGGTTTTGCTGGAGTTCAATCAGGCTTTGCTACCAAATAAGTAACAAAAGAACTTGAGGTTATTCAGAGCTCTGGGTGTTTCAGAATTGCAGATAAGGGATGGTAGATCTGTGATCTCACCTTGATTCCTATACTAAGTTTGGATTTTTATATGAAAACTGTACCCTTAGCAAGCATTCTACTCCAAAGTACCAAAGTAATTGAGAAGACAATGCAGACGAGGAGATAATTACAAGATGCCATCAGCGATACTCAATGGAGCTACTAAAGAAGCATAACAATGTTGCACCAGGTACCAACGTGCTGAGGCAACCAGAACTCCAGAAGCAGCTGTTTTCCAATCATTCCCATCTTGCAAGCCGGCAGGCAGGTAACCTGAGAAGATGGTCCTAAGCTAAGATGCCGATGCCAGGGACAAAATCCAGGGGGAAGGCCCGCAGCCAGAAGACCCTAAAAAGGAAGCCCCCTGCAGCCAGGAGCCATCTTAGCAAAGGAGCGGCAGGTATTCCCAACCCATGAGCTATTCCAGAAGTCCACACCAGTTAAGTCCACAAATTAAAAAGAAAGGGTAGTTTTTACCATTGTGACAAAGCCAAAATGGGAACACCAAAAGAGTTTAAAATTCTCAAAATGCCCAAATATTACTTCCGGAAGATATGCTTTGAAAAATGTTGAGCCATGAAAAAAAAAACAAAAAAAAGGACAATGGTCACTCATAGGTTCCCTCTGGTCACCCTCATTGGCCACCACAGACACCATTTCCCTGAAGCAACTGAGCAGTGGCTGCCATGTGTGCCGGACCACTAGTTGTCATCTGAGTTACACAGAACACTCAGAATCTGTCACCGCCCTGCCAGAGCTGGCCTTGAGAGTGTGACAGACCTAAACAACGCGCAGTTTTAAGAAGAAGCTGCATGAGACTGGATATCTAGAAGATGAGCTCTTCAACCCAAAGGAAGAGAAATATGAGCTTACAGAGCAGTGCAAGGCAGACCAGAAAACTGTGGGCTGAGCTTTTGCCAAAAATCAGTGCTTTTCCTAGTTCCAAGACTGCATGTATTGCCTTGAAAATAAAGCTTATCCTCACAAGCTGGTCTTCTAAATCATTTGCAGAATTCTAATTAAAATACCCACAACAACAATAACAAACAAACAAACCCCTGCTGGTTTCAAGGGAATTTCTTTTCTGCAGGCTAATCAACAAGTCCGTTAATACCCACAAACATAAGGAGCGCTGTAAGATACAGACACAAGGCAATTGTTGCATTTGCAGCAAGCGTCAGGGAACACATCAAGGTCATTTGTGAAGGTCAGGGCTCCATGCCCCAGTTCTCAAGGAAGAAAAGCTTCCCAGACATTATTTAAGGAAAAGAAATCTCAGGCCATAAACAAGCAGATGTGGTGCTGATTTTGAAGGAGCATGTGGCTGGTGCAAGGCCAGTCTCCCAGCACAGGCTGTGAGAATGTCCTCGCTTAGAAGGCTGGGGGCGGGGAGTGGGGAGCGGTGAAGGCTTCTCTAACAGCATGGCTTCTCGACTGATATGAAGCCAAAGAAAACAAAATGTTTATTCCAGGTATGAAATAAAGGCAGTAAAGTCCCCAAAAAGAAGCCCCGTGAAATTTCAAGATAAATAGAAGCCCATCTCTCTCTTACATGAGCCTCTATAAAGTTTATATATTCTGTTTTAAGGGCTAACTCAGAGACAAAAATTGTTTCTAGGATACACCTTTTTTTATTTATTTTTTATTGATTTTTTTTACAGAGGGGGAGAGAGGGATAGAGAGTTAGAAACATCAATGAGAGAGAGAAACATCGATCAGCTGCCTCCTGCACACCCCCTACTGGGGATGTGCCCACAACCAAGTAGATGCCCTTGACCAGAATCGAACCTGGGACCCTTCAGTCCGCAGGCCGACGCTCTATCCACTGAGCCAAACCGGTTTCGGCTATTTTTATTTTTTTTACTTTTAAGAATCTAAACCCTAGAGAACCTAAACAAGGCCCCAAAATGAATTTTAGCATTCTACAACTTATGTTACATGTATATCAGAAATGTCTATGGCATCATTCAAAGAATGAGGCAGATCTGAATGTGCTAATCTGGAAAGATGTCCATGACAAATCATGTAAAGGCAAAAAGCAAGGTGAAGAGCAGAGCAGAGAATAATACATTTTTTGTAAAATAAACTATATGTATGTGTTATAAATATAGACATAGAAATACTTTTCCCATGAGGCATAGTTAAAGGTCAGAGAGAACATGCATAGCCATTAATATTTGTTCTACTAGAAAATGGACTAGAAAGGAAGAGCATTTTCCCTTCTATGTCATACAGTTCTTCAGTGATTTCATTTTCTTAATAATAATCATGAATTATCTCAATTTTAAAAAATTAAAACTTTTTGCCCAGCTGAAGAGGCTTAGCTGGTTGAGCATCATCCGAAAGGTTGCCAGTTCAATTCTCAGTCAAAGCACATACCAGGGTTGCAGGTTTGATCCCCTGTCAGGGAGTGTATGGAAGGTAACCAATCAGTGTTTCTTTGTCTATCTCTAAGCATGTCCTCGAATGAGAATTAAAAAAATTTTAATGATGTGAACTAGACTTATTGTTGTGATCACTTCACAATATATACAAATATAAAAAATATTATACATCTGAAATATAATTATTATATATCAATTATACCTCAATTAAAAAATTAAAGCAAGACTCTATTAAAGGTGATCCCAGACTATTCCCAAATAAATGATTTCTCATTATTGACCTGTAAGTCACAGCTATACTACCCAACAGTAAGTGGGGCTGTTTCTAAATGGGCTAGCCCTCAATCTTTAGGGTGAGAAGAACAGGAAGACACCTGAAAGTCAGAAAAACAGGGGAGTGAATGAGAGGCGCCACGGACTGTCTGAGCAAGAACCACATCGGTCCTATGACTGTGACATCCGGTATCAGCGCACCGGGCTACTTGCAGATAGATGTAAATACTCACCAGATAGAGGTTACTTTTGTCCTGAAAGGCATACTGTAAATGGGGGATCCAAGGACTTGTGCTCTGAGATAATATGTTCCGTTCTTCCTCAAAAAATGAAACCTAGAGGAAAAAAATCTTTTAGACAATTATAATACAAAGTAAATGCGAGGATGAGGAAAATGCCCTTTTCTCTCTCTTTAAGCTTAAATTGATGTCTCTAATTTAAAAAAAAAATCATTTAACCCAGCATCCCACAAATCTCATCCATTTTCTTACTTTGCTCACAATTTTTGCCAGATCCGTATGTTACCTGTCCAATTATTTACTTAGTGTCTTTCTTTAAAGTCAACTCACTTTCTTTAAATCTAAGTACTTTCTCTTTCTCTTCACCTTCCCTTCCTGAGCATCAGTGGCGGGCGGTAGAAAGAGGCATGGTGGCCCAGATAACAGGAGGAGGAGGGCTGCAAACACGTGTGGGGACAGTCCAATATATGGTATGGACAGCCATGGAGGGTGAAGGAGGCACCCACATATAGGAATGCTCTGAGCCACCAAAGACAGTAGATTAATTAGATGCACAGCCTATATAATAAAAACCTAATGTGCAAATTGTCCCCTTGACCAGAGTTCAGCTAGGAGTTTGGTCGGTTGACCAATCGCTATAACATGCACTGACCACCAGGGGACAGACACTCAAACTGACAGACAGGTTAGCTTGCTGCTGGTGCTGGTGGGCTGGACTAGAAAGTGAGGTGAGGTGTGAGGTGAGAGCCGTCAGGAAGCTCCCAGGGGTTTGGCCTGAGCCCCAAGCAGAGGCGGAGCCAGGAGGAACTGGGTGGTGGTGTGTGGAACGCTGCTACAAGTGATCGAAGACTGTGCAGCCCTCCACAGCCTGTGGCGTTCTCAGTGTGCAATTTATAATCTTCAGAGCCGCTGCTTCTTGTTGTTAAGTTTCACTAACTACTCCCGGAGAGTGGGCAGCACCATTAGGGGGTGGAGGAAGCAGGCCAGGCGCTCCTACTGAGGCCACGGGGCGGCCGCAGGCTCCCAGGGACGCAGCAGAGAGGGGGGCAGGGCTGCGTCAGAGAAAACAAGTAAAAAACTTGAAAGGAAGCGGGAGGCAGTGAGGGGCAGAGGGTGACAGCTTCGCAGGGGCCTAGAAAAGCGCTGGGTGGGGGCAGCTGAGGAGCCCGGTGCCTCTTCCATGGGACAAGCTCCACGTCCCTCGTCCCTCCCCATTTCACCCCTCCTCCCCAGCTCTCCTCCGAGGCCCACCTGGGCTCACCCAGCACAGTCCTGCCCCACACGGCCTTTGGGGAGCTCCGCGCCCCCCCTCTGGAGAAAGGGGGAGGCTGCAGACAGGAGGTTGCAGGAAGAGGGGGCAGGCAGAGCAGGGCCCACCACGTTAGATGGAGGGCGGGGGAGGGAGAAACTGCACAGGATTGGGGACAGAGATGGGTGGGGAAGGAGGGCCATGCGGAACACTTAGTTGAAGTAGAAATCCTGACCCCATTTTACAGACCCCAGCAGAGTGTGTGTGGGGAGAGTGAGGGGGCAAGACAAGAGAGAGTATGAGGGGACCGGATGGATGGAGAGCAGTGATGTTTAATTCATGGCCTATTTATTTATTTTTAAATATATTTTATTGATTTTTTTTACCGAAAGGAGAGAAAGAGAGAGAGAGAGAGAGAAACATCGATCAGCTGCCTCCTGCACCCCCCCTCCCAAACCGGGGATGTGCCCACAACCAAAGTACATGCCCTTAACCGGGATCAAACCTGGGACCCTTCAGTCCACAGGCCGACGCTCTATCCACTGAGCCAAACCGGTTTCAGCTATTTTTATTTTTTAAAATATATTTTTATTGATTTCAGAGAGGAAGGCAGAGGGAGAGAGAGATAGAAACATCACTGATGAGAGATTATCGCTCTGCTGCCTCCCACATGCTCCCTACTGGGGATTGAGCCCACAACGCAGGAATATGCCCTTGATTGGAATCAACCCAGGACCTTTCAGTCCACAGGCCATGGCTCTACTGACTGAGCCAAGTCATCTAGGGCCCATGGCTTGTTTAAAACCGCTGCAGCAGGCTGAGCAGGGGTCATACCACGATGGTGTTACCTGATAAAGAGGTTGTCTCTTCTTATGATGGGGTAATCGGAACTGCAGTACAGTAAGACACACCCGTGGAGCCTGCAAAGGGTTTCCACGAACACAATGCAACTTACTTGGTTGGCAGCTAAAGAGGGTGAGCAGAGCCTTGGAAGGACATGAGGTCTCCAAGGCCAGGGATGGAGGGAAGTGAGTGCCGTGAATTACAATCTATATACTAGTATACAAAAAGCCTAATATGCTAAGTGTCCAACCGAGCAGTTAACCAATTGGTAGGTTAGCTTGCTACTGGGATCTAACCAATCAGGAATGGGCGAGCATGGGCCGGACACACCCTGGAGCCATCCCAAAGTCCCCCCACAGTCCCTCCCTTGCCACCAGCCCTGATTGGCCCCGATCAAGACTGGATGAGATGATCCTGATCAGGCCCGAATTTCATGCACCAGGCCTTCAGTCAATATATATAAAAGCCTAGCCACTGAATGGCAGAACGACCAGAACAACCGGTTGACCAATCACTATGACACACACTGACCACCGGGGGCCAGACACTCAACGCAGGAGCTGTCCCCTGGTGGTCAGTGCGCTCCCATAGTGGGAGTGCCACTCAACTGGGATGAGCAGGCCCAGAGTGAGGTCGAGTCTCTGCACCTATCAAATACCTGAGACAATTCAGACTCTGGCCTGACCCACCAGCTGATGCAGCCCTCTGAGGTGTGTGCTAGAAAAAGCACAGGGAGCTGGCATAGGCAGATGGCAAGAGGGAACATGACTGTGGACGCCCCCAGGGAGGTGTCCTGATGGCTGAAAATCCTGAAGCACGGCTGCCCCAAACATCCACAATGGTGTCACCAACCTGGCATCACACATCAAGGACATTCACCAAGTGGCTTTGGGATGCAAAGCTCTCCGCCAGGTTCGTCCAGGACACAGAACATGGCTTTACCCAAGACATTACCCCAAAATATCAACTCAGACTAATTTCCTCATTCAGCAGCTGCTCAGAGGGCAGTTCCACAGCCACTCGGCTGAGTGGCGCTCCCACTGCGGGCCAATCCCCACAGGCCACGCCCCCCACCAGTGCAAGAATCCTTGTACTGGGCCTCTAGTTTTACACTGAAAGGAATGTTTCAGGACTGGAGCAGGCAAAGTAAAACTGAAAACCTTGTTTTCAGAAAGCAAGATAGTACTCAAAGGTGGGGATATGTCAAAAGGACAAAAGCCAATCTAAAGAGATTCTCATGAGCCAACCTGGTGACAATCCTACCTAATAAAAGAGTAATATGCAAATTAACCATCACTCCACTACCCACCAACCACATCCACCAGCCACTCAGAGCAAGTATGCAAATAAACCCAACCAAGATGGCTATGGCCAGAGAGCAGGAGGGAGGCTTGGGTTTCCCAGGCAACAGAAGAAGCCAAGCTTTCCACCTGCCCTTGCCAGCTTAGGCCTCCACTCCAGGCTACAAATTTCAATTATAGAAGGTAAACAAATCCAAACAGAAATGGCAGCAGCCATGGAGCTGGAGAGAGCAGGAGGCTAGCGTTGCTCCCAGCAATAGGAAAAGCAAAGCTTTCCGCACACCCTGGCCAGCCCAGGCCTACAAAGTTTCAATTATAGAATGTAAATAAATTCCAATAGAAATGGCTGCCAGCCACAGAGCAGCAGGAGGCTTGGCTCTGCTCCAGGCTACTAAGTTTCAATTGTAGAAGGTAAATAAATTCCGGATACCAGGGCCTCCACCTGGGTCCACCAGGGGGCATGGCTGGCCTGCAAACCACCACAGGCCCCTCTCTCAGGCCACCCCACACCCTAAGGGAACATCCACCCTGATCTGGGACACCCTTCAGGGCAAACCAGCTGGCCCCTACCCATACACCAGGCCTCTATCCTGTCTAATAGAGTAATATGCAGGTTGACCATCACTCCAACACACAAGATCAAGATAGCTGCCCCCATGTGGACACAAGATGGCCACCACAAGATGGCCAGCAGGGGAAGGCAATTGGGAGGGACCAGGCCTGCAAGGGAGGGCAGTTGTGGGCGATCAAGCCTTCAGGGGAGGGCAGTTAGGAGTGACCAGGCCAGCAGAGGAGGGAAGTTGGGGGCAAACAGACCTGCAGGGGAGCAGTTAGACATCAATCAGGCTGGCATGGGAGGGACAGCCCCCTGCCCCCATGCATCCTCGGACTCAAACAAGCAGCATCCTGTCCTCCGCTCTTCTTTGACTGGAGGCCCGCACAAAGTCACTGAGGTCCTAAGACTCTGATCCCAGCCTCCTCCTTCCAAAAGCCTAAATGATCCCCAGCTGTCTCACAGATTAAACTGTCATTCCAAAAAATTGGTTTAGGGGGAAATGGGGAGTTACTATTTCTGTTTGGGATGTGAACAAGTTCTAGAAATGGCTGTGGTCGCACAACACTGCAAAGGCACTAATACCAATTAATTGATCTTTAAAATGGTTAAAATGATATGTTTTATGTTATATCTATTTTGCCACAATAAAAGGTTCTTGATGTTTCCCATCAGTTACCCCCCATCCCACCCAAATGTCCTCATTTCTTCCCATTCTCAGGTCTGTTCTAAACCATTTTAAAAAAACTAAAAATACAAACCACATCTGCATACGGCAATCCTGTACTCAAGTCTCCAGAAAGTCACTCACGCTGCACCTGGCATATTCTCGTCACTTCTCTCTGCCCGGCACCCGCAGCAGCGAATGTCCCCTGACTGCCCCTGGCTCACACCTCTCCTCACTCCATCGTTCAAGGACTTGCTAACTGCTCTCCCTCCTGTGATGCTTTAGCTGTTTTAGCTGGTAAGCGTCTGCTTTATATATTTGCATTTTTCCTCTGCTTTCCAAGGTTGTTTTAATTTAAACCCTGAAACCATCAGCCATGGAGCTTTACTTCCTTGTGCAGGCTTCCCACGAGCCAGATACATTATCAGACACATGATGTGCACTCGAATGTCTGTAACCAATAAATTACTCTCTGAACTCCAAGGCTGATGGCCGTCTCTCCAGAAACACAGCAAAGGAATCAATATGTCTGGAGCATCAGGCTTGTTTAAAAGAAAAATACCATAGCCATTGAGATACCTTCTTACCTGCTCTCAAACAAGCAACTCTCTAGTCACATAAGAATTTTATTTCATTTCTTTAGAGGCGTGTTTTTTAGAATCAAATATACATGCCCACAGCACAAATATATAAAATGTGCACAAAAGCAAATGCTGACTCACCTCATAATATGCATATTCTAAATCCCCAGCTGACAGTCAGGAAAGACCTTAAACTCATTAATTAAAAGGCCAAGTTGGTGCTGAATAACACACACAACTATAAAAACATGATAAAGAAATCCAGGGGAGTTTGTGGGCCTTCAAAATGAGTCAAAATCAGTTCAAGAAAAAGAGCTAAGGACATGAGAGACCTGTCTGCCCATGCAACTGCAACGAACTAGTCACAGAGGAAAATGTGCCTGATCCCAGATGTCAATTCAGCAGGTGAACATTCTGGTACAGAGAGGGAAAGGGTGTGATGCTGAAATGCTCCTACCTGCTCCTGGGCCAACACGGCCTTCTTCTTCATCACTTTCATGGCATAGACGTCCCCGGTGGCTCTCTCTCTGACCACCTGCACTTCGGCAAAGTGTCCACAACCCACCAGGCTTCTCACTTCGAAGTCCTTCGCAGAAGGCTGGAGCTCCTGCAACTCAGTGATGGTGCTGGAATCTACAAACATGGAAGAAAGACTCCCGGGTAAATAAAGAGCGTCTAAGACCTGCATCTTTATGAAAGCCAAAAAAGAGAAAGTGTTCTTCTGTCCTCCCTCACTGTCAAAGACATTTAGTCACTTCTCATCATCATGAATAATTATAAAATCAGCACAAAAGTGTTTTTATATTTTAAATTAAGGGCTCCAGAAATTCCAAAGCACAGTTTCCATGGCAGCTGTAATTTGCATCCTGTAGACCTGGGAAACAGGGGAAGGAGAACAGATCAAGCTTTCCTCCCTCCTCTCCAAGGCTGCAGGGCAGTGTTTGGTCAAAAATGCTCATCCGCATTTAAGTCAATTTTACAATGGATATAAGCAACCTGACTCCCACCTCAACCAATGCTGGAGTTAGTTTCTGGACCATTCCATTCTGACATGCGCTCTGCTCAGTTTTCTCTCAGTAGCCCATTTGATCACCTATGGATTGTGTAATAGTAATGCCTTCCTTGTCTTAATATGTGGCAGTGCTACCAAAAAGCACACAAAACAAACTTGACATGCCACAATTCTGGAAGGGTTGCAGCTGTCTTCTTCTTAACGTATGGTCTTAACTCCTTTTCCTAGTAGAGCGGTCGGCAAACTCATTAGTCAACAGAGCCAAATGTCAACAGTACAACGATTGAAATTTCTTTTGAGAGCCAAATTTTTTAAATTCAAAGTTCTTCGAAATAGACTCGCCCAGGCCATGATATTTTGTGGAAGAGCCACACTCAAGGGGCCAAAGAGTTGCAGTTTGCCGACCACTGTCCTAGTAAAAAATCTTTCTGTTGGTGTCTTAGTTTGCTTGGGCTGCTATAACAAATACCATAGATATTTGTTTAAAGAACAGGCATTTATTTCTCATGCTGAAGGCTGGGAAATCCAAGATCAAGGTGCTGGCATATTCAGTTCCCAGTGGGGACCCAATTCCTGGCTTATAGGCAACCAACTCTTCACTCCGTCCTCACATGACAAAGAGAAAGGCAGCTCTAGTCTCTCTTCTTATAAGAGCACTAGTCCCTTCTTGGAAGCCCATCCTCGTGATCTCATCTCAATCTAAGTACCCCTAAAGGACCACCTCCAAATACCATCCCACTGAGGGTCTCAGGCTCAACACAGTAAACTGGGCGGGACATAAACATTCGGTCAGAGATCTTCAATGTATGACTATGGACTAAATAAGTGGATGGCAGGTTTGGAATCTAACATACTTTAAAAAAAAAAAAAAAACACTGAAAGAACACTAGGCTGGAGTATCTCTGAATATGCAGCAACTCCAATGACCTGCAAGAATGGAGGGTAGCAGCTGTGACTGACTGAAAAATTAACTCAGTTCTGTACATTGTAGGGAAACTGCACCGTATACAGGGGTACACTCCAAAGGAAGACAAGGAAAACACGTAATCAAAATTACCCTGGAGAATCCCTCAGACCGTGCCACCTCGAAGACCAAGAGGGACACTGGAGTCCTCTGGGCACGGGAACAGATCGCCATTTCCGTGGGTTGGCCGTGGACAAAATTGGAAGACAGGTTTCTAGAGTTACGTTCACCTCAGCAGATTGTTCAGACCATGACAGGGACTGAGTCCAACAAAAGGAAAAGCCATTTCATACCCACATTCACAGAGTGGCATATTGATGAATAGGCCAATGCAGTTGTAACTGCTGTCACCCACCCCCTTTCTTTGTTCCATGGCTGGAATTTAATTTCTTTGTATCAAAGGCACTTACCATGAACTCTGTTGCACTGAGTGTTTACCCACCACAGACCCAACTCTCACATTAGCCAGTCATCCTGAAAACACCTTCCTTCCACCTTCCCTCCATCCCTTGATAATCAGGCCAGAGTGGTAGGTAGATCCCCATGAATTCATCATGACCATTGTAAAAATAAAAATATAAAAAAAAAAATCTAGACGCCTACACAGAGAAATTGCAGAAGCAAAATTGAAAGCTGAACGGCATCTTCCTTTTACCCTGACATCACAGTGCCAACCCCATCTTTCTTCCCTGTCCCTTTCCAAGTTTCTTTCAGATCAAGCATTTGAGTTCTGAATTATAATTCCCCAAATACGCTGGCTTGCAACTCTCTGGGTTGAACCCGATTTCATTAGTGCTCCCACACAAGGCCAATCTCTCTTGATTCTCTGTTAGGCCTTGAGCCCACAATTTGCTTACAGCCTTTGTCCAACTTATTAATTTTGGGTCTGTCACTGCCAACCACCAGACATCTCAATCACACAAGCAGGCAAACTGCTTACAGGCAAAACCATGATACTCTCAGAATTCTAAAACATCATTCCAAATCTCAATATCTTTTTTCAAAGGCTTTGAATTGTTAAGATGAACAGGTAAGACCCTAAAGTCAAGTCTACGACTATTTAAGAAAATAAATCTTCACAATTTCTCTCCAAATTAGCAGCTTCTATAATTCCAAGACCATTTTACCCTTCCCCCTGCACATGGCGATAGCAGGTAAGAGCCCAGTGCTGACTTCTGAAGCGGAGGAAAGACTGGAAGCACTGTAAGAATACAGTAAAGGGTGGTCTTGTCAGATAGACATTTGCACCCAGAGAGCAAAAGCCAGCACCGCTAAATGCACTGCTTCTTTTCTGAGACTTAGTAATCCAACATTTCAACTTCTAGGAACTCAAAGTGCTTCACAGAAAACCAGCACATGTGCTCGCAGAAGATACATATGAAAACGTGATGAGCACGCTTGTAACAGAAAAATAATGAAAAACAACCTAAAGGTTCACCCACATAAAAGATTAGGCCCTTGTTTAAAAGAATGAGGTAAAGTTCAACCTCCACTAGAATATATGGGGGGAGTTTGTCCGTTTTGGTCACTGTTGTAAACCTAAAAGGGAATCTGGCACGTAGCCAATGTTCCATAAATATTTGTTGGGTAAATATTCTGCTAAGTGAGCAAAGCTAGTGGCAAGACATTATACACATATGTGAACAATACATTACACACATATGTGAACAATAATAACAGAACCCCTCTAAAATGGACCAGAGCTGCCAAGCCAGAGGAGCTGTCTTAAACTTGTTCTGTCTCAAATCTTTGGAATGTTAAAACAGAGCAAAACAACATTTGCACTGGGCTTAAGAAACCTTGTGTCCCAAAGAACTGTTTGCCAAAATAACAAAAAAAGCAGTTATTATAACTACTGGACTGAAATTTTAAATATGATTTAGAATGAACGTGGCTGTTATGTTCTCTTCACCAACAGAAATGCCTTCCTTCTGTTGATGTCATCCTGCCCTTCCCTTCCTCCTAAATACCCATTGCTCCGCATCGGAACACTATTTGGCCTTTGCCTGAACCAGTGATTCCCAAATAACTGTTCTTATTGATCTCAAGCGTTTCTGATCTCAAAGTTTCACCTTCTAAATTTACCCCATGTTATTCTTTTTGTGTAAAATTAAACTCAAGTAATGTTAGAACACGCATGGAAAGGGCTGATAGATGCTAAAGCTAATTGACTGGGGCAGAGAAATTCATAAAACTACTCTCTTTTCCTTTCAATGTGTTTGATGATTGCTATAATATTTTATAAGGACAAAAACATTGCAATACTATACACCAAACTATTAATAATGGTTATCTCAGGCAGGCAAGATTTTGAGGGATTTTTCTCTTTGACCTTTTATATTTAATTTTGTGTTATGTTTTCAGAGAGAAAAAACTTCTTCGTTATTATTTGTCCATAAATATTAAAGTTGTGAACATACAGATTTTACCTACGGTGAATGTGGATGAAAAAGGGTAGAATTTTAGCTATTATCAACTCACCAAAAATTCCCAACTTTGACAATTATGAACACTCTTCTATGTGTGTTTTAATATCACCCTTGCTGTTTATTTATTTATTTTTTTAGGATTGTTTTTTTTCCCCACCATTTTTTTATTAAGGTATTATATGTGTACATTGCTTACCATTGCCCCCCCACCTCCCATACATGCCCTCCCTCCCCAGAGTTTTGTGTCCATTGGTTGTACTTACATGCATGCATACCAGTCCTTCAGTTGATCTCTTATCTCCCCCCCGATCACCCTACCCTCCCCGCTGTCATTTGACAGTCTGCTTGTTGCTTTACTGTCACTATATCTATCTTTCTGTTCATTAGTTTATAATATTCTTTATTGTCCATAAATGAGTGAGAACATGTGGTTTTTATCTTTCATTGACTGGCTTATTTCATTCAGCATGATGTTCTCCAATTCCCTCCAGGTTGCTGCTAATGATGAGAATTCCTTCTTTTTATGGCAGCATAGTATTCCATTGTGTCGATGTACCATAGTTTTCTGCTCCAATCATCTGCTGATGGGCACCTAGCCTGTTTCCAAATCCTAGCTATTGTAAATTGCGCTGCTATGAACATAGGGGCTCCCGCGGGTCCCACCGCCCCCCCAGGTCACACGGCTCTCCGGGATCCCATCGCTCCCTCGGGGCCCACAGCTCTCCCAGGGAACACGGCTCCCCTGGGTCCACCACTCCCAAGGGGCACACAGCTCTCCCAGGGCACATGGCTCCCCCAGGTCCCACCGCTCCCAAGGGGCACACAACTCTCCTGGGGCACACAGCTCTCCCGGGGCACTAGGCTCTCCGGGACACACGGCTCCCCCAGGTCCCACCCCCCCCCCAGGTCACATGGCTCCTCCTGGTCCCACCGTTCCCCCCAGGGCACAAGGCTATCCCAGGGCACACAGCTCCCCTGGGTCCCACCACTCCCCTGGGGCACACCGCTCCCCAGAGCACAAGGCTCCCCCGGGCTACACGGCCCCTCTGGGACCGTTGATTGATGCCCTCCTATCCTGGATCCCCCAGGGCCCGAGCTGCAGGCCAGCAGGAGGATGACGAGGGGAAAGAACAGGGAGGCTCCGGCCAACTCCACCCTACCAACCTCAGCAGCTCTGATCTCGCACGTTCAGGCTTTCAGTCCCCTGGGGTTAGGTGTTTAGAGTCCCAGGCCGCAGAGTGTTTTGGGTACTACCTCTCGGTCCTCCGTCACGCTCTATGAGTATGCTCCGCCTTGGCGCTGGCTCTCGGAGGCTCCGCAGAGGCTCCGGCCAGGCCCGGAGTCGGGGGGACAGATGGGCGAAGGCCTCACTCAGGCCGAAAGTGGAAGGCGCGGCCGAGGCCCTGCTCTGGCTCCCTCGCCAGCAAGGTGGGCGGGCCAGGAAGTCTGCGGGCACGGAGGCCGGGCTCCAAGGCAGCCTGCTCCCTGGGCCTGGGTTTCGGGCGGACTCCGCTCTCGGTGGGCCTCCCTCACTGGCAGCAGTGACCCCGCTGCGGCTTTAAACTCCACATGGCGGCAGCGGCACCTCTCCTTCTTTCAGTTGTAGATTTCCCCCTCCGCCAGCTCTCCTGTGATTCAGATAGGATCCTTTTTGATTCTCTCCCGGGGCCCTGGCCCGCTGCTGCTGGATGAGCAGGAGGACGACGAGGGGGAAGAATGGGGAGGCTCCGGCTGCCTCTGCCACAGTATCCTCTGCTGCCCACACTTCACACGTTCTGGCTTTCAGAGTCCCCCGGGTTTAGGTGTCCAGAGTCCCAGGCCGCAAAGAGAGCTCTGGGCCCAACCTCTCGGTCCTCAGTTACACTTCACAAGCAAGTGGGCCAGCCGGGCGGAGGGCTTGCTGGGGCCGAGAGTGGAAGGTGCGGCCACGGCTCGGCGCCGGTTCCCTCGCTCCCATGGCAAGCAGGCCGGGAAAGCTGCGTGCGTGGAGGCCAGGCTCCAAGGCAGCCCACTCCCGGGCCGGGGGCGGGGCGAGCTCTGCTCCCGGTGGGTCTCCCTCACTGGCAGCAGCGGCGGTGGCGACTGCAGCTCCGTTTCCATTGTGGGTTTAAACTCCACATGGTGGCAGCGGTGCTTTTCCTTCCCTCTAGTTGTAGCCATCTCATTCCGCCAGCTCTCCTGTGGATCTGATGTGATCCATTTCCATTTTAGCTGTTGTTTTTTTCCAAATTGTTGATGAGGCGGCAGCTTAGGAAACTACGTAGGCCGCCATCTTGTTTCACCGAGCCTGCTGTTTATTTTTTACACAAATTATGAAACACTGTATTTAACGTTTGGCCACTTATTTTGTTCATTAGCATCATAGTCAGTCAACCAATATTTACTGAGCACCTACTATGTGTCAGGCACTGGGGATAGAACAGTAATTAGGAAACAAAAATTCCATCCCTAGTTCCCAGATGCTAGTTCTCTGCCCTCCCTTGGCCCATGCTAGGAGAAACACTTTGGTTTATAGGGGTACACTTTGTCTCATTTCCTCCAAAAGTTCCCAGAGAAAATCTCTATCTCTATGACAAGATTCTAGAAACTTGGGCAATAGCAGCTGTTGGACCTTTATTCCCATGGGAAACTGAAGCTTACATTCTGAAACAGAAACTCAAAAGGAAAGAAAATTTTTTTAAAAAAACCACTAATGCAATCAACCTTTTTCAATCATAGCCTCTCAACTATACTCTCCAGGAAGCCTCTTCAACAATATGAAACAGTTCCCTGAAAGAGAATTCCATTAGAAGAATCTACATTTCACTATGCCTAACCCCCTGATTACGGAATGAGTTGAGAAGAGCCACTGCTTTAACGTAACCAGAGAGCAATCTCCAGCCTAATGAAGGTGCTCTGGGTGGCTCGGTAAGTGGTAAATTCGTCTGTCACATGATTTCCCTTCCCCTCCACTCCTTATTTGAGAATTTAAATATGCAAGAAAATAAGGTGAGAGTTTATTCAAACAAATACAGAATAATGAGCAAACACCCAAGGACAATTTAAAGATATATTAAACATCGGTGGAAGTTTATGACTATCCTTATTGGGAAACATTTATTGAGTGTCTCTATGGACCAGGCAACATGAAAAACCTGATCATTCAATCCCCACACAGCCTTATTAGATATACATTTTCTCCATTTTACAGATGAGGAAACTGAGGACAGACAAGGTTCATACCTAACCACCTAAAGTCACTGTACTGAACATATACTGATTTTTTAAAATACATTTTTATTGATTTCAGAGAGGAAAGGAGAGGGAGAGAGAGAGAAACATCACTGATGAGAGAGAATCATTAATCGGCTGCCTCCTGCAACGCTGGACACCTTCAGTCCACAGGCCAATGCTCTATCCACTGGCCAAACCGGCCAGGGCCCATACACTGATTTCATCTATTCAAAACTCCCAGCTCCTCTGGGTACTTGCACATCCCCCATTCCATGAGGTCCTGGTAATCACAGTGCCCGAACCCCAAGCACCCTGATGAGGCCAATCACAGTGACTGGTCCAGGGGTGGGCAAACGACCCAAAGCAGAGCCGATTAGAATCTTCCCGGCTATTGTATTAATATACTAGTACACAGTGAAAGATAAAGGTCAGGCAGCGTATGATAGCCAGTCTCTGAAGGTGGTGCCCAGTGACCCATGTCCCCTGGAATTCATGCCCTTGTGTAGTTCCCGTCACATGGAACCTGGGCTGCCCTAGGACACGCTTCAAACAACAGAATGCAGCCAAATAGATCCTACGCCCCTTCCGGGCCTTCGCCCTAAGGAGGCCTGGCCACGTCTGCTTTTGTGCTTTTGGAAACCTCGAGCTACCATGTAGGAAGTCCAGACATCTCTGCTAGAGAACCACCATGCAGATCAGGGGTCAGCAAGCTTTTCCTTAAAGGACCAGATGGTAAACACTCCAGGCTTTTAGGCTTTGTAGGCCCTTCGAGGTCTCAGTCACCACTACTCAAACGCCACTGTAAATGTGGAAGCAGCCACAGACAACGCCTAAACAAATGAGTAGTGTGTTTCAATAAAACTTTATTTAGAAAACAGGCATCCCAGGCTGTAGTTGGCTGACCCCCTGAGAGAGGGACCACATAGAGGAGCCGTGGAGAGCACGAAAACCCTAAGACTTCAGGAGAAAAAGGCCTAGTCACCCCAGAACCCCAGCTGAGCCCAGCCTTCTAGGCAACATATTAGCATTGGGTGAACCATCTGGACATTCCAGACCAGGAGAGTCCCTGGTGCCCGAAATCTTGGCCAACATCACATAGAGAGGAGGAGTCCTCAGCTGAGCCCAGGCAACCCACAGAATCATGAAAGGTAATACAGTGATCATCATTAGGGTAGTTGCACTGCTAAGTCACGTAAAGCAAGGTTTCCAAAGCTTGGCACAACTGACATTTCCAGCCCAATTTCCATGTTGTGGAGAACTGTCCTGTGCATTATAGGCTGTTTAGATGCCAGTAGCAATCTCCCCCCGAGTTTTGACAATCACAAATGTCCCCAGACATTGCCCAGTGTCCCTGTGGATAAAATCACCACTGGTCAAAAAAGACTAGGGACCAGCAGCCGACTTCCCCAAGTCAAGCCAAGTCAAGAACAGGGTGTGGGCAGGGCCAACTTGGGCCCTTTCCTCCATTAAAAATAAAATAAAGAAAGAAAATAAAAAATTATATATATTTTATGAGTGGTGACATAATGATGAATAGAATCATAATCCAGAACCATTATACATTATTTCTATATACATATTTCCTTATGACTTAAAAATAAATTAAGTTAAAATAAATTAAACTTATTAAAATTAAATATTGTGGGACTTAAGCATTGTGCCCACTATGCCTAATGGAGAAGTCCACGCTGAGTGAGTGGAGGACTAGGCCAGAGGACAATATTTAAGTCCCTGGAAGCAGCCATGCCTAAAGTTTGACCCACCCTTGGATTTCTCACTTACCCTAAGCTAGTTTGAGATGAGTTTCTGTCACTTGCGAACAAGAGGCCTGATTTATCCGGTCTCCCAGCTACAACAGGTGGAACCTGACTTTGAAAAGGGACCTAAGAGCAGAATTCTTACCCACTCTCAGCAACCACGGACTCATTCTGCCTGTGGCATCCTCCCAGGTTTCTCCAGGGGGACAGTTTTCAAGAAACAGTTCTCCTTGCCGAAACCGGTTTGGCTCAGTGGATAGAGCGTCGGCCTGGGGACTGAAAGGTCCCAGGTTCGATTCCGGTCAAGGGCATGTACATTAGTTGCGGGCACATCCCTGGAAGGGGGTGTGCAGGAGGCAGCTGGTCGATGATTCTCTCTCATCGATGTTTCTAGCTCTCTATCCCTCTCCCTTCCTCTCTGTGAAAAATCAATAAAATACATTTTTTTAAAAGAAAAGAAAAAGAAACAGTTCTCCCAACTTACACTTCCGGACGAAGTTGCTCACGTGCTTAATCTTCATCAGAGCAGGCTTACTGCACTCTTCAAAGAGAACAAAGAGGGCATCTAATATCCCTTCTCGGGAAAGAGAAGACAGCTGCTGTTGAGTCATCAAGGGTGGCTTCCCCTAAAAACAGCAAACAGCAGATGGAGACACTGTCAATAATGAAAAGCTTTGATCAATAACATCCATCCACACAGAGTAAATTACAAGCCACCAACTTGACTAACTGCTCACAACACATGCTAACAGCCCGATTCTGAAGCTTCATTCTTTAAAGAGACATCAATTGACAGGCATTAAGTTATCACTTGTACGATTCCATTACTGTGGGTTTCTTTCACCAGCAAATGTAAGTGAATGCCATTAATTAGAAAAGGCCCTTCTTTCTTACCGGTCTGAGGCTCACGGGAACATTTATTCTGGACCCTGCTGGTCCGGACATGTCTCCATGTCTCCACAACAGGAAACAATGACTGCCATTTCCTTCATGTGTGCCCAGAGGTTTATTAGTATAACTTTAGTGTCTTTAATTCACTCAAACAATCTAGAGTGCGATGAAGGGAGTGACTATCCTAAAGCTGAATTTATTCCTGATCTAGAGCAACAGTTGCAAACTGGCAGACTGTATCTAGCCCATAGACATGTTTTGTTTGGCCTGTCGTATGTAAAATAATTGAATTATCTGCCAATATTGAAAAATCAGATTTTACCAAAACGGTGGGAGAAGGGGAGTTTTCTGGCTTCTCTTAAAACACTGGCAGATCTCCCTAACTGGTGTAGCTCAGTGGCTAGAGCGTCATCCCTTTGGACTGGGGGGGGGTCCCAGTTTGGATTCCGGTCAAGGGCATGTTCCCTGGTTGTGCAGGAGGCAGCTTGTCGATGTTTCTCTCTCATAAAGTTTCTAACTCTCTCCCCCTCTCCCTTCCTCTCTGTAAAAAGTCAATAAAATATATATATATATATATATATATATATATATATATATATATTTTTTTAAACACATTGGCAGATCTAGCAGCATTGCTCTATTCTTATGCCTGACGCTGCATGAGAACGGGATGTCTGCTAGCTTGGTCTCAATATTATAATCAACACAAAGATGAGTGACAAGGAAACAAACTCAGGTGAGCAGCGCTGGCAGCCTGTTACCTGGAAGAAATGGTTCAGCCTGGAGGCCCGGGTGGCAATGGGCTCAGCAGCACCAGTGTCCAGCGGACTCCGGGCTCCATACTTGAATTTCAGCATCTCCCCGCCGGTGCTGAAGGGAGAAAGGAGGAGGTCAAGGGTGTGCGGACGATGTGTGAGAAGGAAGGGCTGAAGGATCCTGATATACTCCTCACGATAGCGGGGATAGGAAGGAAGGTGAAGGTCAGCCACCACACCCGGGCCATGGGGTACTCAGTCTGGGGAGGGCGAACAAAAAAGCCAGTTTTCTATCCACTGTAAGCAAGCCTCGCGATCACTGGAGAAGGAAAAGTACCCCAGGCAGAGGGACCAGCCAGGGCGCAACTAAGGCTCTGGGGCAGGCCCTGGCCTTCTCTAATAATGGCAGAAGACGGAGGGGCTGGAGCAGAGTGAGAGGCGGAGGAAGCAGGTGACGGGGGGATGCCGCGCTGTGACGACACCGAGGAGTGAGGTCACACAGGTCGTAAGTGGCAGCCGGACTCCACGAGACGGAGGAACGCACGTAATGCTGACAGGAGGCAGCGCACAAGGCCATGGGGCCAATTCCTCCTCCCCGGGCCCCTCCGGCCCCCGCGGTCAGACCCTGCGGCTCCCGCGGGAGAGGCGCGCGCACCCCCAGCCTGAACCTCCTGACCCCGCCCGCTGACCCCTGTCCCCCACAGCTGACCCCCTCCCACTACCCCCCCTCGCAGCCCTGAGGGCGGGACCGCCGCCCTCCCCGCTGCGGGGGGCGGAGTGGGATTGGTGTGGGTGAAGGGGCCCCTCCGCTGTGCTGGGAGTGGGGTGGGAAGAACCGGGCTTGGGGGGCTCACCCTCACGCTCAGAGGACCCCGCCCGTCCGCGCTGACCGCCGCCGCCAGCCTCCCGCCGTCGCGTTTGAACTCGGGGACGGATGGGTGGGTCCCAACCCTGTTCGGACCAATCAGAGTACCGCTAACCTATGATGGACGTCTGCGTACCACCCAGGCCCCGCCCAGGTCCTTAAAGGGACAGAGCGAGGGTAAAGGGGAGCCAATCAAATTGCTCCTTCCTCTGATTGGTGACCAATGGGAATCTGGGAAGGACTGACCCGGCAGGGCCGGTCTAGGAAGTTTGAAATTGGCGGTTAAACTGGATGCTGTGTTGACTGACGCCCCGTTTGTGTCTAGGATCCCTGGGGAAGTGGCCAGGGCAGCGTCTCCTGCTTTCAAGGCCACCAGCGAGGTCCTCCTCGCAGCCAGGCCTCCGCCTGGTCCTGTTTTTCAACCTTAGCTAAATGTCTAACTTTCAAAGAAGAGGCTCTACAATACATACATTCATACATAGCTGATGGGAGTGTAATTAGTACAGTCTTGGCACTATTTGCTAAAATTGAATATATGCACAGTCTACAACTCACTCCTGGACATATATCTTAGAGAAACTCCTAATAGTGTACACCAGGAGACATGTACAAGAATGAACAAATAGTACTGAGTGGTGTAATGGCCAAAAGAACTGGAAGCTAGCCAGACATCCATCAGCCATAAGAAAGGATAATTTCTTATTTGTACTCTTTTCAAACAGCAATGAAAAGGAATAAACTACACTACACACAATGACATAATGGGTCTCAAAACAATGTTGAATGAAGGAAGCAAAACAATAAAGTATGATTTATTAGTATACATTTCAAAAGCTGACAAAGCAATGTTGTTTAGGGAGGGATGTATATACCGGTGGTAAAACCATAAGAACGCAAAAGGCCAGACAGTGGTTACCTGCAGTTGTGATGGGGACCTTTCAGGGTGTCTGGGTACTGATATGATCTATTTCTTAACCTGGGTGGTAATAAAATGGAGATTTTATAATTATTCCATTGTGTTTATATATGTTCTGTTTATGTATATAAAAAAATTTAGGTCCTTTCTGTACTCTTCTAATCCCTACACTAGATAGAACTGGAAATGTGTTATCACATTCACACATGCACCACATGTGCACATATCAATTCAAAACCAAAGCTACAGATATGCTTAATACACTTTTCCCCAAAAAATATAACTTGCTACTCATTCCTGAGGCAATACAGCTCTTACTTATCAAGCCCTCCTTACGTTACCAAGCACTTTATCTCAGTGAATCCTCACCACAACCCTGAGAGGGAGGAACTGTAATCCCTATCGTACACATCGAGGTTTAGCGGGGTCGCGTGACTGATCTTGAGTCATTCAGCTTTAGGCATTGGAGCTGGGTTTGGAACTCCGGGACTATATGACTCCAAATCCTTTCCTCTACACAAAACCGGCTTCTCAGAAGACACTAGACATTCTCCCAGCCCTTGCTTTTGTCATTTGCAAGGACTGGCCCAGTCCAGAACAATGTATAGAAATAAGAAACGTTTCTAACGGCCTGAGAGGCTTAACAAAGATTGTGGATGGCAAGATGAAGGGAGACCAAAAAAGGGTTCTAGGCAGCTCTTGCCTTGATATAAAGAATCTCAGGCCCTGGTTGGTAGCTCCAAGGGTTAGAGCATGAGCCCATGGACCAAAGAATTGAGGGTTCGATTCCTGGTCAAGGGCATGTATCTCGGTTGCAGGCTCCCCAGCCCCAATCTATGTGTCTCTCTCACATCGATGTTTCTTTCCCTGCCCACACACACACTCCCTTTAAATATCCTCAGGTGAGGATTAAAAAAAAAATCACAGAAAAGCTGTGCATATGGAGCGAG
The DNA here is from genome assembly GCA_963924515.1 of Vespertilio murinus. NCBI lineage: Eukaryota > Metazoa > Chordata > Mammalia > Chiroptera > Vespertilionidae > Vespertilio > Vespertilio murinus. Next base: position 3,898,859 of record OZ004720.1, on the reverse strand, counting down.
TCAATGCATCTACTACTGGTTTTTCTAGCCCAGCAAACTTAGCTTTCAGGTGTCACAAACAGAAGTCTTGACCAGAATCTTAAGTCTTACTCTTCCTAAATTAGAATGCAATGTTAAACAGCACCCTTTTGCACCGCCCTGAATCCTATTTGATACCCTGCTGATGCCCCAGCAGAACAATGGCCTCTGCGAGCCCTTTGTGAAACAAGGTAGGAAATAAGCAAAATGAAGAAAGAGACATAAGGCAGAAGCCACATTAGCGCTACCTCTTTCCCTCGGGGAGAGTCCCTGCACAGAGTGCAGAGGAAAGAGGGTGAAGGGGGACGACAGAGGCTGAGCCAGTAGGAGAAGGACAAGCACGGCCAAGTGGAAGGAGCCATCATTAGAACTAGACTGTTAGGAAACTGGGCGTTTGTTCTCGCACAAAGTGAGGCAATGACCAGCTCAGTGCCGAACATGAATCCGTGATGATTGCCGTGACGGGGATTCTGGAAGAAGTTCACCAGCACTGAGTCATGATGAGGGGCATTGTGATGTTCCTGCATTTAATTACCGTTTATTCATTTATTTTTCTTAAAAAAATTATTATTCCAAGCACTGAGGGCACCAAAATGAAAAGAACTCCCACGTGGCCTGCTGTTGGGAAGCCAAGTGCGATGGGGAAACGGGGCTGTGAGCGAACAACTGAGAAGGCTGAGGAGTCCTGTGCAGTTGAGGCGGCAGAGGGCTGTGGCAGGCGGAAGGTGATAACAAATGCCTGAAACTTTAGGTCAGTGGGATTGCCCTCAGAACACTCACCCGGGAGAGAAAGCAAGCGCAGGTAAGCCAATGCACCTTAAAGAGAGAGGAGCCTTAAGATTCAAACCAGACGGAGTGGAACACTAAGCATTGTACATACCATCTTCCCAAAGGGAAGAAAAGAAATCTGAGAAGCTAGCCACAAAGAGGCAATGCTATTCTGGTCCCTTTGGGAAGAACCAGTTCCTGGGGCTATTTTAGCTGCAGGTAAGTTCTAAATAATAAAAATAACTGCCACCAGCTGCGTGCTCGCTAAGAGGGAGCCATATCCCAGGCATCACTTTTTCCCCAAAAATGTGTTCCCACCACTGGTGTGAGAGATACTCTCAGGTCACATACATTTGTTACATTTCACCCTGTGCCAGGGAAAACTGTAGCTAGTCCCTCAAACCAGGTATTTCACAGCTTGTATCACTTGGAGTAAGGCTAAGGGATGTACTTAAGAGGAAAATGAGCACTAGCCAGTTTGGCTTAGTGGATAGAACATTGGCCTGTGGATGGAAAGGTCCCAGGTTCAATCCCGGTCAAGGGATTGTGCCTTGGTTGCAGACTCCATCCTATGTCACCTGATGCAATACCAATGTTTCTCTCTCTTCCTGTTTCTTCCCTTCCACCCTCACTTAAAAAAGAAGAAAATGAGTGAATAAGGAAAATGTTAACTCAATAGTAGTATAAGTGGCACATGAATATAGCTTTTTTTTAAAATCATGAAATTTGGAAACCATACATCATTTAACCTTTGAGTCTAAATGTATGCATAGTTATTATCACATTAAGAGCTAAGAAATGTGAAATGCTTTGTAAAACCTAAAGCCAGCAAACCACAGACTGGGGGAAAATATTTGTAAGTCAGATAGCTGATAAGGGTCTCATATCCAGAATGTATAAAGAATTTTTACTCAACAGCAAAAAGACAAATAACCCAACTTTAAAATATGCAAAAGATGTGAATAGACAGTTCTCCAAAGAAGACATGCAAATATGGCCCATAAGTGCATTAAAAGATGCTCAACATCATGAGTCATTAGGAAAGTATAAATCAAAACCACAATGAGACACCACTCCATACCCTCTAGGATGGCTATAATAAATAAAAATAAAAACATGCAACGCCAAGTGCTGCTGAAGACGTGCAATAAAATTGAACATTGCTGGTGAGAATGTAAAATTACGGCGTTTGGCAGTTCCTCCAGAAGTTAAACACAGAATCTATGACCCAACAACTTCACTTTTAGGTATATACTCAAGAGAAATTAAAACATATATCCACACAAAAACCTCTACACCAATGTTCCTGACAGCATTTGGCATTCATTGCAGCCCAAAAGTAGAAACTAGCAAATAAATGGGTACACAGAGATGGTCTGTCCAAGTAATGGAATATTATTCCACCATAAATAGGAATGAACCGTTGGCGCCGGCTACAACACGGATGAATCTCAAAAATGTTTTGCTCACCCCCAAAGGGGCCGGGTGTCCCGGGTGAGCCATGTGTCCCAGGGGGCCGTGTGCCCCAGGTGAGCCGTGTGTCCCAGGGGGCCGTGTGCCCTGGGTGAGCTGTGTCCCCCAAAGGGGCCGGGTTTCCCGGGTGAGCCGTGTGTCCCAGGGGGCTGTGTGCACCGGGTAAGCCATGTGTCCCAGGGGACGCAGTGGGATCCAGGGGGAGGGGCGGTGAGAACCAGAGGAGGAGTGGACTCTATTCATATGGTCCTGAGATAGTCACCATAATACAAGCAGACTAACAAATGAGGAGCGGATTCTACTCATATGACCCTGAGATAGTCACCATAAAACAAGCAGATTGTCAAATGACAGCGGGGAGGGGAAGGAGACCTGGGGGGAGATAAGAGAACAACCGAAGGACTGGTATGCATGAATATAAATACAACCAACGAACACAGAACTCTGGGGAGGGAGGGCATGAATGGGAGGCGGGTGGGGGGGGGGATGGTAAACTATGTACACATATAATATCTTTTTTTAATATAACAATCTTTTTTATTTTTTTATTTTTTATTAAGGTATTATATGTGTACATATCTTACCATTGCCCCCCCCCTCCCATTCATGCCCTCCCTCCCCAGAGTTCTGTGTTCGTTGGTTGTATTTATATTCATGCATACCAGTCCTTCGGCTGTTCTCTTATCTCCCCCCAGGTCTCCTTCCCCTCCCTGCTGTCATTTGACAATCTGCTTGTTTTATGGTGACTATCTCAGGGTCATATGAGTAGAATCCGCTCCTCATTTGGCAGTCTGCTTGTATTATGGTGTCTATCTCAGGACCATATGAATAGAGTCCACTCCTCCTCTGGTTCTCACCGCCCCTCCCCCTGGATCCCACTGCTTCCCCTGGGACACACAGCTCACCCGGGGCACACGGCCCCCTGGGACCACATATAATATCTTAATAAAATTTTTTAAAAAATGTTTTGCTCAGTGAAAGAATCCAGATACAAAAGGCCATGTATTACATGGTTCCATTTCCACGAAGTGTCTACACTAGGGGAATCCACGGAGACAGAAGGCAGAGAGTAGTGCTTGCCAGGGGCTAGGAAGATGGAGGGGATGGGGAGTGACTATTAATGAGTATGGAGTTTCTTCTTGGAGGTGATTAAAATGTTTTAGAATTAGCCCTGACCGGTTTGGCTCAGTGGATAGAGTGTCGGCCTGCAGACTGAAGGGACCCAGTTTCAATTCGGGTCAAGGGCATGTACCTTGGTTGTGGGCACATCCCCAGTAGGAGGTGTGCAAGAGGCAGCTGATTGATGTTTCTAACTCTCTATTCCTCTCCCTTCCTCTCTGTAAAAAAATCAATTTTAAAAAATGTTCTAGAATTAGATGGCAATGTTGATAGTTATACAACTTTGTGAATATACTAAAAGCTACTGAACTCTACAATTAAAGTGTGAACTTTATGGTATGTGAATGATATCTCAATTTTTATGGTAAAAAAATTAAAATCCTATATAATGAAGAGCTAATATGCTAATTAGACGGAATAGTCAAAGGACCTTCTGGATGTCCTTCCGTACAACCTTCTGGACAAAGCCAGGGTGCGAGGGCCAGCTGAGGCTATGAGGGGCTGTGAGGGCCGGCTGGGGCTTTGAGGGCCGAGAGCCTTGCACGAATTTCGTGCATCAGGCCTCTAGTGAGTTATAAATGTGAAACATTGTTATCACTCCCGATTTCTCATCCTGGACACTATTGACATTTTGGTCCAAATAATTCTTTGTTATGGAGGCACTGTCCTGTTCACTGTATGATATTTAGCAGGATCCCTGTCCTCCACCCACTAGCACACACCCCTAGTCATGACAATAAAAAAATATATCCAGCCCTAGCTGGTTTGGCTCAGTGGATAGAGCGTCGGCCTGCAGACTGAAGGGTCTTGGATTCCATTCCAGTCCTGGGCACATGCCTGGGTTGTGGGCTCGATCCCCAGGAAGGGGCGTGCAGGAGGCAGCTGATCAATGATTCCCTCTCATCATTGATGTTTCTATCTCCCTCTCCCTCTCCCTTCCTCTCTGAAATCAATAAAAACATATGGGGGGGAAATGTCTCCAAACATTGCCAAGTGCCCTGGAAGGAAGGGTGGCGAGGGCAAAATTATAGAAGGGGTACACATCTGTCAAAAGTTTGGGAAACACTGGTGTAGATGGACCTCATGTTGTGTATCTATTCAACCGCTGATGGGCGCTTGGGTGGTCTCCACCTCGTGGCTATTGTGAATAATGCTACTGTGAACACAGGCCTACAAGTATCTGCCGGAGTCCCCACTCTCGATTCTTTTGTGCAGATACCTAGGGGTGGATTGCTGGGCGACGTGATGCCACATTTAGCGTTTAGAAGCACAAGCACTGCCCGGCTGTTTTCCACAGCAGCGACGCCATGTGCATTCCCACCAGCAGTGCATCGGGGCTCCATTTCTCCACGTCTTCACCAACACTTGTTATTTCCTGCGCTTTAAAAAAATGATTCTTACGGTCATCTCAGTGGGCACGAAGTGTTTTCACATTGTGCCTCCTCATTTCTACTTTCCTTGTTTAGCAATGGAAATATTTCACCCGTGAAATGCAGACTTCCTCCGTTCCGCACTGTCTAACGAGCACCTATATTTCACTTCCCATACCCCTTGTGCTCCCGCCTTCAAAATCACCTTATAGTTAAAGCACCGAATCTACCAGGCCCGCTCCGCGTTTTGCCTCACAGGAGCAGAAGCGCTATCTAGTGGCCGAGTGGGGTAACTGCAGGTGCCGCCCCCTCTCACTTGTACTGTCCTAACCAAGTCCTTGATTATATACATATCTTGCTTTTCCTGGTCGTGCCTCGAAAGGCAAAGTCCGAGTCAAATGCAGTAATGGGCGCCTTTACAAAGATTATATAAATGGGCTTTCACCCGGAGTGACAACGCCTTCCCCGGTGACCTCTGAATTGCACCCCTTTCTAAAACAGGAATAAACAGACGTGCAGCGACAGTTGAAATCGGCCGGTTTTGTCTGGGCCGGGCTCTTCCCGGTGGGCTCCTCCCGGGCTATTCCCAGGACTAAGTTGGGGTCTCAGGGGCCTGGTTCCGGTCTTCAGAACCAGTGTCAGCCCTTGGGACTAGATTCAGCTCTTAGGCCTTGGCTGGGCCATCCCGGGCTAGGTCCGTTAAAATCAAATGGCCCCGGGCCATGGGGAAGTCCCCGTCCCCAAAAGACTGCCTTAGCTGCAGCCCTTAGGGTCCAGGCTGGGCTCTAGGTATGGATCTGGTTCTTTGGGGCTAGGCTCCACCCTTCGGTCGGGGCTAAGCACTTTGGAAAGTCCCAAATCATTTCTGAATCCTGCAGGCGGACCCCTTCGGTCAAGATCGGCAGAGAGAAGTTGAGTTTATTAATGGCCAAAGATATAAAACAAATGAGTTTCTGGGCTTTATGTGGGTTGTAAGAGCCCCAAGGCACTCACTCTGTTTGAGCTTGCCTACATTTCCAAATTCAGAGACCCATCTATAGGAATGATTTCCAATAACAATGAGGATGTCCAGTCAGTCGGCAAATGTATTGATTTTTTTGCTTGTGTAGGGCTACTAATAGGTTTCATTAGAGGACTCAGGGATATGGTTTCATTAACTGAAGGGGCTCAAGGAGGGGTCTGTAAAAACCCCTTATGTGCCAAGAGAGGCTTCATAGGTTGCTTTGGGAGGTAGGTCCTTCTCAACAGCATGTGGCCTGAAGTTCCCCATCCATCCCCCCTAAAAAGCAGTCAGTTGTGCTCATAAGAGATGGTTGCCAACGAGGATGTTTTGGTTGAAGCCGAAGTCCAGGCACTTACACAATGTAGAGAATGGGTTGTCTGTTTGCTCACGTAACTGAAAGCCTGCAGGCATCCCCCTCCGGGTAAGGCTTGATCTCGTGGCCTGCAAGCACCACACACGTGCTTTCTTTCCAACTCTCCATCCTCTCCATCATTCTATGGGGCTAGCACAGCCGTGGGCAAACTACGGCCCGTGGGCTGGATCCAGCCCATTCGGCTGTTCTATCCAGCCCACAGAGCCAAAAGAGCGGAGGGTTCTCTTACTCTCCCCTCCTCTCCTTCACCAGCAGCCCAAGAGGAGAGTGCCAGCATGGTCAGGTTGCTTTTGCTCCGGCCCTCCGGTCCAGTTTAAGAACCCATTGTGGCCCTCGAGTCAAAAAGTTTGCCCACCTCTGGGCTAGCATCCTCTCCAGGGCTTACCAAGTGGTCCTATGGCTGCTCCACATCGTCACACTCACCATCCCAGGGAAGAAAGACTATCTTCTGAAATCTCTCACACAAGACCTGGAACTCACTTTCTCTTGTTTACCTGAAGCCAGCCATTTGATGACTCTTGAACCAATCTGTGGCCATGAGACAAGAACCAAGAACCAGATAGCCTCAACAACACATTGCTCCCTTTTTTATTAAATACTAGAGGCCCGGCACACAAAACTCGTGCACAGTAGGGTTCCTAGGCCTGGCCTGCAATCAGGGCAGATCTTCCCCAGCTGCTGGCAGCTGGCCCCGCCCTCTGCCCCCTGCTCCCACTGGTTCACCTCTGTGTGTGGAGCCACCAGCAGGGCGATCAGGCCCCAGCACTGCCTGCATTTACCACCACCCATTGGGCAATCGGGGCCTACAGGCTGGAGGCAGCTCCTGCTTTGAGTGTCTGCCCCCTGATGGTCAGTGCACATCACAGCCAACCGGTAATTCTGCCGTTCAGTCGATTACGCTTTTATATAGATAGATATTTTTATTGGTTTCACAGAAGAAGGGAGAGGGAGAGATAGGAACATCAGTGATGAGAGAGAATCATCAATCGGCGCCTCCTGCATGCACCACACTGAGGATCAAGGCCACAACCCAGGCATGTGCCCTGACCAGGAGTCAAACTGTGACCTCCTGGTTCAGAGGTCAACACTCAACCATGGAGCCATGTCAGCCAGGCCACACATTCCTCTCGTAAGGCTAGGTCTTTGAAAACGGCTCCCCTAGGGCCGTGGTCAGCAAACTGCAGCTCGAGAGCCACATGTGGCTCTTTGGCCCCTTGAGGGTGGCTCTTCCACAAAATACCACAGCCTGGGCGAGTCTATTTTGGAGAAGTGGCATTAGAAGAAGTTTAAGTTTAAAAAATTTGACTCTCAAGAGATATTTCAATCGTTGTACTGTTGGTATTTGGCTCAGTTGATTGATAAGTTTGCCAACCACTGCCTTAGGGGAATGGTGGGCAAAATGTACATCCTAAGGATAGCAGAGGGATGTGGAGACTCCAATTGTCCACTGCCAGTCACGTCCTCTCAACCCCCTCCTCCAACAAACACCGTGTCATCCAAAATGCTTATTCTAAGTGCCCGATTGCCTACAGTTCTGTCAGCTCGCCACTCTGAGTTGTATAACCTGACTTCAGAGAGTCTATCTTTGACTTTGACACTTGCAAGACATCCAGCCTTGAGCAGCTCCCTGCAATTTCTGTGCCTTATTTTTATCCCACGAACTGAGGGGGGGAAGTGGTATATTATTTCACAAGAGGACTCTGCAGAGCAGTCCATGGAACTCAGGGATTGCAGTCAGGCCATCTGCCCCGCTGATTAACAGGAAGCCGCTGAATGATAAGTCAGCCAGTTCCAACTCTGCCCACTCAAGACAATTTCAGCACCTTAATAATCATCGTGACTTGCACAGAATAGAAATGCATGACTTGACTTGCTAAGCGGTTTCCCACTGACAGCAGTCAAAACAAGAATGAGTTTTCCTCCTTCCCAACACACACACACACACACACACACACACACACACACATATACACACACACACACACACACACACACACACACACACATACACACACACACACACACCAAAACGTAAGTTCATATTCCTGAGAGGAAATTGCCTATTAACTACAGTAAACCTTCAATTGCACTGCCTGGGGACTGGGTAACCAGTTTAAGAATGTCCTAAACCAGTAGTTCTCTACCCTGACTACAAAGCAGAGTCGCTGAGGGAGGTTTTATAAAATGCAATGCCTGCGCCACACCCTCAGAGATTCTGATCCAAGAGGTAGGAGGAGGGGATGGGCGTCTAGTAATCTGTACATTTCAAACTCTCCAGGTCATTCCAGGTGCAGCCAGATATGAAAACCGCTGACCTAACCCAATAGTTCCCGAAGGTTAGCATGCATCGGAATCCCTGGGGGAAACTCTTAAACATGTAGGGTCCTGGTTTCCACCCGGAGACTCTACGTGGCCGGGTTTAGGGGAGGGGCCCTGGAATCGCAGGAACTCTGATGCCTTCTCTCCCTCAGGTATTTTCAAGGTGGTGTTTTGTTGTTGTTGTTGTTGTAGTTGTTTGTTTGTTTGTTTGTTTGTTTTTCCACCTGCCGTCTTATTTGCAACACAGGTATGAGAAGAAAGAGAAAGGAGGTGACATTTGAAGCCATCCATTTTGCAGATGGTCCAAAACCTATTGAGGGAGCGGGGTGAAGGTATTAACTATTAAAAGACTTGGATGAGCAGCGGACAGAGTGCACGTGACTATGCTCTGGACCTAGCTGGACACACACACACACACACACACACACACACACACACACGTTGCTACTCTTTAGCCAGTATGTCCATACTGATTGTTGAAATGTTGAAATACGCCAGCCAGGTGTGGCTCAGTGGTGAGCATTGACCTATGAACCAGGAGGTCACAGGTTTGATACCCAGTCAGGGCACATGCCTGGATTTTGGGCTCAATCCACAGTACTGGGTGTGCAGGAGGCAGGGAATTCATGATTCTCTTTCATCATGGATGTTTCTATCTCCCTCTCTCTTCCTCTCTAAAATCAATAAAACATATATTTTTTAAAAATGTTAAAATAGCCCTGTTGGTTTGGCTCAGTGGATAGAGGGTCGGCCTGCGGACTGAAGGGTCCCAGGTTCGATTCCGGTCAAGGGCATGTGCCTTGGTTTCGGGCACATCCCCAGTGGGGGGGGGGGGGTGCAGGAGGCGGCTGATCAATGTTTCTCTCTCTGAAATACCTTTAGACCAGTCAGGAAAGCCTCTCCCCCACCCCCGTGCTACTGTTATGACCCCGTCCTTCCCACAAACCGAGCTCTGAGTGCTGATGGCGCCGGTCAGCGGTCAGTGTCCTGCACCGCGTTGAAGGTTTGAACATCCCATCCGCCCGCCCCTCTCTCCAGCAGATGCGTGCTGTGGGTTTTGTCAGGAGCGCTACAGAGAATAGAGAAGGGAAGTCAATCCTACCTGAGAGGTCAGAGATAGGAAAAGGGAGTCTCCTTTACACGGGACCCTGGAAGATGGGGAGGCCTTCAACAAGCAGGGAAGGGGGTGTTTCGGACGTGGAGCGTGAGCGAAAGGCACAGGTGTGATGGGGGGTAGGAGCCGGGGTAGCTGACAGCACTGGAGGGGGAGGGAGAAGGAGAGGGTCTAACAGGTAGGTTGGAATTCGGTCGGGAAGAAAGTCAAACACCGTGGAATACTTATCCGGCATAATCACGTCTCTCAAAAGAAGCTCCAAGAACTGCCCGCAAAGAACCCCACGGGTGTCTCTTGGCTTCAAACGCAGATTCCCGGTCGCCGGCCAACAGCAAGCAGATCGGATCGGAAGCTCGCCGCTGTGGGGGGCCCAGAGGTCTCCACTCGGAACACACTGCTCCTTCCCAGCTCACTGTGTGTTCGGACAGCGGGACAGCCCGCGGGCTGGGTGGCTGTGGGCACCCTGAGGTCAGCACCCCAGAAGATTATTCCGGAAAAGACAGGCAGCGAGGTTTGTCTGGGAGCTGTGGGGGAATTCTGGGCAAGGGGTTCTGATGTGCGTGGGGAGCGCAGGAGAGGAAGGGTCACGGGTGACCGAGGTTTCTCCGCTCAGCTGGCTGGGGAGGGCACCAATGAGGACATCGGAGCACACGCAGAGTTCAAGAGCCATGCAGTGTGTTTGGTGTTAGACCTGGTGCGTTCAGGATGGCTCTGCGCCAGCCGGTGTGGCTCTTCTGTAACTGAGGTGTCAAGGGTCAGGCCTGCCATCAGGAAAGACGACGGGGCTGCCTTGGCAGGTGGCTCAGTGGGTTGAGGCGTTGTCCTAGAGTCTAAAGGACCTGGACACTAAAGGCTGAGGGTTCAATGCCGGGTCGGGGCACAACGGGAGGCAAAGGATTGATGTTTCTCACATCAGTGTTTCTCTCTCTCTCCCTTCCTCTCTCTCCAAAAATAAATGATAACATATCATTGGGTGAGGATGAGGAAGAAAGAAAGAAAGAAAGAAAGAAAGAAAGAAAGAAAGAAAGAAAGAAAGAAAGAAAGAAGAAATCAGTTTGGCTCAGTGGATAGAGCGTCGGTCTTCGGACTGAAAGGGCCCAGGTTCGATTCCGGTCAAAGGGCATGTACATTGGTTGCGGGCACATCCCCAGTAGGAGGTGTGCAGGAGGCAGCTTGTCGATGTTTCTCTCTCATCGACGTTTCTAGCTCTCTATCTCTCCCTCTCCCTTCCTCTCTGTGGAAAATCAATAAAATATATTTTTAAAAATAAAAATAAATAAAAATATCTTTATTAAAAAAAAGAAAGAAAAAGGGAGGGAGGGAAAGAGGAAGAAGGAAGGAAGGAAGGAAGGAAGGAAGGAAGGAAGGAAGGAAGGAAGGAACTGAAGATGGAGACTGTGTGTCACTGGGACGTCGTAGGCAAGAGCTGAAGACGTGGAACTGGAGTAGCCGCTCGGGCCGACTCCTCCAGCGGGCACAGCGGGCACAGCGGGCACAGCAGGCGCAGGGCCTGGGCCCACACAAATGTTTTCACTGCTTTTTAAAGCAAAAGAGAAATAACTACAATGATAACCATAAATCCGGTCTGGATTCCCATGCATCCCTCAACCCACACAGTCGTAAACATGTAATTGTTAATAGCTTCTGGGGAGGAGGGCCCCAGAGCACAGGTGCCCCAGGCTCACGAGACTCATAAAACCCTGGGGTTCTGCAGCCGTTCCCCACTGCGGCTAGGTCGGAGTCCCCCTCGGGGTAAAATAGCACACAGGATTACCAAGGAGCCAATTACACTGAAATACAGTTACCGAAACGCTTCTAACAGCTAACGTGGGACATAGCAGTGCGCGTGTGTCTTTATTAACGCACTAAATCATAAGATTCAGCAGCAACTCTGACAGCCGCCCTCACTGCGAAGGGAGCACCACCTTTGAGACCATCAGCGCTCCGAGCGATATGCCAGTGTCTGTGACCTCTGCCGGTGGGAAGGTCACAGAGCCAGGAGCACTCGGTGCTCTGCCGCCTGCATTCCTAACGGGGGGAGAAAGGCCGGCTTTCGGTTAGAAGTTGGTGAAGAGGGTGACCTTCCCTGCAGCCACGTTCACGATGCCTAACTCCCTGCCCAGGCCGCTGGGAGGCCCGCGGAGTCCCACCGGGAACTCCCAGTGTGTCGTGTCAGGGAAGTGGTGCCGGGAAAGGTCCGAGGAACAGGAACAGATCCAAGAAAGCCATTATCAAACCGGGGGCGTGGAAGGGGGCAGAAACAGAAGGCTGGGACCAGCTAGAACTGGAGGAAGTCTCCATCAGGCTCCGTTAGCCGTGGCCGTTTCATTCTGATTAAAGGAGGCACATCCCACCCTGGCTGGAGCTGACTGGGAGATGCAGCCCTCCCTCCCCACTGGGAGCTCTGGGAAGATGAGCAAAGATGTGTTACGGAAGCCAGCAGCCCTCCGACGATCCCAGCCCGTGTCTGCACACCGCGGGCCTTTGCAAACCCCCGGCCCGCTCACCTGTTCATTTGGGCACTCCCTTCGCTATTTCCCCTGCAGCCCCAGCCCTTGCAAATCACTCAGCCCTCTGAAGACCCCTCGCCTTCTGCATCCCTGTAAGCCGCCCTTTGCCTGCTTTCCTTTGTACTTGGGCCTCTACAAGCAGCCGGCTCACGATGGCCGGCCCAGCAGATTTCTGTGGACGGCCTGCTGCTCTCCCGCTGCCGGCAGGACTGGGATGAACACTCCTGTGAGATTCAGCCCTGTCTCCACTCCACTGGCTCGAGGGGTGACGGACAGCCCAGACCCGGTGTCCCGTGACAGAAACCTTCCCCACGCGCTGCCCTGACCCACAGCATCCCTTAACAAGCGATTTCCGTCCCAAAAATACACCACCGAGCACACCATCGAAAGAGGAACGTCTTCCCGGTTGCTGGAAACCTCTATGACTGCCTGTCGCGAACAAACACAAAGCATGCGGAAGCCTCAGTCCGTTGTTCCCCCTTTCTAAGCGTTTCATCCTAAGTAACAGCAGACCGTGGGCGTCCACGAAGTCAGTTCAGCCGGAGCTCTCTTCCTTCCGGCTGAGTGCGTGCCGGACTCCGCCACCTGGTGTGGGTGAGCCCCCTCTCTTCACCTCCCCGGCATTTGCTTGGCTCACAGGTGGTCCTTGCTTCTATGCCACGAAATAGCATGTTCCTGGAGGCCTCCGTGGCAAAAGGGCACCTCCTGCCTGCCTTTGGTAATGGGGTGACTCTGAAGGAGGCAGCCAGGACTCAAAACGGGGGACAAAAGGAGCTTCTCGGACCCTGTGTTCCAAAGAGAGGAGAAACAATTGGGGTCCCCTTTTTCTATCAGAAGGAAACACACTTGCCAAAACTGGTTTGGCTCAGTGGTAGAGCGTCGGTCTGCGGACTGAAAGGTCCCGGGTTCGATTCCAGTCAAGAGCATGTACACTGCTTGCAGGCACATCCCCGGTGGGGGGTGTGCAAGAGGCAGCTGGTCGATGTTTCTCTCTCATCGACATTTCTAGCTCTCTATCTCTCTCCCTTCCTCTCTGTAAAATATCAATAAAATATATATTTAAAAAAAAAAAGAAGGAAACACACTCCTTGGCTGCCTGTAGCCTCCATCTAACAGGGGTGGGCAAACTTTCTGACTCAAGGGCCACAAATGGGTTCCTAAATTGGACCGGAGGGCCGGAACAAAAGCAACTTGACCATGCTGGCACTCTCATCTTGGGCTGCTGGTGAAGGAGCGGAGGGGAGAGCAAGAGAACCCTCCGCTCTTTCTGCTCCGGGGGCCGGATAGAACAGCCGAACGGGCCGGATCCGGCCCGCGGGCCGTAGTTTGCCCACGGCTGCCTAGCCCTTGGCCCCAAACCCAGGCTGGAGTAGCACTGTTCCCTCTCCTCCCGTTGGGGACCTTTCTTAGACATTGAGGGCTGGAGGTGTTTGCCTCAGTGAAACATGGAAAAGCAGATCACACCCCTCCCCACGCGCAAGCCTGGCCTATTCCGGGCAGGAGGAAGCCAAGAACCAGAAGGCCCCTTGGGATTTCGTGAACAATTGAAGAGGCCTGAAGCTACGGGGTTTCCTCGGAGGTGGTAAAGGGAGGGTCCTTGGACAGTGGCTTAGGGAAGGCACCCGAAGAAAATAAAGCTCGGAGACGATCACTCTTCCGAGCTAGTTTTCTTGCTGCTCCCATGAGCAGGGTATAAAAGGCAGAGTTGGAAACGAAGGCTTTGTGCCTTAGGAGCACAAGCCCAGCTCCCTCTCCTTCGCCAAGGAAAACCGCCTCCAGCAAAAAAGTAATGCATCCAAGAGCCTCCACCCGCTTTCCCTCTGGGTGGCTAAGATTCTCCCAGGAGCAAGAAATCACTATGATTTGAGCTTTGCTGGAAATATTCATGGCAACCAATCAGGGACACAAATGGGGGCCTATTTCTCCATGGGAATTGGGGGAGACCGGCTTGTTCTCTGAGCCACTGGGGTGTCTCTCTGAACAAGAACGACCTTACGCAGTGCTCCCAAATGCCTCTGCAGAGGAAACCGGGCGATCATTCAGCTCTACTGAATGCAAGACCTTTCTAACGTGTCGGCACATGAGGGCATACGTTTACTTTTCTGCCCTGGGCATGGGGGTGAGACACCAAGTCCCCGGGAACTGCCTTGCCCCCCTTCCCCGCTCCAGTGGTGGCCCCTGTGTCTGTGTCTACACAACGTGACCCCCCTCCGGACCAGACCTGGGACGAGGAGTGGAAACTGAGGCTGGTGAGCCCCTCCGGCCATCTCCCCTGACACCAGAGAGCAGGGCACGCGGGCCCGTCAGGTGCTACTGTTCTCTAAACGAAGCCATGGGGACTCCAGTCATCTTCCACTCTGTGCAGAAGGAAAAAACCGGGGACACTGTTGTGTGGAAAGAGAAGCAGCGATGCTGAGAGGAGAGAGATGAGAGACCATGCAGCATCTGAAAAGGGGGGCCTGAGAGATGTTGAAAAGTTCCTGAGAGCGTGTTTCATGAAAAGTTTGAAAGGGAACAAATAGGACAGGTGAAGACTGGGTATGACAGGGCGGTGGCGGGTAGTCAGACCACTCCACAGGGCGGTGGCGGGTAGTCAGACCACTCCACAGGGCAGTGGCAGGTGGAGTGGGACCACTCCACAGGGCGGTGGCGGGTGGAGTGGGACCACTCCACAGGGCGGTGGCGGGTGGAGTGGGACCACTCCACAGGGCAGTGGTGGGTAGAGTGGGACCACTCCACAGGGCGGTGGCAGGTGGAGTGGGACCACTCCACAGGGCGGTGGCAGGTAGTCAGTCTACTCCACAGGGCGGTGGCAGGTAGAGTGGGATCACTCCACAGGGCAGTGGTGGGTAGAGTGGACCACTCCACAGGGCGGTGGCAGGTAGAGTGGGACCATTCCTCAGGGCGGTGGCAGGTAGTCAGACCACTCCACATGATAGGTGGCAGGTAGAGTCGGACTGCTCCACAGGGTGGTGGCAGGTATACTAAGCAAGAGAAGAGGTTGGTCTTGGTGGCATCAGCTGAGGAGATAGATCTCTGTCCCACCTGCCAGAATCTCAGGAGTTTTTGTCAAGGCTGCCAGGAAGTATTAAGACACAGAGAGTGTTGGGGGGAGGTGGGGGGAGGGAGGCAACTATTGTTCCAACTAAACTCTCAGCCCCTTGAGGACAGGGATTGTGTCCTGTGTTGTGTAGAGGTGAGGTGGGGGCTGGGGGCGGAATCACAGAGTTGTCATAAGGACTATATGAAATCAGTGCAACCCATCCCCATCTATAGACCAAAGTAATGTTGCCTTCTACGTATACATGTGAGCATCTAATTATGTATAGATGAAAAATTATTTTATTATTTCTAATAAAATAGAAACATGGCAGCTTTTGGTCATTGTATGTATTTTCCCCATTGGAATGTTCTAGAATTACATGGAGGTCATCGGGCCATCGAGTTTGCCGTTTCCTCTGCATAGAGGGCTCTTCTCTGCACCCTCCCCTCCCGTTTTTGGCTTGGCCTGTTCTTGCTCCTCCTCGAGCCTTGGCTCACATCACATGGGTAATTAATTACTTGTCCCATATTTGTCTCCTCTTTCTCCACGAGCACTGGGACCGCTTCTGTATTCCCAAGCCAGGAACAAATATTTGTTGATGGATGAGGGGTCAACAGATGGCCCACCTGAGACAGGACTTTAGAGAACAACTAATCTGCTAAAGTATTTTCATTTTCCCCGTCGCTGCATCAATTCTCATCCATTTTTGCCTAAAATGTATTTCACAGTTCTCCTCAGTTTAATCCACATTGCCAATTCATATTAACCTCAGGCTCTGATCACAGAGATTGAGGTCACTTCCAATTGCCCCTCAATTTTTTTATTTTTGGCACCATTCCCATGGTGGGAATTAGAAGGGGAAAAAAGGAAGACACGTGGGTGGCTCTAGAATAGGGAAGAGTTGTGGAGGCGGGGAATGAGTGAAAGGAATCAACTTGATAGAAATTGGGGAGAAGCATCAATCCCTTTATTTCTCCCCCCCCACCCCCCCAACTCAGGGAGCCCTCTGAGGGAAGCTTGCTCTTTGCTGCCACCTGGTGGCTGTTATTGGATCAGATCCCACAGGAATAAATTCCGGCAAATGATTACACCACACCTACTGTGTTCAAGACCCTATTAATAATTCCTTATGTTTTTACGTTCATTTACCAGTGATGAAGCATTTTCACACACATCGTTTCAACTCAATCTCATTGCAACCTGGTGAGATTGACCCTGAGCAGGTAGAATTATTCCCATTTTGCAGATAAGAAAACTGAGGCACAGCTTGCACAGCTGGTCAAGAATAGCGTTGGATTATCTGACTCATAGTTCACTGACTATTCTTGGTTTTATTCAGGGTAAAGCACAAAAAGGAAATAGTACCTTCTCAAGCAGTGAAGGTGCATAGATCCTGGAAAGTGACAAGAAAAGAAAAATGGACCAACAAGAGAGAAGAAGGAAAGTGCGTCTCTAATTTTTTTCCAGCTCTCAATTTATTAATTTCAAGTAATAGCCTCACATTGTAAGATTTAGGACCAATGAGAGGCAAATAAGAACCAGCTAAGAAAACAATACTGTAATGTATATTTGAAAACTGCTAAAAGAGTGGATCTTAAAAGTTCTCACCACATAGAATTGAAAAGAACATTACCACCGTAATACATAGTACTTGCTATGGCATTGTTCAAAGTTCTTTATGTACATAGACCATTGAACTCCACAGTAACCCTACGAAGAGATACCGTTATCAACTCCAATTTACAAAAGAGGAAACTCAGGTCAGTTAAGTAACTTGCACAGAGTCACACCAATAATAATCAGTCGAGTCAGGGTTGGCACGCCGACAGACTGATGTCAAAGTCCCTTTATCGCCTCATTACACTATTTCCGAAAAGAAGCAGCAGTTGAGGTTGATGGGTGATGTGGAAAAAGATGCAAAATAAAGAGGCTATAAGTTAAAGAGCAATTATTTTCTGTTGTATAATATGCTGAGACCACACACTTGGCTCTCGGGCTTTTCCTACATTCTGTTTGCCCTTCATTAAGTTTCCTTCGTGACGATAAATGGCTATTATGTTCCAAGGGTCGCAATAGAGATAAACCAAACATTGGCATTCCCCATCTTCACTTGCAATTAAAGCCATTTATCTCTCTTTTGCTGAAGTGCTTTAACTATTGCCCTTGACACAAAGAGCTCAGCAGAGCCTGGAAGGGCGAGTGTTCTGAGCCGTGTAGCCGGCCGCCTTAAAACATGTTGGGAAAACAAGACTTCATGTGTGTCCAAATACACCACGCCCACTACCAGAGTTTCCCTGTCCAGGCAAGTCTTCTTGTTGAGACTGCTTTATGTTCAGAAACTAGAGGCCCGGTGCACGGATTCGTACACTGGGGCAGGGAGTGGCCTGTGGGGTCCGCTGTGGGAGCACCACTTATCCCCGTCAGCCAAGGCGTGCTCCCCCTGTGGAGCACTCTGACCACCAGGGGGCACCTCCTGGGTTGAGCATCTGCCTCCTCGTGGTCAGTGCATCTCATGGCAACTGGTAGAGCAGTTATTCTGGTCATGCTGCCATTCAGTCACTGGACTTTTATTATATAGGATAAAGACTGTGAGCTGAAACCGGTTTGGCTCAGTGGTAGAGCGTCGGTCTTCGGACTGAAAGGTCCCGGGTTCGATTCCGGTCAAGGGCATGTACATTGGTTGTGGGCACATCTCCGGTAGGGGATGTGCAAGAGGCAGCTGGTCAATGTTTCTCTCTCATCGACGTTTCTAGCTCTCTATCTCTCTCCCTTCCTCTCTGTAAAATATCAATAAAATATATATTTTTTAAATAGGATAAAGACTGTGCTTGTTCGTATAGATCAGGGATTCCCAGCCTCAGCACTACTGAGACTTGGGCCCAAATAAATCTTTGCCGTGGGGACTGCTACCTGCATTGTAAGATGTCTAGCAGCATCCTGTCCTATCCACTAGAAACTAGTTGTGATGATTAAAATGTCTCCAGACCCCGCCATTCTCCCCTGGGATGGCAAAGGCACCCTTGATTGAGAACCACCAGTGCAGGATCAATGGCGGTTTACAACCCGAGGATGCCCACCGCCATCTCTTTGTGGGAATACAAACTGGCACAAGCCTTCTGGAAGAGAGTGTGAAAGTAGGCTTTGGAAAACAATCATCAAAATATTTGCACTTGGAAGGAAAGGGAAAGGTTTTACTATTTATAGACCAAGAAATGGACTGGATCCATTAGGAATAAGAGCTGGACTGGGGGTGAAATTTTAAAAAAATATATATTTTATTGACATTTTACAGAGAGGAAGGGAGAGAGATAGAGAGCTAGAAATGTCGATGGGAGAGAAACATCGGCCAGCTGCCTCCTGCACACCCCCCCACCGGGGATGTGCCCGCAACCAAGGTACATGCCCTTGACCGGAATCGAACCTGGGACCTTTCAGTCCGCAGACCGACGCTCTACCACGGAGCCAAACCGGTTTCGGCATGGGGGTGAAATTTTATCTTCCCTGAGCGAGAGTTGGATCCGGTGGCTGCCAGGCCCCAACTATCCCCGACGCAACCACGTACGTGAGAAACCCTGTGGGCATCTGGCTGACCGGGCTTCGTCTACGCGTTATTCCCTGGAAACGGTGGTCAGTCCCAGGGGGAGCCAGTCAAAGGGCTTCCCTGGGGTTCTTCTAACTGGGATGAGGGGGCCGGCAGGAGAAGAGGGTGTCTCTCCTCTCTGGTCACAGGCCCCCGCCCAGGGAAGAAGTTGTTCTGAAAGCAACGCAGCCAGTTTCCAGAGTGGTGGCAGGCACAGCGATAGTAAAACTGAGTTCTGAGTATCCGGGCCGCCAGCTCCAACCGGCACTTCCCCGTGGCTTTGTTGGGCGAGCCAATTTATTCAAGCTAATCCTGCTAGATTGTTTTATTGTTTTGTTTTGTTTGTTTGTTTAGAGAGTGTGTGTTGTTCCACTTACAGATGCATCCATTAGTTGTTTCTTGTATGTGCCCAGACCAGGGATTGAACCTACAACCTTGGTGTATCGGGACGATGCTCTAACCCAGTGGTCAGCAAACCGTGGCTCGAGAGCCACATGCGGCTCTTTGGCCCCTTGAGTGTGATCCTTCCACAAAATACCTCGTGTGGGTGCACTCGTACAGTGTGATTGAAACTTCGTGGCCCATGCACAGAAGTCGGTTTTTGGCCTGGGCGAGTCTATTTTGAAGAAGTGACATTAGAACACACAAGGAGACCACTGATTTAACCAACTGAGCTACCTGACCGGGCGGCTAAATGACTTTTTATGTCGTCCAGCGTTTGGAAGGAGAGCAGCAGTCCTCAGATTCAATTGGTCTCGAAGGCTGTTGTGAGTGATTGAATGCTAATGACTAAAGTGCCGAAGCTTGAGAGTGATTCATCTGTTCTTAAATAAAACATTATCCTTATAACAACCTAATTCTTGCCAGCATTCAATATGCTTCTTCTTCCCTCCCCCTCCCCCCACACCGTGGCAGAAAGAGGAGTGGTATCCTGGGAATCCTGCGGTGTGTTTGCCTGCAAACCTTCAACGTGTGTATCTCAAGGGGAAAAGGCCGAGGGTCACCGGGTTAGCTGGACCCAAAGCTGCTCCCAGCTCTACAGCGTGAAGTTCACCCAAACAGACATGAGTGGATGGCATTCGAGATAAACACTCACCACCATTCCCTGCTCGTGTGTCTCATGAGGGACCACTCACTTCCAAGAGGGGTAAGATGATCGAAAAATATATCACATTTTGATACTTTTTTAAGAGAAAAAGGGACATGAGCAGAATGGAACATCAATCAGGGCAACAAATTAAAGGAGACTTGTGCTGCGAAGCCCAGAACTTGAATCACCCTAAGTGCCTGTAACTCCAGAAAAGCGAATCCGGCCTGGCCCGTGTGGCTCAGGTGGTTGGGTGTCAATCAGCACACCAAAAGGTTGCCAGTATGAGTCATGATCAGGACACATGCCCAGGTTGCAGGCTCAATTACTGGCATGCAGGAGGCAGCCGATCAATTGCTCTATCACATCGACATTGCTCTCACTCTCTCACCCTCTCCTGTCCCCTCTCTCTAAAAATCAATAAAAATATTAAAGAAAGAGAAACCAAGATGGCGACATAGGTAACACCTAAACAGCTGCCTTGCACAACAATTTCAAAACTACAACTAAAAGACAAAACGGACATCATCCAGAACCACAGGAAGGCTGGCTGAGTGGAAATTCTACAACTAGAAGGAAAGGGAAAAGCACACTGAGGCTCAGAGAAACTGTAGGATGCAGGGGTACTGAGCTGAGAGCGTATGAGTGGAGAGGACTGGTAATCAGGTACGAGGCTGGCTTTCTCAGGTGGGAGGGAGACAAAAGCTCCAACTGCACTGAACTCCAGTTCCTGGCAAGAGTCTAAGAACCCAGACTCATACAGGGAGAAACTGGACTGTCTGGCAGCAGGCAGAACTTGAGGGTGGCTTTCTCTTAGAGGTGCTAGCAGCAATTACCAAGGGGCACTGAGAAACAGGGGCCTATTAGGGCAGGGCTGATGGTAAAGCAATGCTGTTTGCTCTACCCTAAGACTCTGCCCCATCTAAGCTGAGCACAGAGACTTTTGCAAGTCTTGTCTCATAAGTGTGTCTCCATCACAGAAGTTCTCACAGCATAGACACAGCTGATCCTCACAGTCAATTGGCCTGGAGGTCAATTCCTCCCAGTGATACCAACAATAATCAAGGCTTAACTACAACAAGACTGTGCACACAGCCCACAAAGGGCTGCACCAAGAGTGTCCATCTCAGGTAAATGGGGAGGCTGAGCCAATGGGCCCTAGAAGACACCTAGCACACACAGCCACTCTATCAACTCAGGGAAGCAGCTAAAATGCAGAGATAAAGAAATAGATCACAAATGACAGAAATGGAGGGAAGCAAATGACTAAATATAGAGTTCAAAACCATGGTTATAAGATTTTTCAAGAATTTTCTAGAAAAGGCCAATAAATTTAGCAAGACCCTCGATGATATGAAAAAGGACCAACTAGAAATTAACCATGCACTAACTGAAATAAAAAATATTATACAGAGATCTTACAGACTAGAGCAGTGTTTCCCAAACTTTTAACATATAATTTTTGTAACGCTGAGTACCCCTCGTCAAAAAAAAATGGATATATTTTAATAACAATAAAAATATTTTTATTTTTTATTTTTTTGGGACATACACAAAATAATAAACGAAAAATAAAATTATTCATAATAAAATATAAATAAAGGTTATATTATAAATAACATTTATTTGGATCAATGAGAAGGATGAAATTGACTTGACTCATGAGAACATAGAATTAGGCACAGCTAAGCACAGTGCAGTGCATATCCCAACCAAACTCCAGTGCAACACATACCCCCACCAAACTCTTCCTGTACCCTTGGGGGTACGCGTACCACACTTTGGGAAACACTGGACTAGAGGATCACAAGAATCAAGTCAAATATTTGAAATACAAAGAAGCAAAAACACTCAACTGGATAAGAAAAAAGAATCCAAAAATATGAAGATAGTGTAAGAAGCCACTGGGACAAGTTCAAGCATTCCAACATCCAGAAGAAGAGAGAGAGCAAGATACTGAAAACCTATTTGAAGAAATAATGACAGAAAACTTCTCCCACATGGCAAAAGAAATAGACTTATAAGTCCAGGAAGCACATAGAACCCCCAAAAAAAGGAATCCAAAAAGGACCACACCAAGACATATCATAATTAAAATGCCAAGAGCAAAAGACAAAGAGAGAATATTAAAAGCAGCAGGAGAAAAACAGTTAGTTACTTATAAGGGAGCACCAATATGACTGTCAGCTGATTTCTCAAAACAAATTATGCAGGCCAGAAGGAGTGGCAAGAAATATTCAAAGTGATGAAAAACAAGAACCTACAACCAAGATTACTCTACCCAGCAAAACTATCATTCAGAATTGAAGGTCAGATAAAGAGCTTCACAGATAAGAAAAAGCTAAAGGAGTTCATCACTGCCAAACTAGTATTATATGAAATGCTGAAGAGTATTGTTTAAGAAGAGGAAAAAGAAGAAAAAGGTAAAGGTAAAAACTATGAACAACAAATACATATCTATCAACAAGTGAATCTAAAAATCAAGTGAATGAAAAATCTGATGAACAGAATAAACTGGTGAATATAATAGAATCAGGGGCATAGAAAGGGAGTGGACTGACAATTCTTGGGGGGAAATGATAGGGGGGGTGCGGGAAGAGATTGGACAAAAATCGTACACCTATGGAGGAGGATATGAGGGGGAGGTAAGGGCAGAGGGTGGGTAGGGAACCGGGTGGAGGGGAGCTATGTGTGTGGGGGGGAGGAACAATTGTAATAATCTGAACAATAAATATTTATTAAATTAAAAATATATATTAAAGAAAAAAAAAGTAAATTCACATCACCGGGAACCACTGGACCTGCCGAAGGAACATCACTCTCTAGGTGGGTTGGTGAATCTTTACCTCTGTTTCCCCACAAGCGGAGCCTGAACAAGGATTTGGGTTCGGTACAGTTTCCGGGGAGGAGAAGGGAATGCCTCCAGGGCAGTGGGAAGTGAGACAAGGAAAGAAAGGCAGCCACTGAGTGGATCAGGCTGGCGACGACTGTGGCAACTGGAACGAGGTCCTTACAGTGTCCATAGGGACCTGCCCCCGACAGGCCCCTTCAGGGAAGGCTTGCTGTCTGGATGCAGGGAGTGTGGTCAGCAGATGGCCCCAGCTGCCGGCTCCTCCGGGGGCTGCCTCAGGGGCGGAAAGCTTCCCCCTCAAAGTCCTGCCCTTCCCCGAGCAGCCCGCACCTGCTACGGAGCTAGGAAGCTATGAAGGCTGGACAGTTCCCCTGACTCAGGTCTCTGAGGGATGGTCCTCACTCCAGAGCTTCCCTCGGGGTTGGCCAAGCATTTGTCAAACCTGTATTACAACTATACTTTTCCTTTTCTTTAAATATATATATTTTTTATTTCAGAGAGGAAAGGAGAGGGAGGGAGAGAGACAGAAACATCAGTGGTGAGAGAGATATACAGGCTGCACTAAATCAACAAACTACAAGTGCTGGTGAGGATGTGGAGAAAAGGCAACCCTCATACCCTGCTGCTGGGGAATGCAGACGGGTGCAGCCACTATGGAAAACAGCATAAAATTTCCTCAAAAAATTAAAGATGGAGCCGAAACCGGTTTGGCTCAGTGGATAGTGTCGGCCTGCAGACTGAAGGGTCCCAGGTTCGATTCCGGTCAAGGGCATGTACATTGGCTGTGGGCACATCCCCAGTGGGGGCTGTGCAGGAGGCAGCTGGTCGATGTTTCTCTCTCGTCGATGTTTCCCTCTCCCTTCTTCTCTGTAAAAAACCAATAAAATAATTTTAAAAAATTAAAGACGGAGCAGCCGTTTTCCCAGCAATCCCACCTCTGGAAATATCTGCTAAGAATCCTGAAGCACCGGGACAGCAAGGAAGCAGACCTGGTCTCTGGTCAGGGCACGTACAGGAAGCAACCAATGAACGTATAAATAAGTGGAACAGCAAATTGATCTGTCTCCCCCATCCTTTCTGAAATCAATAAGAATATATTTTAAAATATGTTTTTTTAAAAAGGAATCACGGATGCATGCTTACAACATGAACGAACCTGGAAACGATCATGGTAAGTGAAAGAAGCCGGCACGGAAAGGACACACGTCTGGTTGGGGTCCGTGTACATGAAAGAGCCAGGGCAGGCAGGTCTGCAGGGACAGGGTGGTCAGTGGTTGGGTGTCAGGAGCAGGGGGGAGGGGTGATGGGAGAGACTGCTAATGAGCTGGGGCCTCCTTTCGGATGGAACCACTCGCTTGGGAAGAATCAGAGGTGCCGGCTGCATAGCAGAGTGAGTGCACTTACCACCCCTGGACGCTCACTCCCAAAGGACGGGTTCTGTACTGTGCACACATGCCTTCCTTTAAGAGCACGTAAGTGACAGAAGCGCCACGTCATCTCTCTCCCTTGCTAAGATCTCCGTGAAAATGGAGCTTCCTAGAAGTGACCTACTTAAGGGTGATGCAACCTACGGAACGTGGAGAGCTTGTCTTCCAAAGGCGAGGCTTCTTAGTTCTCAGTTAGTGTTTCATTAAATAAAGCGCTGCACTTGCTTCTGAAGGGAAAAGCATTACAGCTCAAAGCCCCAGACACCTCCCTGCCTGTGGCCCAGCCCTTACACACGTTCTCCCTGATTCATAAGCTATGAAACGGTCACGTTCTCTCCAGTCTGGGAGACCCGTGGGGAGCCCTGTCTCCAGCATTGCCGGCCATTCCTCTCCCGGTGGGGGCGCCACGGAGCGCGGTCTGCCAGGACACCCACCAGCAAAGGTCGGGTTCATTATCAGGACGCATTTGAATTGCCATCGGGCGCTCCTCCGTGCACGGAGCCTGCTGAGCATGCATCTTAAACACCGGCTCTGAGCCGTCTTTCGCTCCAGCTCCCGGCCTGTGCTCATGAAAACAGACACACCCACGTGACAGAGGTGGCCGGGGAGCCTTGACCTTACAAAACACACGATTCTTGTGTTTGGCGGATTTCTGACTGGTGGCCTGGACCTCTTATCCATTCACTGAATACATATTTACTGAGCACCTTCTATGTGGCAGGCCCGGTCCTAAGCACTGGTTTTAAAAAAGGGGCCACAGGCCGGAACCGGTGTGGCTCAGTGGATAGAGCGTCGGCCTGCGGACTGAAAGGTCCCAGGTTCGATTCCGGTTAAGGGCATGTACCTTGGTTGCGGGCACAGGGCACATCCCCAGTAGGGGGTGTGCAAGAGGCAGCTGATCGATGATTCTCTCTCATCGATGTTTCTAACTCTCAATCCCTCTCTCTTCCTCTCTGTAAAAAACACAATAAAATATATATTTAAAAAAAGGGGGCGGGGGGCCACAGACCTGTGCCTCTGTGTCTGCACCTGGTCACAGAGGCATGCTTTTTAAATTTATTTTGTGACTGACAATATCACACGTGGCCCCCACTTCCCCGGTTCCACACCTCCCCCCAGCCCCTGCCCACGCCAGCCTTCACCTCACCATTGTCTGTATCCGTGGGCTGTGCACGTATGCACGTGAGCCCCTTGGTTAATCCCTTCCCGTCTCCCCAGCCCCCTGCCCTCTGAGCTCTGTCCGTCTGTCCCATGCTGCTAGGTCTCCGGATCTACTTTGTTCGTCCGTTTATTTCGTTCGTCAGATTCCACATGTAAGTGAGATCATGTGATACTTGTCTTCCTCTGACTGGCTTATTTTGCTTAGTATAATGCTCTCCAGGTCCCTCCATGCTGTCTTAAAAGGTAAGAGATCCTGCCGAAACCGGTTTTGCTCAGTGAATAGAGCGTCAGCCTGCAGACTGAAGGGCCACAGGTTCGATTCCGGTCAAGGGCATGTACCTTGGTTGCGGGCACATCCCCGGTAGGGGGTGTGCAGGAGGCAGCTGATGGATGATTCTCTCTCATCGATGTTTCTAACTCTGAGTCCCTCTTTTTTTCTCTCTGTAAAAAAAATCAATGAAATATATATTTTTAAAAAACAGCAAACAAACTACTCAGTTGTTAAGTCTTATTTCTGGCAATTAGACAACAGAGTTAACTGCCTATTGAAGCATCTGAATGGATACTATATCTGGTTACTTTTGTGCTCTGAAACCATCAGTGGCTCCCCATTACCCTTAAAGTAAAATGTAGTTGCTTACTCTGACCTATTGGCTCTGACTTGCCAACTCCTCTCCTGTTCCTCTTTTGTTCACACACCCTAGCCCCGTGGTCAACAAACTGCAGCTTGCGAGCCACATATGGCTCTTTGGCCCCTTGAGTGTGGCTCTTCCACAAAATACCATGGCCTGGGTGAGTCTATTTTGAAGAAGTGGTATTAGAAGAAGTTTAAGTTTAAAAATTTTGGCTCTCAAAAGAAATTTCCATCGTTGTACTTTTGATATTTGGCTCTGTTGGCTAATGAGCTTGCTGACCGCTGCCCTAGATACATGGCTTCCATTCTATACCTCAAACACATTAAATGCTTTCCCATTTTAAGGCCTTTGCCTCCGCTGAGCTTTCTACCTGAGGGTGCTGACCAGGTGGGGCTGACTCCTTAGTCTTTAAATGTCAATCCAAATGTCATCTTCTCTGAAAGATTGCCCAGCTACCAACATAGTCAGTTCATCACCTCACTCCTCACCATTCGATGGAGTTGCTCTTTATCAAATGGCTATATTCATGGTTTTCATAGAACTTTCAGAATCTATGATTATCTTACTAATTTGTTTCTGTCTCTTCTCACTGGAATGCAAGTTCCGCTAGGCAGGGACCGCTCCTGTTTCTTTGCACCTGAATTCCTAGCATCTACCACAGTGCACAGCGCCCGCCCGGCACCCACTCCGCTTACTGATGCCCGGATGTAGGTAAGGATCCTTCTGTTCTCAGCAGCAGGAAGGCATATACTTCTGGTTCATCCCAAACTGATCATCTATCATTACATTACACGTTAAAAAGCAGAAAGGCCGCCACACCCCTCTCATTTCCCCTCACGTAAAACATTTTAATGATTGTATCATAAGACCTCTCCTAGTGATTCTGACTCTACATGAGCATCAGTAGCTGGCAGGAAAGAAGGAAACCTTGATCAAACTCCTTTAACTCGCCCTAACAGGTTTGGCTCAGTGGATAGAGCATCAGCCTGCAGACTGAAGGGTCCCAGGTTCGATTCTGGTCAAGGTCATGTACCTTGGTTGTGGGCACATCCCCAATAGGGGGCATACAGGAGGCAGATGGTCGATGTTTCTCTCTCATCGATGTTCTAACTCTATCTCTCTCCCTTCTTCTCTGTAAAAAAAATCAATAAAATATATATTGCCCTAGCCAGCATGGCTCAGTGGATAGAACATCAGCCTGCCGACTCAAGGGTCCCAGGTTCGATTCTGGTCAAGGTCATGTATGTACCTTGGTTGTGGGCTCAATCCCCAGTAGGGGTGATGCAGGAGGCAGCCGATCAATGATTCTCTCTCATCACTGATGTTTCTAACCCTCTCTTCTTCTCCCTTCCTCTGAAATCATTAAAGAAATATATTTAAAGTTATATATATATATATATATATATATATATATATATATATATTCCTTTAATTCAATCCATAAACAAACTTCTTGTCCAGACTAAAGTCTAAGGAAAGGTCAATAAAATTGGCAAACAAATGATTTCTAACCAACTTTTCCATATAGTTGTCAAAAATATAAAAGTTCATAATAGGTGCTCAAAATAAATGTTTTCAAATTAGTTAGCTTGAGTTAGGTGTTTTTTTTTTTATGAGAACAGCACTGATAGAAATATAATGTGGGACACATGCATAATTTTATATTTTTTAGCAGCTATAATGAAAACAAGCAGAAAGCAAACAGTTGAAATTAATTTTAAAAACATTATTTCCTTAAACCCAATATATCCAAGACATTATTATTTCAGCATGTAACCAATATTTTTAGAAAGAATAAATGAGATCTTTGGCATTCTTTTTTTTTTCATACTAAGTCTCTGAAATCTGATATAAGTGTAATTTTACACTTATCTTGATTGGGATGCTGTGTCCTTTGGAAATAATTGGAAATTATTGCTCTGCAGTTAAATTTCAGAAACTTGGAGCTGAAAATGTAGATTTATAGACTCAAGTAACTCCAAACGTACTTAAAAGTTTTCCAATAACAGAGCCAACTATTACTTTTTAAATTTAAATGGAAATTCACTTGCATTATTCTAAGTAAAAGGAGCCAGACCCAAAAGCTATTATGATTCCAATTATAGGAAAAGCCCGGAATAGGTAAACCCATGCAGACAAGCATAGGTTGGTGGTTGCCAGCTAGGGGTGGGGGGTGGGGGTAGGAAATGGGGAGCATTGCTGACTGGGCACAGGGTGCCTTTTGGGGCGATGAAGATGTTTTGGAACTGGATAGAGGTGGTGGCTGGGCAGCATTGTGAACGTGCCACAGGCCTGGAATTGTTCACTTTTAAATGGTTACTTTTATGCGAATGTCATCTCAACTTTTAAAAAAATGTAAACTGATAACATTTAAGTAGAAGCACAACCTCAGTTCCTCCGTCCCACTAGCTACACCACGTGCCCAACGGCCTTACGCTGTGACGTGGTGTGGCAGGGAAGCCGCGATTCCCACGCGGAGGCCACGGCTGTTGTAGCCGCGTGCTCCCACTCGAGGCAGCCAGGAACTGGATGGCTGCGGTTCCACGCGATGAGCATAATCTGGGGGACAGAGTGTAGGCTCGCCGCACTTTGGGGCATGTTGTGATCCTTTCATCGGAAAGGTGCCAGGCACCCAGAGCTTGGGCTTCCTCCAGAGCTGACTGCCCTCTCCTCCTCCGGGTGGAAGAGCTGGGGCGGAGGGGAGGGTGGGTGGAGGGCCCATGAGCTCACGGAGCAGGCCCTGTGCTGGTAGCAACACACATTAAAAGCAGGTTAGCCGAAACCGGTTTGGCTCAGTGGTAGAGTGTGTTGGTCTGCGGACTGAAAGGTCCCGGGTTCGATTCCGGTCAAGGGCATGTACATTGGTTGCGGGCACATCCCCTGTAGGGGGTGTGCAGGAGGCAGCTGGTGGATGTTTCTCTCATCGATGTTTCTCTCATCGAGGTATCTAGCTCTCTATCTTCTCCCTTCCTCTCTGTAAAATATCAATCATATATATATATATATATATATATATATATATATATATATATATAATTTAATAAATATAAATAAATAGACATTTAAAAAAAAAAGGCAGGTTAGCCCTGGCCTGTAGCGCAGCCGGTCAGAGCGCTGTCCGAACATGCCAAGGTTGCAGGTTGGACCCCAGGTGAGGGCGCAGACAAGCAGCAGCCCATGAATGTATGAATAAGTGGGACAACAAACCGATGTTTCTTTCCCTCTGTCTCTCTCTAAAAAAAAAAAAAAATCAACAAATAAAAATAAAAGCAGTTTAAACGATTAGGGGCACAAAACCTTAGCACAGGATGATTCACAGGACACAGGGTCTGATGACCTCACCGGCTCATCCCAAAGGAATATGAGCAAATTGCCCTTTTCTTTCAGCTCCCGGAGAGGAGGCCCCACCGCCGCTCCTGTTCTCCGGGGCACTGACTCACAACTCTCAGGCAGCAGGAAGTGTTCCTCTGCGTCTTTCTTATCAAAACCTCCCCTACTTGTTTATCTTTTTTTTTTTTAATTGATTTTTTCACAGAGAGGAAGGGGGAGGGATAGAGAACCAGAAACATCAATCAGCTGCCTCCTGCACAACCCCCACCGGGGATGCACCCGCAACCAAGGCACATGGCCCTGACCAGAATCGAACCCAGGACCCCCTCAGTCCGCAGGCCCACGCTCCATCCACTGAGCCAAACAGGCCAGGGCTATCTTTTAAAATCTGGACGAAACCTGCCGGCATTATGGAGGCCGTCCCTGGGTGTCAGGATCTTCTCCCTGGAAAGATCTCCAGCATTTTCTAATTTCTGATGCTTCTACCTCCCAACACAATTATCCTGTTTATCCGCTGCCTGAACTGTTTTCCTTGCTGCCCTCTCCCCCCCTCCCCTCACTCCCTTTACCAGATTGGAGGGAAGAGGAAATAAAATTTCCTAAGGTCAGGTTTTTTTTTCTTGGCCAGTCCAAAAATGGAAATGTATTCAAATTCTTCCTTTCTGATATGAAAGTGATAACTATTAGCATCAATCTGTACTTCTTATTTACTCATAATAGGCCTAGGGTGATGTTCTTTCTTTAAAGTACATTTTTTATTCATTTAGAGAAGAAGGGAGAGAGAAATAGCAGCGTCAATGATGAGAAGGAATCATTTATCAGCTGCCTCCTGCACATCTCCTACTGGGGCTCAAACCCGCAACCCAGACATGGACCCTGACTGGGAAGCAAACCATGACCTCCTGGTTCATAGGTCGACGCTCAACCACTGAGCCACGCTGGCTGGGCTAGGATGATTTTCTTTTCTTTTTAAAAAAATATATTTTATTGATTTTTCACAGAGAGGAAGGGAGAGAGATACATTGGAAACATTGATGAGAGAAATACATCGACCAGCTGCCTCCTGCATACCCCCCACCAGGGATGTGCCTGCAACCAATGTATATGCCCTTGACCGGAATCGAACCTGGGACCTTTTAGTCCACAGGCCGACATTCTATCCACCGAGCCAAACTGGTTTCAGCTAGGCTGATTTTCATAAAAAAAAAAAAAAAAAGAAAGAAAAAAAAACCCACACACAATAAAATACAAACCATGGTGGCACATTTTATCCTATTGCTGACAAAAGTGATGGCTTTTAGGGGAGAAACCAAGATGGTGGCATAGATAATTACCTATACTTGCTGCCTCTCACAATCACTCAAAACCACAACTAAACAGCAGAGTAACTACCACCCAGAACCACGGGGAAGCTGGCTGAGTGGAAGCTCCACAACTAGAGAGGTGAAGAAGCACAGTGAGGCTGGTAGGAGGTGCGGAGGCACAGAAAGTGCTGGCACCTGGATGTGCTGCTCTTTTCATCGGGAGGGAGATACCAGCTCCCACTGCCTCTGAACTCCAGTTCCGGGCGAGACTCTGGGGGACCCACACACACACAGGAGAAACTGGACTGTCTGGCATCGGGACAGGAACATGAGAGTGGCTTACTCTTAGAAGTGCTTGCAGTGATCATTGTCCCTGCAAGGGGGTGCAGGATGCAGGTTCAGGGCAGCCATTTCTGTTTACTCCACCCTGGTGATTCCCAGAGACTCCACCACACCCAATTTACAACCCCACCCAAGCTGTGAGCAGTGGCTTTTGGATATCAATGGCCTGTCCTTTTCCTAAAAAAACCTTGCAGCTGGGTCAGAGAACCCTAGAGATCCCAAAAGAAGGACCACTACCTGGCAGCAGCAGTGGCCTTACTTCACAGCTGGACTTCGTCTGGGCACTGTCAAACCCCATACAAAGAGAAGGAATCTGCAGATATCTCTGTAGCTCCTGCTGGGTGGCCCCAGACAGTGGACGACCTTGCACCTCCTTGGAGATCCAAGAGCCAGTGTACCCAGTGATCAATGTGAAACCATATCAGATTACAACTCTTTACATCCATAAGAGACACACTCAAGGGGCAGACTCAGTGAGCACAAAAGCCTTACTGAAGCAAGGCCTGCCCCTTCTGTCTCCTGCACAACAGATCTTCCAGTGTAGACACAACTGATCACAATAGACAATTGGCCTGGAGGTCAATTTCTCCCAGTGCTACCAATAGCAATCAAGGCTTAACTACAACAAGACTATGCACACAGCCCACAAAGGGACGCACCAAGAGCATCCACCTCAGGTGACTGGGGAGGCTGAGATACTGGTCCTATAGGACACCAACCACACAAGGCCACTTTATCAACTCAAGAAGACTTAGCAGCTACCCAGCATATAGAAACAAACACAGGGAAGCAGCCAAAATGTGGAATCAAAGAAACAAGTCACAAATAAAAGAAATGGATGAAAGCAAAATACTGGATATGGAGTTCAAAATCACAGTTATAAGATTACTCAAGAATCTTCTAGAAACCTCTGAGAAATTTAGTGAGACCATCAAGGATATGAAAAGGACCAATCAGCCGAAACTGGTTTGGCTCAGTGGATAGAGCATCAGTCTGCAGACTGGGGGGTCCCAGGTTCGATTCCGGTTAAGGGCATGTACCTTGGTTGCGGGCACATCCCCAGTGGGGGGTGTTCAGGAAGTGGCTGATGGATGTTTCTCTCTCATCGATGTTTCTAACTCTCTATTCCTCTCTCTTCCTCTCTGTAAAAAATCAATTATATATATATATATATATATATATATATATATATATATATGAATGAAAAGGAACAATCAGAAATTAAGCACACACTGACTGAAATAAAGAATAATATACACTACAGGGGAAATTGAGCCACAGGAGCTACCGTTGCTGCCGCACCCGCCGCCGCCCCCACGAATGGGAATCCACCGAAAACAGAGCTCACTACGCCCCGGGCTCAGGGAGAGTTCGGCTTCAGAACTTAGCCTCTGCGTCCACAGCAGCTCCGCTTCTGCACCAAAGGAGACACCATTGAGGGCAGTCTCTCTGCCCGCAGCCATCTCAGCCTGCCCACAACCTTCCCAGCACACCCTCTGTGCTGGTGAGGAGCTGGTGTGGCGCCTTCCGTTAGTGGCCCCAGCGAGTCCTTCCTCCGTCGCCAAATGGCCGGGCCAAAGCTCCAGCCACTGCCGCCATGTGAACTTTAAAACTACAGTGGAAATTGAACCACAAGAATGACCGTCACTACGGCACCCGCCACCACCACCCACCCCCGCCGGCGCGAATAAAGGAAATCCACCGAGAACAGAGCTCACTATGCCCTGGGCTCAGGGAGTGGGCGCCCTCAGAACTTAGCCTCTGTGTCCAGAGCTGCTCCGCTTCTGCACCGAACGAGACACCTTTGAGGGCGGTCTCCCCGCCTGCAGCCATCTCAGCCCGCCTGCAACCGTCCCAGCCTGCCTGCCGTGCTAGCAAGGAGCTAGCGCGGCCCCTCCAATACGAGACCCCAGCGCCCGAGAGGGGTCCTGTGCCCTGGGTGAGCCATATATCCAGGGGGCCGTGTGCCCCGGGTGAGCTGTGTGTCCCAGGATGCCCTGTGCCCTGGGTGAGCCATGTGTCCCAGGATGCCCTGTGCCCCGGGTGAGCCGTGTGTCCAGGAGGGCCGTGTGCCCCGGGTGAGCCGTGTGTCCCAGGGGGCTGTGTGCACTGGCAGAGCCGTGTGTCCTGGTGGAAGCAGAGGGACCCAGGGGGAGGGGCGGTGAGAACCAGAGGAGGAGCAGACTCTATTTGTGTGGTCCTGAGATAGTCACCATAAAACAAGCAGACTGCCAAATGACAGCAGGGAGGGGAAGGAGACCTGGGGGGAGGTAAGAGAACAACCGAAGGACTGGTATGCATGAATATAAGTACAACCAACAAACACAGAACTCTGGGGAGGGAGGGCATGAATGGGAGGGGGGGGGCAATGGTAAGATATGTACACATAATACCTTAATTTAATAAAATAAAAAAAATGCCAAGGGCAAAAGACAAAGAGAGAATCTTAAAAGCAGCAAGAGAAAAACAGTTAGTTACGTACAAGGGAGTACCCATATGACTGTCAGCTGATTTTTCAACAGAAACTATGCAGGCCAGAAGGAGTGGCAAGAAATATTCAAAGTGATAAATAGCAAGAACCTACAACCAATATTACTCTATCCAGTAAAGCTATCATTCAGAATTGAAGGGCAGATAAAGAGCTTCACGGGCAATAAAAAAATAAAGGAGTTTATCATCACCAAACCAGTATTCTATGAAATGCTGAAGGGTATTCTCTAAGAAGAGGAAGAAAAAGGTAAAGATAAAAATTATTAACAACAAATACATGTCTATCAACAAATGAATCTAAAGATAAAATGAATGAAAAATCTGAAGAACAGAATAAACTGGTGAATATAATAGAATCAGGGTCATAGAAAGGGAGTGGACTGACAATTTTAGGGAGAAAGGGTAGTGGGGTTGTGGGAAGAGACTGGACAAAAATCATACACCTATGCACAATTGGGGGGTAAGGGCATGGATTGGGGTGGGAGCCAGGTGGAGGGGAGCTATGGGGGGGGGAGAGGAACAGTTGTAATAATCTAAACAATAAAGATTTTTTTAAAGTGGTGGTTTTTATAGATTCCTCAGAAGAAATGGCAAATATTCTCCAAAGAGTTGCTGTCATGGATGCCTCTTTCAAGCTTAACCCTGGCTGTTGGCAATGCTTTGTTTGCAAAATTTTGACTGCAAATAAGAGAAGTGTCCTATGGCTAGCACAAACCGTGTAAGAAAAAGAGGGCGAGAGCTAGTGACAGGATGCGGGAGGTGTTCTGAGGCATCAAAGGCAGAGCTGAACAGCAAACATTTAGAAAAGGAAGAAGCCAGGCTCAGTTTTGCTTATTCAGTAGCAGCTCATGAACTTTTCCTCCACGGCCCTGCCATTGACATCACTTTCTCCAGGTCTCCTCCTTTCTACTTCCAATTCCAGATTCCACATGAATTGTGTGTGTGTGTGTGTGTGTGTGTGTGTGTGTGTGTGTGTGTTGTGGGGAAGGGGAGCACAAACTCTTAGTCAACCCGGCAGGAACGTCTTAGGACAAAATGGGCGTCCCCTTATATGTTCTCATTCTTTTAGCCCCAGATGCAGGCGCCCCGGGAAGGGTGAGGGGAGGCCAACCTGAAGGAGCTCTCAGCTGGAGGCCAGCTGCTGACCACACTCTCCCAGCTGAGTAGCAAGTTCTTCCTTGAAGAGGGAGCTGAATGGCTCCTCTCCGTGTGTCTGCCAGAGTCCCCCTCTGGCTCTGCTTGGATTCACGTCTCCATTTACTCTCCGGAACCTGCTCCTCCATGGCTCCAGTGGGCCCCTCCTCCTGAGGGAGAACTTGGAGGTTGGGGGTATGGAGGAGGTTAGTGGGATGAGCCACAGCCCCTACCATTGCAATTGGTCTCATGGCTGCAAATAATACTCATCTTTTCCTTCACTCATCCTCTACTCCCATTCTGGATTCATCTCAGCCTCGGCTACCACCTCTGCTGGCTTTGGTGTCTCAGCTGATATGATTCAGACCCTCATGACTAGAGCTGAACAGGCAGGAAGTTGATTAGGGAGAGCTATCAGCATCAATGCATGTGGGCGACTGGGTGAAGGGGAAAAAAGAGGAACAATTGTAATAATCTGAACAATAAAGACATCAAATTCATCACCAGAGTTGTTCTCACTGACTCTTTAAAGGATTTCTAAAATTGCTGTAAAAAAAACCTCATACATAAAATCCACCATCTTAACCATATCTTAAACATGTTTTAGAGTACAGGTCAATATTGTCCAGTACATCAACAGTATTGTACAACCAACCCACAGGACTTTTGCATCTACGAGACTGAAACTCTATAGCCATCCATTAAACAGCTTTTCATTCTCCCTTCTTCCCAGGCCCTGATAACCATGTTTCTGCTCCCTGTCTCTAGGAATTTGCTCTACAGACCACATATAAGTGGAATCACACAGCAGTTGTCTTTTCAACTCTGGCTTCTCTCACTTAGCCTAAGTCCTCCAGTTTCATCCATGCTGCAGCATGTGTCACAATGTCCTTTCTTTATAGGGTTAAGTAATAAATACTCTATTAGATGAATATGCCACATTTTTGTTTCTTCTTTCATCCATCAACAGACACTTGGGTTGCTTCCACCCTTTGGCTATTGTGAATAATGCTACTGTGAACATGGATATACAAATATTTTTTCAAGACTTGCTTTTTATTTATTTTTTAAAATATATTTTTATTGATTTCAGAGAGGAAGGGAAAGGAGCAAAAAAACAACAATGATGAGAGAGAATCATTGATCTGCTGCCTCCTGCATATCCCACAATGGGGATGGAGCCCAGGTGGAATCGAGCCTGTGACCTCCTTCCTGGTTCATGGGTTGACGTTCAACCTCCTTCCTGGTTCATGGGTTGACGTTCAACCTCCTTCCTGGTTCATGGGTTGATATTCAAGCCACGTCAGCGGGGTGTATTTGTTTTTATTTTTGATACAAGCCAGATTAGGATGTTTTTATCCAAGTTGTTGTTTTTTGAGAT
Source organism: Vespertilio murinus (assembly GCA_963924515.1). NCBI lineage: Eukaryota > Metazoa > Chordata > Mammalia > Chiroptera > Vespertilionidae > Vespertilio > Vespertilio murinus. Next base: position 3,863,027 of record OZ004720.1, on the reverse strand, counting down.
GGACTGATCTCTCATTGGTTTAATTCCTTCAAGGCCCAGACAGAGGCAAAGATGTGCTATTTAGGGAGGTAAATCTTTTTTTTTTTTTAAATATATTTTATTGATATTTCACAGAGAGGAAGAGAGAGAGATAGAGAGCTAGAAATGTCGATGTGAGAGAAACATCGACCAGCCGCCTCTTGTACACCCCCTACCGGGGATGTGCCCGCAACCAATTTACATGCCCTTGACCGGAATCGAACCCGGGACCTTTCAGTCCGCAGACCGACGCTCTACCACTGAGCCAAACCGGTTTCGGCAATCTTTTTTTTTTTTTACCTTGATTCTTTTTTCTTTCTTTCTTTTTTTTTATTAAGGTATTATATGTATACATAGCTTACCATTGCTCCTCCCCCCTACCTCCCAGTCATGTCCTCCCTCCCCAGAGTTCTGTGTTCGTTGGTTGTACTTACATTCATGCATACCAGTCCTTCGGTTGTTCTCTTATCTCCCCCCAGGTCTCCTTCCCCTCCCTGCTGTCATTTGACAATCTGCTTGTTTTATGGTGACTATCTCAGGATCACATGAATAGAGTCCGCTCCTCATTTGGGAGTCTGCTTGTTTTATGGTGCCTATCTCAGGACCACATGAATAGAGTCCGCTCCTCCTCTGGTTCACACCACCCCTACCCCCAGGTCCCACTGCTTCCCCTGGGACACACGGCTCTCCCGGCGCATACAGCTCCCTGGGACACACAGCTCACCCAGGGCACTTGGCCCCTTTGGGTGACACGGCTCACCCGGGGAGGTAAATCTTAAAAATCACAACATTCTGGTTGGGTCAGGTGGATGGATATCAAACCTGGCTCATGATTAATTACGAGCCAAGATATGCCATCCGAGAGTCTCTGTTTTTGCCACCAAAGAGAAAGAAACCATCTGTAAAGGAAATTTCCCATATGCTGCCTGAACCGCTCCACCTTTTGTTAGCCTAACTGCCAAGGTCAGTTAATCCCAAACAGGACTTTGAAAAATAGTCTCTATGATGGGGGAGAGGGTGCTAGGAGGCTGGCAGGGAGCCAGCTCGTGACATCATGCTGAAGCTGATGAGGGTATCAGTGATGAGGAGAGGAAAGCGGGGGTTGACAAGGGAGTGGGAGACACTGGGGGCGGGGGGCGGGGGGGGGCGGTTAAAGTCGAAGAAAATTTTACCAAGAATCTAATAGGACATCATTTTGTTGGCCTGGCGGTAGACTTAGGCTAAGCAAAACATGAGGTTTCAAGCAACAAAAATAAAAAGTGCATTCTTGATGAATTTTTAAGAACAACCCGGGCTTCTTGTCCAGGACCTATGACTTGGGACCAACACGTACACTTCAGGGCTCACGTCTTCTGTTTTCATTAAAGTCAAATCCAAGGTGCATGACTCAAACTAAAAGCTAACAGCGGCGTCAGATGTCTTTGGAGCTTTTCCTCCCCCCAGGTCGCCAGCTAAAATGGGAAAGTGATCAAAGGAAAACTGGAATTCAGAATTCATTTTCTTAAGGAAATTCTCAGCTCTGCAGCTCACCCACACAGAGCTGTGTGCAAGTGCATAATTGATACTGAATACATTAATGGCAACACTATGCATGCTTCCTAAAATAAGCAGAACTAAAGCACCATGGTTGGAAAAGGAGGCTTAAAAGATAAATAAATAACAGGAAGAGCTTCCTACCACATAAGACTCATTTTTAATCATCATTTGAAATAATACCAGATGTCGATGCCAGAGGCCCCCAAGAATCGGTGCTGAAAAGACTCATCCACTCTAAAAAATTACATCTGTTATGGCTCAGTGTTTAGTGGGCTGTTGGACTAAAATTGGTAACTGTCTTCGGATAGCCCCAGTTTTTACATTTTTATTTATTTTGTTTTCTTTTTTTACTTTGGGATATCCCCGTTTTTTTATGAGAGAAGCTTTTTGTGAAACTTTACAAAGTACAGTTTTGTACAATGATTCCTATACTTTATTTTTTTAATATATTTTTATTGATTTCAGAGAGGAAAGGAGAGGGAGAGAAAGACAGAAACATCAACGAGGAGAGAGAAGTATTGATCGGCCGCCTCCTGCACGCCTTCTACCAGGGAGCCAGCCTGCAACCCGGGCATGTCCCCTGACCAGGAATAGAAACGTGACCTCCTGGTTCATAGGTTGATGCTCAACCACGGAGCCACCTCAGCCGAGCCTAAATTTTAAATGACGTGCCTGATGTTCATTTCAACAAGAAAAGAAAAAAAAAGGCAAAAAAGAATACAAAACAAAACACCCCAGCACATTTCTGACTTTCTCGGTTCTCCATTTAAGCATTGGCCAAAACATGGAAAAATTAAAAATTCCCTTTCCCTGTGCCCTTTAGCAAAGATGAGATCATCGATGATTTTAAAAAGAGGCTTCACTAGTAAACACCGGAAGTACCAGGAGCAAAGAAAGAAAAAAGCCAAGTTGAAAAGCATAGGTTTTTGAGTTTTTGATGCTAGGAAAGCTGGCTAGCTTACCGAGACAGCTGGTTCTGATCTGATCAAACAATTTCCTCATTGAATTTTCCTGCTGTTTCTCCTCTGGCTCCTGTACTTGTACCGGCCCCACTCCCTCGGAACATCAAGGGAAAAGTGAGAGGAAGGTGAGTGAAATTGGTGGCCAGAACCTGGGTGGACAATGAACTTTCCACTCCAGGTGGCCGCAACATTGAAAGGTTTCCCATCCTTAGGAAAGGTTCTAGGGTTCGTTCCTTAGAGTGACACTTTGTGGCCATACCTAATTTGAAATGTCTACTACACGAGAATCTTAATAGCTTCCATTACCCAACTTAAGTCCTGGAGACTTAATCTTAGCCTTAAAGTCGAATTTCATTGGGCGTAAAGTAATTTTTATCATAGGAGTTGCAGCTGTCTTTGAAATAAAATTGCACCTTCACTGTTCACACTCAAAACTTCCCATGGTTGAGACAAATCAATCCTATCTGTTTTTAGACATCTCAAAGAAGCCCAGTTATCACAATAATCCAAGTGTTAAATTAAGGGCAAGCACTTTCTGAGTATGTTGTTGCTACATGCTGACATAAATGACCATTACAGTGGATGAGTATAGTTAACACAGACTAATTTCTGTTTTTATGGTGAACTAGAGGCCCTGTGCACAAATTCGTGCAAAAGGGGAGGGGGGGTCCATCCTGCCCACCCCAATTGGGCCAGGCTGGCTAGGGGGAGGGGCTGATGGTGGTTGGCCCAGCTGGCCCCACCCCCTGGTCAAACTCCCAGTTGAGCTCCTGGTCGAACTCTCTCAGTCAAGGGGACAATTTGCATATTAGTCTTTTACTAGAATTATAGAGGGTGGTATAGAATGACAAAGCAGAAGAGATGAATGACAAGCTCAAGTGTGCACCATTCATTCATACTTGGATGTTCACCATGGTCACATACAAGCCAGCCATTCTATACGTTACATCCTGGCCCACCAATTCAATTTTTATTTTTAAATACTAGAGGCCCAGTGCATGAAATTTGTTCACCAGTAGGGTCCCTCAGCCTGTCTGGCGATCAGGGCCAATCTGCAGGGTGACCAGCGAGACAACCAGGAGACCCCTGCTGGCACCTGCCTTGGCCAACCTGGGGCCTGCAGGCTGGGGGGCAGCTCCTGAGTTGAGCATCTTCCTCCTGGTGGTCAGTGCATGTCATAGCAACTGGTCCTTTCGCCTTTTGGTTGATTTGCATATTAGCCTTTTTCTATATAGGATGTTTTCATGGCAGCATAGTATTCCATTGTGTAGATGTACCATAGTTTTTTGATCCAATCATCTGCTGATGGGCACCTAGGCTGTTTCCAAATCCTAGCTATTGTAAATTGTGCTACTATGAACATAGGGGTGCATAAATACTTTCTGATTGGTGTTTCTAGTTTCTTGGGATATATTCCTAGGAGTGGGATTACTGGGTCAAATGGGAGTTCCATTTTCAGTTTTTTGAGGAAACTCCATACTGTTCTCCACAGTGGTTGCACCAGTCTGCATTCCCACCAGCAATACACCAGGGTTCCTTTTTCTCCGCAACCTCGCCAACACTTGTCCTTTGCTGATTTGTTGATGTTGGCCATTCTGACAGGTGTGAGATGGTACCACATTGTTGTTTTGATTTGCATCTCTCAGATAATTAGTGACTTTGAGCATGTTTTCATGTGCCTCTTGGCCTTCCTTCTGTCTTCTTTGGAAAAGATTCTATTTAGGTCCATTGCCCATTTTTTAATTGGCTATAGGATGTTTTCAAGTTGATTTCAGAGAGGGAGGGAGAAGAGTGTGAGGGAAACATTGATGTGACAGAGAAACATCCATTGTTTGCCTCCTGCATGCCTTCTACTGAGGATTGAGCCCACAATCTGGGCATATACCCTGGCTGGGAATGGAACTGGGACCTTCCAGTACATAAAACAGCATTCAACCAAGTGAGCCACACCGGCCAAGGTAATGACTTCCTTTTAATTTAATTTTTTTTATTGATTAAGGTATTACATGTGTGTCCATATCCCCCCCCCCATTGCCCTCACCCCGCAGTGTCTTGCGTCCATTGGTTATGCTATATATGCATGCATACAAGTCCTTCGGTAGACTTTTTACCTCCCACCCACTCCTAGCCTTCCTGCTGTAATTTGACAGTCTGCTCGATGCTTCTCTGCATCTGTATCTATCTTTTTGTTCATCAGGTTATAATGTTCTTTACTACCCATAAATGAGTGAGATCATGTGGTATTTTTCTTTCACTGACTGGCATATTTCACTCAGCATAATGCTCTCCAGTTCCATCCATACTGGTGCAAATATTAAGAATTCTTTCTTGCTGAAACCGGTTTGGCTCAGCGGTAGAGCGTCAGTCTGTGGACTGAAAGGTCCCGGGTTCGATTTCGGTCAAGGGCATGTACATTGGTTGCGGGCACATCCCCTGTAGGGGGTGTGCAAGAGGCAGCTGGTCGATGTTTCTCTCTCATCAACGTTTCTGGCTCTCTATCTCTCTCCCTTCCTCTTTGTAAAATATCAATAAAATATATATATTTTTTAAAAAGAATTCTTTCTTTTTTAAAGCAGCATAGGATTCCATTGTGTAGATGTACCATAGTTTTCTAATTCACTCATCTGCTGAAGGGCATTTAGGCTGTTTCCAAATCTTAACTATGGTAAATTGTGCTGCTATGAACATAGGGGTGCATATATCCTTTCTGATTGGTGTTTCTAGTTTCTTGGGATACATTCCTAGAAGTGGGATCACTGGGTCAAATGGGAGTTTCATTGTTAGTTTTTTGAGGAAACTCCATACTGTTCTCCACAGTGGCTGCTCCAGTCTGCATTCCCACCAGCAGTGTTCCTTTTTCTCCACATCCTCATCAGTACTTGTCATTTACCACTTCCATTTTTAAAAGCAGCCCAGAGTCTGTAAATTCAGTAAATGATTTTAGGGTCAGGCAACCAGCATTTCCAGAAACTTTTATTTGATATTTAATTAAAATCCTCAGTGTAATTAGAGAGTAATTGATCACCACTGTGATGGTTTTCTTTTTTAAATATATATTTTATTAAAATCAGAAAGGAAGGGAGAGATGGAAATATCCATGGTGAGCGAGAATCATTGATTGTCTGCCTCCTGCATGCCTCCTACTGGAATAGAGCCCACAACCCCAGTATGGGCCCCTGACAGGAATCAAACCTGGTACACTTCAGTCTGCAGGCCGACGCTCTATCCACTAAGCCATACTGGCTAGGGCAAGTGATGGTTAATTTTCTATGTCTAATGACATAGAAATAAGGGGCTAAGGGAACTCCAGCTGGTAAAGCAGTATTTCTGGCATACCCCAGCATCTCCCCAATTCTCCGGCCTTTGGGTTTGGACTGAAGTACACCACCATCTTTCCTGGCTTTCCAGCTTGGGGACAGCAGGTGGTGAGATTTTTCAGCCTCCATAACCATGTGAGCCCACTCCTATAATAAATTTCTATTTATCCTACTGGTCTGTTTCTCTGGAGAACCCGGACTTACACAACCACCTCCAATAATATAACACAGGATGCTATTACTTACCTCAGGTTAAATAATTCTATTCACTCACAATTTCTTTGGAAGTTCCGTTTACCAATTCTTCAACTGAATTTTGATTTTCTAAATCATACACTTGTTTTGGTGTCGTATATTGACTCATAGTTAGAAAGCAGCAAAGTTAATGGCAGCTAGTTCATCTCCTTGCTCCAGGCCCCTTGGACCAGCCTAGTTCGCTCCAAAAAAGAAACAGTCAGCATCTGTCCTGGACTCTGATTGGCTCCATTTCATATTACCCTTCTGCCCTGGCCTTTATCATTACTCTCCAGCGACTTACCCACCCCCGAACCCCTAACTTAGTCCAAGAATTTCCCAGTTCTCACCCCAAATCCTGCAAATCTCATCAAACCCCTTGAGTTCTCACAAGAGCAAGTTTCTTTCTGCAATGGGCCCAGAATTTTTGTAGAGAAAACAACAGATGTGAAAGAGGGCACCAAATGGGCCTCGTATGACCCCAAAGTTTTCCCCTTTCTTGGCCAGTCGCAGCCAATTACATTCTACCACGTGAGAGAGCATTCCTTTGGGTGTTGGCAATACATTCTGGGAAGGTTAAAATGGACACATGTGTAACCCATAGCCGCTCTCAGTCATGACTTCATTGGCATTAATAAATTTGTTACACTGACTACAGGAACCTTGCCAGGGACCTGCAAGCGGGGTTATGTGAAGGCCAGAGCTTGCGGTACACCCGCGGGGGTGCTGGCTTCCTCTGGCCGTGGCAGAAAATCCTGAGGGTGTGCAGTGCTGGGAAAGAGAGGGAGAGGCAGCAAAAGAGGAGGCAGGAAGGCAGCCTGGGATGGGATGGCTCCTTCACAATGTGGCCTGCACTTTGCCTGTAGGTGTGCAGCCCTAACCGGCTTGTAGGGGTGTGCAAGAGGCAGCTGATCAATGTTTCTCTTTCATTGATGTTCTAACTCTTTATCCCTCTCCCTTCCTTGCTGTAAAAAAAAAAAAATCAATAAAATATATTAATTTTAAAAATGACCAGAAAAAAAATATATATATTAAATATATTTTATTGATTTTTTTACAGAGATGGAAGAGAGAGGGACAGAGAGTTAGAAACATCGATGAGAGAGAATCATCTATCAGCTGCCTCTTGCACACCCCCTACTGGGGATGTGCCCGAAACTAAGGTACATGCCCTTGACCGGAATCGAACCTGGGACCCTTCAGTCCTCAGGCTGACACTCTATCCACTGAGCCAAACCAGTTTCGGCAAAAATATATATTTTTTAAAAACGTGTGCAGATTCTAGCAGAAGAGAAGCATGCGGGGTCTGAGAGATCAGACTTTGTCACCAAGAAATCTCATAGGTCAGTTCAGTTCCTACTAATAACAAGACCCAGCACGGCACAGTCTCATTGTGTGAGAGGCACGGGGTTTATACAATCAGTACAACAACTCTATGAGGTAGGTACTGTTTTTGGTTTCCATTTTCAGATCAGGAAACTGAGGTCGGAGACATCTATGGCCTGGCTCTGGGCTATGGTCTAACTTGCATATCAGTAGCAGCAAAATATTTTAGAATTGCACTGACACTCATTAGAGCTTAATAAGCCTAATGTTCAAACCCAAGATGCCAAATTATTAATTATAAGTACCGCGCACTAACCAACTGCGCCTCTGGAGCTCCCCAAGTTATTAATTATGAAGAGAAATATTTAATCTCTCAAAGACCAGGAAGTTGATGTTGGCATGACCAAAAACATTCTCTCTTTGTAGGCAGAGAAGTCAAATTGCAGTCAGAACACAGTTTAAGGAGCATATAATTAGAACTAAGAGAATCAGGAGAATGAGCTAAAAACACGACCCTCCGAATAGTTATTTAGACACACTGCTCTCTTCTTGGGATAATCACCTCAATGAGTCTGTAAACTAGAACTCTGTTCCTGAGCCGTGACTTAACGGGTCTCCTGAGAGTTTCCCCCTTGATTCCTTCTTTCTTTATGAGAGGAAGAGAGAGTGATTGAGAGTTAGAAACATCGATGAGAGAGAATCATTGATCAGCCGCCTCTTGCACACCCCCGACTGGGGATGTGCCCGCAACCAAGGTACATGCCCTTGACTGGAATCGAACCCGGGACCCTTCAGTCCGCAGACCAACGCTCTATCCACTGAGCCAAACTGGTTTCTGCCCCCCCTTGATTCTTTCTCTGTGCTTTCAAATAGACAAACTTCTCTTCTGATAAGCAACATTTTAAAAAACGGTGTTTTCCCTGAATTGAATCCCTGAATTCAAGCCTCGTTCTGGTTTGGGAGTACTACATTGTACGTTCATGTTATAGATCTCTTTTATACCACCAAATCAGTCTTAATTATAAACTCCACCAACCCTAGCATTGTCATTAGATTAGGCAAATCCTCAGGAACGTTTGCTGAAAGAATGAGCGTGAAGGAATGAATGAGTAAGTGGATCTCAATGTCAGATGACATTAAAATAGCTCTCCAGCACCACGGGGAACATATGGAGATTCCTTAAAACTTCAAAAATAGGATTACCACATGCTCTAACAATTCCATTTCTGGGTATATACACAAAAGAATCGAAAGTAGGAACTTGAAGAGATATTTGTATCCTCGTGTTCATAGCAGCACTAGTCACAAGAGCCAAATGTCCATTACCTGATGAAAGGATAAACAAAATGTGGCATATACATATAATGGAATATTAGTCTTAGGAAGGAAGCTGAACCGGTTTGGCTCAGTGGATAGAGCGTCGGCCTGCAGATTGAAAGGTCTCAGGTTCGATTCCAGTCAAGGGTATATACCTTGGTTGCAGGCACATCCCCAGTAGGGGGTGTGCACGAGGCAGCTGGTCGATGTTTGTCTCACATTGATGTTTCTTTTTTCTTTTTTTATTGATATTTTTACAGAGAGGAAGGGAGAGAGATAGAGAGCTAGAAACATCGATGAGGGAGAAACATTGACCAGCTGCCTCCTGCACACCCCCTACCGGGGAATGTGCTCGCAACCAAGGTACATGCCCCCGACCGGAATCAAACCCGGGACCTTTCAGTCCGCAGACCGACGCTCTACCACTGAGCCAAACCAGTTTCAGCTCACATTGATGTTTCTAACTCTCTATCCCTCTCTCTTCCTCTCTGTAAAAAATCAATAAAATATATTTTAAAAAAATAAAAAGGAAATTCTGATACATACTACAATGAGCCTTGAGATCATTATGCCAAGTGAAAGAATCCAGTTACAAAAGGACAAATAGTGAGTGATCCCACATACGGCAAATCTAGAATAGTCGAATTCATAGAGATCGGAAGTACAGCAATGGCTGCCAGGGGCTGGGAGAAGGGAGACGGGAGTTATTGTGTGATGGGTACAGATGCTCAGTTTTGCCAAACAAAGCGTTCTATGAAAGCTGGTGGAGATGGTAACACAACAATGTGTTAACAATGCTAACACAACAATAATCAACGCCACGGAATTGCTCACTTAAAAATGAAAAAATGTAAAGCTTATGTTATGTGTATTTTACCAAAACTGGAAGAAGAAACAAAAGCTCTTCCATGCTAACTCATGGCTTATGTTTTTAAACCTGAGCTCTGTTTCCAGAAAACCAATATATCAGCTCCTGAATTTGTCCTTGTTTAGTACAATGGTTTGCCTGTTGAATTTCATTCTGTTCGAGGCTCCCTGTGTCACAGTGTCACTGCATCAGCTATGCATAGAGTTGTGCAACACAGGACACAGCATCCTATATAGTAAAAGGGTAAATTTACCCTAATAGTGGAACGACCAGTCACTAGGATGCTCACTGACCACCAGGGACACTCAACACAGGAGCTGCCCCCTGGTGGTCAGTGTGCTCCCACAGGGGGAGCTCTGCTTAGCCACAAGTTGGCCAGATGGCTGGGAATGCAGCCACCGTGGCGGGAGCTTCTCCCACCTCCTTGGCAGTGCTAGGGACATCCAACTGCATCTTAGGCCCACTCCCCAGGGGCTCCTGAACTGTCAGAGGGATGTCTGACTACCAGCTTAGGCCCAATCCCCCAAGGGGTCTCCAACTGCGAGAGGGTGCAGGCAGGGCTAAGAGCCCCCTCCTCCTCCCCCGTGCACAGATTTTCATGCACTGGGCCTCTAATTTCCAAAATAAAGGTGCAAACATTATTGTCACTCACTACTTGCTAATTAAAAGGACAAACTTTCAATCAAGAAAATTAAGACTGGCTCAGCAGATAGAGTCAGCCTGTGGACTGAAGGGTCCCAGGTTTGATGCTGGTTAAGGGCACATGCCCGGATTTCGGGCGTGGTCCCCAGTGGGGGGCGTGCAGGAGGTAGCCAATCAATGATTCTCTCCCCTCATTGATGTTTCTTTCTATCTCTCTCGCCCTTCTTCTCTGAAATCAATAAAAATATATTTTAAAAAAGAAAATTAAGATAGTATTCATGGTTGAAACAAAGTAGTTTAACACTAGGCTGATATCAACTTTGACAATCTTAGCATACTTTTTAATTTATTTTTTTATTTTTTAAAATATATTGTATTGATTTTTTTACAGAGAGGGAGGGAGAGGGATAAAGAGTTAAAAACATTGATGAGAGAGAATCATCGATCAGCTGCCTCTTGCACACCTCCTATTGGGGATGTGCCCAGAACCAAGGTACATGCCCTTGACCGGAATCGAACCTGGGACCCTTCAGTCCGCAGGCCGATGCTCTATCCACTGAGCCAAACCAGTTTCGGCCATACTTATTTTTTTAGTTCTGCAAGATATACCAGCTGAGTGCAGTTGAACAAAATCCTCACAGAATTAGCAGTTTTCTGACCCACTTACTAAAAGCTGAATCACACCACGGAGACCCCAGGGAAATGCAGATTTATACCTTTGATGTATTTCTTGGTTTTTCTTCAATTAAAATAAATTCTGGGATCAGTTTCTGAGTCTTTGCCATCTTCTCTCTCTCTTTTTTTAATGGGTAATTTCACACGTCTTCTTGAATATAAATTCTTGACTTTTGTAAGTACAAATGTATAATAAATCTGCACACAGCTTTCTTCTATGCAAACATTTTCTAAACCCATCACGGGGGCCTGCTTCTCTCTGTAATGCCTTCCTTTGTTAGATTGGGCTGGGGTGGGAGGAGGGGCTGTCAGGAGGAGAAGCCCAGTGTGCTTCGCTGCGGATGGGGCAGTGGTCACTCCACCTGTGGTCACACCGATAAAGGAGAGACGCCACCATTCCCATAGGCATGGAGCCATGTTTGCTCCCCATTTCCCACCCCCAGGCCTGCCCCAATGCTTTTCAAAACACAGGGGACCACCTTTCTCCTCCTGTCAAATATTCTAGCCCTTCTCCATCCATTCTAGTCTTCCTTTAAGAACTTTTCTTCCAGACGAGGAAACTTTCCAATTTCAAACCCATTAATACAATTCCTGACCAACATCTCATCAACAACTCACTCTTGTGATTGCTGTTCTTACACTGATCACATGCTGGTCTTATTTCCCTAGAGGAGCCAGGTGTCCTTGGCTGCAGCCATAGCTGCTGATTCTCTCTCTCTTCCTAACACTACCATTCTTTGCCCAGGTTAGCAACCTCAGAGGCACATCTGCAAGTATCATAGCATATACATTTTTGCTTCCGACATAAATCTAACACCACAGCCTCTATATAATAAATGTTCTGAGTAGCCGAAACCAGTTTGGCTCAGTGGTAGAGCATCGGTCTGCGGACTGAAAGGTCCCAGGTTCAATTCCGGTGAAGGTCATGTACATTAGTTGCAGGCACATCCCCGGAAGGCGGCTGGTCGATGTTTCTCTCTCATCGACGTTTCTAGCTCTCTATGTCTCTCCCTTCCTCTCTGTAAAATATCAATTAAAAAAATATTAAAAATAAATAAATAAATAAATGTTCTGAGTAAATGAAGAGGCTAATACCAACCAAGTTAGTATGTAACAAATCCGGCATTCTGAGATCAAGGTGTTCCTTTCCTAACATCGTATTGAGTGAGCACAGGCTATGCTAGGCAGTGTGCTAAGTGCTTTACATGCATTATTTTTATTTTATTTTATTTTATTTGTGTTAATCTCACCTGAGGATATTTTTTCCCATTGATTTTTCAGAGAGAGTGGAGGGAGAGAGGAAGAGAGAAACATCAATGTGAAAGACACACATTGCTTGGTTGCCTGCCACACGTGCCCTGACCAGGCCGGAGATTAAACCTGCAACCAAGCTACCTGACCTTGACTGGTAATCAATCCTGAACCCTTGGGTGTGTGGGCCAACACGATAACCGCTGAGTGACACCAGCCAGGGCACTCTACATATATTATTTATTCATCATAAAAATATATCAAGATCTAACTATAGGCACTGTGCTATGCCTTAAGGATACATCAGTGAACAAAATTATTTACTTACACATTGCCTGGTCGTCAGAGAGGTGGTCTGAGAATCAGTTAGTAACTGGGGGAGCCTCAGTTAGGTCTTACTCTAGAAACATGTGTTTTTTTTTTAAATATATATTTTATTGATTTTTTAAATTTTTTTACAGAGAGGAAGAGAGAGGGATAGAGAGTTATAAACATCAATGAGAGAGAAACATCAACCAGCTGCCTCTTGCACACCCCCTACTGGGGATGTGCCCGCAACCAAGGTACATGCCCCTGACCGGAATCGAACCTGGGACCCTTTGGGCCGCAGGCCGACGCTCTATCCACTGAGCCAAACTGGTTTTGGCTAGAAACATGTTCTTAAGCACTATGTTTATTTCCTCTGGTGTCAGCTATTGACCAGCCACATGATAATAGGGACTGTCCCATGTGATCACAGTCTTACACAATCAATGATGTAATAATCCTTGAAGATAAGATTTGAAGGTCTTATATAATGTTAATTCCAAATCCATGCCAACTTTTGTTGATTAATCAATAAATACCTACTGGCCAACTCCTCTGATAACTGAATTATCCATTGGCTTTCATTAGAACTTGGGAATTTTTAAAAATTAATTCACCCATAAAGATATTTCATCACCAATAAAAACTTATTTCTCCCAAGCGCCAGAGGGTAGTAATAGCAATGATACCACAAATTATGAAAAATAGATTTGTAAGGCATCCTACCTACCCACCAGCAAACATATTCAGTTGTCCTGGCAACTGAATGATATACTATTTATAAAACCAGTTTGCTTTAAATTTGACAAAGAATACTATAGGGGAGGGGGGAATGAAGTGAAATTCACTTGAGAAACTGTGAGTATGAGCAGTATCAATAGGTATAAATATCTTGCCTGCCAACAGATTAAACCAGAATGTGATGCAAAAAGAACAAGACATAACAAATGTTTGAGAAATTCTTGAAATGAAATAAAACTAGGAAATGCCTAAAAATAGCTTCAGATTAATGATACATGTAGCAAAACACATCAGCAGTGTTTTTAGGGCCAAGATCATTGAAAAGAAATAGAAAGATGTGGATACAGAGAAAATTAAATCACAAATCTTTCCAACTGTGGGCAGTGAAGAACAAAATCCAGCCAACTCTTGAGCATAAAGTAGTAATTTTCTGATGAATTTGGGCAATGGAAACAGCCAAATCATTAGAAGAGGGAGAGGGAGAGTAGGGAGCCATTTAGTGGATGTTGAGAGCAATTCAGCTCAAAACAAAAGGATTTTTTTTTTTTTTTGCTTGTTTGTTTGCCTAAGTGGGATGGCTCTGTTATGAGCTGGTTTCCCGGTGGGAACTCCTAGAAGCGGCCAAAAGCACCCATGGGCTCACATCATAGACTCTCTTGTGCATAGCTCGTTGATTCCTTTTTGGGGAACAAATCCCATGTCAAAGTGCAGAGGCCTGTCATTTTAGATCACAGTTGCTCAACCTCAGCACTACTGACGTTTGTGGACAGAAAATGCTTGCTGTGGGCTGTCCTGGCATTGCAGAATGTTGAGCAGCATCTCTGGCCTCTACCCACTAGATGCCAGTAGCAACCCTTGCTCCCGGCTGTGACAACCAAAAATGTCTCCAGATATTGCCCAGAGTCCCCGGGTGGCACAAGCACTCCCAGGTGAGAACCGCTAGCTTAAAAGATGAAGGATGACCGGCCAGCCCAACCTCTCACCATACAGACGAGGAAACCAAAGCTCACACACATTGAATGCCTTGCTTGAACGGACACAGATGCTTAAATGCCAGATCTCACCCAGAAACCCCAGACCATCACCTTCCATAATTCTATTCTACCCCAGTTTTAGTCATATCCATATCACCATCATGATTTTGCCATACCCAACGCCAATTCTATCATTATTTATTATTTTTATCCTCATTTTAAAATTTATTTTTAATTAATTAATTTATTTTTAAATATATTGTATTGATTTTCCACAGAGAGGAAGAGAGAGGGATAGAGAGCTAGAAACGTCGATGAGAGAGAAACATCGACAGCTGCCTCCTGCACACCTCCTACCGAGGATGTGCCCACAACCAATATACATGTCCTTGATCGGAATCGAACCTGGGACCTTTCAGTCCGCAGGCTGACTCTCTATCCACTGAGCCAAACCAGTTTTGGCGACTCATTTTTTAAAAAAATTGATTTTAAAAGGAAACAGGTATATAAGGGAAAGACAGATGCAAAAATTAGGAAAGATTATGGTGTCATAGGGAGAGATCCGTGTTCAGGTATTTTATCAAACACCTACATTGTCCCTACCATGTGTCATGTACCATTTATTTATTTACTAGCAGCCCCTGCTCCTGCCACCGCTGCTCCCACTCACTGAGAGTGGTTAGCACACGTCATAGCAACCTGTTGTTCCGTTGTTCGGTCTATTTGCATATTAGCTTTTTATTATATAGGATTATTACATAGGATTCCTCACCTGAAGATATTTTCCCATTTATTTTTAGAGTGGAAGGGAGGGAGGGAGAGACAGAGAGAGACATCGATGTGAGAAAGATACATTGATTGGTTGCCTCCTGTGTGCACCCTTGGCCAGAATCAAACCCGGAACCTTTCAGCCTGTGGGCTGAAGCTCTAGCCACTGAGCCAAGCCAGCTAGGGCTGCACCATTTTAAGTGCTTTACGTATATGAAATTTTTTGTCTTAATAATGATCTTATTACATAACTGTTATTATTATCCTCCTTTTATAAAGGAGTATACTACAGCATAGAGATTCAAGATGACCCAAGTGGGGGGAGGGTAAGGGGATTAATGGGGGGATGAGGACACATAGATAATACCTTAATCAATAAAGAAAATTTTAAAAATATATTTTATTGATATTTTTACAGAGAGGAAGGGAGAGAGATAGAGAGCTAGAAATGTCGATGAGAGAGAAACATCGACCAGCTGCCTCTTGCACACCCCCTACTAGGGATGTGCCCACATCCAATGTACATGCCCTTGACCGGAATCGAACCCGGGACCTTTCAGTCCGCAGACCGACGCTCTACCACTGAGCCAAACCGGTTTCGGCAAGAAATTTTTTTAAAAAAAGATCACCTAGGTCATAAGTGGCAGAACTGGGATCCCAGCCCAGGAAGGCTGGCTCCAGAGTCCATGCTCTTCGTCGGTAAGGGGAAAGATGGAAGATGCCTGCGAAGGGAGAGATGGGTCTGCAGCTCAAACCTCATGAGCATTTTCTACAGTTAGAAAACAACGGGCACAGGTAAAAAGGCAGTCAGACCCAGGCGTTAAGGAAGTCCCTTTGGAAGAAGGGAACTCGCACCAGGAAGAGAAAAGTTGGACAGAAATGGCGGTGGAAAGAAAGGGACAGAAGCTGAGGGAGGGCGAATCAGGGGGGCGAGACAGGATGAGACTTGAGTAAAGTGTGCCGGGCTCTGAGAGAAACAAGGCGTTTGGCGGGGTGAGGACACGGTGAGGCTGAAGGTGGAGATTCAGGTAGAATGGTGATCTGGGAAAGGGAAAAGGAGTGGGTGGGGGTTGAGGCCCAGGAAGGGCCCTGGAGAGCTGAGGGGAAAGGTGTGAGGGGCTATCAAGGTGAGAACCTAGAATGGGGGTGGGGAGTTGCTGCAACTTTAGGAGGGACTGAGAGAGAAAGCACACTCCATGCCAGGGAGAAAAGGGCGTCTGCACCAGCCACTGAAGTTAATGTTTTCCCTTAAAAATCAAGTTCAGCCCTGCCAGCTCGGTAGTTGAAGGTCACAGTCAGGTTCCTGGTCAGGGCACATGCCCAAGGTTGCAGGCTTGATCCCCAGTGTGGAGCGTGTACAAGGCAGCCGATCAATGATTCTCTCTCATCATTGGTTGATCTCTCTCTCCCTCTCTCTCTCTCTCTCCCTTCCTCTCCTGAATCAATAAAATATTATTTAAAATCTAATTCAGTATACACACGATGTTTTGCAAAATGTTGAATCAATTCATCTCCAAAATACATTTTAAAAAGCTGTTTGATTACATTTGAGAAAATTTTGAGACTTTTATGTTCCCACCACTAGCTCATAAATAAAATATACCACTTGAAAAAATGCACACACACTTGTAATTGCTGAATAAAAATATCAAGCGTAGATTGCCGAAACTGGTTTGGCTCAGTGGTAGAGCGTCGGTCTGCGGACTGAAAGGTCCCAGGTTCGATTCCGGTCAAGGGCATGTACATTGGTTGTGGGCACATCCCCGGTAGGGGGTGTGCAGGAGGCAGCTGGTCAATGTTTGTCTCTCATCGACGTTTCTAGCTCTCTTTATCTCTCCCTTCCTCTCTGTAAAATATCAATAAAATGTATTTAAAAAATATATCAAGCATAGAATTGCTTTGTCACATGTTTTGCCAGCTCCTGGTGTTTCTTCAATGCTTTACGTTTCAAATTTTCTGGAAAATGTTTTCTTTTACACTTTGCAGTTTTTGTAGATCAAGATGTTAATAAAACAACTTGGGGAAATTCAATGAGTGTTGCCATATTTGGAAATAGGATTTTTAGAAGGAAATAGAAGGAAAATTTCCATCCATAGTAAAAAATCTATCCATAGTAGATTAAGATCAGTCATATCCAAGTTCAACCAGAATATCCAGGTACCAATAGCAAAACTAATACAAACATATTTAAAGGAATATATAAATAATAAAAATTTGAAGTATAGTAATTAAGAGTCAGTCAGGCCCTAGCTGGTGTGGCTCAGCAGATAGAACATCAGCCTGCAGACTGAAGGGTCCTGGATTTGATTCAGGTCAAGGGCACATGCCCAGGCTATGGGCTCTATCCCCAGTAGAGGTGTGCAGGAGGCAGCCGATTCATGGTACCCTCTCACTGATGTTTCAATCTCTCCTTCTCCCTTCCCCTCTGAAATCAATAACAATATATATTAATCTATATATATAAAAAGCCAGCAACCAGAAGGCTGTAACGACCAGTTGCTATGATGCCCACTGCAGCCAGCAAACCTTCCCGATTGGGGGAGGAGCTGGCCAGCCAACCTCCTCCTGACAGGCCCTGCTCCAATCTACTCCTTTTGGGGTGGGGTGGCCAGACCCCACCCGTGCACGAATTTGTGCCCTGGGTGTCTAGTAAATAAAAAGAGTCAGTCAGGCCTAAAGCACTAGCATTGTAGTATCAAGTAGTATATATATATATTGGGATTGCATATTAACATTATAGGTTATTGTGAGGATTAAATGAGATGTCATATAAAGGATGTAAGGAATATAAAGCTGAATATATTTTAGCTACTATCATTCTAGTATGAAGCAGAATAAACCAAACAATAAGCTTTGCTTTGCTGAGTTTTAAATTCCGGCACTAATTTCCATAGGCAGGTACTTCTCTATTCTTCTTAGCTCAAGGATGACCTAATGGGTCTCAAATGGCTCTAAATCAAATTCTCAAACTGTGGCTTACAAACTCCCAAAAGCCCCAAAGACCCTTTCATGAGGTCTATAAAGTGAACACTATTTTCATAATCCTATGCTAACTAACCATCACCCTGTTACAAAGATGGCTGCATCCACAGCTGAGGCCTAGTTCCTATAAGGAGCCTTAACTAGCAATCAGCAGGTACCTGAGGCTACGCCCTCCTCCGCCCCTGTGGGGGTTAACAGGGGACCTCAAGCCATGCCCCACATGCAGTGGGGCTTGATGGAGGACCCCCAGTGCTGGGTGGGGGGAACTCAGGCGGAGCCCCAGCAGGGCTTGACGGGGGCCTGAGGCTGCGCTCCCCTCCCAGTGCTGGGCTGGGGGGCCTGAGGCTTCCCCTCCCGCCACCCCACCCCCACCTGGCAGGGCTGGACAGGGGACCTCAGGCCATGCCCCCCACCTGGCGCAGCTTGACGGAGGACAAGGCATGCCTCCAACCCCAGTCTGGGCTGGGGGACCTCAGGTCACGCCCTCCGTCATCATGGCACTGGGTCAGGGACCTGAGGCTATGCCCCCTGCCAGCAGGGCTTGACAAAGGTGGGACTGGCCAGGTCTGGATCTAGCCCAATGTGGGGGGGCAGCCGGGTCTGGGTCTCATGCAATCTTGAGGTGCATATGGGTGGTCAGGGACTTGACTCTGGGTCCCATGGTGAGCCCCAGACTCTGACAGGAGGAAGGTTTTCATATACATTTTACTAATTTTCTTTTATCTCTGACACTTCTATTATAGAGAAAGGGCAAATAGCAATATTAAATTATTTCCTCTAATTAATCCCCTTTTAATGTGCATGAATTTCATGCACCAGGTCACTAGTTTTATTAATAATAGTATAACTAATTTTAAAATAATACTAATGGTCTAATACCATTTTCATTTTTCACTGTTGACATTTGTACTGATGGTGCCAAAGTAATGGTGGGCAAAACTACAGAAACCTTAGCATGCATCAAAGCAGTGGGACCAACATGCATTGGTGGGTATGTTATTCTTCACTGCCATGTGCTACCAAAGGGGGAAAAAATAAAGCTGGTTTCCCTTAAGAATGTGCCAGATGCTCTAGCCAGCTAGCTCAGTTGGTTGGAGCATTGTCCCCACCCCAAAAGGTTGCAGGTTTGATCCCCAGTTGGGATGGGTATGGGAGGCAACCAATGGATGTTCCTTTCTCATATCAATGTCTCTCTCTTTGTGTCTCTCCTCTTCCCTTCCACTCTCTCTAAAATCAATGGGGAAAATATCCTTGGGTGAGGGTTAACAACAAAAAATTAATAATGCCAGTCCTCTCATTCTTTTTAAATTTGGGACTACATAGTGATTTTTTTTTTTTTTTACTAAAACACATGATGTTGGCTAACTGGTGTGGCTCAGTGGATAGAGCGTTGGCCTGCGGATTGAAGGGTCCCAGGTTTGATTCCAGCCAAGGGCATATACCTTGGTTGCGGGCACATCCCCAGAGGGGAGTGTGCAGGACGCAGCTGGTCGATGTTTCTAACTCTCTATCCCTCTCCCTTCCTTTCTATAAAAAAATCAATAAAAATAAAAAATTTTAAAAATCAATAAAATATATATATTTAAAAACATGATGTTAATATGTAATAGGCTTATTGTAAATATTTTTAAATGAAGTAATAAATGTATCAGTTAATGTTGAATATGGTGAATATCTAAATCTATCCAAACTAAAAGTTTTTGGAATCTTCAATAATTTTTAAGGGTGTAAAGTGGTTCTGAGACCAAAATGTCTAAAAACCACTATTCTAAATCGTTCTCCAAACTTGGGCTGGTCTCCTCTGATCACTCACAGGGAGAAGCGCTGAGGGCAAACCTGTCCAGTAGGAAATGACCGCTCCCTGGCCAGGTCAGCAGTGGAACACGGTGAGCACTATAGGTAGCGCTGGGGAAGTCCTCACAGTAGCAGGTAAGTCTAATGGAGCAGGGCCACTGAATTCAAGAAAGGCAGGCCAAACACCCTGACGGAAGATGGGCTGCCAAGTCTAGATCAAGGAAAAATAAACAGCCGAAACCCCTCTGGATTAGGAATTCTGTTTCTAAATAGATTAGGGAGAAACATGTCCTTTCCTGAGCAAAAAGAGACAAAGGGGAATTGCCAGACTGAGCTCTAAGATCGAAGTGGGACCCCTTCCTGTCTCTCTCCCTTCCAGTCAACGAGTGAACAAAGCCAGCCCTAAGGCTCGAGGCCCTTCAGATTCTCATCCTCAGCCCGGGAGGGTAGAAAGGGGTGCACAGGCCTGTATATGGCGGGGCCCTGAATTTAATAAGGACTAAAAGCCAGGAGAAACGTTTGACCCATTTCGGCCTCCTGTCCTGAAATTCTCATCCCACTGCGGGGAAAGAATCAAACCACGATCTAACTAAAAATGGGATGTTGTCCAAGAGGAAAGGGAGACAGAGAGAGGATCGGGCCGAGTCTAGCTTCAGAAAGGGCAGTTTCTGGAAATAGGAGACGGGGCATCACCAATGAGGTCAGAGCAAGGACCGGCCGGCGCCACCCAGTGGGCTCAGTCTTCCTTCTGATCCCCGAGGGGGGGGGGGAGGGGAGAGGGGAGCGCCCCTCGCCACCACCTTCCTGCGGACCTCGCGGTGAGGAGGTAACCGGCCAGCCTGTCTGGACCGGATCCTGTTGCAGTTACCTGCGCGGCCGAGGGCCTGGATCTCCTCCTCCGTAAAACGGGGAGAGGGACCCCGCTCCCCTCCTAGGTCCCTGCGGGGGTCGCCGGGGACCGCGCATATGCGTCCTTAGCCCCGCCGTGCACCGCCCGGGGCCCAGAGGCACTCCTTATTACCAGGGGCACTCCTTTGTCCCACAGTCTCCTCAGTGAGGTGTTTCCTCGTTTCTCAATAGAATCCCTTCCTCTCAGGCTGCTATTTTCGAGGTTCTGGTCCCTCACATCCCTGAGTCATCACCGCCAAGATGCCGGCTCCCGAGCCAGCCCCTCCTCCCGCTCTCCAGGGCTCCCCCTCCGGACGGCCTCGCCTCGCCTCGCCTCGCCTCGCGGGGGCGGTCCTCGCCCGGCGGCCACGCGTCCCCCCGGGGCCGGGCCACCTGTCCGCGGGGACGTCTCCGAGGAGGCGGCGCCCAGCCCGAGCCTCGCGGGACTGTGAGGCTCCCCAGCCCCCCCCCCCCCGGGGGGGGAGCGGCGCCGGGGCGGGCCGGGTTCCCGCGGGAGGCCGAGGCCACACCCCGAGCGGAGTGTGCAGGGGGCCGGGCCGCACCTGGACCGGCCGGAGCGCCCCTCGGGGCACCCGCGGGTCCCCGGGCGGTGGGAGCCTCGGGGAGGTGCCGGCCGCCCCCGCGCGCGCGCCGCCCCGGGCGTGAGGCCGCGCAGGGGTCGCGGCCCCGGCGCCACCTGGCGCCGCCGCCGCGGAGACGCAGTTGCCGGCGAGGCCCGCGCGGCGGGGCGAACAGGTGCCCGCGCGCGCGTCAGGGGGCGGGCGAGGGGCGCGGCCGGAAGCCCGGGGCGGGGTGCGGCGGCCCGGCGAGCGCGAGGGGCCCCGGGCCGGCAGGAAGGAGCTCGCCGGGCTGCGCGGCGGCGCGCGATGTGGAGCGGCCGCCTCGGCGCCTGCAGCAGCCGCCGCCGCCGCCGCCGGGGCTGCCGCCGCGCGGAGGGACATGGAGCGCGGCTGCGGAGAGTGGCCGCCGGCAGCAGCAGCAGCAGCAGCAGCGCGCGTGGAAGCGACAGCGGAGCGCAGCCGGCCCCGTGAGGCGCTGCCCGGCCGGCGGCGGCAGCGGCAGCGGCGGCGGCAGCAGCCACCACAGCAACAGGGCGGCTGAGAACCCGGCGTTCCTCCCGCAGCCTCGCCTCGAGGCCCTAGCCTTCCTCGGGGCGCTCCTCCTCCGCGGCGCGCGGAGCCGCGGAGCCCGGGGGCGGGCGGAGGGGCGCGTGCCGCCGGCCGGCGCGGGGGAGGGGCGGGCCGGCGCGCGCCGCGCCCAGGACTCGCGGGGCCCGGGGGGCGCGTGCCGTGCCGCGGCGCGGGGCGGGCGGGCGGGCGAGGCGCGGGCGGCGCGGCGGGGCCCCTCCCCCTCGGCCTGGCGCGCGCCGGCCGGGCCGCACCGCTGCGGGCTCCGCGCGCGCGGGCCATGTCCGCCTTCCGCCGGGGCTTGGCCGGCCGCGCTTCAGCACCCGCGGAGCCGGACAGCGCCTGCTGCATGGAGCTGCCCGCCGCGGCCGCGGACACCGCCGGGAGCCCCGCCGCCGCCGCCGCCGCCGCCGCCGCCCGGGTCTCCTTCCCCGGGGGCCCCGGGGAGCTGGAACTGGCGCTGGAGGAGGAGCTGGCGCTGCTGGCGGCCGGGGAACGGCCGTCCGACCCCGGGGAGCAGCCTCTGGCCGAGCCCGGGCCTCTGGCCGAGGAGGCCGGGCTGCTGCTGCCCCTGCCCGCCCAGGACCCCGAGCTGCTGTCGGTGATCCGGCAGAAGGAGAAGGACCTGGTGCTGGCGGCCCGGCTGGGCAAGGCGCTGCTGGAGAGGAACCAGGACATGAGCCGGCAGTACGAACAAATGCACAAGGAGCTGACCGACAAGCTGGAGGTGAGTTCGTCCCCGTCGGGATGGGGTGGGAAGCGGGGAGCCCAGACACCCGTCACAGGCCCTGGGCAGCTTCCGGGCACACTCACCCCTTCCACCCCTCCCTCGCTCACCCCACCTCACCGAAAACCGCCTGGAAGCGTGGGGGTAGGATGGAGGGTTTCGGTTGATCAGACCAGGGCATCCATTGAATACACAGACTTTGCCACCCTGTTCACAGCAAATGGGTCCATGCACGCCGGGACCAGTCATGTATGGACTGTACACAGCATCTCCAATAGAGCTCACGGTATGGCTATCCGTGCGGGGCGGGGTGATGTGTGCACACAGAGCAGAGAGAAAGGGTAAGCATTTAAACTATGCTTCAGGTTTTCAGAGTAGTTAATCTCTAATCAGGGTGTTAGCCTGACGCTTTCCAGTTTGGGCATTAAGGCCTCCAGATGCCCTTGTCTTAACTTCCCGGCAGCTCAGAGTTGTGGGAAACAAGTGCCCCTCACGGAGCTTTTTATAGCCTTCTGATACTCGGGGATTAGGAAACGTGGTTCCCCTGCAGCCAGGCAGCCTGGCTCAGCGTGTGGCCGCTGGTGGTGGGTTTAATTTGGGCCTCAGTGTTTATGTGCATTGACACAGCACTCTTCTGTGTTCTGGGTCTCACACGTGCATTTGGATGGCCACATATGAGGGCCACGTTGTCTCAACTATTATACGTCCCCCTTAAAGGAGCTGTAAGATTTCTGCCATGTCTTGCCCTTAGCTAGAAAAGGGTCTTACCTGGAAAAGGGCATGGAACACCACTGGCATTCCTAAAAATTAGGTTTAAAAGGGGGCAGCATCCGTGGCAGCGGAGACAAGCTTAGCTTTTTTCGGCCTGTGCATTTACTATTGTTACCACTTTGGTTGGAGCCAGTTTTTTGTTTTTTATTGGTTACAGGAGAATAGTACAGTCCTGAATAAGGTCTGAAATTGAGTCTGGTTCTGTATCACGTGCTGCTGGTTGAACAGTCAGAACGTAGGCTGCAAAACTTTTCTGGAATACGATTTAAGTGCGTCTGTAGTCGAACAGCATACCAGAAGCAAATCGGGGAGAGAAAGAGGAAACCAGTGAGTGCCCCACAGTTCAGTTGGCCTGTTAACTGGGTCTGCCAGTCGATGAACTCTCCAGATACCTCTGTGAAAGGCGGTCTGTGAAACCTATAGGTAGACTGCCAAAAAGCAGCCCAGTGAATTGAATTGTTTCATTTTCACTTGAAGTGGAGGTCTACAAATAAAAGGGTGTCTTTTTTTTTTTTTAAAGAGATTTGATTACACGGCTCTATATAGAAGTACTACTGCAGAGATTTATACTTGATCTGAAATTCCTTCAGTGAGGGAGTTGATTGAAGAGACAGCCGACTTGAAAGGCCCATCGGATCCGTCAGTTTGATGAGTGGTAGATTTCAGAGTAGCCCTGAGGGTGCGGTTACACACATCCTGGGTCCCATGTGGATGGAGCCTTTTAGACGTTTCTTCAACAAAGGAAAAAGATTTCAAAATTCGGTACCCAGAAAGATTCTGTTGTGAGTGAGTCAATTACTTTTTTTGACTAGGAAATAGTTTAAAGCTCTTAAACTAGTTTTTAAAACCTTCACTGCCCTGCAGGTCAGCATCATGAACCCTCGTTAATTTCTGGAAGTTGGTTGCACAACAGTGTGACTGTACTTAACACTACTGAACTGCGTACTTAAAAATTAAGGCGGGAAATTCTACGTTACGGATACTGCAGTCCCCCCTCCCCTGAGGAGGATATGTCCCAAGACCCCCAACAGATGCAGGAAGCCACAGATAGTACCGAACCTCATGTGTACTGTGTTTTTTCCTATACACACATACCTATGATAACGTTTAATTTGTAAGTGAGGCACAGTAAAAGATGAACAACAACTAAGAATACAACAGAGCGATTCAGTCGAGAACTCTGGCCTTTTCACTGACAGTAAGTGCTTCCCAGCTTCCCTGGCGGTGCCAGATTGCTTGCGTTTGGCAGCCACTATTGAGTAGAGTAAGGCTTACCTGAGCACGAGCACTGCAGTGCCAGGTGAGGTGACCTGGTGACCCAGAGGGCTCCGACGTGACTGGCTTGGGGGGGGGGGGGAGTGCTCACCGCTGGACACGGGGATGGTTCACTTGCCGGGCAGGACAGAGTGGGAGGGTGCGACATTTATCACGCTGCTCAGGTGGGCGCAAAGTTAAAAACGTACGAATTGTTTATTTCTGGAATTTTCCATTTAATATTTTTGGACCAAGCTTGACTGTGGGTAGTTGAAACTGTGGAAAGTGAAACTACAGATAAGGGGGGAATGCTGTACTTGTACCACATTTTTTTAAAGTTTGTTTCTAAGAAGGCAAATATTGAGCATTATTGAAGCTGTGTGATGAAGAATTCAGGTACATTGTCTCTTCTAGATACGTTTGAAAATGGTCTTAAAAGTGTTTAGTTTTGCCCTGGCCAGGGGGACATAGTTGGTTGGAGTGTCGTCCGATGCACCAAAAAGTTGTCGGTTCCGTTCTGGGTCAGGGCACATACTGAGATTGTGGGTTCGATTCCCCCGTTAGAGCATATACAGGAGGCAACCAATAAATGTTTCTCTCTCCCTCCCTCTTCCTCTCTCTAAAGTAAAAATTTTTAATCTACAAATTCATGATAAATAAAAGGAAACTGAAGCCCACAGAGACTGTGGACCCCAAGGAGGCAGGCACTATATCAGTTGTTGTTTTATCCTCAGTCAGTCATTGTTACCTTTCACTGATTTGAGAGAAAGAGAGAAACATTGATGTGGGAGAGGAACATGGATTGGTTGCCTCCCCTACAGACCCACACCCACAGCTCAGGTATGTGCCTTGCCTGGGAATCAAACCCTCAACCTTTTTGGTGGACAGGGTGACACCCCAACCAACTGAGCCGCCCAGCAGGGGTTCTGGTACTATTTTTTTAGAGGGAGAAACAAGTAAAACGAAAATGATTACATAATGGGACTCAGTGGTAGATTTGGGGAAGCAAACCTAGGGGTCTTGCATTCAGTGCTAGGTCCACTTTTTAAAAAGGTCTTTTTTTAAAAATATTTTTCAAGAAGCATATCCTGGACTTATGAGAATAGTGTTGCTTTTTCAGTTCTTTGCAGAAGTCCATTTCTGTGGCAACCAATTTTACCGTATTTGCCGGCGTATAAGACGACTGGGCGTATAAGACGACCCCCTAACATTTCCACTCAAAATACAGTTTGTTATATACTCGCCGTATAAGACTACCCCCCACTTGGAGGCATATTTTTCAGGGCCAAAGGGTCGTCTTATATGCCGGCAAATATGGTAGGTAGGATAATGGTACTAGCTTTTGTTTTTTCAGAGTTTTAAATAAACTTTTTGTTGTTGTTTAGAATGATTTTAGATTTTCAGAAAAATGTGGAAAGATGGTGCAGAGAGTTTCTATATGCCCTGTACCTAGTTTCCTCTATTTCTAACATCTTACATTAGTATGGTACACACCGCAATGAAGAAACCAATTCTACCTGGTCAGTGTGGCTCAGCGGTTGAGTCTCAACCCAGGAACCGAGGTCTCCAGTTCGATTCCCAGTCATGGCACATGCCATGGTTGCAGGCTTGATCCCCCAATGTGGGGGTGTGCAAGAGGTAGCCAATCAATGATTCTCTCTCATCACTGATGTTTCTCTCTCTCCCCTCTACCTTCTTCTCTGAAATCAATAAAAAAAAAATATATATATATATATATATATATATTTTAAAGGAACCAATACTCATTAACTAAAGTCCTGAGTTTATTCAGATTTCCTTAGTCTTTAATGTATATTTCTGTTCCAGGATTCCATTCAGGATACCACATTATAGTTTTCATATTTTGGTCTCTTCTTAGCTGCAACAGTTTCTTAGACTTGCCTTATTGTTGTTTTTTTAATTCATTTTTATTCATTGATTTTTAATTTTTTTTTTTTAGAGATAGAGGAAAGAGGGGAAGAAGGGAGAAAGAAAGAGAGGGAGAAACATGGATTTGTTCCACTTATTTATGCATTTGCTGGTTGATTCTAGTATGTGCCCTGACTGGGCATCAAACCTGTAACTAACTGAGCTATTTGGCCAGGGTGAATTTTCTTTGTTTGTGATGACCTTGACGCTTTCAATATTAACTTTGTCCTCTGTGGAGGTGTAACTGACCTATAACATTATGTTAGTTTCAGGCGTAGCTATTAACTTTTAAGATACTGAATATTCCCGAGAAACAGGAAGCACGGGCAGAGCCTCCCCACCTCCACGTCGCTGACAGTTCTGCCGGGAGCAGCGGTTGCCGCCGGTGGCCCGGGAGGCCCGAAAGGTTGGCGCCCGCTGGCCTGGAGTTTACTGGTTAATTCAGCGCTTAATTGAAATATAAATTCTAGGAGGAAAGTTTCTTTTTCAGAGTTGATAAAGGGCTACCTTTTGTATGTTTATAAATAGGAAGGTCTTGGTTTTCCTCCCATCCCACCCACCCCCCACCCCCACGTGTGGAGAAACCTGAATTAGGAACTTAGTGACGTGTCCAAAGAAACGCGAGGACAGATTGATCGGCACCACCTGTCCCCGACCCCGCCCCTCAAGTGGCTCGGATTGTTTCAGTTGCTTGGTTGGGCTGCTCGCTAACAGCTGTTTGCTGAATATT
Source organism: Vespertilio murinus (assembly GCA_963924515.1). NCBI lineage: Eukaryota > Metazoa > Chordata > Mammalia > Chiroptera > Vespertilionidae > Vespertilio > Vespertilio murinus. The sequence continues at coordinate 3,835,869 of OZ004720.1, read as the reverse complement.
TTTAAGTCTCTCTGTTCTTTTAGAACACAAGCCCAATTTGGCCTCTCAGCAACGCTGTGAGTACTGAGTTCTTGGCTGGTGCCGTCTGCCTCAGTATTTTCCATTTTGGAAAAACTCGATAAAACCAAGAATTGCAATTTTAAGATTGTAATTATCACTTGTTTCCACATTTCATCTTTCTGCAGTGTCTACAGTGAGTAAATCGTCCTCCTTTCGGACGTTTAGCAATGTGAGGAGGCACCGATAGAGCATGAAATTCTCATGCTGACGAGTAGAAGTCCCTCCCTGGTCATTCCTTTTCCCACACGCTCCAGACAGAGGCTGCATAAAGTACAACCAGAAAGTGACTTTTTCAACAGATTTACTAGTGTGGGTATAAACAAACGAGTTGTTCCCTTAAAGTGATCCACTTGGGAGGCTGTACATTTATTTCAATATTTATTAACAAACTGCCTTCGCTAATGCGCTCAGAAATTTAGTTTTGGATCTCTGCTTTTATCTTCTGGCACATTGTTTCAACTATTCTGTAATGGTAAATTTTCATCTTTTGGAGGTAAATTCGACTTTCAGAAACACACCTCACCCAGAGCAAAGTAAGGCGTGAATAGATGTCGGGATGAAATGCCATCACCTCTTTTTTAGACACATCTCGGGTGTGAAGTAACGGGACTGATTTTCTTGTGTAACTACACTCTGGCCCTTAAGGCTTCCCAAAAGAAGCGTTCCAACAAATATTTGAAAGGTGAAATCTTGGATAGATGGAGAGCCTCGCTTCCCAAGGTGAAGAGATGACTGAGTCCTCTGAAGGAGAAGATTCAGATGCTCCTGTAGCCTGTGAAATAATTTCATGCTAGATATCAACCTTCAGTGCATCAGATCTTGGGTAGATGGGTGGGTGGATGGATGGATGGATGAATGGATGCCTAGGCCTCATCCCATTCTTAACTAAATCACAATCTTTGAAAATGGGATTCGGGTGGGTATATTTTGGATATTTAATTCAGAGCTTTTCTAAGAGACTGAAAGTTAAGGACCATTGCTTTAACTTCTATTTATATGATTCTTTAGGTATAGACTTGGCTTTTTTTTTTTGTACATACTATACTTTCAAGAAGGAGAACATCCTTGCCTCATCGCACAGAAACAGAAAAATGTTCTTATTTTCTTCGATCCAGAAGAGTTTTTCTGTTAAGCTGCTCCTTCCAGTCGTTTATACTTTTTCCTGCTTACCATTTTCACACACCGCTTATCACAGGTATCCGCCCGTCCCACTGGAACAAAACTCCATGCAGGCAGAACGGTGTCTGTGTGTTCATCACTGGTCCCAGCACAGTGGCTGGCTCCGAGCAGGCACTAAGGAATGAATGAATGGATTAGAAAAAAATGTGCAAGGCTACTAGGCCATGATTTAGAGTAAGCCTGCACCTGACCTTGCCTTAGTGGTTTTGAAATACAGTGCTATATATATAAATATAGCAACAAATATTTATTGAGTGGTGATTTAGAGCACCAATCAGTCAAATGACTGGGACACAAATCCCAGCTCTGTCATTTACTGGTATTGATCTTGAGCTCGTTACTTAACCTCTTCTGTTGCCTCATTTATAAGAAAAGATAGTAAATCTGAAGGGTCTCTGGAGTTCTTTCCATTTCTGAAAGTTCTGTCTGGTATTGTGCCAGGCATAAGAGATGCTTTCAACAGAAGCCTTCTTAAGTAGTCATTTTAAGTTGTTTAAAAGTATGGTTCAGTTAATTAGATAACTTGCTAAATTTCAAGTGAATTCCTAAGTCTAGAACCTCATGCCCAAGGACAAGAATAAACATAATAAATCTAAGTAGTTTCAAAAGGAACGGCGTTCTCTTTATGGAACCAACTCCTTTTCTGCTCTGGACGGAGGGAATATTTCCGTAGCTGTGAAATGGGCAACTTTTCCCTAGTGGTAGTGTTTTGTTGTACCAAAAAAGAAAAGTTAGGAGAGGCCCTGGCCAGGTAGCTCAGGTGGTTAGAGCATGGTCCCGATACCCCAAGGTTGTGGGTTCCATCCCTAGTCAGGGCACATACAAGACTCAACCAATGAATGCGTGAGTAAATGGAACAACGAGTCAATGTTTCTCTCTCTCTCTCTCTCTCTCTCTCTCTCTCAAATCAATACACAAACAAAAGAAGTTAGGAGAGTGTGCAAAGAGAAAAAAACGAAAGGCTGTAGCATTTTTTAACAGGTTTTAAATCTTCCCTTTTCACCTAGCACTTAGAACAAGAGAAGCACGAACTGAGAAGACGATTTGAGAACCGAGAAGGGGAGTGGGAAGGGCGCGTGTCCGAGCTGGAGAGTGACGTGAAGCAGCTTCAGGACGAGCTGGAGAGGCAGCAGGTCCACCTGCGGGAGGCAGACCGGGAGAAAACGCGGGCTGTCCGGGAGTTATCCGAACAGAACCAGAGGTTGCTGGATCAGCTCAGCAGGGTGAGTCCCAAGTTAAGAATCGATGGTGTAAAATTCTTAGCTGAATTTGAAAGCTGAAATAGAGCTTCTGTCTCGTGTCAATCATGTATATAGTAAGAGTAATTCTCACTTCGGTTGCATTTGGTGTTATATCAACAGGTTGAATACTTTTCGCCCATAAGGACGTTAGCTGTGCCAAACTGCAGGTCAGGAGCCAAGACCCTGTCCTGGCACTGGCCAGCCATGAAAGAGTTGTGTTTAATGATTTCTGACATTCCTTGTAGCTCCAAAAGTCTATGATTCCTTTACCTAGAGAAAACCTGTCACTGGGAAAATTATGTTAATGCGTTTAGTTCAAATATCAAATGCCTCTGTCTTCAAACTGAAGGGAAAATTCCTAGGGCAGATGATTTTTATTGATGTTGCCTTTGTGAATGTAGATTCCTTTGTATTATTTAAATACGAGAGGAGGTCTGTGCATCTGTATTTAAAATTTGTTCTCTTTATTTCCACACTAAGTACAAATTCTTAAAAAAAAAATGCTTGTACCATTTATAGGGTGGTGTCATGGAAATACTAATTAACCAAGGTCAAACCTGTAAAATCATTGCAAAGGAAGGGTTGGAAGGCTGAGTAGGTGGAAATCTAATTTAAATATAGAACATACCTTTTTAACAAATGCAGGAATGTTGTTAATGCCCTGGTCTCTAAATCCACCCACTTTTGAATTAAGAGCTGCATTTATTGTTGTACTTAAGTCCTTCTTGTGTGTTGAAAAGAAAACTGCTAACTCTTTAGTTACCAAAAGAAAAAAATAACTACTTCTCTGATCTTATCCGTAAGCATTAATATTCTTTAAAAATTTTTTTTAATTGATTTCAGAGAGGAAGGGGGAGAGAGAGACAGACAGACAGACAGACAGACATCAATAATGAGAGCGACTCATTGATTGGCTGCCTCCTGCACACCCCCTACTGGGGATCGAGCCTGCAACCCGGGCATGTGCCCTTGACCAGAATTGAACCCAGGAACCTTTAGTCTGTAGGCCAATGCTCTATCCACTGAGCCAAACTGGCTAGGGCAGCACTAATATTCTCCTGAGAGCATGGTTCCTCTTTGGTTCTTAGATCTTTGGGAAGGCTTGGCTAGAGCAGCATATGGTTAATTCTTGGTGTTTCCGCTAATTCGATGCTTAACACTTGTATGAGATTAGTGCATTAGTCAGCTGCTTTCAGAGGGTACTCAGAGACTAGTTAAAGCCTTCATTCCTCACAAGGAAGTGTGAAGTAAATGCTGTAATAGAGAAAGGAAGAGGAAGGGGAGGTAAAGAAGGATAGCATGGAAGGGAGAGGGAGAGTCAGACTAGGTGAGAGAGAAGGAAGAATGGGTGAGAGAGAAGGTAGAAAGAAGGAAAGGAGAGAGAGAGAGAGATGCATTCATATCAAAATGTATCAGAAAGGTGGCCCCGGCCGGTGGTCAGTTGGTTGGAGTGTCCTCTCAGCGCACCAGGGCTGTGGGCTCCATCCCCAGTCAGGGCGTGTGTAAGAATCAAGCAATGAATACATAAATGGGTGGAGCAACAAATCAATGTTTCTCTCTCTCTCTCTCTCTCTCTAAATTTTGAAAATGTAAAAAAATAGAATGTATATGAAAGGTGAGAATTCAAGCAATAGATCTAAAGGTCTTACCTGCAAGTTTCTTGTCTAGGGAACCCAGTCACCATTTGATCGCTGGAAAGGAAGAGTTGGATAGTTCTTCAGGAAGTCATTTACAGGGCCAGCTCCTAACTCAGTTCCAAACTGACTCAGTTCTAAAACCATTTTCAGCAGCTGGGGAGGAACCTCTAACCTTGTGAGACTTTATACAGGTTTTTGAGTCTTTGTTATTCATGAAAGATTAAACTAACCACGTAGGCCTAGCCACATTGATTTGTTTGTTCAAAAACATTTATTTCATACTGATTCTGAGCAAGTGTTTTTTTTTACGGAGACTTAAGAAAGGAACACAGCCGATACCGGTTTGGCTCAGTGGATAGAGCATCAGCTGGGGACTAAAAGTCCCAGGTTCGATTCCGGTCAAGGGCATGTACCTTGGTTGTGGGCGCATCCCCATTAGGGGGTGTGCAGGAGGCAGCTGATCAATGTTTCTCTCTCATCGATGTTTCTAGCTCTCTATCCCTCTCCCTTCCTCTCTGTAAAAAAAAAAAAAAAAATCAATAAAATATATATTTTTTAAAAGGAACACAACCAGCCAGAACAATGAAAGGGGAAATTATTTCTTGAGTCTAAATTCACGTTCTAAAAAAACTCTCGGTGGCCAGGCAGAGGAAGGGAGAACGCAAACCTGAGCATGGCACAGGGAAGAGCCCAGAGCTGGGAGTGTAGATGCTCCTCACTAGCAGGTGGCCTTCGTGGTGCCTCACTTTCCTTGTCCTTAAAATGGGGGTAAAAAAAAAATGTGTGCTGCTTGCAAGTACGTACTGCTGACGTGAGAATAAGAGAAAGTGTTTATGTTAAGTCGTATGAGAAGATAAGGATTTGTGCCGGTGTGGACGGTTCTTTTATTTAAGCAGTGCCTTTATAGTTGAGGTTCCTTTGCCTAATTTCTCTGTAGAAATTCCTGATAAGCAGCTCCCAGAAGATTGTAGGGGGATATCATTTCCACTCGATCTAGATTCTTTGTATCCTCTCTGGCCTTGAATGTAGGCCCTTGGTGTGTTTAGTGGCCTTTTTTCCCTTTCTCTTTTTAAGCAGGACAATTCCCTGGGGTTTCTTTCCATCAGCAGCCAGTTTGGAGTGCATTACATTTTTATTTTATTAACTGGCTATTCAGGAACTTGAGGACCCGAGCAGTACTTTGAAATGAATTAAGATTCTCCTAAGACAAGAAAACAACCAGCAGAAGTAGTAGAAGGCCACACTTCCCTCGCAGTGTACATCATGTGCTTTTATAAGCATGAAATGTATAATACCTACAATGCAGTACAGTATTTCTGTGGTGCTTTCGTCCAAAGCATTTTTAAATGTATTTCCTTTACTGCCATGTCTTTCAAGGCATTTGTTTGCTTGTTTGTTTGTTTTTAAATACATTTTTTATTGATTTCAGAGAGTAAAGGAGAGGGAGAGAGAGAGAAATCAGTGATGAGAGAATCGTTGGTTAACTGCCTCCTGCACACCCCTGCACCCGGGATCATCCCACAACCGGGCCTGTGCCCTGCCAGGCACTGAACAGTGACCTGGTTCTTAGGTCGAGGCTCAACTACTGAGCCTCATCGGCTGGGCTGTTTGTTTTTTTTAATAATAGTTTTATTAAGATACAATTCACAGACCATAACATTTACTTTTTTAAAAGTGTACAATTCAGTAGTTTTTAATATATTTACAGAGTTGTGCTACCAGCTCCACTATCTAATTATAGGCTATCTTACTTCTCCCCCCCCCACCAAAAAAAAAAAAAAAAAAAAACCTGTACCTATAAGCAGCCACTCCCCGAGTCCCCCATGCTCTGACAACCACTAATCTCTGTCTCTATGGATTTGCCTGTTCTGCACATTTCATATGTGACCCTTTGTGACTGGCTTCTTTCCCTTAGCACAGTGTTTCCGAGGCTCATCCACGTTGTAGCAGGTATTAGTGCTTTATTTTTATAGATGAAGAGTATCCCACTGCATGGAGATACACAGTTTGTTTATCCACTCGTTATTTGGTGAACATTTGGGTTGTTCCCACTTTTCGGCTGCTATAAACGTTCATGTACAGGTGTTTTGTGTGGCTAAGGTTCTTTTGAGCTCTAAAGCAGGGTGCTGTGAGCATGTGTGACCCGTGAGCTTCTGGATCCTCGTTATGATGAAGAAAGGGAAGGTGTCGTTCTGAATCTATAGCTGGGAAAGCTTTAGGGACCGAAAGAAAGATACGTGGCTTGCCGAAACTGGTTTGGCTCAGTGGGTAGAGCGTTGGCCTGCGGACTGAAAGGTCCCGGGTTTGATTCCAGTCATAGGGCATGTACATTCGTTGCGGGCACATCTCCAGTGGGGGGTGTACAGGAGGCAGCTGATCGATGATTCTCTCTCATTGATGTTTCTGACTATCTCTCTCCCTTCCTCTCTGTAAAAAATCAATAAAATATATTTTTTTTAAAAAGAAAAAGAAAAGAAAGATACGTGGCTTGCTTAAGGATCTTCCTTTTGAAGACCGATGGGGCCTCAGTTTCCGATTTCTGAGGCAGCAATTACGATCACGGGCGTTGGAGCCAGACAGCCCTGGGACCAGACACAGACTCTGCTCTTCCCAGCTGGATGAACGTGGAAACCGACCTCAGTGTCCTCCTCCATGCAGTAAACAATTGTATTATTTCTAGAGCCTGATAGTGTCATGAGGACTAAGCGAGAGAGTATATGTTACAGCTCTAATCACAATATCTATCGTATCTTAAGTGCTCGATAAGTGTGGTAGCTGTCATTGTAATCATCATGTCCTCGTCCTGTCAGTGGGACTTCTGCATTTGTGAAACATGGATTCTCTCACTTGAGGGTGTCCCCAGCACATGCCAGTATGTGAAAATGTTTCGTTGAGTAGGTCGGTCCCTATGCAAAAATATTTGTATAAAATTGATTCTCCCAGGAGTTGAGTCGGGTTTATCCTATGGCACCCAGTATTCCCTGGATATACTACCTGTATATGCTGCTGCATATGTCCTGGGGATCCCTTGATCGCCTGGTGATTTGCTCATTTGGACAAAATGCCCTCTTAAGTTCTCTTCTAGCTTCTAAGATCACGAGTCTTGTTTTGTGAAACTTGGGCTGATGTATTTGGAGAAAGTGCAATTTGCTTCCTAAGTTACAGAGTAATACCACGATGGCATTGACAGTGGAGTTTCAGAGGACGTGTTAGACGTTTATCATCCTGACCGAATCACAAGTGGAAAGAACCCAGTGGGCCTTGCTTTCACAAAGGGCTCCTCCTGTGCTTGTTGTCTAAGGCGAGTGTCCCCTTTAAAAGCTTCAGGTGGAGGTTTGGTGAGATGCCTTCTGATACATAATACGGATAATTTTTTATGGGCATTACAGAAAAAACCTTCAGGGCCCCAGACGACTTTTATCAACAGCAGCAGCAAAGATATCGGGGTTCTGATCCATATTAAAGAGTCTTGAGGTGATTATTCACTCATTTATCCTGCTACAGCACATAACACAGTTTAGACAGCGTGGAACATTCTTGCATGCTGTGTGTACACCAACGAGCCAAAGCAGGGATTTGAACAAGGAGAAACAGCCTTGTTCATTATGAGAAGACTATCAGCAGCCGCAGGCTTCTTACTTGGCCTTTTCAGTCTTCAGAGGCAGTTGAAATAAGATATTATTTTCAAAATGAATCTCCGTGGTGGTAGAAATGCCCGTCAGAGTTAAAAGAAAGCATTTTCCTGGTACTAACAAAGCCCCGCTCGCACATTCTTGCAAACACTGAGGTCAGACTTGAGCACCTGGTGACCCAAGAATGGGAAAAGCAATTGCTTCCTTCTTATAAAAAGTGGGGTTTTAAATTGCTTAGGGACTTCTAAGGCTTTTCTTCCCCAAAATACATAGCTCTAGAGCAGTGTTTCCCAAAGTGTGGTGCGCGTACCCCCAGGGGTACGGGAAGAGTTTGGTGGGGATATGCACTCCACCGTGCTTAGCTGTGCCTAATTCTACGTTCTCATGAGTCAAGTCAAGACAGTCTTGTGAGGCGTGAGATGGTCCGGTGTGCAAATAAATGTTATTTATAATATAACTTTTATTTATATTTTATTATGAATAATTTTATTTTTTGTTTATTGTTATTTTGTGTATGTACCAAAAAATTTAAAAATAAATATATTTTGATTGTTATTAAAATACATCCTTTTTTTTTGACGAGGGGTACTCAGTGTTATGAAAATTATAGAAGGGGTACACATATGTCAAAAGTTTGGGAAACACTGCTCTAGAGTTTGTAAAACCTGGCCAGAAAATGCCCTTATACTTTTCCCTGCAATTTTAGGTGTGATATGTCAGTCACACCTTTTCCCATCTCCTTCCCTCCTCATCCCACCCACAGCTTGTGTGGTCCTGGCCCCATTTTCTATAGGAGAAGTTAGGGCTTCAGTCCCCTGCAGGCCTGAATGTACACAGTCTTAGTGATTCTTTGATTATTATGTATTAGATTAGGTGTAATTATTAGATTGTTGTTGTTTTTCATTTTAAGAAATTATGAGCTAACTTCAAGCAGGCAGAAAACTGCAAAGAATAATATAAATCCAGCTTTGTAAAATCTAAACATTTTTCATAGTCAGAATTCTTAAGGAGATCAGGCATTACTGATACATTTGAAGCTCTCATCTCATTTCTCTCCACTTTTACAGACGTATAATCCTACCTGTTCATGCTTTTATATTTATATTACACACATATGTGTGTGTGTGTGTGTGTGTGTGTGTGTGAGCTCAGATATATCGCCATTAAATATACATGTATACCCAGTAACAATGTATAACAATTAAAATTTTCCATGTTTCAAACATTTAATAAATGGCAGAGTCATGTATACATTTTGCAACTTGTCCTTTTGGCATGCTTTGTTTTGGGGGATTGACCTATGTTAATAAATGTAGTTCCAGTTTGTTTATTTTAACTGTTCAGCATTTCACCGTGCAAACGTAATACAATATAGTTATCTATTCTTTTGTTGAGAAACGCTATACTTTTTTTTCCTCTTTTTAAATTGAATTTATTGGGATGACATTGGTTAATTACACAGGTTTCTTTAATTTTCATTATTACAAACTTTTTTGTAATGATTATTCCTGACCCTCTTCTTCTGGTGCACATATAATTGATTTACTCTGGGGATAAACCTAGGAGTGGAATTGCTGGGCCCAAGAGTAAACTCATGTTCAACTTCACGAGCTGTTGCCATATTCTTCTCCAAAATATGGTGGTACAGATTCACATGCTTAACCAGCAGGGTGTGTGAGAGCCAGGGTGTGCTGCTTCAGGTCTTCACCAATACTTGGTTATTGTCCGATTTTTAAAATTCATTCAGTCTCATGGATGCGAAATGGAATTTGTGTTTTTGTTTCCATTTCATGAATTCCTAGTGAAGGTGAGCATCTCTTGTTTTTATGCTTGTTGTGAATTGCCTGTTTATGTCCTCCACCTGTTTTCTTATCGGCATGTAAGAATTTTTTACACATTTTTGATACTATAATATTTTTAGTTTGTTTATGGAGTCTTATAATAAACAGAAGTGTGTACTTTTATATATATTATTGATTTCAGAGAGGAAGGAAGAAGGAGAGAGAGATAGAAACATCAATGATGAGAATCATTGATTGGCTGCCTCCTGCATGACCAGAATCTAACCCGGGACCCTTTAGTCCACAGGTTGACGCTCTATCCACTGAGTCAAACCAGCTAGGGCAAATGTATTCATCATTTCCTTTATGTTTTGTTTTGTGTTTTGCTTAATCCTGTCCTCCATGTCATAAAGATATTTTCCCATATTCATTACAAAAATTTAAGACTTGTATTTTACATATTTTACATTTAAATCTTTAACCTACCTAGAATGTGTTTTTTAGTATTGTATGACATAGGAATCCAGTTATGTTTTCTATATGAATTATTGTCTCAGCACTATTTATTCTCCTGTGGATTTCTAACTCTGTATGGATTTCTTAATGGAAAAAAAAATCATTTACTCTTGACTTAGAGCCAAGTTCACTTAAAATGAAAACCTTAGCCGAAACTGGTTTGGCTCAATGGTAGAGCATCGGTCTGTGGACTGAAGGGTTCTGGGTTCGATTCCAGTCAGGGGCATGTACATTGGTTGTGGCACATCCCCGGTAGAGGGTGTGCAAGAGGCAGCTGGTCGATGTTTCTCTCTCATCAATGTTTCTAGCTCTCTATTTCTCTCCCTTCCTCTTTGTAAAATATCAATAAAATATATATATTTTTAAAAGGCTCCCACATTTTTTAAAAAATGAAAACCTTAGAAGGTTATAGAAAACTGTGTTAGTTTGCTAGGACTGACATAAAGTACCTCAGAGTGGCTTAACCGACAGAAAGTTCTGGTCTCACAGTTCTGGAGGCCAGAGGTCCAGAATCAAAGGGCTGGCTTCTGAGGGCCATGAGGACAGACCTGTTCCAGGCCGCTCTCCTTGGCTGTCGATGTCTGTCTTCTCCCTGTGTCTCTTTCCTCTTTGAATATTTTCTGTTATCAAATTTCCTCTCCTTGTAAGAACACCAGTCATATTGCATCAGGGCCCAGCCTCCTGGCCTCTTTTCAATCTGATTACCTCTGTAAAGTCTCTGTATCTCCCGATAAGCCACAGTCGGAGGTAGAGGGGTTTGAACGTCAACAAATGAATTTCAGCCCGTAATGAGAACCATTTTTAGGTGTGTGTTTTTCAGCAGGTCCAGCTCTTGGATCTTAGTAAGTGCTGTCTATGAGAGGTGCTCACAGTGGTGCCACTGTCCGTGGGGGTTCCTTACACTCACTATACTATGTTTACACACCAAAGACACATGTGCCTGCAACCAGTTGAGTAAGGGTTGCCATGACCAATGGGGAGAGGTTTATAACCCTTATTTTTTTTCTTTGAAAAAGTCCTAGATCTACCTCTCTCATCACTCTCCCTGAATGACTAACTGGCATTCTGTTATTTTGAGTAAAAGACTAAGACCTTTATTATTTTTTAGATCTTCATTAATTGAACATTCAGCAAATATTTATTGAGCAAGGCATTGGGGATACGGTGGGTAGCACAAGGCCTTTGTTGTGAGAAACCAAGAGGGAGGAAGAGCTATATAAACAACTGAACAAATCCCCGAGAAGGGTGATGTGATGGCCAATGGCCAGAGAGAAGAGAGCGACTTTAGGAAGGGTCAGTGGGGAAGCTCTGCTGAGGAAATACACTTGAGGTGAGACCTGTGGGGTCCTGGAAAAGCGGGGAGCAGGGTTCTTTGGTGGATACTGATCAATTGTAAACGCTGAGAACAGGGGCCACGTGCAGCTGGTTCGTTGTCATAAGCAGGTGTCTAGGAGAGGGGACATTCAATAGACGATTATTGTTGGTTGGCCTGACGGACCAAGTGGCTCGGTTGATTGGATTGTCCTGTGCACAGAAAGGTTTCTGGTTCGATTCCCGGCCAAGGCACATGCTGGGGTTGCGGTTTGATCCCCAGTCAGGGAGCATCCTGAAGGCAACCCGTCAATTGATGTTTCCTCTCTCTCCCTCCCTCTCTGTGAGCATGTCCTCAGGTGAGGATTAAAACAAAAAAGGATTGTTGGTTGTTATTTTCGTTAAGTGACTAAGGTGCACGGCATTAAAGAGTTATTTAGAACGACTCTAACTTTCTGAAGAGCACACTGCTCCTCATGCACTCTGTGAAGTACACTCCAACCTGCTGTATGGGTGCTATTCGAAAATGGGGGGGGGGGGGCCTGTGGGCGGCAGTGTGGTGACCGGCAGGCTGCAGGTAATGCCTAGCGGGCTAATGCTGTCTTCATGGGTGCTCCTGGCATGGATGGACACCCCGCTTTCCATGAGTTGAGAAGAGTGACTACAGAATGGGCAGAGCTTCTGTGTCTTGACTTGAAGCCTGCGAGTACCTGCATCGTGCCGTATTTCCCAGTGGCCTGTGGGTTAATCAGCCGCCGAGTGTGCTGAGGGAGATGGGAACGAACATTTTAGCTCCCCTCCTCCCCCAGATGGTCTTGCCTCATGGGAGGGTTGGCCATTATTTGGGTTTGGGTGTCATTATGGCTCCCCCCACCCCCTTACAGGGAGCGTACACAAAGAACAACTCCCCGTCTCCACTGTCCGTCACCTTGGCTGTTCTTAGAACCCCAAATGGTCTGTAGTGCGCACACGTAGGCAGCCAGACACTCCCCTTTGGGAAGCGCCTAATGCCTGCTTTTGGACAGCCGCCTCAAGGATGTGTGGCTGCTCCGTGTGTAGGCCTGGATGTAAACTCGTATGCATTCACCTGAAAATCATTATTTTCCCCTCACTACTTGTTTCAGTGCCGTGCTTTGTTCTTTTAGCTCCCTCCCTCCCCCCCCCCCCCCCCCAGCGCCCTCCCTGTTAGCCATTTTCCCCTTCATTGCAGCTCTACGTGTGTGTCTAACAAGCCCTTCCCCGAATCCTCACACCCAGGAGTGTGGTCATGTGTCCAGTCACTGTGACTTTGGACCATTATTAATTATGCCAAAGAGAGAAGCTATCATTGGGGCAATATTTTCTACAAAGGCCGTTTCAAAGGCTGGGTGAAGCCCCCAAAAAGGTTGTAGAGGCCCAGATGGAGAAGGGGATAGGGAGGTCAGCAGGAAGCTAGGCTTAGGGCCAAGGCCCGGGAAATCAAAGCTTGCATTTTAAATGAGAAGGACTTAAGCCAAGAGGTGCCCGGAGGACTGGTCTGAGGGTTGGTGGTGAAGAGGTTGAAATAAAGGAACAAAGATCCCCTTGTGGCTCAGGTGAAGCCTCGCAGTTTGGAATCTGTGTCTGAAAGCTTGGCAGCCAGTGGTGTGTTCTTTGTGAAACCTGGTTTATCTGCCTGGGGTAGGGGTGGCTTCCTAAGGGAAGAAACTTTACTGAATGTCCCTTCTACATATTCAGGAATTCTCATTTTGCCTCTGCTTTTAGGTTTCTACTCATAGGTTTTTAAATTTGTGTGTATACACACACACACACACACACACACACACACACAGTGCTTTTTCTGATGGCAGAACGAACTCATTCATGATCATTATAAAAAGAAATTCAGACAGTACAGAAATGTTTGATGTAAACAGGAAAAATCCCCCATGATCCTCTGTCAGAGTAAAACTAACTGGTTTGGCTCAGTGGATAGAGCGTCGGCCTGTGGACTGAAGGGTCCCGGGTTCGATTCCAGTCAAGGGCATGTACCTTGGTTGCGGGCACATCCCCAGTAGAGGGTGTGCAGGAGGCAGATGATCGATGTTTATCTCTCATCGATGATTCTAACTCTCTATCCCTCTCCCTTCCTCTCTGTAAAAAAAATCAATAAAATATATTAAAAAGAAACAAAAAACAACTAAAGACGGTACACAAGGTTATGGGTTCTATCCCCCGTGAGGGCACATGCAAGAATCAACCAGTGGCTCTGCACTGGTGCCTTTGGTTAGGTGACTGAAACTATATTCAGATGAGTGCCTACCCCCTGTCCCCCGGGCTGACCTCTGCCCTCCGTGCCCCCCTTCTCCTCCTCACCCCCCCCCCCGACTGTGTAGAAGTGGCAGAAGGAAGTTGACGCAAACAGGTGTTTTTGGTCCCTGCCCGTCTGGAGCTGTAGGCCTTGGTTTCGCCTCTGATGTCTCATCCTCACACCAAGAATATACTGTGCCTGCAGCTGGAGCTGATCTTCCCTGAAAGGACGAATTTCCTCTACGCGTGGACTGACTCCCGTGGGATTCGCAGCTCTGCGCCTGGGACCTTCTTGAAGCCCCTTTCCCGGGTTTCTTTCTCGGGGTGCCGGCTTGAACCCGCGGCCGGCCGTTAGCGTCCCAGGCTCTGCCTCCGGGGTGACACGGCGTTGCTGTCTCTGGCACACGTTACAGGGAGCAGCAGCTGCTCATCTGAAGCGGCGTTGGTTGCTGAATTGGGCTTGGTGTCTGCGTCTTTCCTGTCAGGGCGGCACTCTTACTGTTTTCTTCCGAGCGGCTGCTTCGCTCGCCGGCGTCGTGTTGTAGGAAAAGCCGCGGCGGTGATCGGTCAGCCTGTCCTCGAAGTGAGGGAAGCAGGGTTCTTTCCCGACCGAACAGGATGTTCCTACGTGAGATGACCTCCTTACTGCTCTGTGAGGAGGTCGTGGTAATTGCTCTTGATTTGCCAGAAGGAAACTGAAAGTCAGAAATGGGGTATGGTTGCCCAGCGGCCTTGCAGGGTTACAGGTTAACCCCTGGTTTGGAGGTTGGTTTTTGTACGTTTCCAAGGGTGGGTGTCCATCGGAAACCAAAACCTCCTCACGTGCATCTCCGTCCATGGGTGCATTTTCTAGGTGACCGTTGGCTGGGTGTTGTCTGGGGCCCCTAAACTCCACAGTCACAGTGAATCCAGAGTTGGGGATCCCCGTTTAGCAGTCTCTCTTTGTAGTCTCAAGGGTGTTGAGAGGGTCCCTTGAGCTGAAACAAGAGGTTTTGCCTGTGGGAGCTCTGCTCTGTGAAGACAGGGTGGCGAGCTCTTTCCAGATTGGTGTTATTGCTTATTCTTTCCGCAGATGGTGTTTTTATTGGTAGATTTGTGTCTTGATTATTTGAGCCTGTTTTTAATTATTTACCCAGAAAGGACCATACCTGATTCAAGAGTCTTCAGGTTGGTTGTGTTAGTGACAACTGTACATAGTTCTGATTAGCTTGCTTTCTTTCTTTCTTTCTTTCTTTCTTTCTTTCTTTCTTTCTTTCTTTCCTTTTCTTTTCTTTTCTTTTCTTTTCTTTCTTTTTTGTTTTGTTTTTTGTTAATCCTCAATGGAGAATATTTTCCCACTGATGTTTAGAGAGTGTGGAAGGGAGGGGGAGAGACAGTGAGAGAGAGAAACATTGATGTGAGAGAGACATTAATTGTTGTCTTCCACACACGCCCCAACCAGGACTGGGGGACTGAGGAATGTGCCCTTGCCTGGAATCAAACTTGGATCCTTCCGTCTACTGGCCAGTGCTCTATCCACTGAGCCAAACCTGCTAGGGCCTGATTACCTGTTTCAAAAGAAGAGAGCCTAAGGTTCTAGCATATTAAATCTAAATTCAAGAGGCAACCCAAGATTCATCAAAGCCAAAGATTTGATGAATGACTGTAGAAGTAAATCTTATTAATGCTGCTAGCTATGACTTTATATAATGGCAACCAGATTTTTATTTTTTTTTTTCACATCGAAATCTGGGTTCCTTGAGTCCTTGGAGACAGCTTAGTGCCTTGTATTGGAGTGAAAACAGTTAAACTAGCTGCCCCTGTCTGATGTGAGGTGTGGCCTCCAAATCTTGCACCTGCCAAATGGGCTGTGGGAGATAGGAAGGTTGGAATTCACTGGCAGGGGAAAAAAAATTTGGCAGCAAGCGATGCATGTGTTTGTTACCCAGGCAGGTTAAACCCATAGTTCTGGTTTCCACACTTGTTGCCTTGGAAAAGAAAATATCTGAATTCAGCGAGTAAACATAATCAGCCGGAAAACAGGTCATGTTTTGCCTCTGAGCGCATCTTCATTGGAGTCCAGGAAATAACCCTTCACCGTCATGTGATTTTCAGGCCCGAAAAAGAATGTCTCGTCTGTTGGGAGCAGAGGTTTATAAGACATTTGCTTTTCAGAGCTTCTTCAAATTTGGTTGTGTTTTCTTGTAAATTATAACACGTTGAGGAATCATTACCGTCTACGGCCATACCACCCTGAACGCACCCGATCTCGTCTGATCTCGGAAGCTAAGCAGGGTCGGGCCTGGTTAGTACTTGGATGGGAGGAACCATTACCAAGATAGAGAACACGCTCTCTCTGGGAGGGACGCCGCATTTCACGGCTGACAGGCCTTCTGGGGCCGTGGCCTACAGTCTCGCCTACCTGGGAACCAAGGAATATCGCAGGAGTTGTGTAAAAGTCGGTGGTATTGTAACGATGTCACTGGGTGAACACAGTTGGTTTCAGAACTTTAAAACCAGAGGTAAATCCACAAACACATCAATTCTGAGTAAAGCTGCCATTGTCACTTTATCCTCCAGCTTCAGGTGGCTTTGAAAAGGCCTCATTGTTCCTATTGTGTTTATAAGTTTTATACGTTTAAATTTATACATTTAAATTTACCTTTATCTGTATCTGCGTATTGACGCTCCTCGTAAAGGGCTGTGCTGTCAAAAAACAACAACAATCCATAATGTGGAAAACTTGGTTTAGATCAGTGGTTCTCGAACTACGTTCTGAGGAGCCCTAGGGCTCCCGAGGTGCCTCAGGACTGTCAGAGGGGATTGCTGAAAGGGACAGACAGCTGGGGGGTGTCTATCCCTTCCCCATTTCCACTTCCCCCTGAGCATTCCTGTGTTTTATATATTGACGTTCTGCTTAATATTTTATTTGGAAAAAATGAGTTTATATCTGTATATTAAAAATTATTTGCAAATCACTAATCTACACTAATCAAAGAGAAACATGCAAATGTTTCTTTGTGATGCCCACCAGCCAATCAGGAGTGAGCATGCAAATTAACCCCCCCAAAAGAATGGCGATGGCCCTGCCCCCCAGCTGCTCTGAGCACACATGCTGGCCGGGTGGGGCAGGGCACCTGCAATGAGGGGGAAGGTAGGAGGGCTATGGGAGTGGCCCTCCTGCCCCAAAGACGGAAGGCGGTGGCCAGAGCGAAGGCCTGGGTCCTGGGTGCCAGAGGAAAGCCAGTGCCGGCAGCCAGGGGAAGGAAGGCCTATTGCAGTGTTTCCCAAACTTTTGACATATGTGTACCCCTTCTATAATTTTCGTAATGCTGAGTACCCCTCGTCAAAAAAATGGATTTATTTTAATAACAATCAAAATATATTTATTTATTATTTTTTGGTACATACACAAAATAATAATAAACTAAAAATAAAATTATTCATAATAAAATATAAATAAAAGTTATATTATAATTAACATTTATTTGGATCAATGAGAAGGATGAATTTGACTTGACTCATGAGAACGTAGAATTAGGTGCAGCTCAGCACAGTGCAGTGCCTATCCCCACCAAACTCCGGTGCAACGCGTACCCCCACCAAACTCTTACCATGCCCCTGGGGGTACGCATACCACACTTTGGAAAACACTGGCCTATTGCACGAATCTTTGTGCAGCGGGCCTCTAGTCTGCTGATAAGTAGTGAAGGAAGAGATACTCAGAGAAGTTGAGTCTGCAGTCCCAGTCCCTTGCTACTTCCAGTGGGGCTCTCAGTGAGGGGCAAAGCTGTCTCTTTGGGAGTAAATAATAGTAACACTGATTAAGGGGGAAACAGGAGTGGTGTGACTGTTCGTAGAGGGGCAGCCTAGTCACGTATTATTACAGTATTTGTTAACACTGCCGCTTCGCAGTTAAATCCCCACGTCTTAGTAGCTTAACAGAGGAGTTAAACGTCGGTATTTTGATTGGCGGGTGGCCCACAATTCAGGAAATGATTCCGCGATCCGGCCACCTCCGTCTTGTGACTCTGCCACCTCCCACAGGTGGCCTCCCAGGTCGCGGCAGGAGGGAGCAAGCCTGGCCGGGCTCCCTGGGACGCCCTGCCCGTGGCTCCCACTCACCCGCTGCTCAGAACTTGGTTGCAGGGCCTCCCTCCAGTACAGGAGAGACTAGAAGCGTGGCCAGTCCTGTGCTCAGAGAGAAGGGGGTGGTGACTCGGCCATACCAGTGTCAAAAGAAAGAGCTCTGGACTTTCCTTTCCTGAGAATTTTCCAAAGGACTTAGCGTGGCCGGCTGTTAACTTCCCACCAGTTCTAAGTACAGTGGCAGACAGTGGTAACGGTACCACCTGTCTTCATACGTACGCACCCTTCTGTCCCAAGGAGAGAAGTGGTTGGCTTTTTTTGAATGCAGGTATACCTCTGTTAGTCGCAGATTTGGGTAACTTGATCCAAAATCCCTCCAATTTTTAAAAAAGTGGTTATGTTTTTAGATTGTCTTGGGGTAAGATATATCCATTCGCGGTTACATTAGGTAGGACAAAACTGTTATATCAGTCTAGAGCAGCCGTGGGCAAACTATGGCCCGCAGGCCGGAAATGGCCCGTTCGGCTGTTCTATCCGGCCCGCGGAGCCAAAAGAGCGGAGGGTTCTCTTGCTTTCCCCTCCGCTCCTTCACCAGCAGCCCAAGATGAGAGTGCCAGCATGGTCAGGTTGCTTTTGTTCCGGCCCTCCGGTCCAGTTTAAGAACCCATTGTGGCCCTCGAGTCAAAAAGTTTGCCCACCCCTGGTCTAGAGGCCCGGTGCACAACATTAGTGCACTCGGTGGGAGGGGGTCCCTCAGCCCGGCCTGCACCCTCTCACAGCCTGGGAGCCCTCGGGGGACGTCCAACTGCCGCAGAGGCAGGAGTCTCTTCCCCCACGGCCACTGTGCTCGCCAGCGATGGGCCCAGCTTCTGGCTGAGCAGTGCTCCCCCTGTGGGAGCACACTGACCACCAGGGGGCAGCTCCTGCATTGAACATCTGCCCCCTGGTGGTCAGTGTGCATCATAGCGACAGGTCGTCCTGCCGTTTGGTTGACTTTGCATATTAGCCTTTTATTATATAGGCTAAACCCTAAGATCTCAAAGGCTTTACATAATAGAAGTTTATTTCTCATTCCCATAAAGTTACGTTTTAATGGAAAGAACTGGCCTGGGAGCACTGAGGACCTCACTGCCACCCGTCTCTCACTTCCACGCACCGTCGCTCAACGGACCTTGAGTAAATCCTCACTCTGGGTCTCAGTTTGTGTCAGTGAAACAGGGGATTGAACCATGTAGGGTCCATGGCTCTCACTCCCTGAATGTTCACGTGAATGTACGTGATGGCTGCCGGGAAGAAAAGCTCGTGCTGGGTGGGACGTGGTGAGCTGGTAGCTTTGTAATGCTGCCTCCTACATGTGCAGAGCATACTCATTTGTAGCTGGGACCAGGGCGGCTTCTCCTCTCCCCAAAACCCCGTGCCTCTATGTAGTGAGAAATAAAGAAAGACTGAGATGATTGGTGCAACGACATTCATGTTCCACCTCGGTGGTGACACAGAAGGGACTTTCCCGGAACCTGAGCGATGATGTGGGCAGCGAGGAGGTGTTTGCCTGCTTTTCCGGTTTCAGATGATGCAGCATGGTACAAAAGCTGTATGAGGCTGCCATTCCAACTCCCCACGGAGCAGTCGGCTTTTCCGCATTGCCCCAGCGTTATTCGTGCATTCCGTGCTGCCTGACTGTCCTTCGCAGAACTGGAAGAATTCCCCCTACACGCACCTCTCGTCATCAGTCGCTAGGTTACAGCGTTTTACATTGCCCCAGTCTGGTGGTGTTGCTATGGATACCAGTTATTCCTCCTCCTATGGCGCTGGTCTGGGCAGGCTCAGAGTGCAGACAAGACGTAGCTGTGAGGTCAGCTGTTTAGAATGTGGCTTTCCCTCTACCTTAGTAAGATCTAAGTAATAGCTATCAATTCCATGTTTTCTAATAAAGAAATTAAGGAACAGCATCCTTCCTCCTACAGGAGGGCTCTCCACAGGAGATAACCATTTTTTTTTTTTTTTTACATTGCCCTCAGAGGTTTGGGACATTTAGGGATGTTGTTTGTCAAAATTTGTCAAGCTCGATTGATCTAAGTGATAAAGCCTGTAGTCGCAATTGTATTGCCACTTAACATCACACGTGGTTATGTTTGTCTTCCTGCGAGGTTTTAGACAATATGAAGGCAGGGACTGTATCTCTAACTGGTTTTTGCCCCCAATCTGTGCCTAGAATAGCCACACGCATACACACACACACACACACACACACACACACGGCAGGGATCCAGAAAAGGTGTGTTGATTTGTTTCAGAAACTGAAAGAATAGGCCGTCACTAACCGGACGTTAGATTTCTAGCATGTTTTAAGATGGGGCGAGAAACCCTGCATACCACGGTCCCTGCAGAGTGTGCTTTCCCCGGGTTATTAAGCTGCTACCTCGGCTGACTCTTTGATCTCACAGTTGAAGAAACAGCGGAGGCCCTAAGAGGATGTGACTCATCTGCGGTCACTGAGCAAGTAAAGCTGTGGTTCCTACAAACGTGTTATAAAAAGTCTGTAAGACAACACACACACAGTTTAAGATCTTTGCAGTAGAAATTCTGTGTGCTTAGACCATCGTGTTTGGTTGTATGCAGTCTGTTTACTTAGAAATGGGGCAGGCAGGCATACACGGTTAACTTCAGTAGGAGCTCTAAGAAGACCATCCCAACTTTTACTTCCAGTCAGCTCAAAGCCTTGCAGTCCACTTAACATTTGACTTACCCCTCAAAATCCAGGTTGAAATTGAACATAGCATACGATCCAGGGCAGCCTTTCGAAATTAACATCCTGTTTAAAAATGGGCCAAATCTGGCCCTAGCCGGTCTGGCTCAGTGGATGGAGTGTCGGCCTGGGGACCAAAAGGTCCTGGGTTCGATTCCAGTCAAGGGCATGTACCTTGGTTACAGGTTCCTCCCCTGCCTGGGCCCTCTTTGGAGCTCATGCAGGAGGCAACCAACCAGTGTGTTTCTCTGTCTCACCCTCTCTCTCACTCTCCCTAAAAATCAATGCGAAAATATCTTCCGATGAAAATTAACCAAAAAAAACAAACAAACAAACAAAAACAGGCCAAATTTGAAAGTCATCCCTTGCACGTGATGGCATTTCCCTAAAGGGAAAGGAATTTATTTACCATGTAGAATCCTTTTACTAGGAAACCACAAAACGAAGGAGAGTATGTCTTCTAAAACAGACTGCCAAAGGCCAAAGGCGTCCGTGATGGATAGACTTTGTCAGCAGGAAAGACCAGACAAATCCCGCGAGAGTCCGGAGAGTGATACGCACAAGCCTCAAGGGAAGCCACCCTCCTCCGGGGACCAGAGAACCAGAATCTGCCCCTCCTTTCTCTTCTCATGCCGCCTCCAGCGCCCTTGTTGAAGCTCTCTGAACTTCGGGCAGTAATTCTCCCCCTCAGGCTCTGGCCCTCCACTCTGCCCATTGTCACATCCCTTCCTTCATGGGAGTTCGGAACAGCTCCCTGCTTCGGGGCACTCCCTTTAGCCCACCACATTCAGTTGAGACTCCTTGGCCCGGCATTCAAACCCGGGACCACCTGGGCCTGGCACACACTCCAGCCCTGACTCCCCTACCTTTCCCTGGGTGACCTCTGCGCAGACACCTTCCTGAGTGCCGAGGGCCGGTGCTTTCCCGGCCCACGCAGTCCCCCCCTTGTCACCTGCTGGAATTTTCCCCGTCCCAAGGCCACGCTCAGTTGCCACTTCCTTTCTGAGGTCTTTGCTGTTCTTTCCCTCCCGTTTTTCATCTCTCCTTCCACTGACCACAAAGAGCACTCTCATACCTTTCTTTTGTCCAAAGAATAGATGCTAAGTTTTAGAACAGCATTCACAAGAATTTGATTATTTACTTAAAGGTTTGACCTTGAGAATCAATATTTTGCTTCCTTCAATGTACACTCTATTTTTATGGAAGATTCATCTTTTATTAACTTTTAGTATTTTTGAGATATAATTGACATATAACATCATAGAAGGTTTAGGTATGCAGCATAACGATTCGGTATTTGTATATATTGTGAAATGATCACCAAATGCACACTCATTTTTGCTGAATTGCTTCACCATTGTTATATCGGTGGTTCCCAGTCTCTCGGTATGAGAACCTTCACCCTTTAAAAATGTAATCCAGTTACCTTATACAATATCTTCGAGCACCCTTATTGAGGTATAATTTCCACTTTATAAAATGCACCCATTTTAAGTATGGTTTTAAACAAATACAGATAATTGTGCAGCCATCACTGTAATCCAGTTTTAAAACATATTCATGGTGCCCCCCCCCCAAAAAAAAAAAAAGTTCCCTTTAGCACTCAGACCTCACTCGTACCCTCCCCACAGCCCAGGAAACACAGCCCGCTCTGCCTCTGTATGGCGTGCCTTTTCTGGGTATTGTGTGTGCGGAGGTGGGTCACACAGGACAGCTTTTTGTTTCTCTTTCCCTCAGCGCGGTACTTGTGAGGTTCGCTCACGCTGTAGAACATATCAGCAGCTCCTTCTTACTGCCGAATAGTGTTTTGATGTGTGGATACATCATTTTATTTCTCCATTCACCCGCTAATGGACGTTTGGATTGTTTCTGGTTTTACCCACGGGGGACAATGCTGCTGTGAACAGGAAGTGGGTTTATGTGCCTTTCTTTCTGGGCGGATACCTGGGAGCAGACTTGCTGTTCGCTGTTTCTCTGGGCCACTTCTTAAGAAACCGCCAAACTGAGTTTCAGAGAGGCTGCCACCGTTTTACATCCCCACCCACCAACGTATGCGGCTCCAGTCTCTCCACCAAAGGGACACCCACCTGCTTGTTATTAAAGAAAGGACTGTACATGCTCACATGGTAACAGGTGTCGCTTTAGTACCTGCAGATTAGTGAAAAACATACAAATGACACAGGGGCCAACAGCTGGAGTTGGGAGCTTGAACCTGTGTTTCGAACACGTGGCCCCACGTGCCTGAGTGATGTGGGCTTGATAGAGTTCAGGTGCATGTAGTTGATTGGATGGAAACCCACGAGACTGTTGTAAACATCTTGACCACGCCCTTACTGTGCCTCGAGGAAATCTGACTGTAAAATAAAGACACGGCTTGCAGTCCGTAGCACTGTCTCTCCATCGGAGGAGCAGCGTCCCACCGAGACCCAGGCTTCATTCCCTTGTCTGTCTTTTCTCCATCCTTCACCACCTCCTCTCAGGGTCACCCTGGGACGTGCTGGCACAGCACTCACCTGGGCAGCTTTTGCTCTGAATACAAATGCCTTGGGCCCACCCTTAGAGATTCTGATTTAAGTGCTTTTGGATGTGACCCGAGGGTTGAAATTTTAAAAGCAGGTGATTATAGCCTAAACCGGTTTGGCTCAGTGGATAGAGCATCTGCCCGCAGACTGAAGGGTCCCAGGTTTGATTCTGGTCAAGGGCCTGTACATTGGTTGCGGGCACATCCCCGGTTGTGGGGTGTGCAGGAGGCAGCTGATGATGATTCTCTCTCACCGATGTTTCTAACTCTCTATTCCTCTCTGTAAAAAATCAATAAAATTTTTTTTTTTTTAAAACAAAAACACAGAATCATATGCCTTTGCAGGTTTGTTTGGGTTTTAGACCGGGCAAACAACAGCTTCAGCGGTGTGACTAGCTATGCCATGTCTCACTAATTGGACGTGAAAACCAGGGACTACCAAGTAGGAGCTTGTATGAGATGCATCTGTGTCTCTGGTGCCCTGTGCTCAGGTTATGAAGTGTGATGTACAGAAGACAGAGCACTTGGTTTCTTTTTTAAAGCTTCTGACTGGTTGATCTCGGTAAATAATTAATAGAGATGTGGCAAGTAAACGTTGCCACACATTTTAATGTCAGTATCCCTTCGTTTTTGTTTAATGAGATTCATGGTCAAAGTCATGCAATGTCAGACAGCCCAGGAACGAAGATAGCAGTACACAGTCTTCAGCAAGAAAGGCTTCAGTAGTTTCAACAAGTTGGATATAAGCAAGAGAACAGGTATGAGGGACAGCTCATTCCAGGCAAGGAATGAGAGAGGTCAGAACGGGGTAAGATGGATACAAAATCAGAACACTGAAATTTAATTCCTTTTTCTTTTCCCCCAGCTCTGTCCGTAAAGGGCCAAGAAGCAAAGAAATACTAGTAGTCGTGAGCACCACTAGTGCCCAGATTTGACTTTCTAAATATCCTTCCCCCTAAGAGGAACCGGGCTCCTTGGGTAAATGAATAATTCCAAGTCCAGAGTAGGACACCCTCTTGTGCTACGAGCAAGGAGGCTTCCAGAAATCCAGTGGAATAGTTCTACTTTAAGTGAACACAGACTAGTGGAGTTGTGTCAAAGGACACAGGAGTGAATTTGAAGGGACTGCGACTGGCTAACGTGGGACATGGGAGCATCAGGGAGAAGAATGGCGGCAGTTGATTTATAGTCACGAAAACGTGAAGGTCCATGAGTGTGCACTGACACTCAGGAGAGAGAAAGCCCGGCCCCCAATTGTCAGCGTTAACAATTACTCCAATATCAACGCCTTCCTCTAAATACTGGTAAAATAAAAAAGTTGAGCATTTTTCCAGGAGCAACTGTGATGTTGTTTTTTAAGGTCTAGGTCGGTGGTCGGCAAACTCATTAGTCAACGGAGCCAAGTATCAACAGGACAACAATTGAAATTTCTTTGGAGAGCCAAATTTTTTTTTTAAATATATTTTATTGATATTTTACAGAAAGGAAGGGAGAGAGATAGAGAGCTAGAAACGTCGATGAGAGAGAGACATCGACCAGCTGCCTCTTGCACACCCCCTATCGGGGATGTGCCCGCAACCAATGTACATGCCCCTGACCGGAATCGAACCTGGGACCTTTCAGTCCGCAGACCGATGCTCTATCACTGAGCCAAACCGGTTTCGGCTGGAGAGCCAAATTTTTTAAACTTAAACTTCTTCTAATGCCACTTCTTCAAAATAGACTCGCGCAGGCCGTGGTATTTTGTGGAAGAGCCACACTCAAGAGGACAAAGAGCCGCATGTGGCTCGTGAGCCGCAGTTTGCCGACCATGGCTCTAGGTGCTAGGGAAATGCTGTTCTTTACATGAAAATAGTTTGAAGGGAAAAAGAAAAGGGGCAGAACAGCAGAGGAAATGTAAGCACCTGTAACAGGAGCTGTGCTAACAGCCGTGGGAGGAAGGACGGGCACTGGCCTCCCAGCACGGGTCGGAGTGGGTGCGAAGGAGGTTCTGCTGCATTGTCACGAGGCTTTAGCTTGCTGGGCAGCTTCTTTTTTCTTTTCTTTCTTTCTTTGCTGTCTCTGTGGGTGTGATTATTGGAATGAGATCTCTGTGCGATGGCTTGACAGAGATTTGGAAGTTGTTTTCCCCACGTCGAGCTGAGTTGGACTTGGTATTAAACTGTGGTGGAACCGAAACCGGTTTGGCTCAGTGGATAGAGCGTCGGCCTGCAGACTGAGGGGTCCCGGGTTTGATTCCGGTCAAGGGCATGTACCTTGGTTGCGGGCACATCCCCAGTAGGGGGTGTGCAGGAGGCAGGTGATCGATGTTTCTCTCTCATCGATGTTTCTAACTCTCTATCCCTCTCTCTTCCTCTCTGTAAAAAGTCAATAAAATATATTTTTAAAAAACAAAAAAAAAACTGGTGGAGCCCTGGCCAGTGTTGTGCTCAGTGGTTAGAGCATTGGCCTGTGCACTAAAGGGTCTTGGGTTCGAATCCTGGTCAGGGTTATGTGCGTGGGTTGTGGGTTTGATCCCCAGTAGTGGGTGTGCGGGAGGCAGCCGATTGATGTGTCTCATCCAAGTTTCTCTCTCTATCTCAAAATCAATAAAAACATGCTGTCTTTAAATTAGTGGAAAAATATATATTCAAGTGAGGATTAACAAAAGATAAAAACTGGTGGGAATTCTGTGAGGAAACTGGGATTATATCAAGAATATGAATTACTGACTGTTTCGGTGCCTGAGATGAGCAGAGAATGAGAATGGTGGCACAGTCACAAACCCCTCTGCAGTGAGGTTGGATCTCACCCTCCTCCCGTTGGGGTTGGGGCACCCCTTCACCTCAAAATCGCCTGGGAATAGCACTTCCGTGCTGTGTAGTTTGATCTGTCGTCAGATGTTGTCTGATTTGAGACACAGAGCTGTGTTGTTGCTACAGAGAGGCTGCGACTGGCCCGGTGTGGACCAGCTAGGTCCTTCACCATCCGTCCTGTTGTCACTTTCTGTCTTCGGGCATGGACGTGTTTCTCAGACTTCCTTCAGAGCTTCAAAAATTCCATTTGCACTTGCCAGGGATTGTTGAAAATTTATGAAAAAGGCAGCAATGATATAGTAGTAGCTATGGCTTCTCTTGTGGAAAAATATGTGCTCTGGAGTTTTCTTTTTTTTAAATCCTCACCCAAGGTCCTACGTTTTTAATTGACTTTAGAGAGCAGAGGAAGGGGCGGGGAGAGAAACATTGATTGGTTGCCTCCTGGACACACCTGGACCAGAAATTGAACCCACAACCTAGGTATGTGCCCTGACCAGGAATGGGACCCACAACCTAGGTATGTGCCCTGACCAGGAATTGAACCCACAACCTAGGTATGTGCCCTGACCAGGAATGGGACCCAAAATCTTTTGGTGTACAGGACAGCGACCCACCAACTGAACCACCGGCCTGGACTGTACCCCAGAATTTCCTCTCCTGCAGAGTGTAGTAATTGTCCAAAATAGATCTGGTCCCCGTAGGACCAGTGTAGCTATTTTAATCCAAGACCAAGACTACCGTCACTCAACGCCATGATTCCCAATTAACAAGTCAGTTTACTCGCACCTTGCAGTTGTAGTACAAGACAAGCTAAGGGCAGGATTCGGAATCTGAAGCTCTGAAATGC
This sequence comes from Vespertilio murinus, assembly GCA_963924515.1. Classification (NCBI taxonomy): domain Eukaryota; kingdom Metazoa; phylum Chordata; class Mammalia; order Chiroptera; family Vespertilionidae; genus Vespertilio; species Vespertilio murinus. Next base: position 3,809,267 of record OZ004720.1, on the reverse strand, counting down.
TGCTTGTCATGTACCTACTGCGTTCTAATGAGGCGTGGTGGGGATTCCGCTCCTCCTCACCGTACCCCTAAGCTGTCGGTGACTGGAGGTTCATCGAGGACATGGGCTGTTTTGGAAGGCTGGCTGCGAGAGGGCTTGTCTCGCTCGTAACGCCTCCTCCTGGGGCCATGACCGGTGCGGCCCGGCCTGGGACTGGAATGAGGCTGGTGTCCCGGGGCCGCGGCCTTATTAGGAAAGCCAGCGTGGTAGGCCCTCCAGGCCTCGTTTCACTGGAGTTTTGACTAATATGAAGACATCTCTAGTTCTGTTTGCTCCCTGCCTTTCAAACTTTTCTGTTTCACTGGCTTTACCATCATTTTAAAGACCCATTTGTCAGTCACCTATCCAAGAACTGACCTTCCTCTCCCCCCCAAAAAAAAGATGAGCATTGAAAATTTAGAAATATGTTCCTACCCTGTTAAACTGATGTGTTAATTAGGCCGTATGGCTCGGTTGGGCACCTCCCATACACCAAATGGTCAATTTGTAGGCTCAATCCCTAGGAAGGGGCATGCAGGAGGCAGCTGTTTGATGTTCTACTCTCACATCTATATTTCTCTCTTTCTCTCCCTCTCCCTTCCTATTTTTCTCTAAAAATCACTTTTTAAAAATCTTAAGAAGAAAAAATTACTTTGTGGAAAAGGCAGCAATGATATAGTAGTAGCTAGAAACCTAGCTATTCAGGCAGTCTACGGTTTCCATAGTTACAGGTAATCGAGTAGTCAGGTTGGAAAGCAGCAGCTGGTTTAAGAAAATATAGATCTCAGAGGCGGACGTGATCCCAGACGCCAGTGAGGAGGCCGGAGCAGAGTGAGCTGAGCGCAGGTGGGCCCAGATGCGGGAGTGTGGGCCCAGAGCCATGGCTGTGAGCGCTGCGGGCAGAGGCCCAACGTGGACCTGCTCTAAGTCATGAAGGGGTGGGCGTGTTAACTGAGATCGCAAGTGCCCAGCCAGTGCAGCTCAGTGGGTGAGCACTGACCTATGAACCAGGAGGTCACAGTTCTATTCCTGGTCAGGACTCATGCTCGGGTTGCGGACTTTGATCCCCAATGGGGGGCATTCAGGAGGCAGCCAATCAATGATTCTCTCTCATCACTGATGTTTCTCTCTCTCTCACCCTTCCTCTCTGAAATCAATAAAAAGCCATTTTATTTATATATATATATAGCTGTTTTTTTAAGATCTTGACAGGGCGGACTGTGGAACCCCAAGGGCAGTATTCCGCCCGTGCCCTGACTGCAGAGCTGTAACTTCACCTGAAGGTCAGCACCGCTTTCCCCTCAGTGGGGAGGACGGAGATCCCTCGGCTTCATCCTATAGAACGCCGTCTCTGACAATGCCATTGCTATGACTAAGTGTTCTTTTTTATTTTTAACTTGGTTGCCATCAGTGGAACCCTGAAGTGAAATGTAGATGTGTTTAGAATTTTCCGGAATGTTGACAGCAGCTTTCCCTCAAAGCATCAATCCCAAGGACTGTGTATCCGAATCTAAAAGACTCCATGGCCAAGGCCGCCCGGACACATTTACTGTTCTCTCTCTCTCTATCTCTATCTCTATCTCTATCTCGGAGAGTTGCAGTGTATATTCATATACCAGAGGTTTTGTAAGTCTCCTAGTAAAGAAGCCTACTTGATCCAATGTTTCCCAAACTTTTTAACTCCAGAATTTTTTTTGTTTCTAGCTCCTGCTAACTTTCTTTTAAACCCGTATTTATTTCTTAACTTGGGAAATGAAACATACCCTTGGAAATAACAACTGGATGCCAGGTGGATTGAGCTTGAAACAAAGAGAAGATTTAGATGATCAGTAATGTAACCCCAGGACTTAGAGAAAATTTCCAAACCTCCTTAAGGGAACAGCTCAGGGACTAGTCATGATGAGATGGTGCATTTTGGGAAGGGGACGGGCTTGCATCACTTGGACCTAACGGGGAGGAGGGTACCTCACATTCGTAGTAAGCTTCCAGACTTACAAAACTGACATTCCCACAGCCAGAACCCTGCGAGGTACAAAGGGCAGATGCTATCTTCATTTAACAAAAGAGAAACCTCAGATTAATGACTTTTCCCAAAGTCACATGGCCTGGCTAATTGTGTAGTAAACCGAGTCTACCTAGAACTCTGGGCTTAGTCTGCCCGCCGGGGTGTATGCCCACAGCACCGGGTAGCTGCTCCCATCGATGCGACTGAGTGCTGTTCTTACAGACGTGTACGCTTCCTCCTACTCACTCCCTTCCTGTCCCGTTCCGGGCGAGTTCCTTAGTTGCATTTCCACCCCTGAATTCTTTTAGCCTTTGCTACTTCCCTCGCAGCAGAGTGGTGAGCAGTCCAGATGTCACCAATCCCTTCTTTGTCTCTGGGCATCCTCCCTCACAGAGGATCACACACTTTAAAATTTCTCATGTCGATTCTGGAACCAAGATGGCGGCCTAGGCAGTCTCCTAAGCTGCCGCCTCATCAACAATTTAATTTAAAAAACAACTAAAATAAAAAAGAACTTCACCAAAACCTCAGGAAAGCTGGCGGAGTGGAATAGCTACAACTAGAAAGAAAGAGAGAGGCTCACGGATAGGACTGGGAGCCACAAAGCACTGAGATAGGGAGACGCTCGTGAGCCGAGGAAGTGCGGCCACGGAATGCCTGCCTGGCGGCGGGAGGGGAGGAATTCCCGATTGCACGGAACCCTTTCCGACTGTACTGAACCCCCCGACCCCGGCTGAAATTCCGTGGTCCCAGGCTCATACGGGTGGAGTCTGGACTGTAGAGAAAGGCACCCAGACACTCAGAGACTGGGAGACCGGGATCCGGGAGCCACAGCCTGCAGGGTCTACAGTCGCACCAGTGAGTACGCGCAGAGGTCTGACCAAGGAGGCTGCCACCACCTCTCCTTAGCGGATGGAGTCCCGACCGAGGAGGCGGCCACTCCGTAGCGGAAGGAGTCAGAAGCTCCAGGTCTGACCACGGAGGCTGCTGCCGCCTCTCCGTACAAGGTGGCGGCCTCTCTGTAGCGGAAGGAGTCAGAGGCTCCAGACTACAGAGACCAGCCCAAGTCCCGGCAAGCCCCTGGGGCACCCACGCTCTTGTACAGGGAACCTGGGATGGTCAGGCGGAAACTCAGGGAAGCCGCAGAAGGCAGAGGTTAGGCTGAAACTCAGGCGAGGTGGAAGCCAAGACTGTCAGTTCACCCCTGAGATTCTGCCCCATCCAAGCTGAGCAGAGGCTTCTGCAGTTTTTCAAGTCTGATCCTATAAGACTGTCTCCAATACAGAAGTTATCCTAGAGTAGACACAGCTGATACCCACCTCCAATTGGCCTGAAGGTCAATTCACAACAATAAAGACTTAGCTACAGCAAGGCTGTGCACGCAGTTCACAAAGGGGAGCACCAAGAGTGTCTACCTCAGGTAACTGAGGAGGCTGACCCACTGGGCCATATAGGTCACCAAACACACAAAGCCATCCTACCAACTCTGAAAAATAGCCATAATGCCGAGACAAGGAAATAGATCTCAAACAAAAGAGATGGAGGATATAGAGTTCAGAACTACGGTTCTAAGGTTATGCAAGAATATCCTAGAAAAGGTCGATAAACTTCATGAGACCCAACTAAAAAGTATACATAAACTGACTAAATTGGAAAATATTATGCAGAGATCCAACAGCAGAATGGAAGAACACAAGAATCAGGTCAAAGAGCCAAAAGACACTCCTCTGGAGAAGCAAGAAGAAAAGAGAATCCAGAAAGTTGAAGATAGTGTAAGGAGCCTCTGGGACAACTGCAAGCACACCAACATCAGAATTATGGGGGTGCCAGAAGAAGAGGGAGTGCAAAATACTGAAAACCTATTTGGAGAAATAATATCAGAAAACTTCCCTCACCTGGTGAAAGAAATAGACTTACAAGTACAGGAAGCCTACAGAACCCCAAACAAGAGGAATCCAAAGAAAAATACTTCGAGACACATCATCATCAATATGCCAAGGGTAAAAGACAAAAAGAAGATCTTACAAGCAGCAAGAGAAAAGCAGTTGGTTACCTATAAGGGAGCACCCATACGACTATCAGCTGATTTCTCAACAGAAACCATGCAGGCCAGAAGGGAGTGGCAAGAAATATTCAAAGTGATGAATAGCAAAAACCTACAACCAAGATTACTGTATCCAGCAAAGTTATCATTCAGAATTGAAGGGCAGATAAAGAGCTTCACAGATAAGAAAAGGTTAAAGGAGTTCATCACCACCAAACCAGTATTATATGAAATGCTGAAAGGTATTACTTAAGAAGAGGAAGAAGATCAAGTGAATTAAAAAATCTGAGGAATAGAATAAACTGGTGAATATAATAAAATCAGGGGCAAAGAAAGGGAGTGGAATGATAATTATCAGGGTGTAGGGTGCAGAAAGAGACTGGATTAAAATCGTATAACCTATGGATGAGGACAATGGTGGGGGGAGGGGATAAGGGCTGAGGGTGGGGTGGGAATTGGGTGAAAGGGAGCTGGGGGGGAGAAAAAGGAGAAACAATTGTAATAATCTGAGCAATAAAGATTTATTTTAAAAAATAAATAAAAATTTTCATGTGGAACGTGATTCCACGTGTGAATTTAGAGCCCACTGTGTGTTGCCTCTCTTGGTTTTGTTTTCGTAAATTCAGCAGACGTTTACTGAGGACTGACCCCCAGGCGAGGCACCACCTTATCCTTCAGTCCTTTTATCTTCCGACGCGTTTCAAAGTAAGATGGAGACACCAGTGCCCTTTACGCCTCAATGCTTCGGGATGTATGTCATTCACCGGAGTTCGGCATTTGTTTACAGTTCCTTTTGTGTTTGTGGGTGCCAGGCACGTAATAGGTGCTTAACCAGTGTCTACGGATATGTGGAGGGCTCCGTCAGATCACAACACAGGAGAGAGAAGAGTTGGCACATGCATGGAAATAATAGAGCCCTGCGTCGTCTGAAAGGTCATGTCTGCTGTCTTGGTAATCTCAAAATAAAATTCCTTCCACATCTTCCCTTCGCCCCTTCACGCGTATCCGGGGCCCCTCATGTACCTGTGTGTTAGAACATTCCATTCTCAGAGGCAACACATTCCATTCTCGGAAGCCAGGGAGAGGAAATCTTTTAGGGAAATGAGGCCAGAACAGGTCAGAGCCCCTCTTCCCAGGAATGGCTTTGGGTCATGAGCGATGGCAGGACTAAGAAGCGTCTGGTGAAGACTGAACAGGAGGATAGTTTGTCTGTTTAGCCTGTTTCATGGCCTAATCGAGCCTTCCTCCATCCAGGCCTGGCACTTTCGGGCTAAAGAATCAACAGTTTCTGCTTGTCCAAACCCCACCCACTTTTCCAGACCTGGCTAGCGGTTCACCTCCTCCTGAAGGCGTCCCTCACCATTCCGGCCCATGATTGCTTCATCTAGTTGGCATTTATTAGACACTGCCTTGGGAGGTTTGTTTTGCTTGACTTATTTTTTTAACTAACCCCTTTTTAAAAAAACAACAAAAAAATCATATCATCTGGTGCACGTACTATTTCGTAACCTGGTTTTTAAGTTCATGATCTCCACTTTTCTACTCCAGTAATTTTTTTTTTTTAAATATATTTTATTGATACTTTACAGAGAGGAAGGGAGAGAGATATAGAGCTAGAAACGTCGATGAGAGAGAAACATCGACCAGCTGCCTCCTGCACACCCCCCACCGGGGATGTGCCTGCAACCAATGTACATGCCCTTGACCGGAATCGAACCTGGGACCTTTCAGTCCGCAGACCAACGCTCTACCGCTGAGCTAAACCGGCTTCGGCTACTCCAGTAATTTTTTCCTCTAAGTCCTCATTCACATTTCCCTAACCTCCAGAAATACCCTTTACTCTTGGTTTGCACATCAGAATCTAATCGAAGACCATGCCTTATTTTATTGCATTACGTCTTATCCCTTACGCGTTATTCATTGTAGTACTATTCCCCCATTTGTGTTGACATTTCTTTAAAAACCGGGCCATCCCAGGGGGCCGTGTGCCCCAGATGAGCCATGTGTCCCAGGGGGCCGTATGCCCCGGGTAAGCCGTGTGCCCCGGGGAAGCAGTGGGACCCGGGGGGAGGGGCGGTGAGAACCAGAGGAGGAGGGGACTCTATTCATGTGATCCTGAGATAGTCACCATAAAACAAGCAGATTGTCAAATGACAGCGGGGAGGGGAAGGAGACCTGGGGGGAGATAAGAGAACAACCGAAGGACTGGTATGCATGAATGTAAGTACAACCAACGAACACAGAACTCTAGGGAGGGAGGGCATGAATGGGAGGGGGAGGGGGGCAATGGTAAGCTGTGTGCACATATAATACCTTAATAAATAAAATAAAATAAAATAAAAACCGGGCCAGTTGTCCCGTAGAAAGTTTCAGCCTCTGATTTGGTCTGGTTGCTTTCTCACAGTGACATTTAGCTCATTCCTCTGTTCTGTGGCATTTCCTATTAACGGGAGGTTACATATTAAAGCGTGGTGGACTCAAATCAAACATTCGTGGCTAGACAATATGCATTTGATGCATACCATCAGATGGCATGTGGCTGCTTGTCCCCCAGACCATGGAGACGATGTGAGGTCCTCTATTCAATTGTGTTTCTCCCCTTTGGGCAATAGAAGTAATCGGTGGGGTACTCAGGCATTGACTTTTGAAAGATTCTTTTTCAACACCACCTCATACTGGAACACAGTTCCTCCTCCTCTGAAGTCATTGAGCATTTTGATGAAAATGGCATATCACCAACTAACTTTTCCCATGTAGATTTCCAACGTGGCTCTTTGGTCTCTATAATTTACTGCTCTGAATTCTGAACAGTGAACCAGTTGGAAGAATACTAGAAACTGCACTTTCTCTCTGAGATTGAAATTCGGAAGTCTTCAAATGCAAGGGATGGGCCCTGCCGTCTGTGAACATGGCAGAGAGCTGTCTTTTAGGGAGTGCAGGTTTGGGAACATGCAAAGGACAGCCAAGGTGATTCAGGAAGGCGGGACTGGGCGTATTGTCACTGTAATTGTAATGCTGAAATGACATGCCGTGGAGGTTAAGAGCTGCTGTCTGGCATGGGCCTCCCTCCCTGGATTGGGGATGTGGGGCTCGAACAGGAACGTTGGGTCCTGGGCGTTTCATCCCTGGATGGAGGGGACATGACATGTGACTTCATGACCCCATTTTGGGACATAACGATCATCCAAGAATCTTCTTAACTGGAATTTGGCTTCACACGCCAATTTCTTTCAAGAGGTGCAAGAAACTCATAATCTTTATTTGTCACCGTTGCTGGTGGTCAGGAGTTGGGCATGAGTTAACTGAGCCCTCTGCTCGGGGCCTCACAAGCCCCTCCACAGCACAACCCCCTTCTCTCTGGGGGAACCACTCTTCCAGCTTCTGTGGTAATTGGTCCTTTCCTTTATAGTGAGTTTCACTTGCTAAATATGTATCCATAAAGAATACCTTATTTTTCCTATTTGGGAATTTAGTGTTAATAGAATCATACAGTGAGAATTTTTTTGTGTCTGATTTCTTTCACTTAACAATTTGTTTTTTATAGTTCATGTTGCTACAAGTAGCTTCAGTAATTTTCGTTTGCTTTGGCATGTAATCCACTAGAGGCCCGGTGCATGAAGTTGGTGCGTGGGTAGGGTCCCTAGGCCTTGCCAGCAATCAGGGCTGGGGCCTTCCTTCTGGCTGCCGGCTGGGGCCTGCCTTCATTCTGCACTGCTCCCTGGTGGTCAGCGCATGTCATAGTGAGCGATCGGTCTCCTGGTCGAACTCCCTCGGGGATAATTTGCATATTAGGCTTTTATATATAGATTATATGAATATATGATACACCCGTTTTATTGGTGATGGTTGTTTATGGGTTTTAGTCATTAACAAATAGTGCTGTTATAAATGATCGTGGATGTATATTCTGGTGAACGCAACGCACACCTCTGTAGGATATACACCTAGGAAATTGCTAGTACATAAATCTTTGACAGCTTCTTGTATTATTCCTGAAGCTGGATTCCTTGCAGTAAAATTAATGGCTCAGAAGATGTAACCATGGAAGTTGATTTCAGAACAGCTATGATTTTTGCTCCATAATCGTCCTTAAGATAGCCTTTCTTCTAGCTTTATTCTTTCTGCCATGGTGCGAACCAGCCACACTTTGTTCAGTCCGTGGAGGCAGGGTACAGAATCAGTAAGCAATGTCCTTGCACCCGGAGCATCAGACTGGGTTTCCCCTCAGGTTCACCTGGGAATGTGCCCCTTTCGTGCTGCCTGTAGCTTGTTCTTGCGGGTTTGCATAGCAGATGTGTCTGATTGGCTGGGAAGCTTTGAACTGTTGAGGAATGTCATTGCATAGAAATACCAATTCACCATGATCAAATGTGTAAATTAAATACGTTGTCTTTTAGGATTCACTTTTCCAGAACTTAGCACCTGTCATTTGAATGTTTGAAGGTGTGTGCTCTTGCATCGTTGCTTTTACTTTAACAAATGCAACCCCTGGCTTGTTCTTTTACACGGCTCCTGTCCATCCTCGAAATCGGGGCTACATCTTACTCATCGCCTCGCACGCTGCCTGGTCTGTGGGAGATGTTCAGTACGTTCAGCAGTGGGTCACCACCTTTGGAAGTGCTGCCTTTGTTGTGTTTTTGGTCTTCCTGAGTGTGTGTGGTTTGCTGATGAGGGTCATTTTGCTTTACCTGGGAGCTCTGAGGTGGCAGGTTATCTGGGTTCTCTCTGGCGTGGAATAATTATTCTGCCATTTAATTGAGCCTGTCTGAGTGGGCTCCAAATTTTCATTTCTATCTTTTCAAGCTTCCTTGCTCCCGAAAATTTTCTGGCTTGTGAGACTGCAGTTACCTGATAAGTTCCATCAGGGCATCCAGACAGGCATGGGAGTTGACTGAGGGAAGGAAGCAAGTTTAAACAGAAAGGTGCAGAGCAGTGAGGTGGTACTTCATACTTGAAAGCCTTCACAGACATTAATCAATTTTCCAACACCTTGAAGAAGAAGGAAATGGTTTTTATTATGTGTTTACTATCTGAGAAAGTGAGATATGCTTTTAATCTCCTTTTAATACATTTTTATTGCTTTCAGAGAGGAAGAGAGAGAAAGAGAGAGAGACATCAGTGATGAGAGAGAATCATCGATTGGCTGCCTCCTGCATGCCCCCTACTGAGGACCAAGCCCGCAACCTGGGCATGTGCCTTTGACCAGGAATCCAACCAGGACCTCCTGTTTCATGGGCCACTGAGCCGCTGAGAAGTTGATCTTCACTTGGGAACAACTTACTTTTTATAGCCTGGTTTACATAATGCTTTTTTTTTTTTTTTTTATCAGACTCATCCTTTGACCTCTCATTTTTCTCAGGAGAAAACTGAGTCAACTTCAAAACTTACTGGTTTCATATTCACACAGCCAACCCGCTAGGCAGTTTCTGGAAGTAGTAAGCTACTCTTGCTCCATTACCATCCTAAGAAAATAGAACAGATACCAACTCACAACACTGATAAAGTCTAAGTGCCGCCGCCAAAGCCAGTTTGGCTCAGTGGATAGAGCGTCGGCCTGCGGACCAAAAGGTCCCAGGTTCGATTCCGGTCAAGGGCATGTACCTTGGTTGCGGGCACATCCCCAGTGGGGGGTGTGCAGGAGGCAGCTGGTCGATGTTTCTCTCTCATCGATGTTTCTAGCTCTCTATCTCTCTCCCTTCCTCTCTGTGACAAATCAATTAAAAAATATATTTTTTAAAAAGTCTAAGTGCCCCCGAGGATGGTCTAGCAGTGGGTAGAGTTAATGTGTCCCTTATTTCTTATTTTTTAAATTTTTTATTTATTGATTTTTAGAGGTGAAGGAGAGAATGAGAGAGAGAGAGAGAGAGAGAGAGAGAGAGAGAGAGAGAGGTTGATTTGTTATTCCATTTACTAGGATTCATGCATTCATTGGTTGTGTCCTTCCTGTATTTGCCCTGACCGGGAATGGAACCCACAACCTTGGTGTTTGGGGACAGAGCTCCAACCAGCTGAGCTGCCTGGCTACGGCTGCCCCGTGTTTCCTAAAGGCCTGAGGAGACATGAATTGCTTATGTTCACCCAGTGAACCAGGAAGGTAGAAGAGCTATGTCCCAGTACTTTTTCCTTACACCAGTTTTAAGCCTTTTTTTCCTATCAAGCACAGGCTCAGAAAGCTTCTATCATGTTGGTTTTGTAGAGGGGACTAGCCATAACTACACTTTTTGTCTCCCACTCAAACATAATGAGTGAACCTTTTGAATTTGCTGCTATTTATATTTTTTAATGAAAGTATTTACTACATTCCTCTATTAGTAATGACAAATTACTTGCAGCATATATCACAGCTGATCATGACAAACACCCATATGTTCATAGTTACAGCTTTATATAAAAGTTCTAATTATTTTTCCAAAATAGTACATGGCATTGTTAGATGTCTTTCAGTACTTTTGATTTCTTAAAAATAAAATCACACATATGTAACACCTTAATCAATAAAGAATTTACCAGACCGAAACAAGATGGCGGCCTAGGTAGTCTCCTAAGCTGCCACCTCATCAACAATTTGGAAAAAAACAACAGCTAAAATTGAAAGGGATCGCACCAGACCCACAGGAAAGCTGGCGAAATGGAAAGGCTACAACTAGACACAAAGCAGGGCGCTGCTGCTGCCATGTGGAGTTTAAAACTACAGTAAAACCGGACATGCCGGAGACATTGCCACTGGGAATGAGGGAAGCCAGACCTTGCTCCGCCCCTGGGCTCAGGGAGTGGGCCAGCCTGGCCAGCCTCCGTGGGAGCCAGGGAGCTGATGCAGGGCCTCTGCCGCACCTTCGGCTCCTGCCCAGACGAGAAGCCTTTGAGCGCGGCCTCCCTGCCCGCAATCATCCCAGCCCACAGATGTCCCAGCTGTGCTGGTGAGGAGCTGGCACGGCACCTTCCATTCGTGGCCCCAGCAAGTCCTTCCTCCACCGCCGCCCGCAGCCAGCTCAGCCCAGCCTCTGCACACGCCGTGTGGGTGAGGAGCTGGTGCGGCACCTTCCATTCTCGGCCCCGGCCAGTCCTTCCTCCACCACCGCCTGCAGCCAGCTCAGCCCAGCCTCTGCACATGCCGTGTGGGTGAGGAGCTGGCGTGGCGCCTTACGTTCACGGCCCCAGTGAGTCCTACCTCCGCCTCCGCATGGCTGGGCAGAAGCTTCCGCCACTACCGCCATGTGGATTTTAAAACTACAGGGGAAATTGAGCCACAGGAGCTACCGTCGCTGCCGCACCCGCCACCGCACCTGCCGTCACCGCAAATAATGGAAATCCACTGAAAACAGCTCACTCCGCCCCAGGCCCAGGGAGAGTGCGGCTTCAGAACTTAGCCTCTGCATCCACAGCAGCTCTGCTTCCACACCAAAGGAGACACCATTGAGGGCAATCTCTCTGCCCACGGCCATCTCAGCCTGCCCACAACCTTCCCAGCACACCCTCCGTGCTGGTGTGGAGATGGCGCGACGCCTTCTGTTGGCGGCCCCGGCGAGTCCTTCCTCCGCCGCCGCATGGCTGGGCCAAAGCTCCCACCACTGCCGCCATGTGAACTTTGAAACTACAGTGGAAATTGAACCACAGGAGCGACCGGCACTGCCGCACCCGCCACCGCCGCCACGAATAAGGGAAGCCCACCAAGAACAGAGTTCACTACGCCCTGGGCTCAGGGAGTGGGTGTCCTCAGAACTTAGCCTCCGCGTCCGCAGCTGCTCCACTTCTGCACCAAACGAGACACCTTTGAGGGCGGTCTCCCCGCCTGCAGCCATCTCAGCCCGCCTGCAGGCGTGCTAGCGAGGAGCTAGAGTGGTGCCTCCAATTCACGACCCCAGCTCCCCAGAGGGGCCGTGTGCCCCAGGTGAGCCGTGTGTCCCAGGGGAAGCAGTGGGACCTGGGGGGAGGGGCGGTGTGAACCAGAGGAGAAGCAGATTCTATTCATGTGGTCCTGAGAAAGTCACCATAAAACAAGCAGACTGCCAAAAGAGGAGCGGATTCTATTCAAGTGGTCCTGAGATAGATAGTCACCATAAAACAAGCAGATTGTCAAAAGAGGAGTGGATTCTATTCATGTAATCCTGAGATAGATAGTCACCATAAAACAAGCAGATTGTCAAATGACAGCGGGGAGGGGAAGGAGACCTGGGGGAGATAAGAGATCAACCGAAGGACTGGTATGCATGCATATAAGTACAACCAACGAACACAGAACTCTGGGAAGGGAGGGCATGAATGGGAGGTGGGGGAGAGGGGGCAATGGTAAGCTATGTACACATATAATACCTTAATAATAAAAAAATAAAAATAAATTAAAAATAATAATAAAGATTTTTTTTAATGAAAATAAAAAATCGGCAATTTCTGCCTTCTCACCCACTCACATCCTCTGCCATTCTTTTTTTTTTTTTCATTGTTGATTTTCTTAAGTCATTTTTTGTCAACTTGCTGCCTGTTGTGAGCCGACCCTTTCTGGGCCTGAGAAGTGGGGCCCCCTTTCCTTCAGGAACCGCAGTGAGCACCGGCGACAAGGCTTCTTTGGGGGGGAATAGATTGTCCTCTCCCTTCTTCTCTGAGAAATCAATTAGGAAATTAAGTTTAAAAAGTGAACTTATTCTGTAATATGGGAATTTTGTAGAATTTGTGTAGTTCCCTGTGACATTTAGGAGTATGGTATAAACAACCGTAAGTGAAAAATAAGTGAGTTGATGTTTTTCCTTGGACTTGTCTGCAGTGTGTCTGGCACATTTCTGAGTCCTGGGATTATGGCGGCAAAGGCAGCAAGGCCCTGCCCTTTTGGAGCCGACATCAAGGGCCGGGAGGCAGGCCGTCAGTTAACAAAGGCGTAGACAGTAGGTGTGACATGTGCTGGAGAGAAAGCTAACTGGAGAGAGGGAGAGAGGGAGGGAGCGAGCGAGCGAGCGCAGGTCACCACGTGAGGACAGGTGAACACAGGAGCCTCTCCGGTGAGCTGCCTGAGCTGCCGTCTGAGCGGAGGCCCCAGTGAGGAGCGGACAGCCCTGGGGAACGTCCCCGGGAAGAGATGGGGTGGAGGGGTCGGGGGTGCAGGTCGTGGTGTAAGAATGTGCCCCGCAGTCAGCAGGGAGGCCCGGAGCGTGGAGCAGGGGGTGCAGTTATAAAAGAGGAGACGGTGCCTGGCCGTGGTTAAGGTCAGGGTTCGATTTCCAGTCAGGACACACGCTGGGGTTGCAGATTCGATCCTCAGAGGGGGGCATGCAGGAGGCAGCCGATCAATGATTCTCATCATGGATGTTTCTATCCCTCACCCTTCCTCCCTCTCTCTAAAATCAATAAAAACATTAATTTTTTTTTAAAGAGGAGATAGAGGGGTGGTTGGGGCAGGAGAAGGAATCTTGTACAGTCTTTTAAGGCATAATAATGACTTTATTATGTGTTTTATTTTGAATAATAAAGTTTCTAGAGGATTTTGAGTAGTGACATGCTGTGACTTTTTTTATTTTTTAAATATATTTTTATTGATTTCAGAGAGGAAGGGAGAGAGAAACATCAATGATGAGAGAGAATCATTGATCCACTGCCTCCTGTATGTCCCCTCCTAGGGATTGAGCCCTCAACCCAGGCATGTGCCCTGATGAGAATCGAACAGTGACTCCCGGTTCATAGGTTGACGCTCAACCACTGAGCTACGACGTCCACCGGGCGTGGCAGGTGAGGAGGCTGCGGGACAGGCTGGGAGCAGGGAGACCAGCGCCAGTGGTTCTCGGCCTTCCTGATGCCGCGGCCCTTCCATACAGCTCCTCATGTGGTGGTGACCCCAACCATACCATTATTTTCGTTGCTACTTCACAACTGTAATTTTGCTACTGTTAACGAATCATAATGTAAATATCTGTGTTTTCCGATGGTCTTGGGCGACCCTGCTAGCGGTTCTCAACCTGTGGGTCGCAAAGTAAGGTATGTTACCTGGAGCTGCAGCGCGTAGACGTAAATACTTAATATGCACTTATCATCTTCGTTTTCTTCGGGTTCATTCAACCCTCACAGAACACGAGAAATCTAAGTTGGAAGCTTACTCCCACATACTCTGTACTGAGAGAGTGCCTGTTTAACAAGCTCCAATAAGGCTTTCAGATCTATCAGCTATCAAAAAATAGCCTTTCCTCAGGCAGGAGTTGGTGAGCTGCACAGAAGGCTCAGGGAAGAAGCGGTGGGTTCCACATGGTAGAGTTTCCACCTGAGAAGCGGAGGGAGGTAAAAGCAGCCAGCCGGTAAACCTCAGACCCCGCACGGCTGCCGCACATCAAAGCCGAGCCCTGGCGACCTCGGAGGGAGCGAGCGGTGCCTTTCCCGGGGCGGGCTGTGTACATCAAAGGGGATTATCTCATTAATTCTCTCAGGAGCCTGCCGGTACTTTCCCCATGAGCTTAATCCCACTTCTGTTTTCTACAGCCATAGCTCGACCACCGAAAAGTACTCATACGAGGTTTTCAGATTTTACCCCGTACGGTAAACATGTGGGCACTGCTTTGTGCCACGTACTTTTTTAGGGAAACAGAGATAAATAGGAGGTGCAATTCCTGTCGTTTAGTCCCTCACCGAGTGAGAGAGAGAACAGACATGCAAATAAACAAACCAGTGGGCCGTAAACAAAATAGAGTGTGTAATATACTCAAGAGCATCACAGGTCTGCCAATAATGTTGTGATTTTATCCTGGAGGATTATAAAAGCAATACAGTGGTCACCCATGGAAAAACTGGGCTGTGAAGGTTAAGAATTTATCAGGTGCGCCGAAACTGGTTTGGCTCAATGCATAGAGCGTCGGCCTGCGGACTGAAAGGTCCTGGGTTCGATTCCGGTCAAGGGCATGTACCTTGGTTGTGGGCACATCCCCAGTAGGGGGTGAGCAAGAGGCAGCTGATGGATGGCTCTCTCTCATCAATGTTTCTAACTCTCTATCCCTCTCTCTTCCTCTCTGTAAAAAATCAATAAAATATATTTTTTAAAGAATTTATCAGGTGAAAATTTTCAGCAGGAGACATTCCAATAAGCAAAATCCTGGAGACAGGTTCAGGGGGAAAAGAAAAAGGCGTAATTGGATTAGTCGTTTGTTTTCACAGTGGTGGGAAGAAAGTGACCACCACTTTGAAGCAATTTTCCCTTAATCCCTCCAAACAGGAACATGTGAACTTCTTAGCCTTTCCTTCGAGGTCTAGACCAGTGCCCTGGTGAGCCATGTGACCAAAACAAACAGAAAAAAAGCACTGGAATTTTCTTTCTTAATGAGGATCAGGCATGGCGTTATTTTTTGAGGGGCTCCCTGAGTCTCCCAGTGAGGAATTCTAAGGGTTTGGCCCAGCCCATTCCCGTCACTGCCCTAAATTAACACTGGGAGAGTAGAATGTTCAGCTCTCTACCTTCCCCTCGCCCTTCCTGTTTATGATGCAAAGGTTATCCGTTTCTCTTCCAAGTACCTTCCCGTAACCTCCCTTAGAAAGCGTAAACATTTCGCATCGGGGAGGCCTACCGCTCGCGGTGTTTCCAGCCCGGAGCGGAGCGGGAAGGAGGCGCTTCCAGAGAGACTGGTCTTGGGGGCAGCGCGGCCGGGGCACCTGGCGGGAATGCTTTTCTCTGCCTGCGTCTGCGGGCCACGTCCTCTGCCCCCAGACCTTCCAGGGCTTCTCTGTGCCCACCGGCCACCCCTGGGGGAGGCCTGCCTGCGTCCCCTGTGGGTCTGCCTCTGCCAGGTTTTCTTAGACTCTTCCAGACCTGTCCTCGTTTCTATTTAGTCTTTCAGACATTTCTGTGCCGGTGACCTGAACGTCGGGTTTTTTGTTTTTAACTGATTGGTTGCTCCTTGTTTCTTGCTCTGACCCGGGAATCCAACCCAGAATCTGGCATACTGGGAGGACGCTCCGAAGTTTAGAGTCTAAACTACTGGAGCAAGCCAAGGCAGACCTCGGATCTTAAATCACATAACAGTGCTGCAAGTTACAGAAACAGCAGCAGCTGGCACGTCTGGTACTTGGTGGGAGCGGGCGCTGTTCGAAGCTCTTTGCAGGTATTAATTTATTCCGTCCTCACCACGACCACTTTCTCCTCATTTTACAGGCGAGGGAACCTGCCCAAGGCCTCGCAGGGCAGTAACCGTGGAGAAGAAAGACTGTGTTTTTTCTGAACTTGAGTTTGGAACAGTTTCCGCCCAGGAGCTGAGTCTTACGTACTAACGTTTCTCTGTGCTTAGTTCCAAGCAGAGAGAGTGAGTGTTCTGTCCACGTTGAAATTAGCGCACAGGGCCAGCCATCAAGTTAACACAGAGGATTGTGTGTCATTTTGGTTTAAAAAAAAGAAAAGGAAAGAAAAGAGAAGAAAAGAAAAGGCTTCGTGAATCGAAAGCTCTGGTTGTGAATACAGTCTATTGGGAATATCTGGGGCCTGTCCTATTGGAGGAGCCCTCACAGAACATTTAGAAATAAAAATTTTAAAATACATTCTCTCCGAACTCGTCTGAAGTTTTTATTTTTATTAAGTAGCAACAGGCCCTGGACATTGAATAGGGGCCCTATTTTATTATTTTTTTAAAATATATTTTATTGATATTTTACAGAGAGGAAGGGAGAGAGATAGAGAGCTAGAAACGTCGATGAGAGAGAAACATCGACCAGCTGCCTCTTGCACCCCCCACCCCCACTGGGGATGTGCCCGCAACTAAGGTACATGCCCTTGACCGGAATCGAACCCGGGACCTTTCAGTCCGCAGGCTGACGCTCTACCCACTGAGCCAAACCGGTTTTGGCTAGGGGCCCTATTTTAGAAACAAAAGCAGATTAACAATTAACAGAGGGGGAACTACTTAAAATCATTTGTAACGCACTGAAGTGCGTTTTTCCTTTTTCAATTAAGGCCCGTGGTGCCCAGGTTGCTGGTCTGTGACGCTGAGGGGTCACATTGGTGACGTTGCCTGAAGGAAGATGATGAAACTATTGTTGCGCTCGATGCTAAAGTTAGTCCCGGTCAAACAGCATTGAGTGGGTGTACATTTTTCAAGCGTCAGAGCAGCGTTCCCAAGCACCTGGCGTGACCAGGCCGCCAGTGATGTACGCTTCTATCAGGCACCCCTCGCCTGAGGAATAGCACTGTTCGTGGCATCCGCCTTGCCTTGTCCCAGGGGTGAGGTTTTGGCCTCCCTGAAAGTTGTCCAGTATGTGACAGTCTGCTTTTGTCTTTGTTTTCAAACGGTGATGAGCCCTGGCTGGTGTGCCCAGTGGTTAAGAGGGTCGGCCTGCGCACAGAAAGGCTGCAGGTTTGATGCCCAGCCCCCAATTGGGGCACATACAGGAGGCAACCAATCAATGTGTCTCTCTCACATAGATGTCTCTCTCTCTGTCTCTCTGTGTCTCTCTCTCTCTCCCTCCCTTCCTTCCCTCCCTTTCTCCTTCCCTCTCTCCCTCTCCTTTCCTCTCCCCCCCCTCCACTCTCCCTCCCTCCCTCCCTCCCTTTCTGTCTAAAACTCAATGAAAAAAGTATCCTCAGGTGGATTAACAACAACAAATGGTGATGAGCCCTGGCCAGGTAGCTAGCTCAGTTGGTTAGAGTTGCCCCGGTTCACAAAGGTTGCAGGTTAAATTCCCAGTCAGGCACATAAAAGAATCAACCAGTGAGTACCTAAAGAAGTGTAACAACCAATGGATGTTTCTCTCTCTGTCAAAAATCGTAATTGTAGACTCGTGACTCTTGCTCTGGGCACTGTAAGCGGGGACTGTTTCTGTTTGTCTCATTGATGAAGTGGTCCCAGACTTCAGGTGGGAGCTCAGGGTAGTTTTAAAGCCCCTCCTTTCTTCCGGTGTGGCTGATGTTCCTGCTCGTTGTGTATTTTTCTTGCTTTGTGAAGCTCTGGCGCCAGCCGTTTCTCCAAGGAGAGTCTGTGGCTCGTTCATTCGAGGTTGGTATTTAGGAACCAAGATCTGAGCTCGAGGTGTGCTTATTGCTGCTCGGCTGTCCTTGCTGTAGTTATGCCTCAGGCTGTCCACTTGTCTCCATTCAGGGCAGGGCAAAGGTAGGTCTGCTGTTGTTTGTATGGAAAATAGTGCGATAATTAATAAATAATAACACAAGAGTAAATTGTGTTCCACATACTCACAACTGTAAACCTACCTTTGCCCACCCCTGTTATAGGAACAGTACGATCATAACTAATAGTACACACACGTAGAAAGACTGGTGGGGGGTCAACAAAATGCTAACCGTGTTTTAAAAGCATTCTGCAGTGGGGTTCCATTTACATTTAAATTGAAAAAATACAGATTTAATTATTTTGAAAGTAGTGTTC
Organism: Vespertilio murinus; assembly: GCA_963924515.1. Classification (NCBI taxonomy): domain Eukaryota; kingdom Metazoa; phylum Chordata; class Mammalia; order Chiroptera; family Vespertilionidae; genus Vespertilio; species Vespertilio murinus. The sequence continues at coordinate 3,790,867 of OZ004720.1, read as the reverse complement.
TAATACATTAGCAAAGTTTTCAACTTCGGTGCGTTACAAATGATTTTACGCAGTTCCCCCTCTGCCTGAAATGAGAATACATTCAAGGCAGTGGCTTCTAAAGTCTCTTTCATTTTAATAAGCATCTTTGAGAGGGAGCAAAGCGGGGCTGGGAAAGGGGTGCCCTGCGTGGAGGCTGAAGGTACGAGTGTAGAAGCTGAAGGTCTGGGTGGGGATCCCAGCTCAGCACCGACCAGCACAAGTGTGACCTGGGAAAACGACTCGCCTTGGCAGCGGCCTCTGCAAATAGAAAATGTCAGGCCACCTCCTCCTCCCGGCATTGTGAAGATTAAACGAATTAACAAGCGTGAAATGCTCACACGGGTACAGAGCACTGAGAGATGCTTGATATGTGAGGCGTTGCCATGGTGTTGCTCGTCCTCATTGTCACTCTCACTGCCGCACCCAGGTGGTTCAGGCAGACGCCCTTATTCACCATGCTCTGGCAAAAGGGGGTGGGGGGGGTGATAATTTTTTTCTTTCCTTTTTTTCCCCCTCCAAACATAAACAAAAGTTTATTTAGGCAGAAACCGGTTTAGCTCAGTGGATAGAGCGTTGGCCTGCGGACTGAAGGGTCCCAGGTTCGATTCCGGTCAAGGGCATGTACCTTGGTTGGGGGCACATCCCCAGTAGGGGGTGTGCAAGAGGCAGCTGATGAATGTTTCTCTCTCATTGATATTTCTGACTATCTCTCTTCCTCTCTGTAAAAAAAAAAATAAATAAATAAATAAATCAAAAAGTTTATTTAGAAGGTTCCAGAGGTAGAAGTAGGTCAGCTGGGCTGCATGAGCTCAGGAAACAAGTTACAGAGGCAGAAGAAGGGCCCTTGGAGCTTAGGAGAAAGACAGGCAAAGAAAGCGTATCTGGGGGAAACAGGTGGGGAATGGCAGGCTCGCAAGCGTGTCAAACTCGAGGCCCGCCGACCCTGAGTTTGACATGCTCTAAAGAGCGTTCTGGGGGGAGATGGGTGTGGGGAAGGGTGCGGGTGTGGTCTAGAGAGAGAGCACTGGTCGTTTTTCTTTCTTTTTTTAAATACGTTTTTTGTTGATTTCAGATGGAGGGAGAGATTGAAACAGCAGTGGTGAGAGAGCATCATTGGAGGAGGTTGGCTGCCTCCTGCACACCCCGTACTGGGGATCTAGCTCGCAACCCACGCATGTGCCCTGCCTGGGAATCGAACATTGACCTGGCTCATAGGTTGATGCTCCACCACTGAGCCACACCAGCCTGGCTGAGAGTTTTTTCTTAAAGCTCAGTTAAATCAGGCAAGATATTAAAATAGTATATCTTTCCTACTATGGTTTCTAAGTTAATTGGTTCATTTTTCCCCCCAGTTTGACAAGCAAGTTAAATGGATGCTCGCGTGTAACTAATGCAATTTCTTTCCTCCTTTTAACAAGAAAGTGTATAGTTAACAGTTCTGCTTTGGCCAGTTTAAACAGATTTAATCTAAATGTTCAATTTGGGGGAAATGTTCGTGTGTTACTAATCACGTCACGAGGAAGAGGAATCATGGGACAGCTCGGCTCAGTGGGGAGAGCGTAACCTGTCCACTGACCACATTGAACATTTGGGGGAAAGGAACACAATCTCTGTCTGTTTTGTTTTTTTTATTGTTTAAAGTATTACATGTCTCCCTGACCCCACCACTCCTACCCCTGAGGGCAAGCCCCCACAGCCCCAGAGTCTGTGTCCATTGGTCATGCTAATGTGCATGCATACAAGTCCTTTGGTTGCTCTCTAACCCTCCCTCCCCTGCCTTCTCCCCGAGGTTGGACTGTCTGCTCAGTGCCACCTTGTTTCTAGATCCATTTTTGTCCACCAGTTTATGTTGATCAATACATCCCACATATGAGTGAGATCATGTGACACTTAATCTTTCTCCGACTGGCTTATTTCACTTAGCACAATGCTCTCCAGTTCCACCCATGCTGCTGCAAATGGTAATAGTTCCTTCTATTTTATAGCCACATTGTGTCTGATGTACCACAGTTTTTTAATCTACTCATCTGCTGATGGGCACTTAGGCTGTTTCCAAATCCTAGCTGTTGTAAATTGTGCTGCTATGAACATTGGGGTGCATTATCCTTTCTGATGCTTCTGGTTTCTTGGGAAATAGTCCTAGAAGTGGGATCACTGAGTCAAATGGGAGTTCCATTTTTTACTTTTTGAGGAAACTCCATACTGTTCTCCACAGTGGCTGCACCAGTCTGCATTCCCACCAGCAGTGCACGGGGTTCCTTTTTCTCCGCAACCTCGCCAACACTTGTCATTTGTTGATTGTTGATGGTAGCCATTCTGACAGGTGTGAGGTGGTGCCTTATTGTCGATTTGATTTGCATCTCTCGGATGATGAGTGGCTTTGAGCATGATTTCATATGTCTCTTGGCCTTCTGTATGTCCTCTTTGGAAAAGTGTCTACTGAGGTCGTTTGCTCAGTTTTTGATTGGATTGTTTATCTTCCTTTTGTTAAGGTGTATGAGTTTCCTGTAAATGTTGGAAAGTGAATTCTTACCTGAAATAGCATTGGCAAATATGTTCTCCCAGGCAGTGGGCTCTCTTGTTGTTTTGCTGATGGTGTCTTTTGCTGTGCAGAAGCTTTTTATTTTGATGTGGTTCCATTTGTTTTTTTCCTCCTTCATTTCCATTGCCCTAGGAGCTGTATTGGTAAAGATATTGCTATAACTTAGATCTGATATTTTGCTGCCTATACAACGTCCGTTTTGTTTTATCATTTTGAGATTAATTAATGATTACAACCCAAGAACTCAAATTATAAAAGGAGTTCGCTTCAGATAGTGCAAGGACTACTTAAGTGTTAAACTCTTCAGCGTTCTTTAACAGAATTAGAGTTATTTCTCAAATGTCTTGTTTTTATAATCATCCAAACTGTATGCAATGAAAGTAAGAGGAAATTTGAGAATATTAGAAATCAATATGTAAAGACTAACGTGTTTCTTAATACCCACTGGTGGCAAGGTACTGAGAAGCAGGCATATTCGTACTCTATTGGTAGGGATATAAATTAAGGCAACCTTTTTGGGAGGACAGCTTGGCAATACCTATCAAAATGAATGTGCCTAGTGATTCCACTCACAGGAATGTACTCATTTTTAGGACAAAGATAGGTAAGCAAGGATTTTTTTTTTCCAAGCAAAGAATTGGAACACTCTAAATGCTCACAGGTAGGGACTGGCTAAATAAATTATAGTATATTTGTATAACTAAATATCAGACCATTTTTTAAAAGAACATACCGTATTTGCTGGCGTATAAGACGATTTTTTGGCCCTGAAAAATATGCCTCCAAGTGAGGGGGTAGTCTTATACGGCCAGTATATAACAAACTCTGTATTTTTAGTGGAAATGTTAGGGGGTCGTCTTATACGCCCAGTTGTCTTATACGCTGGCAAATACGTATTTTTCAGGGCCAAAAAATCGTCTTATACGCCGGCAAATACGGTAGATCTACATATTGACATAGAAAGATGTTAAAATATGTATTTTTAAAGGTAAATTTTTGGGCAATGTTTTCGATAGATATGAATAGAAAATCCAGAGAAGGAATCACAAGAAACAACTCCAGCGTGGATGACATCAGAGCTGACACTGGAGAAAGGGGACTTTAACTTTCATTTTGACCCTTTGATCCACCCCCACCCCCACCCCCGCTTTTTAAAATTCTGAACATTCGTTACTCTCATAGAAAAAAAAAATTTGAGTTGAAGAACAAGAAAAACCAGAGCTAAAATCACACCGTCTTTTTTGTATTATTGGTTACAGATGGCGTTCTTTGCCACAATTTTGCCATAGCTGTTCCTGGCTACTTAATCAGACATGGTGGCCCAAACTCATCATGCTCAGAAGTAAACCATGAATCCCTTTCCTGCCATGTTCCATTATCAGAATGGCTTGTTCTAAGACCATGCCACCGCCACCACCTCCTCGTCCAAAACCTGGAAGTAGGGGAATTCTTAGCTCCAAGGGCCATGATGCTGCCCTAAACCTAAGTAGGAAAATCTGCATCTCCCGTTAGCATGACTGCTGGCCATTGAATAGCTTTGGAAGGTCACCAGGAGGCCGGGGCCAACAGGTACGGCTGCTAAGTGTGTCGGTGTTTCCCCCTGTTTTCTAGCTTGACCCACACCTTCAGGATGTTGGCTGAGTCCCCCACCTGACAGGCTGCACTGCTGACCCCAGAGTGGACTGTGGCTATGACAGCACGCTGTGACGTGTCCATGGTGTTCTCAGTACCTGTTTTTTGGGTGTGGATTTTTAAAATATTTTTATTGATTTTTAGGGAGAGGAAGGTGGGGAGAGAGGGAAGCAACACGTGATAGCGAAACATCTGTCGGCTGTCTTCCCTGCCAGGGATCGAGCCTACACCCTGGGCACGTACACTGACTGGGAATCGAACTGGCGACCTTTTGGAGCACAAAACAATGCCTAACCAACGGAGCCACGCCGACCAGGGCTCAGTACTTGGTTTTTGAGAAAAACAACTGATCCTTGGAAAGTTTAATGTTTCACACAGTTGCCCTAAATTTGTAGCAATGCAATATCTCTTCCTTTATTTCCCTAAACTTGGGTGATTTGACTCAATCCACAAAGTCCTGAGTAAGAAATAGGGAAAATAGGGTGTTCCTGTGTAAAGGGGACACATGTCTGTAATTTGGGAAAGAGGTCAAATTACATAACAACTCGTCCAAATTCGATGGTAGGACCGGAACTGGAACCCTGACCACCTGACTCTCTTTCCCTCCGGCCATCTCCTCTCCTCTCGGTGGAGCGGCCCCTTTAGCTGCCCTGGCTCACTGGCTCTCCCACTTGAAGATCAAAGAAGCTGTGGAATTGATTATGGGGCTGAAAGGGCTTTGTAGGTTTCCTGATACTTTGATCAGAAAGCATTTAGAACACTCGAGTTGTGTTATTTAATTTATGTGCACAAATAGATAATACTCATTCTGATGGGTCTAAAGATCTAAGCCAGACTCCATCGCTGAAAATAGAAGAAAGTAATTTTTAAAAATATATTTTATTGATTTTTTACAGAGAGGAAGAGAAAGGGATAGAGAGTTAGAAACATCAATGAGAGAGAATCATCGATCGGCTGCCTCTTGCACATTCCCTACTGGGGATGTGCCTGCAACCAAGGTACATGCCCTTGACTGGAATCGATCCTGGGACCTTTCAGTCCGCAGGCGGACACTCTATCCACTGAGCCAAACCGGTTTCGGCGAAAATAACTTTTTTTGAAAGATGCATTAGTTCCCTGCAAATGGTAGCTTAGTCTGTCTGTCTGGTTGAGCCATCCTTCCATCATCATCACAGGCATATATGACTGGCCATCTGGTTGGAGGTGAGAGGGGAGGTGGGGGCACAGAACCTGTCGGCCAGGGACCAGTCGGTGCCACTCCCTGTCAGCCTCCACCTCCCTGTCTGCAAAACGAGGCCAGTGACTCCCGGGTTCCTGCCTCGTGGGGCTGTTGGGCTCTCGGATGAGAGGTGGAGATTAAAGACCTTTCTGAACGCCGTGTCCTTGGCACACCCGCGGAGTCAGGCATGAAAGGAGACCTTACGCTTAGTGGTTGGGCGCCCAGATGCTGGAGGCGGGCTTCCTGGTGGGAAGCGACACATTTCATTTCTAGGGGGAGGGCTTGGAGAGGACACGTGTCTGCAGGGGCACCTCCGAGGCCGCCTGGGCTAGATTTGTGGCCGTCAGCGCATCTCCGTGGCGTGGTTCTCATGTCAAGGTGGCGGTGCTCAGAATAAAGTCTGCTGCCTGCATCGCCCAGCACTGAGCACATCTGCACACATTGAATCCTGGGAGTCAGTGGAATCCGGTGCGGGCAGTCACACTGCAGCGCTTATGAGATGGGATTTCCCTCACGGGCCCTAAATTCTATTAGAAGAGATTTTAAGAGTCTTAAATAAAATTGCTTAGTGCAAAAGAAAAGAAAAGGAAAAGAAAGAAGAAGCCTTGCTAAATTGGACTCATAAAGTTTGGTTTTGATAGTGATCCATAGAAATGGGAAAAACTATTTCAAGATAAAAGAAGGCAGCACTGCAGTCCTAATTTGGGAGTAAGATGACCCAAAGTTTGCGTTCCGATGTCATCGCTTACTGAGATGCCGAGCAGGTCTCCTCACTTCCTGTTCCCTCAGGAGTAAATTGAGGGCGCTAGGCCTTACTTTGGTTTTGACAATTGAGATAATGCATTTAAAGCATTTAGACTCAGTAAATATTAATGTTACCTTTAGGCAAGGGTGACTGACATATTTCTTTTTTTTTTTAAATATATTTTATTGAGTTTTTACAGAGAGGAAGAGAGAAGGAGAGATAGTTAGGAACATCGATGAGAGAGAAACATCGATCAGCTGCCTCCTGCATACCCCCTACTGGGGATGTGCCCGCAACCAAGGTACATGCCCTTGACCGGAATCGAACCCGGGATCCTTCAGTCCAAAGGCTGACGCTCTATCCACTGAGCCAAACCGGTTTCAGAGTGACTGACATATTTCTAAGTGATTAAGAAGTCAGACAAGCTGGCTGGCAGTGTCAGAAATTAAATTTAGAATATGAAGGGGGAAATGGTGGTTTTATTTTATTCTGTTGTGTTTTATAATTTTTTTTTATTTATTGATTTGAGAGAGAAAGATAGAAACATCGATTTATTGTTCCATTTATTCATGCATTCATTGATTGAGTCTTGTATGTGCCCTGACCAGGGATTGAACCCACAATGTTGGTATATCGGGACGATGCTCCAGCCCACTGAGCTACCTGGACAGGGCGATAATTCCTGTTTTAAAATTAGAACTATAGGTTAAGAGTCCTCTTAGGTGTCTCTCCTGTTGGGAATGGGGGGAGGGGCAGCATTTGTTGAATCTCTGGGACCCCACAAAAGATGGACAGCTGATTGTACAGTGCTTGAAGATAAAAAGAACTACTGAACATGTAGCCATTACCACGAGAGCCTGGTTGAACAGCTAGCCTGCCGTTCCAGCGCCGTGACGTCCCGCCTTCTCCAGAAAGCTTTCCCGAGCAGCCGGGGACCCATAGAGCTCACCTTGGTCCGGTGGCTCCCCCTGCGCGGGGCGGTGCTCAGGGAGCGCCTGGGGGCGCTGGGCCGGGGCCTCCGGAGGGAGACTCGAGTCCTGTCTGGTCCAGGGAGCGTGCTTTCAGAGTCCCCGCCTGCATATTCGAGGAGGGGCTGGCCCACCCGGATGCCGGGGTTGCTGTTTCAGCATTGGAGGATAAGTGGGCGAGGGTGGGGATGAGCACCTCAGCCAGCCCTCCCCGGAGAATTAAAAGTTGCACAATAGCCCTGGCCGGTGTGCTAAATGGTTAGAGCGCCGGCCTGCGTACCAGAGGGTCTCGGGTTCAATTCCTGTACCTAGGTTGCAGGTTTGATCCCTGGCCCCAGTTGGGTGTGTGTGTGGGAGGGCAAACCAATCGATGTTTCTCTCTCTCTCCCTCCCTTCTACCCTCCTTAAAAATCAGAGGGAAAAATATCCTTTGGTGAAGATTAAGAACATAAAAAGATGTTGACAAATAATGTCCTTGAGGAGTGAAAGGCATGGCAGAGTTTTAAATAGTGCCCGTGTAGAGTGGACGTGACAAACGCAGACTGTGGTGGCCCCCGGGGCTCCGCTGAGGAAGTGATGGGAGAAATACCGGGGTTTCTTGGTCGTAGGTCTGTCTGAGGCTTTGCTGAGCCGCTGCCGTGCCCCCAGTAACGATGATGACGGTAACCTTCCCAAGCTGACTCTTTTCTAGAGCTTTGCCTCTGACCAGCAGTGTGGTCCTGAGCCCCGGCCGAGCCAGCGATGGTGGGGGCAGGGGCAGGGACAGGGGCTGGGGTAGGGGCTTGTCTCGTGTGGGCGCCGGAGGACGCAGGGGAGGAAGCCAGCTTCTCCTCTTCTACTCGCGGCAGAGAGCTGCAGGGAAACGCTTGAGAAAGGAAAGACAAACGATAGGCACAGGCGCCAGGCACAGCCTCTGACACAGCCTCTGACGGCCTCCTCTGCTTGCAGGCGTCGGAGGTGGAGAGGCAGCTCTCCCTGCAGGTCCACGCCCTCAGGGAAGACTTCCGGGAGAAGAACTCCTCCACCAGCCAGCACATCGTCCGCCTGGAGAGCCTGCAGGCCGAGGTGAGCTGCCCGGGCCGCGCTGCTCCTGTCGGCCGCCCTGCGCCCGGCCCTCCGATGAGGAGCCCTGTGACCTGGGACACAGCCTGCTCTCAGGTCCCCGGAGAGACCAGCTCGGCCAGCCGGGCGCACGGGCCACACCCCTCTGGGGGCCTGTGGTCCGGAGAGCAGGCTCTAGGGGTTACCGCTCCGTGTGTGGAAATGACCTGCTTGTCTGGATGTGCTGGCTCCTCCACAAGCACTGGCCCGTCCCCAGTAGAAGGTGGGGAGGGAGTCCTTCTCTCTCCACTCCATCTGGGTCCGGTGCACCCACCTGACGGGGCCTCGGCTCTCCTCTGCAGGGAGCGGAGCAGAGTAGCTGCCCCCAGGGGGTGGTGAGGCCTGGGTTAGTTGGCGCACGGGAAGCGCGGGGTGTGGTGGCGGTGATGTCGTTGCCAGTGAACGAGGGGCCGTCGGGGGCCGTGGCCCTGCGTGGGCGGGCGGGCAGAGCAGCGTGGCGCGGAGGAGGCCATCCTGTGAGAACGCAGGTGTGGGCGGGGAGGGGCAGGGGGGTCATACCGGCAGCCCAAACGGGCTCTCTCCTGGGCAGCTGCTCCCTGCTCTGCTCCAAGGACCCCCCTTGGCTGAGTCACACTTCGGAGGACAGACCAGGCCAGACACAGGTGCGCCCCACTGTGGTTAAGGAATCCGCCAGTACACACGTGCACCCCGCTCTGGTCAGGCCCGGAGAAGCAGGCTGCTCCCTGCCTCCTGAAGGGCCCAACGTTTTCCTAAAGTCTGTCCACGTCTTCTCTCTCCTCCTGCCTCTCCTTCCCGTCCTTCCTCCCTCCCCGGGGGTGAGCAGCAGGTCCTTGAAGTAAGTAGTCTGTTCCGTGGGCTTGGCATCCTGTCTGTGTCTGTGGGCTTGGAATGTCTGTCTGTGTCTATATACCTGTCTGTGTCTGTGGGCTTGGCATGCCTGTCTGTGTCCATATGCCTGTCTGTGTCTGTGGGCTTGGAATGCCTGTCTGTCCGTCTGTGCATGATGCCGCTCACCTGCCGCCACCAAGATCTGACTCCTCGAGTTGCCTGTCCTCTCTCTTCTGCACCCCCTCCGCATCCACTGTCCCCAGACCCTCGCCGCACGGGCTCATTCCCAGGCGTGTGCGTTGCCAGATGTGGTCACAAGTTCCCGGGGGGTGAGGGGGGGTCGAGGGGGGGTGAGGAGTTGGCCGCCTCCTGCCGATTCCTTGCTCCCAGCAGCACTCTCACTTAAAACCCGGCTGTGACGTCACTCGTTTCAAACAAGTGGCTTCACGGAGCCGGGCTGTCTCTCAGAACTTGCCTCTCGGCTCCACGGAGTGAACTTGGGAAGCAAGGATGACGCAGGGGAAGGTGCGGGGGGCGGGGGGGGGGGTTAATATGAAAATCAGCCACAGTAAGAATTCCCTTCTCGCCCTCGTGGCTTCGGGGAGGGAAGAGGGCCCATTCACAACGGGGCTGCTCCCCCCGTGCCTCCCGGGGGTGCTGGGGAGACAGTGCCGCTTTGTGTGCTCAGACACCCGATCTCTGCACAGAGGCCACGTGCTCGGTTTCCCGGGTTGTGGCCATGGAGACCTGAGCCCCGGAGCAGAACTCTGGTGCGGAGAGTGAGGGCGGCGGGAAGCAGGGGAGAGGTGGGTGGGGAGGTCCAGGCGGGTCCCCCTCAGCGAATTGTCACCCACACGAGACAGAGAGCAGGAGAACCTCGCAGCCACGTCAGGAGACTCTTGGCACGCCAGACCCTGGTTGAGAAATTGGTCCAGCAGGGAACTGAGGAGGAGGAGGAGGAGCTGGGGTACCTGCAGGGGCGCCAGACGCCCCCCCCCCCAAGGCCACCGGCATTTGGGGGGACTTGGGAAAGCTTCCCGTAGCCCCGAGCGGGGCGGTGCTCGGCGGGGAAGCATCGCTGGCCCGGCTGCCGCCCTCAGACCTTGAGGCCAGAGAACACTTGGCATCCCTTTCCTCTGTTTTCCTGAACCTGGAGCAACCAGACAGGCCTTCCTGAAAGATTAATGTCTCTCTGGAGACGGGCTGGCATTCTGTGTGCCAGCACCCCAGCCTGGCTCGGGAAAGGAGAGAGAGGGCTCTGCCCACCAGTTACTCGCTCAGGGAAAATAGACACCGGGGGTCAGTCAGTCACCGCTGTGTCCCCGCTGCTCCCGCCCAGGGCACAGGCTGGTGCGGGCACCGCTCGGGTCTGTACCTGCCAGCTCCCCACTCACTCGGCCTGAGCGGGGACCCCAGAGCCACACCTGCCAGGGTGGGGAAGACAGAGCCTCGGGCAGGGGCACGGCGGCTCCGGGGCGAGCGTGGGCGTCCGCATGCCCGCGTGACGTGAGGGTCAGGTTCCCCTTCCGGGAAAGCTGCGGGGCTGAAGTCAAGTTGTGGGCAGGCCGGGTGGGGCTGTCCCATCTTATCTGTGGAAATTCCGGAGCGCAGCCCGTCCCTTTCCCTGCATGGCACCCCGCATTCCAGCCTTCCCCAAACTCCACTCCCACCCCTTCCCGGGTTCTCTGGAGCTGAGGGGGGTTCACAGCTGCCATCTAAGAGATGGGGGGGAGCCCCTGGGCAGAGGGCGTGGGTGCCTGGAGGCTGGCCCCTCCCCTCTCCGGACGCTTCAGCCCGGGTGTAAACCCCCCCTTTCCCCCCTCAGATCAAGATGCTGTCGGATCGGAAGCGGGAGCTGGAGCACCGGCTCAGCGCCACCTTGCAGGAGAACGACCTGCTGCAGGGCACCGTGGAGGAGCTGCAGGACCGGGTGCTGGTGCTGGAGAGGCAGGGCCACGACAAGGACCTGCAGGTACTGAGGGCCGCCCGCCCGGGGGAGGAGAGGCCGGAGGCAGCGCCAGCCACCTCCACCTGCGGGCCGGCCCTGGGCGCCGTCCCGTGTCCGTCGTCTGTCCGTGTCCCCCCTCCACACACACACACCCCGGGCCTGGTTTGGTTCTGGCCTCACTGAACTGGCTGGGCTGGCTCTGCTCAGAAGAAATGCATCACCACCTACAAAATGGCATGCTTCCATTTTGTGCTGAGCCACCAGCCCCAGAGCAGTTTCACGGAGTTCTCTCCGGTCCGTGCGCACGGCTGGAGCGAGTGGGAGTGCCGTCCTGCCCCGGGGTGGGGGCCTGGGGCTTCAGAGGGAGCCTGTGCGGGCCTGGCTCACCTCGCTCTCTGCTGCTGCTCCCCCGGGCCGGTGGGTGCGGTTGGCAGGAACCAAGAAGCTACCCACCCACCGAACCCAGCAAGACCTGCATCCTGCTTCTGCCGGCTGCGGGGAAAGGCGCAGGCTGACCCCTGGGTGAGCCTGGGCAGCCTTCTTATTTCCCACGGAAGGAAATGGCTTCGTGGCCATATTTGTCCTCTTTTGGGACCTGCCAACCGGCCTCAGCTGAAGCCCCAAGCTCACACTTAGCAAGAAACAACCCCCTGAACGAGATCATGGCTCCCAGCCTCCCCAGAACCCGGGTGTAGCATCTGCTCCCCAGAAAGCCTTGCTGAGCGGCCTGGGCGCCGGGGCCAGTGGCTGAGTGCGCTGCAGCCCGGGGGTGGGTGGGTGCTGTGTGCAGGTGGTCGGTCAGGGGTGCGAGAGCTCCAGGCGGCCCCCGCCCCACGGCCAGGCCACGAAGGCCCCTGGGCTCGGGGTCAGCTGTTGTGGGAAGCCTTGGGATGTGGGATAAGGATGCATTTTAGGCAAAGATCACTTGTTGCTGGCACCATTAGCTGGCTGAGTGATGAACCTCTTTAGGGCAAATTAGCCATTTTTTCTCCCATGTTTTTGCACAGTCATTCAGCTTGGAACGTGGCCCATAGCAGGGCCTCAGTTAATGTTGACTAGAAAAGGATGCTGGAAGGAGTTTGCTCAAGGTGTGCGGTTGATGGTGTTCATAGCGGTGAATGTCGTAGGCTTCCTTACGAGGAACAAACTACCTCTGCACACGTTCTAAAGCTGAGGGCTAGAAAAAACGGAACGTTTACCCGCAGCAGCGTAGTCAGCCTCGGTGGAACCCTCGCCGCCTGCATTACCTGGTGCTCGGCGCTGACTTCCGGCCTGGCCCTGGCCCTGCAGGTCGGGTTGCACCAGCCTCTGTTACCCGTCAGGCACTCTGCTGAGGGCTGTGGGGAGAGCGTGGAGAGGAGAGGAGGAGAAGTGCAGGAGAATGGGAAAGCTGCCCTGCCGGAAAGAAGCTTTCTGTCTGGCATGAATTCACAAGTGACATGTCCTCCTTTCCCATCAAGAATTGGGGCCCTTGAGTTTAGGGAGAGGAAAACCAAGATGGCGGCATAGGTAACCGCCTAACTGCAGCCTCACACAACAATTTCAAAAAATACAACTAAACTATAAAGTGGACATTATCCAGATCTACAGGAAAGTTGACTGACTGGAAATTCTACAACTAGAAGGAAAGAGAAAACCAGAAGGAAAACCAGAGGAGCTGTAAAAGCCTAAGGTACGGAGACATGGTACACCTGTGGGGAGAGGACGGAGCCGGAGAGAAGGGGCGGCCGAGTGCCTAGCTGGCGTTCCCTAGCGGGAAGGAGATAAAAGCTCTGGACTGTGCTGAACCCCAGTTCTGACTGCATTGATCCCCGGTTCTGGGCGAGACCCTGGGGTCCCAGGCTCATACAGAGGGAATCTGGGCTGTAAGGCAGAAGCTCAGGGGAGCAGTGAAAGGCAGAGCCCCGGAGTTGCACACATTGCACACAGAGGACAGACGGTTGATTGAGCTGCTAGATTGCCCCAGCAGGAAGGAGACATAAGCTCCAGACTGCTCTTAACCCCACTTCCAACTGCACTGAACCCCAGTTCCGGGCTCATTGGGGGAGAGACTAGACTGTCTGGTAGCAGGCGAAACTCTAGGGCACCTTTCTCTCAGAGGTGCTTGCAGTGAGTACCAAAGCACACTGAGGAACACTGAGACTCAGGAACCTCATAGGGCAGGGCTAATGGGAAGCCAAGACTGTAGGCTCCACCCTGAAATTCCGTCCCATCCACGCTGAGCACAGAGGCTTTTGCAGTTTTCCAAGTCTAGTCAAATAAGGCTATCTCCTGGCATAGACACAGCTGATCCTCACAGCCAATTGGCCTGGAGGTCAGTTCTTCCCAGTGATACCAACAACAATCAAGACTTAACTACAATAAGGCTGTACACACAGTCCACAAAGGGGTGCACCAAGAGTATCCACCTCAGGTAACTGGGAGGCTAACCTACTGAACCATATAGGACACCTTAGCACACAAAGCCACCCTATCAACTCAGGGAAGCAGCAAAAATGCCGAGATGAGGAAACAGATCACAAATGAAAGAAATGGAGGACAAAAAGTGACTGGATATAGAGTTCAGAACCACGGTTATAAGGTTTTATTTCCTAGAAAAGGCTGATAAAATAAATAAGATCTATGAGGATATGAAAAGGGATCAACTAGAAATAATAAATGATCAACTATAAATAAAAAATACATTGTCTGAAATAAAAAATATCATACAGAGTCCTAAAAATAGAATGGAAGATTGCAAGAATCAAGTCAAAGATTTGGGACACAGAGCCAGAGGACACACCTCTGCAGAAGCAAGAAGACAAGAGAATCCAGAAAGTTGAAGATAGTGTAAGAAACCTCTAGGACAACTTCAAGTGAACCAACATCAGAATTATGGGCATCCCAGAAGATGACAGAGAGCAAGATACCAAAAACATATTGAAAGAAATAGTGACAGAAAACTTCCCTTACCTGGGGAAAGAAATAGACCTACAAGTCCAGGAAGCACAGAGAACCCCAAACAAAAGGAATCCAAAGAGGACCACACCAAGACACATCATAATTAAAATTCCAAGAGCAAAAGACAGAGAATATTAAAAGCAGCAAGAGAAAAGCAGGTAGTTATACAGGAGCACCCATACGATTGTCAGCTGATTTCTCAACAGAAACCATGCAGGCCAGATGGGAATGGCAAGAAATATTCAAGGTGATGAATAATAAGAAGAACCTACAGCCAAAAATACTCTACTCAGAATCGAAGGCCAGATAAAGAGCTTCACAAATAAAAAAAAAAGCTAAAGGAGTTCATCACCGCCAAACCAGAATTATATGAATTGCTGAAAGGGGTTCTTTAGGAAGAGGAAGAAAATAAAGATAAAAATTATGAACAACAAATAAGTAACTATCAACAAGTGAATCTAAAAACCAAGGGAATTAAAAAACATGAACAATATTAACTTGAATATAATAGAATCAGAGGTATGGAAGGGGAGTGGACTGACAATTCTCAGGGAAAAGGGGAGTGAGGGATGCGGGAAGAGACTGAACATAAACTGTGCACATATGGATGAGGACAGTAGAGGGTGGGGTGGGAACCTGATGGAGGGGAGCAATGGGGGGTGGAAAATGAACATTTGTAATAATATGAACAATAAAGATTTATTTTTTTTAAAAATGGGCCCTCTGCCCTGGCCGGTTTGGCTCAGTGAATAGAGCCTTGGTCCTCGGACTAAAGGGTCCCAGATTCAGTTCCAACAAGGGCATGTACTTCAATTGCAGGTTCGATCCCAGCCCAGGTCAGGGCGCGTGTGGGAGGCAACCACTGATGTGTCTTTCTCACATTGATGTTTCTCTGCCTCCCCACCTCCCTTTCATTCTCTCTGAAAATCAATGGGAAAATATCCTCGGGTGAGGATTAGCAACAACAACAACAAAAAAGAATTGGGGACCTAGGGCCGTGGTCGGCAAATTGCGGCTCTTTGGCCCCTTGAGTGTGGCTCTTCCACAAAATACCATGGCCTGGGCGAGTCTATTTTGAAGAAGTGGCCATAGAAGGAAAAATTTGGCTCTCAAAAGAAATTTCCATCGTTGTACTGTTGACACTTGGCTCTGTTGACTGATGAGTTTGCGACCACTGACTTAGGACATGCCCGGGAGCCAGCATGCCTGGCTGTGGAAACAGCCAACACCAGTACGGACCACCCCGTACGTGGCCGGCAGAGTGGACTGTATATTCTCTCGAGTCCCACGTGCCCCCACACTCACGCCCTCGCCACGGGTACATCGCTGTCAGCTGATCAGGCTTCCTTAGAACGAGAGGGCCTTCGCCCGGGGCCTCCAGCCAGCCCGGCGCTTCCCCTCTGAGCTGGAAAGTCTGCGTTGATGGGAAGAATCTCATTTTTCCCGGCTGTGTGTCATTCCTCTTCTTTGGTTCGCATGAAACTCCTTCCGCTGCTGCCAGTGACCAGTGTCCTCCAGAAAACCCTTTCTGCTGCCGAAACGGCCCATGGGATAAACAAAAATTCCAGCTCGCTCTGATGGTAGCTGAATGCTCTGAAATCGGGTTTGTGAAATGTAGCCTTGTGGCCTTGGGCTGTGTCTCATCCACGGTTCTAACCCCGTTCCTCAGGGGACGAGAGGGAGGCCAGCCACAGCCGGTCTCTGCCCCCCCCCCCCTTCCCGACCTTCGGTCTGGCTCACTGTCCTGGGGGTCCTACTGTCAAACCACCGGTCAAATCCAACTCCCGGTTTCTTTTCCCAGGCTGCGGATAGAAATAAAAATTACTACTTACTGAGGGTCCAACAGCTTTTTTAAATGAAGCTAAGCTCGTGATGTCCAGTAAAGGCTGCCGTCCCTTTAAGGGCCCTGTGGCTGGCCGGGCTCACACCCTGCTGGGCGCCTTACAGATGTGCGCTGTGGGCCAGCTTCACCCGCAGAGAGCATGGCCGCTGGGGGCGACCCAGGAAGGCTGGGGGGGGACCCAGGAAGGTGCGATTTGGCAAAGCTCTTCACCCCCTGCCCTCGCCGCTTCCGGTGTGAGGTGAGGAGGGGACCCCCTGCCCCCGGCGTGCGGGGCGTGGCTGTCAGAGCTCGGACTTGTCACGCTGTAGGAACACGGGCTTCTGGTGGCTGCCTTGTTCACACATATAAACGCACTCAGTGTCCTCTTCGCGGTGTAAAGGGTGACAGTTCTCATTTTAGAGGGTCCTCGCATGTAACAGACTCACCCCCAGATTGGCTCGTGCGTTTTCTCTCTGCATAGGCCTGTGGATCGGAACCGGCCAGCGCAGCAGCCCCGCCCGGGCTCTGGGCCTGGCTGCTGTAACTAGTTAGGCGCTCTGCGTGTGCGTAATTGAACTAACTCCGCCCCGTGCCGAAGCCCTGACCTGTCTGTGCTGCACGCCTCCTGCCCAGGTCCGCGCGGCGTTCTCTGGGAAATAATTGGGAAGCCCTCTGCCCATTTAGGATGCCGTCTGCAGTTGTGCCAAGCGCTTCCTAGGAATGTCTTTTTTACTTTGGGTTTTTTAACCCTCGTTTCTTTTCTCTATGAGTTTCCTCAAAACGGGGGCTGGCGGAGTGCCCACTGGACCGGCGGGGATGGCCGGTCCACGGGAGCCAGGCAGAGCGAGCGTGCCAACGCCTGTCTCATGCTCTGCGCGCCCAGGTTCCAAACGTCCTAGGCAAGGCACATCCAGAGCCCCGGAGCCAGCAGCCCACTGTTCCCAGTCCCGCCGGTAGAGGGAGGGGGGCTGTCAGGGCACCTAAAGGGCTGGCTGCAGGCTCCTGGGGGGGAGGGGGGGGCAGCATGCTCCATCCGTGAGAGCTGCAGAGTTCTGAGTTGCTGCCGGCACCTTCCGCCTCTGCATCTCTGTTGGAGCCACAAACCCACCTGGGGAAAAAAAACAGTGGTGTCTGCTCTTTTCTTAATCCTCACCTGAAGACATGGTCATTGATTTTTAGAGGAGGAGGGAGGAGAAATATCCATCGGTTGCCTCCCATGCGCGCACCAACCAGGGATTATACCTGCAGCCTAGGTGTGTATCCGGATCAGGAGTCAGACCCACAGCCTGTTGGTGCAGGGGAGGGTGTGCAACCAACTGAGCCACCCAGCCAGGAGCCAGTGCTGTTTTACAAGAGGATGAGTCAGTTACATTTAAATCCCAGGAAGTTCTCCTCACACCAATATATGGGGGGGGGGGGGGGGGGGGGCAGCGGAGGGAAGTCTACAAGTTCAAGAGCAGGGAGAGAGAAGAGCGGGAGACGCTGTTCCTGGGCAGGTGTAATGTGTGCCCGTGTGCACCGCGCTTAGCAGGTGGGTTCGGTGCTACGATCAAGGTCTTCCGCCAGAAGCAGGGGTACGAGTACCAGTTCGGCGTGCACAGCCACGTGGAGTCGACCCTTTTGCTCGGCAGCAGTAAGGGCACGGGGGGGGGGGGGGGGCCTTGGCCGTTTGTATCCTCGGGGAAGGGCCCACAGACACGGGTGATGTTGTAGCAACAGCAAGAGAGAGGGACGGAGCCCTGGTCTATAAGCTGTGGCCCCTGCATTGCTGTCCCCTCTCTACCCCATCACTCTCCTCCTCTGAGCCCTGGTTCAGGGACTCCACCCCCCCACCCCCCGCTGTGTCCGTAAACCTGGGTCTGACACACAAGGCAGACGCTGCTTCCCGTGGGCTTGGGAACTCTTGGTGTTACTACCCATGTGTTCCTCCACATCCCACCCGAGGGCCTTGGCAGAGAGCCTTAACTTTTTCACTGAAATACAACGTATACACATAAAGAGCACAGCTCTTAAGCAGACAGCCCAGTGAATGTTTACAAGTACGTACCCCTGTGTAACCACCACCCAGCTCTATACAGTCTCTGATCAGCACCCACACGCCTCCCTCCCAGGCAATAAATTCCCTGCCACTTCCTCAAAAATAACCCTCTGTTCTGGCTTTCTTATACCTCAGTGAAGTGTGGGCACTTCCTTTTTTTATTTTCTTTTTTTAGTTTTCATGTGGGACAGTACCAGTTTTATTTATTTATCTTACTAATCTTTATTGTTCAGATTATTACAGTTGTTCCTCTTTTTCCCCCCATAGCTCCCCTCTACCCCGTTCCCACCCCACCCTCTGCCCTTACCCCTTGACCACTGTACGATTTTTGTCCAGTCTCTTCCCATACCCCTCACACCCCTTTCCCCTGAGAATTGTCAGTCCACTCCCTTTCTATGCCCCCGATCCTATTACATTCACCAGTTTATTCTGTTCATCAGACTTTTTATTCACTTGATTTTTAGATTCTCTTGTTGATAGATATGTATTTGTTGTCATTTTATTGTTCGTAGTTTTTGTCTTTGCCTTTTTCTTTTTCTTACTCTTCTTCTTAAAGAATACCTTTCAGAATTTCATATAATACTGGTTTGGCAGTGATTAATTCCTTTAGCTTTTTCTTATCTGTGGAGCTCTTTATCTGACCTTCAATTCTGAATGATAGCTTTGCTGGGTAGAGTAATCTTGGTTGTAGGTTCTTGCTATTCATCACTTTGAATATTTCTTGCCACTCCCTTCTGGCCTGCATAGTTTCTGTTGAGAAATCAGCTGACACTCATATGGGTACTCCTCTGTAGGTAACTGTTTTTCTCTTGCTGCTTTTAATATTCTGTTTTTGCCCTTGGCATTTTAATTATGATGTGTCTTGGTGTGGTCCTCTTTGGATTCCTCTTGTTTGGGGTTCTTTGTGCTTCCTGGACTTGTAAGTGTATTTCTTTCACCAGGTGGGGGGAGTTTTATGTCATTTCTTCAAATAGGCTTTCAATATCATGCTCGCTCTCTTCTTCTGGCACCCCCATAATTTGGACATTGGTACACTTGAAATTGTCCCAGAGGCTCCTTACACTATCTTCGTATTTTTGGATTCTTTTTGCTTTTTGCTTTTCCGGTTGGGTGTTTTTTGCTTCTTCATATTTCAAATCTTTGACATGATTTAAGAATCGTTAGTCAACAGAGCGGCAAACTGCGGTTTGTGAGCTGCATGTGGCTTGCGAGCCACAGTTTTCCAACCACTGCTCTAGTCTGCTGTTGGATCTCTGTATATTATTCTTTATTTCAGTCAGTGTATGCTTAATTTCTATTTGATCCTTTTTTTATATCCTCAAGAGTCTCATTAAATTTATCAGTGGTTTCTAGAAGATTCTTGAGTAACCTTATAACTGTGGTTTTGAACTCTATATCCAGTAGTTTGCTTCCCTCCATGTCTTTCATTTGTGACCTGTTTCTTTGTCTCCGCATTTTGGCTGCTTCCCTGTGTTGATAGAGAGGCTTTGTGTGCTAATTGTCCTATAGGGCCCAGGGGCTCAGCCTCCTTAATTACCTGAGGTGGACACTCTTGGTGCTCCCCTTTGTGGGCTGGGTGCACAGCCTTGTTGTAGTTAAGCCTTGATTGTTGTTGGCATCACTGGGAGGAATTGATCTCCAGGCCAGTTGGCTGTGAGGATCATTTGTGTCTATGATGGGAGAGCTTCTGTGCTAGAGACACCCTTATGGAGCAAGACTTGCTTCAATGGGGCTTTGGCACTCACTGAGTCTTCCTCTGAGTGATAGTATCTTATGGATCTGAAGAGTTGTAGTCTGGATGATTTCTCTCTGACCACTGGGTACATTGGCTCTTGGACCTCCAAGGAAAGAGGCCACCCAGCAGAAACTACTGAGAGATCTGCAGATTCCTTCTCTTTGTTTAGGGTTTGGAGGTGCCCAGATGAGGCCCAGCTGTGAAGCAATGCAAGCTGCTGTCGATTATTTTGGAGGCTCTGGGGCTCTTTGATCCAGCTGCAGTATGTTAGGCTTCAGATTGCAAAGGGCCAGGCCATTCATAAGCAAAAGCCTCTGTGCACAAGTTGGGAGCAAACAGCAATGGTTGACCAGCAGCCCTGCCTGGAAGAGGTTCCCGGGTCTGTGTTCCACGGCATCATGCAGGAACAATGATTGCGGCAAGCACCTCTGAGAGAGCCACCCTCGAATTTCAGTGCCAAACAGTCCAGTTTCTCCCCATATGAGTCTGTGTCCCCAGAGTCCCGCCCGGAACTGGAGTTCAGAGCAGTCAGGAGCTTGTGTCTCCCTCCCGATGGAGCGCCTCCGTACCTCTGCACTTCACGTCTGCCCCTCCACCCCTCCTCTGAGTCTCAGCGTGCTTTTCTCCTTCCTTCTAGTTGTAGAATTTCCACTCAGCCAGCCTTCCCGTGGTTCTGGGTGATGTCCGTTTTGTCTTTTAGTTGCAGTTTTGAAGTGGTTGTGCGAGGCAGCAAATTCGGGTGTTTGCCTATGCCGCCATCTCCGTTTCTCCTGTGGGCGCCTTCTCTAAGTGGAATCATCATTGTGAACTGGCTTTTTATGCCTGGCTGTTGGCCAGCATTATGTCTATGAAACTGGCAAGTAGTAGTGGTGTATGCTTCGTTCGCTGCAGGATAATATTGCAGCACGTGACTATAGCCATTCTATTTTTCCTCGCATTTGGATGGTTTCCCATTTGTGGCTCTCAGGAATAATGCTGCTGTGAACATCTTGTTTATAAGAGTAGAACTGCTGCCCTGGCCGGTGGTGCTAAGTAGTTAGAGCCTCGGCCCACATACCTAAGGGTCATGGGTTCGATTCCTGTCAAGGGAATGTACCTGGGTCGCAGGTGCAGGAGGCAGCCAATGGATGTGTCTCTCTCTCACATTTACGTTTTTCTCTCCACCCCACCCCCTCCTTTCTCTCCTACTCTCTCTATTAAAAAATCGCTGGAAAAAAATATCCTCAGGTGAGGATTCATAAAAAAAGAGTGGAATTGCCGGTCGTAGGACAGGTGTGTATTTCACTCATTGGAAACAGCCCAGCGGGCTTCCAAAGTACCTTCCACCCCACCAGCTGCGGGTCCCTGCTGCTCCACGCCTTCCTCAACACGTGATGTTATTTTCCTGTTGTTTATTTGTCTTAGCCATGTTTCGGTATTTTACCTGTATGTCTGTATGTTTAATTTTTCTAAAAATACATTTCTTTATTGATTTCAGAGAGTAAAGGAGAGATAGAGTGATAGAAACATCAGTGATGAGAGAGAATCATTGATCGGCTGCCTCCTGCATGCCCCCTATTGGGGATCGAGCCCACAACCCGGGCATGTGCCCTTGGCTGGAATCGAACCTGGGACCCTTCAGTCCGAAGGCCGAGGCTCTATCCACTGAGCCAAACTGGCTAGGGCTGTGTTTAATTTTTTATTGTGGAGAATTTCGGGTACACTCAGAAACAGAACAGCGTAACGATGCCCCATGTTCTACAGACCACCAGCCCCTAGCCAGTCCTCCATACGTCCACTTGCTCTTCTCCTGGATTGTTTTAAAGTAAATCCCAGAATTTTTATGATTTCATCTGTAAATAACAAATACCTCTACATGATAAGAACTTGGAAAAAATAACCACAGGACTATTGTACCTTAAAAAAAAAATAGCAGTATTTTCTTAATATCAAATATCCAGTCAGGGTTCAAATTTTCAATTGTCTTACAAAATCCTAATTGCTTTTTATGTTTTTCCTTTGAATCAGGGTACAAATTAAAGTAGGCCGCCGACCCATGACACCCTGGCTGGTGTCTGTTAAATCTCTCTACCTTTATCTTTTTCTCTCTCTCTCTTTTATTGAAATTCATCTGTGGAAGAAACTGCGCTGCTTGTCCTGTGGGATCCCCCAAATCTGAATGCCGCTGGCTGTCCCCCTGGGGTAGCCCAGCGTGCTCCTCCCCCGGCTGCCTCTGTCTGCTCTGGGCGGGGGGGGGGGGGGGGGGGGGGGTTTGGAGGTAGAAGCTCGGTCCGGTTCCGGCCGGCCTCCCTCCTGCAGCCCGGGCCTGACCCCCTCGCCTTGCTGTCCCCCCGAAGCTGCACCAGAGCCAGCTGGAGCTGCAGGAGGTGCGGCTCTCCTGCCGGCAGCTGCAGGGGAAGGTGGAGGAGCTCACGGAGGAGAGGAGCCTGCAGAGCTCGGCCGCCACCAGCACGTCCCTCCTGTCCGAGATCGAGCAGAGCATAGAGGCCGAGGAGCTGGAGCAGGAGAGAGAGCAGGTGCCGCTCCCCGCCCCTGCCACTCGGGGGACCCTGGGCGGGCCCTGACTTTGGGAGCCCCGCATCCCCCTCTGCCCGGTGCTGGCCGGGAGCCTGCGAGTCGCCAGAGCCTCGTAGAAACGCGTGTTCACTAGTCGTTAGCCTCACCTCACAGGGTCCTGGTCCTTCGTGATCGCCCACCTGGCTGCTGCTCACAGCCACTCCTCCCCGGAGCGGCCGCCCAAAGAACCAAGTGCTTTGTGTGGCCAGTGGGAGCGGCCAGAGGGCAGGGGACAGAAGGGGATTCTGTGTGGGTGCCCTGGGCCATATAACTGTCCATACTTCTGCAACAGGTGATTTTGAGAAAATTCTGCTAGAACAGGATCTCAGACACTTTGGGTTCATGTAGGAAAAGAGGAAGCGGGGGGAGGGGGGGCCGGAAGTCTCCCGAGCCCGTAATCAAGGGTAATTCTCCGGGGCAGCTGAGACTGCAGCTCTGGGAGGCCTACTGCCAGGTCCGCTACCTGTGCTCACACCTGCGAGGCAACGACAGCGCCGACTCGGCCGTCTCCACCGACTCCTCCATGGACGAGTCTTCGGAAACCTCATCCGCCAAGGACGTGCCGGCCGGCAGCCTGCGCACGGCCCTCAGCGAGCTCAAGAGGCTGATCCAGAGCATCGTGGACGGCGTGGAGCCCACGGTAAGAGCCGGGCTGGGCGGGGGATGCCGGGGGGATCCCCATCCCCTGCAGGGCCTGGCTGGTGGGAGTGAGCGCCGGGGGCTCCGGGACCCTCTCCGTGTCCTGGGCGCAGGTGCAGGGCTTTCCTTGGAAGCTTTGAAATCGGGGGTTTGGATCCAGGCAAACACTCAGGTCACTTCTCTGCAGCCCATTGGCGGGGGGGAGGGGGGGGGTCAGCTCTGCACAGGCGCACGGGAAAGGTCCAGAACTTCTGCGGAGAGCGTCAGTGAGACCGGTGGAGACGGTCAGTGGCAGGGCCTTCGGACTTCCAGGGGCGGCTCCTCTGGAGGAGGGCCGCTCCCCAGCTCCGGACCGCCTGCCGCCCGCGCTCTGGGGCGGCGGCGGCTTCTGCTCGGGGTCCAGGAGTGGCTGTGAAGGAAGACGGAGGGCTGGCCGCCCTGAGCCACACCAGCCGTGGGGACCTGTGGGCGGGCTGCATTACGGAGACGGGGCCGTGGCAGGAGGGACGTGGGCAGTTCACGCCACGCAGCCTCCCCGGAGCCCGGCACACACAGGCCCATGCCTAGCTCTGCCTGCTGGTGGAACTGAGCAAGAGAGTCTCCCCTCTAATCTTCCTTCCTTCCTTTGTCTCTCCTCTCTCCTTCCTGCTCTCCGTCCCACCTCCTGCTCGCTCTCTCCCCAACGGAACCATCTTTCCGCCGGCCTCTGTCACTCCCCTCCACCCTCACCCACTGCCCTCCTCCTCCTCCTCCCACTGCCTTCCTCCCCCTCCCACTGCCCTCTCTCCTCCGCCTCCCACTGCCCTCCTCCTCCTCCCACTGCCCACCTCCCCCTCTCACTGCCCTCCTCCTCCTCCTCCCACTGCCTTCCTCCCCCTCCCACTGCCCTCTCTCCTCCGCCTCCCACTGCCCTCCTCCTCCTCCCACTGCCCACCTCCCCCTCCCACTGCCCTCCTCCTCCTCCTCCCACTGCCTTCCTCCCCCTCCCACTGCCCTCTCTCCTCCGCCTCCCACTGCCCTCCTCTGCCTCCCACTGCCCTCCTCCCCCTCCCACTGCCCTCCTCCTCCTCCTCCCACTGCCCTCCTCCGCCTCCCACTGCCCTCCTCCACCTCCCACTGCCACCTCCGCCTCCCACTGCCCTCCTCCTCCCACTGCCCTCTCTCCACTTCCCACTGCCCTCCTCCACCTCCCACTGCCCTCCTCCTCCTCCCACTGCCCTCCTCCTCCTCCTCCCACTGCCCTCCTCCTCCTCCCACTGCCCTCCTCCTCCTCCTCCCACTGCCCTCCTCCTCCTCCTCCTCCCACTGCCCTCCTCCTCCTCCCACTGCCCTCCTCCTCCTCCTCCTCCCACTGCCCTCCTCCTCCTCCCACTGCCCTCCTCCTCCTCCTCCCACTGCCCTCCTCCTCCTCCTCCTCCCACTGCCCTCCTCCTCCTCCCACTGCCCTCCTCCTCCTCCCACTGCCCTCCTCCTCCTCCTCCCACTGCCCTCCTCCTCCTCCCACTGCCCTCCTCCTCCTCCTCCCACTGCCCTCCTCCTCCTCCTCCTCCCACTGCCCTCCTCCTCCTCCCACTGCCCTCCTCCTCCTCCTCCTCCCACTGCCCTCCTCCTCCTCCCACTGCCCTCCTCCTCCTCCCTCTGCCCTCCTCCCCCTCCCACTGCCCTCCTCCTCCTCCCACTGCCCTCCTCCTCCTCCCACTGCCCACCTCCACCTCGCTTCCTCCTGGTTGCCGTCAGAGCTCCCGGAGAATTGAGGATGACTCCTTAGAAGAACAGATAAGGCAGACCAGTGAGGATTCGAGAGCCCTGAGGGAACTCATGGAGGGAGAGAGGGGTAAACTGAGGCAAAGCCTAGAAGAGCTGCAGCAACTCCACAGTCAGGTGAGCACCCGTCCTCGGCCCGGGGCGGGGAGCGGGCTCGTGGCCCGGTGAGCTGCCCCCCGTCCTGCTGGGCAGTGCTCGCCTCTGCTGGCCCCTCCGAGGGCGGTGGCCGGGGGTGAGGTGAGGAAAGAAGCCAGTCCCTGCGTCCAGCCCACGGTCACGGTCAGGGGTGAGAGCAGCTGACCCTGCGGCCCTCCGGCCACACTGCGGCTGCAGAGCCGGGACCGTGGTTCTGTGTCCTCAGCGGCGGCCACAGCTCAGCCCCCGGGGTTCCAGGAGCTTTGAGCGGGGACGTTTGAAACCCGGGCGGGTCTTCGCAGGCCCCTGAGTCATCCCCGCGGCCGGCCGAGCCCCAGCTCCAGAAGCTCCGAGGCTCTGCTCCGGGGGGGGCTTCCCTGGCTCCCGAGGGCCACCTGCGTTCTGACCCGGAGGTAACGGCCTCCGGAGCTTCTGAAGTGTGTCCTGGGCGACGCACACAGACTCTGTGACCCGGGCCAGGTGTCGAGGGTCTGCCCCACGTGTGGGGGCACCAAGCAGGCAGCCTGCCCGGTCTTTCCTTGTCCAGAGCTGGCCACCCCTCCTGCCCGCCCCCGGGCTGAGGAGAGGGAATTGCTGCCTTTAAAAGACCGACTGGAGACAAACGCTCGTCTTTCTGTGGGCCGCGCCCCTCAGACCTCCTAGCGAGCTCTTGGAGAAATGGGGAGTCCCACCCACAGCCGTGGGGGGCGGGGGGGAACAGGACAGGGCAGAGGCTAGTGAAAGCCGGAGCTTGTTCCAGGCCACGCGTGGGAGTGGGACTGGGCAGCCCACGACACCCAGTCCTGGGGGCAGGGCGGGGACAGGCGGGGGGCAGGCCTTTGACACGGGAGAGCAGGAGCAGGCGACCCGAAAGGGTACACACAGGCGTGTTCACTGCAAGCCCGTTTACACTTCTGCCGGGTGCCTGTCCGCACTTCGATCTCGGCTGTCTTTTGTTTTGTTTTGTTTTGTTGCTTCTCAGAATTGGGGAGTCCATTCAGAAGCTTAAGCACGGCATAGGTTGCTGAGAGTCTGATGTGGAACTTTTTTCTCTTTAACTTACTGATTTGAGACGCTGAGAGAGACGTCGGTGTGTCTGTGTTCACGGCTGACTCGCTCTGTGCCCGGCGGGGGGCCCAGCGCACAACCTCGGCGCATCGTGTCCGGACGACTTCCGGGTGTTTTCTCGGGTGCTGTTCCGTCACGAGGACCGCCACCTTACTTGGGAAAGGTGGGCTAGGGGTGCTGTGCCCTGTCGTCGTCGTGTAAAACGCCAGGCCAGTCCAAAGGACCACCATCAGCAGGCCGCCCGTGGGGGGGGGGGGGTGAAGGACGGGACGGGAGGGGGGGAGAAGGGCGCAGAACTTACAACCAGGCACCAGGCACCGTGTGGGGTGCTGATGTCGCTCATCCATTTGATCCTCCCAACAACTTGATGGTGGGAAATACCTGTGTTCTTGCTTTTTATGGAAAGTAGAGCCGAAACTGGTTTGGCTCAGTGGTAGAGCATCGGCCTGCAGTCTGAAGGGTCCCGGGTTCGATTCCAGTCAAGGGCATGTACCTTGGTTGCAGGCACATCCCTGATGGTGGGGGGGTGTGCAGGTCAATGTGTCTCTCTCGTCGATGTTTCTAGCTCTCTATCCCTCTCCCTTCCTCGCTGTAAAAAATCAATAAAATATACTTTTTTTAAAAAATAAGAAAGTAGGTGTAACTCAGAGAGGGTGAGTCCTGTGGCTTCTGAGGCAGAGCTGGTGGTTTCTGTCTTGACCAGGTTTTCCAGGCAGAAAGTTCTGTTGAGCTCGGCCAGCACAGCCCATGGCTGAGCATTGACCTGTGAACCAGGAGGTCACAGTGCGATTCCCGTGGGGGCACGTGCCCAGGTTGCAAGCTCAGTCCCCAGTAGGGGGTGCGCAGGAGGTAGCCGATCAGCGATTCTCATCACTGATGTTTCCGTCTTTCTCCCTCTTCCTTCTCTGAAATCGGGAGTTCTCGTTGAGTTCTATCTGGAGCCATGCAATGCCAGCACATACTGTATCTGTGGCTCACTCAGCGGGGGCGCCTGCCTGGCCCGCCGGCCGGGCGCACGCGGCTCACAGGGTCTCCGTGCCTGGCTGTCTGCCGCTGCCCTCTGGGTCCTGGGTCCTGGTTGCCAAGCGCAGGACCGACTACCAAGTAGGGCGAGGCCGGGCTTTTCACCCGCCGCCTTGTCTGCCTCCTGCGGGATGAGCCACACACGCGTGTCCTGCCTGTGCTGGGTGAGCCGCACACACGTGTCCTGCCTGTGCTGGGTGAGCCGCACACGCGTGCCCTGCCTCTGCAGGTGGCCCAGCTCGTCACGTCCCCCTCACGAGCACCAGCCTGCCGTGCCTTACCTACCAGGCGGCCAGGAGAGCGAAGCCATTGCCCGGTGACAGCAGACCGTCCCCTGTCCCTCCAACGGCCCTCGCGGCCGTCTCACTGGGGAGTCCGCAGGGTCCGCAGGGAAACTCCATCTGGAGCCTCAGCCCCGGCCGTGGCTCAGCCTCCTTCCGGGGATGGTGGGCCCCGGGCTGAGGAGTAACCCGAAGGTGAGGCTGCCCCAGCGGGAGGGGCAGCCGTGTGGAGGGAGCCTCCCTTGGAACCGCGTGAAAGGACGAGCGATACTTAACCAGAGGGAGGAGGCCGGCTCCTGGCCCCTGTGAGGACGGCCCACCGTCCGGGCGCTCGCAGAGACGTCTCGGAGCTCCGCCGGGCGGCAGACGCGTCGCTTTCTGGTGGCAGACGCGTCTCTGCGGCGGGAAGAGAAGGCGTGGGCAGGACCCCTGCCCTCTTCCAGAACCCCCAGGAAGGCCGGGAACTGAGCTCCAGAACAGGAAGGAGCCGTGGGAAGTGCAGCAACCTCCTGTCCATGCAACACTGCCAGGGCCTGAGGCAGGGGGCGGGGGGAGGGCTGGGATTCACGCCCAGGGGCCTCCCCTTTGGACCCCCGTGCGGGAGGGCATGCCTGTCTCCCACCAAGACTCGCAGCCAGGAACGCCGGAGCAGGGAGGGAGCTGGGGTGATGGCTGGCCAGAAAAGTCACAGCTGCCCACTCGCTGCACAGCACGGGGGGTCAGGCATCACTGAGTCCGGCTGCGAGGTGCACAGAGAGCCGGGACGTGTGTGCGGGGTCGCCCGCGGAGGACGGCTGTGGTGTCCTCGGAGGCCCCCCGGCGCGGGAAGGGGGCGGGTTTGACGCGGAAGGCGGTAACATCCCTTCGGTTTCGGAATTGCATGTGCTGTGACCGGGGGCAGCGAGAGGTGGAGGCGCCGGGCCAAGCAGGGTGCTGTCACAGGGTGGGACCAGGTCCCAGGCTCTCACCAGCTGGGTGCTGACAGTGCTCCTTGTTGAGTTTCTTCCAAAAAAAAAAGTGTGTTTCAGAGCCTGGTGCGTGTGTAGCTTCCTCCGTTAGCTCCTGGGATGGCCCTGGAACAGAGGAGGTGGTGCGGTGGGCCGCGGGCGGAGGGGATCTGGCCCCACGGCTGCGTCCAGGGCCACCGGCAGGCCGAGGAGGTGGCCTCCTTTCTCTGAGAGAGACGGGCCTCCCTCGGCAGCGGGCAGCGACCAGCCTGCCGGGCACCCAGGCCGTGCCCCTGCCGGAGGTTCCGCTCCTCTCCCCTCTCGGAGGGACACCCCCAGGCGGCGGCGGAAGCATCGCCACGCTCACCCCTTTGGCTTCCCTGCAGGTGACTCTGCTGAGTGTGGAGATGACGGCGCTCAAGGAGGAGAGAGACCGACTCAGAGTGACGTCTGAGGACAAGGAGCCGCGGGAGCAGCTTCAGAAGGCCGTCCGCGACCGGGACGAGGCCATCGCCAAGTGAGTGAGCGCGGCTCCACGGGAGCGTGCCCCTGGCTCCGTGTGAAAAGCTCCAGCCCTCAGAGGGATAGGAACGAGAGTTTCCCTGCTCCCGCCCTCACCCCAAACCCATTCCTGTCTCCAGGTGGCCCTGTCTGCAGGCCTCTCTCCTGTTCGGTGCAGTGTGGTTGCCGTAGACTTAAAAACTATCAATGGGTGATGCTCTACGTGTGCTGTTTTCCCCCCACTGACATTGATTTCATTATAAATGTACTAGAGGCCTGGTGCACAGATTTGTGCACCAGCGGGGTTCCTCAGCCTGGCCTGTGCCCTCTCACAATCGGGGACCCCTTGGGGAATGTCGGAGGCTCGGTGTACAGATTCAGCCTGATCCCTGCAGGCCAAGGGGTCCCGCCAGTGTGTGAATCCGTGCACCTGGCCGGTTTCGGCCCAAACCCTGCAGGCCAGGCCGAGGGACCCCATGTGCACCAAACCTCTGGTATGCATGTAAGATCTTTGTTTAATCTCTTCCCTCCCTTCCTTCCTCCCCCTTCCCTCTGAGACCCATCAGTCTGTTCCATGTTTCCATGCCTGTGCATTGAGTGTCTGCCCCCTGGTGGTCAGTGTGCATCATAGCTACCGGTGGAGCAGCTGGACGGTCGCTTAAGCTTTATACATATGGATATCTACCTGGACATTTTTATTTGGGTGGGTTTTTTTTTTAACTTCTATTAGGGACATTTTCACACATGCACAGAAGTAGAAAAGATGGATCCCTTCTTACCCTCCCTCAGCTTCAACACTGATCAGCGTGAGGCTGGTGTCTGGCATCCCCATCCTCGCCCACCGCCCACCGGAGGGCGTTGAAGAAAATCACCGCACACCCTGTCCGCTCACCTGTGAACACTTCATCAGTAAGGATCTCTACCAGAAAAGGCCCTTTCTGCAAAACACAACCCACAGTACAGTTACCACACTTGGAAAAACTTACAGTAATTTCTTACGTCATCTAGTATCCAGGGTTCAGATTTTCCCTGTTGTCCCATAAATCTTTTTGTAATTGCCGAGACTCAGACTCCAAAGGCTTTCTTTACTTGATATGTCCCTAACGTCTTCCCCTCCATTTTTTAAATGTTGCGTTTCTTCATTGAAGAAACTGGGTGGTCTCCGAGTTTACATTCTGAGCGTGATTGCACCCTCAGAGTGTCATTTTACATTTTCCTCTGTCTGTTGTATTTCCCGGAGACTGTGTAACTTTTTAATGTGGGTTACCTTGAGCTGAGAAGAAAAAGTATAAATGCATTCTCTTACATTAAAAAAACTTGCAAGTACATAAACAAAACACATATTTACCTATTCCCCATCTTGTGTTAAATGTTGTTAATCCTCACCCAAGGATATTTTTCCATTGATTTTTTTTTTTTAAGAGTGAAAGGGAGGGGGAGAGACAGAAGCATCGGTGTGATAGAAACACATCAATTGGTTGCCTCCTGCACACGCCCCAACCAGGGTTAGGGATGGAGGTTGCAACCCAGGTACATGCCCTTGACCTGAAGAGTATCTGGGACCCTTCAATCAAGGACCAACGCTCTATCCACTGAGCCATGCCACCCAGGGCCTAAATTATTTCTTATCATGCCCTCAGTCTAAACCAGGGGTGGGCAAACTTTTTGACTCGAGGGCCACCATGGGTTCTTAAACTGGACCGGAGGGCCGGAACAAAAGCAGCCTGACCATGCTGGCACTCTCATCTTGGGCTGCTGGGGAAGGAGCGGAGGAGAGAGCAAGAGAACCCTCCGCTCTTTCGGCTCCTCCTCGGCAGATAGAACAGCTGACCGGGCTGGATCTAGCCCACGGGCGGTAGTTTGCCCATGGCTAGTCTAAACCCTATTCACTGAGTGGAAGGAGATAGCAAAGTACTGAGATTTTATCTGCTTTTAGAGTGCTTTGCAACACATTAATAACCACATTTGTGCATCACTTTGCTGTTTACTAAACACTTTTATCCTTTAATGCCCCCAGCCACAGCAAGAGGTAAAGCATTTTAATCCAGTTTTACAGATGAGAACACAGATTCTTTCCCCAGGATCGCAGCCCCGTGGTGAGCTGGCCTCCACCTCGGGTCTCTGGCTCTTGCCCCCACATCCATTCCCATTACCGTCATGTGGCTGTTTGTCAGGAAGCTAAGGAGCTCGTGTGAAACAGATTGTACATAGGCCTTTTTAAAAATAATGGGATGCACTTTAATTTCTGACTTTAAAATTCCCCACACCTTTCCCCTTCGCACACCCTCACCCACTCCTCCCCAACCTTCTGTTGTCTTCATTCATTTTCATCATCTCCATTTCTTAGTTTTCTCTTATTTTTTCTAATATGTATCATGTAATTTTTTAAATTTTTTGCTTTCTGTCCTTCTCACGAAGGACAAGCACCCAGACGCCCTGGTGTGCGAGCAGAGGCGGGTTTGGAGGTAGAAGACCCTCCTCCAGCCCGGCCTCCGCCGCAGCGTTAGTCAGCACATTCCGGGTCTCCGGGTGCTCGTGGCGCCACCTGCCGGGGGACGCCCGGAACTCCGGAGGCGGCCGCGGGGCGGGGCGCGGGGGAGCCGCTCTGACAGGCTGGGCGTCCCTGGCAACCGGCTCCAGGAGGCGTTCCGCCTATGCCACTGGCCAATAGCAGCGGGCGTGGCGGGCAGCGGCGCTGTCTGAGACGCCGGCGCTCATTGGACAGGCTCCGCTCTCCGCAGAGACGCCTGCGCCCATTGGACAGGCTCTGCTCTCTGCCACTGCAGTGCGGCGGCGACCCCTGTCCTGCTTCTCCAGGAAGGGCGGGCGGGCGCCTGTCTGGGCGGCGGGGTGTCAGGGGAGGTGGCCTGGAGGCCAGTGAGGAAGCGCCGGTCCTGGTGGTGGCCCGAGTGCTTTACCCCAACTGCCCCGCCTTCCAGCCATGCTGAGCCCGGTGCGTTCCTGAGGCCAGACCTGGGCGGCCCCTGCGGGCGGGGCCTCCGGCTGTGGCCCTTGGGTCGCTGGCCCCGTACAAGAAGGACACTTGCCAGTCTTCCAGTGTCAAAGGCAAAAGGGATGAAGACAAGGACTAAGTGATGCTCATTTTGACAGCAAGGCAACCAGTGCCACCTCTGCAGCCTCCAGTATTTTTATTTTTATATTTACTCTAAAATTTTATTATTATACATCCCCCCTTCCCGCTCCCCATTAATATGATTTTTGCCTTGAGCTAGAATTTAGCAGTGTTGGGCAGTGTTTACAAAGTACTAATGTGTGTAAAGACTTCAGAATTAAAATGCCAAAGTGTGTGAGCATTTACCCGTCAATGATCATCATCCAGGGGTAACTAAGGAGACATGTTTGCCTGCGACCTTGTGTGCACACGGGCACTTTTTCTTTCCCGAAGCAAGAATATCCGCCCTTATTTCGTGGTGCTTTCCGCCCCCGAGTCCAAATACACAGTGAGAAATTTGGCTCCTGTGATTAGCTGAGCTGTGATCATGGCCACTTTGTGGCCACCTTTGCACACGTCTCTCTTAGATCCCTTAAGGGGGGGTGTTGCTAGTGAAAATGGGGGGACCTGGGGGACACAGGTCCCCACCTCTCACAGAGACTGGCCTTTTGGGAGAAGGATTGGCAGCCCTCGAGTGCTGTGTGAGGCCTTTGCTTCTTGCCTGGGAGATGGGGAGACAGATAACCCCTCCCCTGCAGGTTGGCTGGGAAGATTGAGAACGCGTGCTGCGAACCGCCCAGCCTTCCAGAGTCACGTCATAGCCACTGTCCGTTACGAGTTTAGGGTCAGAACCTGCGGCCTCACCGGGTGGTCAAGAACCAGCCACTCCGGCAGCAGGCGTCCATGCTCACAGCCTGTCTGTTTCCAGGAAGAATGCCGTGGAGCTAGAACTCGCCAAGTGCAAGATGGACATGATGTCTCTGAACAGCCAGCTGCTGGACGCCATTCAGCAGAAGCTAAACCTGTCCCAGCAGCTTGAGGCTTGGCAGGTAAGGGCAGGGAGGACGGGGCTCCGGGAAGCTGAGTGCGGGCGGCGTGTGCGGAGCTCGGTGCTGGAGGCTGCGATGTGCGTGGGTGAGCAGCCGCCCTGTCTCACCCATGAAGTTCGGAGTCCTGCCCCCATCCCGGAAGGACGCCCGAGGATGCTCTCAGGAGCAGCGGGCCGGGCTGTGCTGCATGGGGCCGCGGCGGCCTCCAGGGTCTGCACGGGGCCCCGCAGCTTTGTTTCCGGTGGCTGTGCAGGCGGAGGGCCCGGGAAGCCCTGTGGCCGCTGCAGCTGCTGCCCCTCCCCTTCCCCAGGGCCAGCTTCCTTTGGTGGAAGAGCTTGTCCCTGTGCGAGCCTCCGGGGTCCGCCCTCAGCCCGACAGGCTCTCCGCGGGGCCAGGGCTGCACTGGCTGCTGGCTGACTGCGGCCGGCCAGGGTAGGACGGTTTGGACAGTTCAGAACATGGGTGTGGCCATCAGTTACACACGTGTGGCCTTACCGGGGGAGCCCCGAGCCCCGCGGGGAGGGCCCCAGGCTCTGCCCCTCCCTCCACGCCGAGCTGGGCCCTGGCTTACGTCCTGTTCTTTTCTCTTCTCTCCCGGCTGCAGTTCGCTTCCTCAGGGCTCTTTACTATCTGGCTCCTTTGGTTTCTGATCTAGTGGCCTTTCTCAGTTCCCGTATCAACAGCTTTAGTTGTACACCCCTCCTGCCTTTGAGGTGAGATCGCGCTCTCATGCCACCCGCCCGCCCCTCTGCCATCAAAGTCCGTCCCTGTCGCACCTCGTGGCCCACCCACCGTCTGTGTGCCGGAGCCCGGCGTCATCTGTCCTGTGCGCCATGCCATCGAGCCCGGCCTCTCCTCCCGTCGCCATCACGTCCCTGAACTGGGCAGCACGTGGCCCCGTACCCACAGGCTGGCCCTGGTTTCTTGGTAGCGCCTCCTCGTAAATGGGTTGCTTTGCTCACAGAAGTAACAGCAGGTGTGGGATTATGGACAGCTTATTTAGGCGTGTGTGTGTGTGTGTGTGTGTGTGTGTGTGTACACGATGTTCTAAGGTGATGTAAACACTGGCAGCTTTGAGAGGCTCCTTCCGCAGGACGCCCCGCCGCCTGGTGCTGCAGGAACCACGTGGGTCATGGAGCACGGCCTCCGTGCGGGGCCCCGTGTTGTGGATCAGACACGGGGACGGGGGCGCAAGGAGGGAGCACGTCTCCTGTTTCTGAGCGGAGGGTGCAGGAAGGATGAGGGTGATGGAAGGAGAGGACAGGATGTGGTCAGAGGGAATGAGAGCTCCTCACCAGCGGGGCGGCCTCCTGGTGACGGACACCTGCCGACAGGGGCGGGACTCCGCGGGGAGAGCTCGGGGAGAGGGTAGGAGGTGGTGGACGAGCTGCTCAGGGAGGGGCCAGCAGCCCCCTTCTGCGCTCGAGTGGTTGCCCTGACCTTGGGGAGCAGGGAGCACGCCAGGGGGGAGCCCAAGGCTCAGGCTTTGCTCAGGGCCCTCGGTTCAAGATGCTTGTTTCCTGCTGCTGTGACCTAGACGCGGCTGCCTAGATCTCTAAGCCAAGTGTTCACTGTGCTGGCGGCGGGAGGCCTTGCCAAAGGGAGGCTTGGGCGGAATAGAGTGGAGCTGCGTCCAGAGGCTCCTCTGAGGTCGGAGCTGCTGTTCTGTGAGGCGGAGTCAGGTGAGGGGCATTTTCTAGGCAACTGGACCCGATTGGAAGGGGAAGGGGCTCCCGGTGAGGAGGCCAAGGACGTGGGCCTGTTCGAGCAAGACGAGCCCTGAGGCGGCGATGGAGGGGCTGTGCGTGTGGCTGGTGGTGGGCAAGGGAGGCGCCCAGGGAGTCTGGGTGCTGGTCACGTGCAGTTGCCGGTGTGTCGCCCAGGCCGATGGTAATTAGGAGGGGAAAGGGACAGAGGCCAGCACTGGGCTGGAGAGCTGGCCAGCTGAGGCTGCCAGCAGGGCAGGCACCCACCCAGCCTCAGAGCTCCTAGGAGGCAGGGCAGAGCGCCGGGACAGCGGGGAGACGGACAGGAAGGTGCCAGCTGCGGGCACTCGGGGCCGTCGGTGGGTCAGCCGAGCGGTAGCACTGTGGAGGTGTCTGGCTCGTGTGTCCTGGCATCTACGCCTGCTTTCTTGGTTGGGGCAGCCCCTCACTCATCTCCTCCCTCATCCTCATCCTCATCCTCATCCTCATCTCATCTCCTGTGTCCTTCGGTCCTTCAGACGTGTCCCCTCCCTGCCCACCCCCAGCGCCAGGACTCCGCCCGCTCACCCCCCGCTCTGCTCTCCGCAGGATGACATGCACAGGGTCATTGACCGGCAGCTGATGGACACGCACCTGAAGGAACGGAGCCGGCCTGCCGCTGCCCTCGCCAGGGCCCGAGGCGCAGGGCGTGGGGTCGAGCCCAGCACCGCCGAAGGCAGACGGCTATTCTCATTCTTCAGGAAAATTTAAGTGGGGAGGAGCCGGGCCAGCGAGGACGGGGTGCGGGTGAGGCCCGGTGCAGTGTTCACAGGCGAGGGCTCCCCTGCCGGGCTCTGGGCACTGCCTGCCCGCACCGGCCACGTCCTCCCGGAGGGCCTGCCGGCCTCTGCAGGCCGCCCTTGGTGGAGGGACGGGCAGGAGCCTGTCCCCACGGCCCGGCCCGGGCTCCCCTAGGATCCGCTGCTGTTGAGCAGGGCTCAGGCTGCCCAGAGCGGCCCACCCCTCAGTGGCTCCCACACCCAACCCCTGGCCGCTGCCCCTCCCTGTGGGGTCTCTGAGCAGGAGAAACAGGCCCTCTGCGTCCTCGGGAGCCTGCCGCTGCCTGCTCACCGTGGGGGCCCAGCCTGCAGGGCACCACGCCCAGGCCCGAGCCTCCTTCCTCCCAAGCCCCGGCCCAGGGGTAAGGGGAGCGGCCCCTCGCCCGTGTGCATGCACCTCTGCCAGGAGGGCCTCGGAGGAGACCCAGCCTGGGGGCCTGGTGGCTGTTCTTGTGCTCTCGGCCACGGTGGGCTCTGCGGAGGCTTGGCCGAGGCCATCCTGAGCCGAGGAAGACGGGCCTGCCCCTGGCGCCACCGCTCTCCCTCCCGGCCTGGGCCTGTGCCGGCGCCGGCTTCCCCCTCAGCCAGTCTTCTCACGGGTCCTCTGCAGGCTTGAGCCACCAGCCCCTCCCCTTCGTGGCCACGGCTGGAGGGGTCCCCGCTCCCCTCACCTACACAAGTTCTTGGTTCAGCCAAGCAAGTCTAGGACACAGAATGGCCCCAGAAGGCTCTGCAGCCACCTCCACCTCAAGGGCAGCACGGTCACCACGGGTGACGCCTCCAGATACTGCCCCCCAGGCCTGCGGAAGGATGGGCCCCCTCCTGCTCTCCCCGCAGCACCCTCTGCGGAGGCCCCCGCTCAGAGGCCCCGGCTGCGCCCGCTGCCAACGGCCTCACTTGGGAGCAGCCCAGCAGCGATGAGCGGAAAGAATGTATCTATAGATATGTACATACCACAGTGCTGTACTTTTGTATGTAGCAATCCTGTAAATACATGTATGGATTTTATAATATACATATTATATATAAATCTATAAAGGCATATTTTTAGAAAAACGGCACACCACTGCTTCTTTTGAAAATAGTCTAAGAATAAATTGAATTTCTACAGAGCTTCCTGCCTCGTCATTGGTGCCCGAGGGGGTGTCGGAACACAACTTGCCTTTCAGGACGCCCCTGCTGGCACGAAGGGGCAGGAATGGTGAGCCCCCCGCACCTGGGAGGGCACATACACAGGGGCCACCAGGGCACTCAGCCAGAGGGGCACCTCCCCGGGAGGGCGGGGGCACCCTGGCGGTGACAGCTGTTTTGGGAGCAGTGGCCGAAGGCGCTGCCTCCACGCCCGCCCCGGCTGGGCACCCTGCCCGTGGAGCCCTCCCTGAAGACGCTTGGCGGAAACTTCGAGCCCGGGTGAAGCCACGCAGGCCAAGCTCCCGCCGCATCCTGCCGGGCGGGAGGAAGCAAGCAGGCGCTTCCCCTGGCATCGAACCGGAGCCCCAGCACGGCCCTGGCCTCCCAGCAGAAAGTGGCCCCGGTTCAGGGCTCGGACAGGACCCACCAGAGCTGGACACAATGGTGGGAGAAGCTAGAGGTGAGGAAACAGCCCCGAAGAAAATTTGGCAGCTTGAACCTTTATTTTTAGTACTTTTTTAAAAAAGCATAATTAGAAACTTTCAATACAGAAATAATCCTAGCAAACCATTTAAAAGTTTTGTTGTTCGACAGGATTTCGCATCAGGTCCACCAGGACGTCGGCCCAGCCCTGTGAGCGCCCCACCCCCACCCCCCATTCATGCGAACACCACCCAGCGGGACGGGCACCGTTGTCACCAAAGTCACCCGCACCTGGGCCTGGACACCCAGCTGCCAGAGCCACGAGTGTTTCTAGCCGGGCCCGACACTCCCGGGACCCCTCCTCATTGCTTGAGTCTGCAAGCACCGCCACGTGCACCACCTTCACGCTCAGGGTGGCGTGCTGCCCACCCAGCCCATGATCGGCCACCCTCAGCACCGCCTCCGCCAGAGCACGCCCCAACTCATCCCGCGGCTCCAAGCGAAGGCCTGTCACACAGAGCCGCAGGGTTTGGCAGTTTGGGGAAGTGGGGAGGCAGGTCAAAGGAAACCCCACGTTTTGATTAAAAACCCCTCAACAGTGTTAACGAGGAAAATCTGCAGTGTGATCTGTGATGTGATTGTCCAGTCAGGCTTCACCTGGAAATCGCCAGGAAAGGGAATCTAGAAGAACACCCACGGTGTTGAAATAAATTATTCCCAGGTTACGTGATCCTTTTAGGGGAAAGGTGAATGAAGTGTCCCGAGGAGGAGGAGGAAAGGGGACAGGAAGCAGGTGTAGATGACCCTGGCTTTTCCTCCGAGGGACCAGGGCAGTCTAAGCTGGCTGGCTCCCGGCGCAGCTGCCATTCCTTCCCACCTGCTACGGAACCCTCTGCTGCCTCTGCACCCAGACACGGCAGGGACCCGAGGCTGCCTGCCACCAGCTCAGAGGCAAGAGGCGGCATCCCCAGCCCAGCGGCACCTGCGCCCCACGTCAGACCCAGGAACTCGGGGGAGGCCGTGGACCCGCACAGACGAGGGTGAGGCCCCCTCTCCTTTCCCACCAATAAACGCCAGGAATGCTCTGCCAAGAGCCCGGCCCCACAGACAGGAAGCCGTCCGCTTTTCTACCAACACGACCCAACGGGGAGGCCACCGCTCCGGCTGCCTCAGGAAGAGGAAAGAAGAGCGAGGAACTTATTCATTTGATGTGGCTTCATTTTCTCAGCTGTTAAAATAATGCTCCTAAGCCCCTGTCCTCCTGCGGGGACTGAACAGGTTGGTATAAATAGAAGCACAGCTCCCCTGGGTTGTAGCTTAGAGCCGTCTAGAAGGCAGGACAAGAAGTCTGTTGGCCAAAGGGCAGGAGGGACTCCTGTGGAGCCCACGGGCCGGTCAGCTGGGGGCAGGGCCTCTAAGGGGAACCCCAGGCCCACATCAAGGCCAGGCCCCCAACTACCAGGTGGACGGGGAAGGGGACGGGGAGGCCCTACCTGCCAGGTACAGAAGTCAGCGACGGCTGCAGAAGAGAGAGGAACGTGGAGCCCACTCCACCAGCCCAGGTTGGCAAAAGACGGGCTAGCACTCGGTCCCATCTCCTCAGGAAGCGGCTGGCGGTAGACGGGATGGGGAGGGAGGGTCGGTGCAGCAGGCTGGCATTAGGGAGACAAAGTCAGAGCAGGACGAGGGTGAGACGGCCGGTTAAAGCATATACATTATGTACAAACGGGTTAATCAGTCCGCTCGCTCGCTGGCAGCGTCCTCGCCGGGCCCAGGCGCCTTGGCCGGGGGCAGGGCACCAGAAGGGAAGGGAGGTTGTCCAACACCTTCTTGGTACTCGGGGAGGGGAGGAAGTGCCGATGGCGCCTCCAGATACAAAAACGTGGAGAATTCTTAAATAACGGCACGAAACGGAGACTGTCCCCCGAGGATCCCGGCGGGCCTCGGGCCAGGGAGTGGCCGCAGTGCAGTCTGCAGGGGCTGCGAGCATTAGCAGCAGCGTTTCTTTCGTTTACTGTTCCTTGTGAGCTTCACCACGTCGTTCTGTTGCTGCTGCTGCTGTTTCGCTAAGTTGTCTTTCTTTGCTCGGAGGACCAGCTCTGTGATGCAGTTGAACATCTGTGAGGGTGAAAGGCAGGGCGGCCTCAGACCTCGTGGGGAGGCGTCCCGGCTGCGCTGCCGCCGCCGGCCAGCAGGCCGCCTCCCCGTCTCCCCGGCCCAGCTTTCCATTTCTGCTCGTGAACTCTGGTCTGTGTGTCTGCACCCTTTTAGGAGGCGGTGACGTGCAGAGGTCAGAGAGGACCATCAAAGCCCAATGAGCTGTGTCCTGGAGAAGTCACTCAGGATTTTCCAGTCTCTCTTTTAAAGAGAGAAAGAACCCCTTTCCTTCAGCTGGACGAGACCGATAAAAGTGCCCCTGCTAGTGACTGGTTAGAGGGCCCAGAGCCTGCCCACTCCATGCCACCTCTCACACATCCAGCCTAGAACCTTCCTCAGACCCCAAGGCATCCTGTGCTGCCAGGACCCACCTACCAGCCCAGTCCTGTCCCCCACTCCACCAGGCACGGTATCATCGAACACCTGACAATGGGCTTCACTTTTTCCTCACAACCCAAGGGACTCTCCCCAGATCCACAAAGCCTAGAGCCATAAGCCCCGCCCCAGGTCCCACGGGACACACACCACGGGCTCCGCGTGGAAAGGCCCGGCCTGGGATCCCGGCCTGACTGAGGCCAGGGTGTCAGGAGGCAGTGGGGACCCAGCTTCCTGGACCCCTGGACTCCACACACCATGAACAGGACTCGCCAAAGCCTTGAGTGTGGCCCGCCTGGGCCCGAGGCAAAGGCCCGCTTCCTCCCAGACTCCCGCTGCTTTCTGGCAGGCCCCACGGAAGTGACGGGCGCTCTGGGAGGGATGTGTCCACAGCAGGTGCCACCGCAGCTCTGGAGGCCACGGCTGCAGAGAAGCCCGAACGCAGGCAGAGGACGGCTGTGGCCGGGGCAGTGAGGCAGAGGACTGAGTGGACACTGCATGGCTGTGGTGCAGACCGGTCTGAGCTTGACTTAGCCTCTAACGAGCTGGGCACTCCTCCTTAAGTCGGACCCTCCGTTTCCCATTTGAAACGGAATAGTTTAC
This sequence comes from Vespertilio murinus, assembly GCA_963924515.1. NCBI lineage: Eukaryota > Metazoa > Chordata > Mammalia > Chiroptera > Vespertilionidae > Vespertilio > Vespertilio murinus. The sequence continues at coordinate 3,751,217 of OZ004720.1, read as the reverse complement.
GTGAGAGGACCGTTCAGACGTGAGCTCAGACTTTAAAGGCCTGGCAGCTACTGTGACATGTTCTGTCAGCCACCTGGTGCCCGCAGCAGGCTAGCGGGGGAAGGAGCAGGGCTGTGGGGGAGGGCAGCAGGCTGGGGGGGGAGGAGCAGGGCTGTGGGGGAGGAGCAGGGCTGTGGGGGAGGGCAGCAGACTAGCGGGGTGGGGGAGAGCAGGGCTATGGGGGGGAGGGCAGCAGGCTAGCAGGGTGGGGGAGAGCAGGGCTGTGGGGGAGGGCAGCAGGCTAGAGGGGGGAGGCAGGGCTGTGGGGGAGGGCAGCAGGCTAGAGGGGGGAGGCAGGGCTGTGGGGGAGGGCAGCAGGCTAGGGGGGGGGAGAGCAGGGCTGTGAGGGAGGGCAGCAGGCTGGGGGAGGCAGGGCTGTGGGGGAGGGCAGCAGGCTGGGGGAGGCAGGGCTGTGGGGGAGGGCAGCAGGCTGGGGGGGGCAGGGCTGTGGGGGAGGGCAGCAGGCTAGGGGGGGGGAGGCAGGGCTATGGGGGGAGGGCAGCAGGCTAGGGGGGGGAGGCAGGGCTGTGGGGGAGGGCAGCAGGCTAGGGGGGGGGGAGAGCAGGGCTGTGGGGGAGGGCAGCAGGCTGGGGGAGGCAGGGCTGTGGGGGAGGGCAGCAGGCTGGGGGGGGCAGGGCTGTGGGGGAGGGCAGCAGGCTAGGGGGGGGGGAGCAGGGCTATGGGGGAGGAGCAGAGCTGGGCCCACTCCCTCCCTGTCCCTGCTCCGGCCCAGGGCTCACCTCTTCCACGTTGACATTCTCCTTGGCACTGGTCTCAAACAACTGGATCCCCATCTGCCCGGCGAATTTGTAGGCATCTTCTGTTTCCACCACCTTCCGCTCAGGGTCGTCATTCTTATTCCCCACTTTAAGGCAAAGCGAAGTCAGCTGGTCCTGCAGAAGCAGCCCGGGCACCCTCCACCCCACTGTCCCCACTCCACGAGCCCAGCTCACCTAATATCCGGCACACGTCGTCACAGTTCTGGTTAATTTCATGAAGCCACCGTTTGACGTTGACGAAGGACTCGGCACTGGTGACGTCATAAACCACGATGACCCCGTGGGTCCCCCGATAATACCTGTAGGGCCAGGGTCTATGTCAAAGCTTCAGCCCACACAGGACCTGCCTGCCCACCTCGAGACTGGCCGGGACCTGGGAGGAGGCAAACCCTTTCCAGCAAGACACCCAGAGGCCCCTCTGCCTGCCCTGCCGGCCCGGCCCGCACTGCTCGGCCAGCAACACTGAATCTCACGATGTCCCCAAGGTAGCCAACCAGGTTGCTCGGCGTCCGCCACTAGCTTGAAACATCTTTGAGGTTCTCATTTTGTTTTTAAAATTCAGGCAAGTTTTGCACTTGACATCATTATCACTATCCTTGGTGTCCTTACCCGAGGACATTTTTCCCGTTGATTTTTTTTGTTGTTATTTTTTCTATGTTTATTTATTTATTTTATTGATTATAGTTCACATAATTGTCCTTATCCCCCCATTCCCATCCCAAACCCCTCCCCACATATGCCCCCACCCCCGTTGTCCATGGCCACCGGCCAGGCCCATGTGCATGCACACAGTCCTTTGGTTGATCTCTTCCCCTTCCCCCCACCCTCCCCTACTTTCCCTCTGAGGTTTGAGAGTCTGATCACTGCTGCTCTGTCTCTGGGTCTGTTTTTGTTCATCAGTTTATGTTGTTCATTATTTCCTCTAGATATGTGAGATCATGTGATCCAAGAAATACCCTTGTAAGAACCTAAACTGCAACAAGCCATAATGGTTATGCTGAGAGGCAAATGAATCAGTCTGTAGTGGGCCAACAGTTCTTTTGAGTCCCAATTTCAATGTCAAATAGTTCCTTATGTGTACATGTTACCATTGGTTTTTAAAGAGAGTGGAAAGGAGAGGGGGAGAGACACGTCAATTGGCTGCCTCCCACACACACCCTGACCAGAGCCGGGAGATCAAACCTGCAACCCAGACACATGTCCTTGCCTGGGCATCGATGCCACAATCCTTTGGTGTGCAGGCCAATGCTCTATCTACCAGCCAGGGCTCACTACCCTTGTTTTAACATTCAAAAAATGTTCTCCTCAAATTTTAGTAAAATGCCATTCCAAGATGTGTCATTTGTGAAATCTGCCAAGGTCTGCACTGCCCAGGAGACTGGGGGATACCTGGCATCCTGCCCCTCATCCATGCCGGGGCAGGGTGAGCACGGTACGCTGTATGGCAGCAGGTAGTGTTGGGGAGAAGGTTTCCCACGTATGCCACCACCAAAGGTACAGACCCCGCAGCCTGAAGTCAGCTAGAACAGCTGTCGCCAACTGGTGGTCCGTGAGGTCCAAAAGGTTGGCGACCGCTGAGCTAGAAGGTCTGGGTGGCAGGAGGGATAAGCATTCACCTCCAGATACCATGTCTCCATTCATTCCCATGGTGCAGTAGGCCAGATGGAGGACATCAACCTGGGAGGAAGAGGAGGACAAGGCCTCACACATCCACTTCCCTGGAGAGCCTTCCCAGACTCGCCCGCCCAATGCTGTGTGACCACTCAGAGCGGCACACTCACTAACCAGGGGTTCTGAGAATGAGGTAAGAACCAGTGCCCACAGCTCTGCCATCCACTGCCTTGGGGAGCCCCAACAACCGAGCCGTTTAGGTACTGTGCCCTCAGAACCAGCCCTGTCCTCTATCCCCAGCAGTTGCTGCTGAGAGTGCCAGGTTATTACCAATTCGGCTTCCTGGACCCCCCTCTGAGCAGCGACAAGTGCAGGAAGCGGACCCTGTCCCCGGCCAGCGAAGTGTGCAGAGTGGAATGCATTTCCAGACTCTCCTTTGCTGAGACTATTGAAGGTGCCCAGAACGAGCCACGGCCCCAGCCCAGCCCCACCACAAAGCCCTGCTGCTCCCGGGAGACTCGGCCCCTCTGGGGCCCAGGGGCGGGCCTTCATCAGAAACAGGCTCAGCTCTGGCCAGGAGGGTGCCCGTGCCTTGGGTGCCCGTTACCACCGCCATCAGCGATCACCCCACTCACCACAATTTGGCTGTGCCAGGCCCGCCGCCCGGCGCTTTGTATCCACTCCCTAAGGAACCTGCAGCAGCTTGTGCGGGCAGGACGGGCCGTCTGACCAGTGAGGACATGAGGCCGGTGACCTGCCTGAAGTCACGCCCCAGGCAGGGCACCTGATCTCCCTCCAGGGCCAGGTCTCGTCACCTCCCTTTCCCTCTCATCTCATACCCCGCACCCACTCCTCCCCAACCCACCCCCCACAGCCAGCTACCAAGAGAGGGCGACAATAGGACTCTTTCTTGGCAGGCTAACAGGGTGTGATTTTAGCTTCTCTCTTAATGCCCTGTATCAGAAAAGGCCACACTACTGTGCCCGACCTGATCCCTGCGAAGAGAACAAGCTCCCAGCCTCCCCCAGTCCCTTCCGTCTCCAGCCGCCGCCATCCCAACGTGGCCCGCGGCACGGCCTGCAGAGCTCCGGCCTCACGAGAGGCAGAGTCGGGACCCCAAGGTGGAGCTGCCCTCAGCCTCCCTAGGCACACAGGACGGCCAGTACAGGGTGCTGTGCTGCCCCTCCTCCAGCACCCTGAAACACAGTGCCCTCAGGCAGCAGAGGAACCCCAGTCTCCCCACAGAATGGGGAGCTGTGCACCCCCGCACCTGCCCGGAAAGAATCCGGTAGCCAGGGGAGGGCAGTGGCTCCTCGGCTAAAAGAGCCAGGGCACCCCAGGGCCCTGCCCTGCCCGAAGCATTTCTCCCGGCCACGGGCCCGAGAACCCGCTGCCCTGAATCCCTGCCTGGCTTCAGCCCACAGGAAGCACTGGAGCATCGGCCACGGCCAGTCCCTGGGGTGAGGGGTCGGCAGAGCAGGACTATGGACTGGTTAAAGGCCAGAGCTTTGGTATCAGACCTCAGTTCAACTCCTGACTAACCAACCAAGCTGGGCCTCACTTTTGTGGGGGGTGGAGGACCCTCATTTTTTGTTAATAAAATGGAGGTAATCCCAGGACTCTTTATATCAGGATTATGTAAAATGAAGTAAGTAATGCCCTTTGTGACAGTCTCAGCCCCAGAGCAGGACAGCTGGGTCAGGACTTGGTCTGACCATAACGTCTTGGTCTTGTTTGAACCTGGACACACTGGCCACCCAGAGGAGCCCACCCTCCCTCCCCAAGGAGCCTCTGACCCCAGTGCCCTCCGTAGGGCTCCCAAATGGGCACTGAGACACCAGAGACTCCGGTAACTCATGGGCAAGTAGCAAGAAAGCGGCACTGGGCAGAGCCCAGGCCAGGACCCCTGGGGCTGGGGCTCCTCGGACCACAGTACACGAGTGCTCTCCACAGAGCTGGCCCAGTGACAGACCCCCCCCCCCCACACACACACGCTGCTCAGGGTCCAACCCCTTGTCCGGGCCACCCAGCCAGCATCCTTTGCTCCCAGCCACCTCTGTAGAGGCTCTTACCCCTTAGCCAGCAGGGGGTCCACCCCATGGCATGCCGGAGGGAGGAAAGGCATCTCTGGCCGAGAACTTCCTCACCCGCCTTCCCCAAAGCCCCACTCACAGGCATCCCTGGGGGAGACACAGGAGCGGCTACCAAAGAAGCCACTACTACGGTGGCACATACACCACCGAGTGCGGCCCGGCTCTGCCCCCACGGGAACAGGACCCCTCCCGGAAGTTCCGCGTCTGTCCAGTGGGGGAACAACAGCTCTGCCTGCAGCAGGCGCACTGGCATGCTCATGAAGCCCAAGCCCAGACTACCTGGCACACAGGCCTCCGCATCAAAGCAAAGCCTCAAGATAAACCAACCGTGTGAGGAACCGCAGCACAGAACATTCAGGCAGCTTACCCACGGTCACACCGAACAAAAATGTGAATTCTGAACCACTGCCCTAGCTGGTTTGGCTCAATGGATAGAGCACCAGCCTGGGGGATGAAGGGTCCCAGGTTCGATTCCGAGCACATGCCCAAGTTGTGGGCTCGATCCCCAGTAGGGGGCGTGCAGGAGACAGCCAATCAATGAGTCCCTCTCATCAGTAATGTTTTTATCTCCCTCTCCCTCTCTCTCTGAAATAAATAAAAACATTAAAAATAAACAAACTTGGTTCATAATTTTTTTTTTTTTTTTAAGTATCATCTGCCTTCAAAGCCGTGCTCTTTCCTGGAACCTGTTCCATTAACAGCCTAAGAACCAAGGCCGGCTCCAGCGGGGCTCTCCGCCCATTTGCAGCTAAGTCACAAAGGTGCTGCGGCGTCCACTGGGTGAGCCGGGGTCCCAGTCACCAGCTTTGGGGAGGCCAGTAAAGGCCTCTCCACAGCCTCCTCCCCCAGAGAAGCCAGCTCCCAGAGGCAGGGGTGAGGGGGCCGCTGCACAGCTGGCAGCCCAACCAGAGAAGTGTCTGACACGAGGCGCAGCCAGGAGGAACCTCCCGTCTGCAGACAAAGGGACCAAGGCCAGAGGGGGTGCTGGCTGACATGTGCTGTCCGCCAACCCAGAGCCAGGTTCTCGGCTCTGCCCACCACAGCAGCAGCCGTATCTCATCCCCTCCTCCTCTCTCATCCTTAGGAAGAGGGCTCAGCTTACCACCACTGATGTGGCCAGCAAGGGGCTTACCTCCTGACCGTCCGGGACCACCCGTGACATTTCCACCCTGACCTGGGCTAGTTATTCAACTGTGTCCACTGTCGGTGGCGAGGGATCAGAGTGCGGGCAAGAGCCCTGACTCACGTGGAGGTGATGGTGCGGAAGCGCTCCTGCCCAGCCGTGTCCCAGATCTGCAGCTTCACTTTCTCCCCATTGATCTCCACGGTCCGAATCTTGAAATCCACTCCGATCGTGGTGATGTAGCTGCCTGCAAGCACACACATTAGCAGGTCCACGGGTGCCCCAGTCAGACTACGGTGCACTCACTCTGGGCCCAGCACGAGCGAGGTCCCAGGGACATGGTTGTTAATAAGAAAAGACAAGGTCCCTGGCGTGATGGAGCTCCATGGAACCCACAGTCAAGGTGAGGGCAACAGACGTGACGCTATGAAACAGAGATAAAAAAGATAATGTCAAAGTGATGAGTGCCACAGAGGAATAAAACCAGCTGTGACTGGGGAGGGACAGGCCCTTTAATTAGAGTGGCTGGACTGTTAGCTGTGGCCTGAGACTAGTGGGAGGCCCATCATGCACTTTATTTTTTCCTATTCTATTCCAAACGTTTTTCAAAGACCCACAAATCAACTTCCTATTTGAAAAACAATGTTTGAGGCAGAGGAGACAGTAGCAAAAATAGCAGTGGAGGGAGAGGGGTCAAGTAAGGTCAGGCACAGAGCCGGAGTCAGGTAGGGACCTCGGGGCACCTGCACCATGGGGAGAGCGTGGGCTTTGTGTGTGTGACGGGAAGCACTGAGGGTTCTAATCAGAGTATGAGGGGCATTATAAGCAGCTCTCCTGGGCATCTGTGTGAGAGATGGAGTGGAGAGAATGTCTGGCCATGTAACAGTTCTGTCCAGGCTTACAAAGGCCTGAATGCTAAGACATGTTTTCACTCCAATTGGAGCTTACAGTAGAACACAGTGCTGCAGACAGGACAAACACACAACTGACTCTATAAAGTATCAAAACTCTAGAAGAAAGGTCAAAGTTCAAGGTGGGGTGGAGATCAAGGAAGGCTTTGGGGAAAAAGTCACATTTGAGCCTACCTTGAAAGAATAAGTAAAATGTCAAAGGTTGAGATTGGGCTGGGGGGGCGGGGGGGGGGGGGGGGAGGACGTCAGGAGGGGGAGACATCCCACCCAGAGGCAAAAGCCTGAGAAAACATTCAGAAACCAGCCAGCCCGGCATTCCGGGCACTGGCACTCTGCGGGCTCTGGATGAGCCAAGGAGTGTGACCCAGCACCTACGGCTGCAGGCACTCACCAGCAGCTGGCGGCTGAATGAATGAGTAAGCGAGAGAGCTTGGGAAACAGCAGAAGAATGAACAAACAGAGGAGCCAGAAAGCTGGAAAGGTGAGCTGAAAACAGACTACGAAGACCGGTGGTTTTCAGCGGGGAGGACCGTCTCCGCAGAGGCACTGAGCAGGGTCTGGGGCATTCCTGTTGTCACGATGGGGGAGAGGGACCGGTGCCACCGGGGAGGGGAGCCAGGGATTCTGCTCCATATCCTTTACGGAACAGCCCCACACAGACTCACAGGCCCAGAGTGTGAGCAGTTCTGAGGTGGAGAAACCTTGCCATAAACGCTCTCATTTAAGAGAGGGCCGCTGAGGTTTGAAGCAGAGGCAAGCCCCTGGCAGAGCTTGGGTACTAACTAGATAGTACTAACTAGACAGTACTATCAGTACTAACTAGATAAATTCAGCAGTTTGACAGGGGAGGGGGAGGAGCTGCTGAAATGCTTCAGGCTAGAACCAACTAGGTAATGGTAGTAGAAATGGGAAGAGGAGTGAGAGAGCAAACGAGAGCTATCAGGAGTGGAAGCCATGAGGAAGGGGAGTCAGAAGGTCAAGGTCACGAGGAAAATGAGTACTTTTCAGCCTAATGATAAGCTGCTCCTTAAGTGACCATTCTTGAACAGAAGCAACATCAAACCACTGGAAGGTTCCTGAGACGCAGGCACTCTGACCTGCAGAGCCACGGTGACCCTCACAGTGACCCCTGTGGAAGGACAATGATCAGCCCCACTGGACGATGAGCTGAGACTTAGTCAGGCTCATGGTCACAGAAACTCTTTCCACATCACACAGCAGGGGTGCTGCAGGACGTCTGCAGGGATAAACCACTTCTCCACCAAGAGAGGCGGAGCCATGTCATCACTTCCTGGTTTTAGCTCATCCCTTAACCGCCTCCTAGGGAATTCCCTACCAGACAGCCAGTCACACTCCATCCCTGATCAGAGAGCCCAAGCTAGCCCCAAGTCTAGCAATGAACCTGATGTATTCAACAAGCACATCCACTTCCCCAGTATCTGGGAAATACAAACTTAAACGAGATAGCACTTTTTGCTGATTGGCTTAGCAAAAATGAAGACTACCCAGTAGGTACCTAGCATTGATGGGCCGTTTATACCCTCGTGCCCACCTGGTGCTGCTCTGGGGCTGAGTGTTGACCTGTGAACCAGGAGATCATAGTTTGATTCCCAATCAGGGCACAGGCCCGGGTTGCAGCTCATCCCCAGAGTTGGGCATGCAGGAAGCAGCCAATCCATGATTCTCAGTCATCATGATGTTTCTATCTATCCCTCTCCCTTCCTCTCTTGAAATCAATAAATATATATATTTAAGTAAAACAAAGACAATAAACCCCTGCAGTGGTAGTGTCAGACCACTTAGTACAGCTCTGACAGCTCAGTTCAGAGCACTGTGAAGTTAAATGCACATACCCCGACCTCATGACTCCTCTTCTGTGCAAGAAGAAACAAAGGGTAGCCAAGAAATCCAGATCACTGAAACTAGAAGCCACCAGACAGCACGCACATCCAAGAGCACTGCTAGTGAACCATGTGCAACCATGAGCCGTTCCTAAGAACCAGAGGTCTCATGTGCCGTGGAAGGGTGATCCCTGACACACGGGGAGACGAGTCGCTGACCCCGCATGCGGAGGGGAGAAGAAGGCGGACAGACAGACAGACGATGCTCAACAGAGGCTCCCAGGGCGCCAGCGGGGAGGTAAAAGGACAGCTTTCATTTTCCACTGGTGAGTCTTCCTGTTTGAAATTGTACACAGGCATGTACTAACTTGCAATATTTTTTTAACTGTGTTTTGTTTTGTTTTTTTAATATTGGGGCACAAATAGACCCAGGGTGGCCAAAATATGGGCCTGTAAAGGATTTTTTTAACCAGATAAATGAGGACTGACACAGAGGACTAACCTGTGCTCCTCTGCTCCTCTGTCCCTCAGCCGATCGCCCTGACAAGGTTTGCACCATGAGGCAGAGGCAGGTGTTCTGGCGCCAGGCAAAGGGATTTCAAAACAAACACCTCAGCAGCACCTCAGGGGCACACTCACCTGAGAAAGTGTTGTCGGCAAAACGTAAGAGTAAACTGCTCTTTCCCACACCTGCAAGAGAGAGAGCCGGAGATGAGAGGCAGCCTGGTCCCTCCCTCCAGCACCCAGGCCTTCGCTGCAGGGAATGACACCAGGTCCTGAGTTTTACACGCAGTGGGATGAGCTCCCTCCTCAAGGCTGCCTTTGATCTGAAGCAGCCACACACCACAAGCACCTCCCCCACTCGATTTCTAATCTTTTCCTCGGTCCTCGTGAAGACAAGCTGCCCCCCCCCCCCCAAGCCCCGGGGAGAAATGAGAAAGGGTCCTGTGCTGAGGGCTAGCCCCAGCAACTCAGAGGAAGGACTGTTCCAGGTGACAGAAATAAAGCAGGGGCAAGTCACCAAATGAAACTGGCCCCAGAGTGCATCCGAACTGTGGTCCCTAGGAAACTGCACACCATGTGTGGAGCTTCCATCTGTGTGCAGTGAGACGAGGACCTGCAGAGTTGCAAAGAACCCTTGAGATCACTGGGGCTATCTGCAGGTGAGGAAACTGAGGCCCAGACAACTCTAACCAACTGTCAGCCTTCTTACCCAGTATGTCAGTCAGCTGGGCCAATGGGGAGGGGGGTCTGCCATACACCTATCAGCCCAACAGCTCCCATGTGCACAAAGCATTTCCCGTGCCCAGCATCTGCTGGCACCCTTGTTCCCAGAACAGGTGGAACCCTCGTAAGCTTGGCTTCCCTTTACTTCAGCACGAGCAGCTTTAGCCTTCCAGGTACAGCCTGTCCTATGTCCCTCCCCTACCCCCGCCACCCCCTAAGGCCAGCTGGGTCAACTGACCACAGAAGGAAAGAATCAGCATGCACAGAGAGCTGGGTGTGGTGGGCACTTTGATGCTCCTATAACTCCAGCTGCATCTATTAAGATCAGGATGTGGCAACTGAGGCTCCAACAAGCTAAGCAGCTGGCCTAGGGCCTCAGCAGGAAGTGTGAGCTGAGATCTGAATCCAGAGCTGTCTACTCGGGCTCTAAAGCTCTTTCCAAGACATTCTGCTTGGGGAGTCTTGCTGCCTCTGTTCCAGGAAGTTCGAAACAAAGACCCAAAGAGGCTCCTGCATCTCACTTCTGGCTGGCTTTTAGCAGCAGAGCTACCAAAACTAGATCGGAAGAGAACTTAGCCCAGGGTCTCAGAACCCCACAGCTAAGTGCAGATTTTGAGTACATGTGCATATTTGGAGGGAGGAGTCAGAGCATTCACCAGCTCCTCAGCTACCTCGGCCCCAGCCCCCTGTGCCTAACGGATCCAGAAGTCCTCTCGGAGCAGTCCTCTTGGATGACGTGTCTGGAGGCTGCTCCAGGTGAGGACTCTGTCCAGGGAGGCCCAGGCGAACGTCTCATGATAAACCTGGGTCTGCCCTTCCAAAGGCAGGCGGGGTGCTGTGCCCGTGGCACCTGCTGCTCAGCCCCTGCCTGCAGCACCCCTGCTCAGAGCCACTTCCTCATTGCTGCCTCTACGAAGCTTCCTGCTGAGCCCAGGAGAGCCAAGTCCTGGGCTGGGTCCCTCCCAGTGCTGTCCAATGCCAACACCCATCGGTCCTGCCTGCTCCTCTGCTTCCTCCTGGAGACTTCTGGGTCCACTTACTTAGCTAAAAGCTGTGTCTGGGCAACTAGGCTGTGAGTTCCTCCAGGAAGGCAATCTCGCCTCACCTACCCAGACGTTTAATGTGCTGGAAGCCAGGCCCAGCACTTAGTAGGTGCCAACAAAACACCGTGCAATGATTCATGACTAAATGGTGCCAATCACACTGACAGCTACGCTATCTAATGCTGGCTGCAGCATCACTAGGAGCCAAAGCAGTGCTTTCAAACTTTGAGGGGAGGTGCTCTGCCTGAGGCAGTGAAGTGCTCCCTCCTGCATGGCCTCTCTGGGTCCCCTCACCCCCGCTCCTCTGCAGAGCTTCTGAAAGCCACCAGCTGCAGGAAGACCGCTACCGTCACCGCACCAACAGCTCCCCCGAGCCTCAAGGTTGGGCCAGACACCAACCTCCAGCATTGCTCTTCCCTTCCGATGGAGCAGACACCCACCCGCGAAATGCCACCTCCCAACTAGGCCTGGAAGAGGCTGCTTTGGGAAAACTCGCTGCTGCCACTCACCCAGAGCACTGACCACGGGAGGAAGTGACAAGTCCCAATCCACCTTCACCACAGCTCAAGTCAACAGCTTCCCAGGGCCGGATCTAGTATGACACCAACCCCACAAGTCCAGCCCATCATCCTCTACCCAGCAAGAGCAGAGGCGGCACTCGATCCTCTTGGTAGCCAGGAGGCAGAGTTATTCTGCAAAAACTTCACACACCACTCTGTCATCACCGTGCTCCCTGCATCACACCCCCCTCTCCCTTGCTTTCTGCCTTCTGGGCTACACAGATGCTCCGACCCTCAAAAAGCCTCCACAGAGGTCCCCACCCTCAGCCCTGCTCCTCCCTTGGGCTATGGTTCCCTCACTCCTCTTGGCTTCGGCTCTAGACTGTTGAAGACCTTTAGACCTTCAAGCAAAGTGTTCTCAATTTCAAACCGGGCTCAGTAACTAATTCACTGGTGAGCCTCCCACAAGTCACTTCCCCTCTTCAAGCCTCAGTCACACATGTGTAAAGGAAAAGCTCTAACCAGCTCTCTGACCACCGCCCGTCTCCAGCTGGTCTCATGGATCCGATGAAATGCTTACACATTAGAGCCAGTGTTGGAACATAAGAGAGGAAGAACCGTAGGCATAAAGAAGAGCTGCGGAAGCTGACGGAGTGAGTTCTAGGAGCATGTACAATCTGGCAGAGTGGGAAGAAGAACTCTAGATTTATAAAGAAACTAACATTCACCGAGGGCCTACTGTTTGCCAGGCCAGGGACCAGCTGCTCACACGTGAATCCATGTGTGTGAACTCCCGGCTTTGCCTCTGATGAGCTGTGTGGCTCTGGGCAAGTCAGTCAACTCCTCTGAGCCACAGTTTGCTTTTCTGACAAACTACACGGGCACGGGGAGCAGCCGAAGGGCGAGGGGCTGTGACGTCACCTGGGAGCCTTAAGGAAGCTCCCAAGGACCAGGTCAGGCGAGCGCATGAGGCTCGTCTCCTCGCTCAGCTGCCAAAGATTAGCTCGAACGCCCATGGCGACCATCTCCCAGTCTCCCAAGCGTTTGGCTTGGAGTATCAGCTCACTGTCAGGAGAAATTAAGCTGCAAAGCATCTGTCTTCTCTACACAACACAGTCCTCTACACACTGAACCAGCAGCCAGTGAGTCTTCTCCAGCACCTGACTTCTGAGTGAAAAATCAAAACGCCATGCAAATGCACTGTGAGAGGGGCCAGGGCACCCCCTGGGTCTGACAAAGTGAGCCAGCCACATGCTCTGCTGAGCTTATGCTTTTCGTTTTCGGGCGTCAACATGGGCTCTGGCTGTCCTGTAGAGGGAGAAGAACCCTGACCAAGGTGAGCTGACTTTAACTCCAAAAGAGAGGACTCACGCTGGGGCCAGCCCCTCGGAACCAAGACCGGGGCTGAAATGAAATCCGGTACCGGCACAAACCCCCGGGCCCGGAGGAGCCGGCGGCCATCTGCGAGAGCAGGTCCACACAGCTTGGCTGGTCTTCTTTTATTCAAACCACAGCCTCCTCCTTTCTAACTCCTTCCCCAACCACAGCTACTCTTCATCTCTGTAGTTAACCCCTAATTTTTCCTCTTACCTCTCCCTTCCACCAGTAACCACGGAAACCTCAGCCATCTTTCACCTGATCCCAACCGCCAACCACATCCCAATCCGGCTCCACAGGAGACCAAAACCCACCCACTTCCCTGGCCTCCCGCTCTGGCCAACACTCCTACCTCAGGGCTCACATCCCTCGGATTTGGTGCCCTTTCCTTCACAATCCACGGGCTCCACCAGCTCTAGTCACATGACCGCCTTGTCCACATTCAACTCGGGTCTGGTCTGGTCTATAAAATGGGGTGCTCCCCAGTCTCCTTCCCCATCATATAACCCCACCCAGCACCTCAGTTATACTCCTATAAACCTCCTGAGGTCCGCCTCCCTGACCTCTTGGTCACCCCATAAAAACCTGCGTACCTGCCACACTCCAAACGCCTCTAGACCCTCCACTCTTTCCCAGAAACCAGCCTAGTGCTTATCAGGACACTGAATATTCATTCAGCAACTATGCTGGGCCCCTCCTGGCTGCCGGGCCCGCGCTGGGCACGGAGGCTGCAGTGCGCCCAGCTGGATCGCTGTCCCACCGGCTGCACCTCCGGCGCCCGGCCATGTCCACACAGCCCAGAAAAGCAAACACCTATTGAACACTCACCTTGCGCGTTACCTCACCGAACACTGGACAGCCCGGTGACACCAGCCCTATTATTCCATTTTATAGATGAGGAACCGGAACCACAGGGAGATGGAGCGGCGGCGGCAGCGGCTGGGCAGGAATGGGCCAGGCCCTGTGCGAAGCGCTTCCCCCGCCTCACCTTTTAAACCTCGCGGGGGCCCCGGGGGCGGGAGCCCCGGGAGGCAGGAGCCCCGGGAGGCAGGACCATGCCCCCTGGCGGGGGAAGACACTGACCACCATGCCCACAGAGCACATCTGCGCCGGGTCGGGACCAAGCACTCTCCCAGCGCAGCCTCACGCCACCCAGCGACGCACGTCCCCACTTCTCGGCCGGGGACACTGAGGCTCAGACACGCGAAAACAACTGGCCCAAGGTCACAGACCGAGGAAGCCGGGGGTCCCAGCGCTCGAACCCGGGTCTCTCCAACTCCAGAGATCGCGCGACTTGACCAAGGTCACACGTGAGGCGGCGGCGGGCGCGGTGAGCGGACCGGGCGCCCCAGCCCCGACCCCGGCTCGCCCGGCCGCTCCGCTCCGCAGCCCGGCGCCCCAACCGCCCCCCGGCGCGGCCCCGAGCCCCTCGGCCACCCCGGGGCCGGCGGCCGCCGGCAGCCCCGCCCGCCGCCCGCCGCCCGCCGCCCGCCCCGCGCGGCCGGCGCTCCCCGCCCGTCTGCCCGCCCCGAGGCCCCCGCGGGCCGCGCCCGGCAGGGCCCACGCCGCCTCCGGCCGCCTCGGCCCTCACCGCTGTCGCCGATGATGAGCAGCTTGAAGAGGTGGTCGTAGTCCCGGGCCATGGCGGGCGGGGGAGGCGCGGGCGGGCGGGCGGGCGGGGTCGGCGCTGGCCTCGCGAACCGCAGCTCCCTCCGGGCGGCTCCGGCCGCGGCGGATCCACTTCCCGAACAAACAGCCGGAACTGACAGAAACACCTCCCTCCGCTCCCCCTCCTCCTCCTCTTCAGCAGCCGCCGCCGCGGCCGCCGCCTCTCCCCTTCCCGCCCCACCCCGCCACTGCGCAGGCGCAGCGCCCGGCACCGCCAGTGCGCAGCCGCGGCGCCGGCGGCCCGCCGCGCCCTCGCCGCGCCCGCGCACCGCGCATGCGCCCCGGCCGTCCCGCCGCCGGCGCGGGCCCGGCTCGCCGGCTTCCGCGGGAGGTGAGCGTCGCGGCGGTGGCGGCTCGCGGCCCTTTTGGGCTCGAAAAGATGAGCTGCTGTCGAGCCCAAACGGAAAGAAGCCGAGAATGCCGGAGAAAGAAGCCCGGGACGGACCGGCTCCTTCAACTTCCAGCCCTGCCACCTGCGGAGAGGAAAAGACAGGCTCGCGGGGACCGTGCGAGCGGGGCTTACCCGGGGCCCCGGACACTCCGCCCCGTCTCCGCGCGGACGCCGCCCCCGGGGTGCCGGCTCCGGCCCCCGAGCCCCGAGCCTGTGGAATGGACGCGGAAGCGGTGGGTGGCTGCCGAGCTGAGCGGTTAGGAGGGTGGCCTCTTAGGTCAGCTCTGGGTCGAAATCACGTCCTAGCGCTCCGGGAGCGTGAGTTGCCTCCTTGGTAAATGGGGAGAATAGTTGGATGCAGGGCCCGTTCGATGAATGACCCGGTGTGTTTTCCGAGGGGGGAGAGAAAAGGGCTGAGGATGGGGAGGAGCTTGGCTTTACGTTTCATTTATTCCTGTGCTGCTTAAATTTACAATGGGTACTTAAAAGAAGCAATAAAAATCCAAAATGAAGTAATTAAAATCATCATCTGTGCCAGTATGGAAAGAATGTAAATATTGAAAGGATATACATAAAATATTAGGTAGGATTAC
Organism: Vespertilio murinus; assembly: GCA_963924515.1. NCBI lineage: Eukaryota > Metazoa > Chordata > Mammalia > Chiroptera > Vespertilionidae > Vespertilio > Vespertilio murinus. The sequence goes on along the minus strand of OZ004720.1, from coordinate 3,736,021 downwards.
AAAAGACAAACATATCCTTAAACCAAAAAGTAAGATAAAGCAAAAAATCTTGACTATAAAAAGTAATGCTTATGGATGGGTGGAGCAACAAATTGATGTTTTTCTCTCTCAAAACAATTTTTAGATTTTAAAGTAATGCTCATAGTTGTTGTTTTTTATGTACGTTTTACCAAAAAGTACAAGTTGCTACTTTTCCTTCAGACCCGTTCCTCATAGGTAATCTCTTAATGCTGTTTCTCGGATACCTTGAAATGCTTAATAAATATATATTGAACGAATGAATAAATCTCCACTGAGTATTCTGTGCCTGTGCAAACACTTACATCTATGTGTGCTGCCTTTTGCTGCATTATGATACTCCACACGGCTGAACTATAATTTAACCACTCTGCTGTTACAGGCATTTACGTTGGTTACAATTTTTTTGTTATACAATGTTGCAGGGAAGATCCTTGAACAGCACATGGGGTGTCTGAATAAAGCTTTGAGTTTTCCCAGGAGCTGAGAATCAGTGTGGTGATGTCAGAACCCGGGCTTGGAATCTGAAGGTGCGGAGAGAAGAGCTGCTCATCTGACCTTTGAGAAATGGCCCTTCTTGGTCCGGGAAAGGTTAATGGGGTCCCCTTTGAGCCAGCCATTTTAGTTAGGAAATATCAGGGAAGAAGGAAGCATCCATGTGGCCACCAGGCAAAGACACTCAACCCTGACCCCCTTGAGGCCATCACTCCAGGCTCTGCTCATCCTGCTCTGCAGGTGAGAGACTGTGCGGAGGCCAGCTCTGAAATCCTGGCTCCGTCCCTGAAAAGCTTTGAGCTTTTGGATAAGTCGCATCAGAGTGTCTCAGAACCCCGGGTTCCACACAGGATAGTTGTGAGGATTAGAGCTGTGTTGGTAAACCACCCGCACGTAGAGGCATACTTCGATTTACTGTGCTTCTCAGGTTCTTGTTTTTTACAAAGAAAGGCAAGATCCTCCGCCAGCACAAAGATTACAACTCATGAAGGCTCAGCTAGCGTTTTTTAGTAATAATGTATTCCATTTTCTAGACATAATGCTATTATACTCTTAAACTACAGTAATGGTGCAAACGTGACTTTTATGTGAAACTGACAAGCCAAGAAATTTGTGCAACTGGCTTTATTATGGTACTCGCTTTCGTGCAGTGTCTGGCATGCCTGTGTGCATGTGATAACAGTTAGGCAAGGCCCTTGTACTGTTAGCCATCTCACTGTAGACTCTAGCACCATGTCCAAGGCAGCCTCCCGACATCAGGGCTGCAGGGTACCTGTGAGGAGAGCAGAACTGGCCATTGTGAAGAACAGGTGCCTGTCTGTAACATGAATTCCTTCATTTATTTAGTAATTAATTGTTTCATGAGTGCTACTTGTTTATTGTGTGCCACGGATGGTAGAATAGAGCCTTTCCCTCCAGGAGCTTACAGGCTCATCAGAATAAGATATACCCATGAGAGCCGAAACCGGTTTGGCTCAGTGGTAGAGCTTCGGTCTGCGGACTGAAAGGTCCCGGGTTCGATTCCGATCAAAGGCATGTACATTGGTTGCGGGCACATCCCCGGTGGGGGGTGTGCAAGAGGCAGCTGATCGATGTTTCTCATCGACATTTCTAGCCTAGCTCTCTCCCTTCCTCTGTTAAATATCAATAAAATATATTTTTTTAAAAAATAAGATATACTCATGAGAAATTAAAAATACAAGACAATACAGGAGATAAAATAGCTGTCAAATAGGCAGTCTAGACTTCAGAGGATGGATGCTATCACTTGCAGCTAGAATGAGGGGAAAGAGATTTCATCGTAAAAGATTTCCTGAGGGAACTGGAATTGAAAGCGCTCTGAATGACGGGTGTATTTAAACAGCCGCTGTCACAGTCTGTGAGGGGCACCAATTTTGTCTTCGAGGGGAATTCCCTGTAGGTCAGGAGATGTGCCTGACGTCCCAGAAATGCAGCTGTGAATACACTTCCTGTGGAAATACTATTTTACATTTAGTTAAACTGCCATGATTGGAGCTATGCTTTGGTAGGTAGAGAGATGTAGCTAGAGACTTTATATGTGGATACAGATGGAAACTTCCCTGGCCTGAGGTAAGATTGGGTGTGTAACACTGCCGTAAACTTTGTTCGCTGTGTAAACTTTGTTCGCTGTCCTGGACAAAGCTGATGGCTGAGCTTTTGCAGCACCCTGTTTGCACATTAGAAACCGCACTGGGAGGCAGTGAAAGTTTGAGCGGAGTAGCAACAGCAAAATGCTATTTTAGGAAAGTAATCTGCTGCAGCATACAACACGGATATCAACTAAAGGAGGTTATTGCTGAAGCCCAAGTGTGAGGCAATAGCAGGAAGGGACAGATGCAGAAGGCAATATAAAAACATCAACCAAAGCAACATTTTTTTTAAAAATCGTGTATCTGGCAAATCATTCACTAAGTCAGCAAATACTGTGTGCCTACTAGGAGCCGGGCACTGTGCTGGGCACTGAGGACATAACATGGGCAAAACCAAGCCCCGTCCTCAGGGAGCTTACCGTTCCTTCCACAAGCATCTGAGGGCTCGGAGTGCCAGGCTCTAAGCGGGAGGTTCAGCATAAACAACTAGAATCCCTGCCTTCATGAGCTTACGTTCTGGCAGAGAATGCAAATAGATATGTGTCTCAGGAGGAAAACAAAGGGAACGGGAGCTTGCAGAGGTTGAAGGGACGGTGGCACTACGGCGGTGTAAGTATATATACTGTTCACTCAAGAAGTTTGGCAGTGAATGGAAGGGCAAAAGAATGGGTGGTGAGAACATGGTGTTGAAGGAAGTGTTTCTCAGGATGGCAGAGGTAGAGGATTAGCCGCCGCTGGCGAATGGGAAGGATTGAGTAGCGAGGACTGAAGACGGGTGAAGGGCACTTTAAAGAGCTTTGCTGACAAAGAGGAACGTAGGGAAGTGCACTTGGCCTTGGAGGCGGAGCCAGCAGTGCCTGGAAGCAGCAGGAGAGAGGAGGGTTAGCACAGTGAGGCCTGGCGGGCCTGTGAAATCCCGCTCCGAGACTGGTCAGCAGTGGGTTCTAAAGCTGCTGAGATCCTAAGTAGCAAGGGTGGAAGCACATGTGGCAGTCATGTGAGAAGGTAGAAGGAGGGGTACGTAGGGTTTAGAGAGGGCAGATAAAGGGAATGTCAGGGTCTTGAAATGAGGGACCAAGATAGGGTGCCAGCCAAGATGCTGGCCCCAGAGGGAAGGAATAGAGGAAACTGTCTGGTCTCTCTTTGGTGGAACTGGAAATTGGCTCTTTATCCCATACCTGCATGCCTGATGCCACACCAAGAGACCTGGCAATGGCCTTGCCCTGCCCTTAGGTGGCTCAAAATCAAGTGGACGTTAAGTACCTCGATTGCAGGGACCGCTATCCTGATATCCTCTGGGGCCTAACAGGTGGTAAGTACTTGGGTGGTCTGTTGAATTAAAGAAAAGCCACACAGAATTTAAAGAGAAGGAATATCAGAAATAATATAGTTTAGAGCCAAAACCCATTTGACTCAGTGGATAGAGCCTGCGGACTGAGAAGTCCCAGGTTCGATTCCGGTCGAGGGCATGTACCTTGGTTGCGGGCACATCCCCAGTGGGGGAGTGTGCAGGAGGCAGCTGGTCAATGTTTCTATCTCATAAATGTTTCTAACTGTCTCCCTTCCTCTCTGTAAAAAATCAATTTAAAAAAATATATATACCGTATTTGCTGGCGTATAAGACGATTTTTTGGCCCTGAAAAATATGCCTCCAAGTGGGGGGTAGTCTTATACGGCGAGTATATAACAAACTCTGTATTTTGAGTGGAAATGTTAGGGGGTCGTCTTATACGCCCAGTCTCTTATACGCCGGCAAATACGGTATTTTTCAGGGCCAAAAAATCGTCTTATACGCCGGCAAATACGGTTTATAAGAAGTAATATAGTTAAACACTCAAGTTTGCTTGATGAGGGGTATGGGCCAAATTTGAGGTCTCTCACTATAACTGTCAGTCTCCTCCCCCCCATTCCCACCAAACCCTTCAGTAGGGTCTTAGTTTCCTCATCTTTTAGATCAGCGGTTCTCAAAGTGCAGTCTGGGGACCCTGGGGCTTCCTTATCAGTGAAGTCAAAACGTTTCATAATACTAAGAAGGCACTTACGTTTTCCACTCATTCATTCATACAGTGGTTTTCCAGAGCCTACACCACGTGTGATAGCGCAACAGATTGACTGCAGGAGCAGACTGAGAATCCAGACATTAAACACGCAAAAATGCAAACCACACCGCTCTCCTCACTAAATGATTTGTTTTGAAAAAGTTATATTTATCATAGATGGTTATTTGTAATTAATGGGTTTGTTTTTTGAAATAAATTTTTATTGATTTCAGAGAGGGAGAAGAGAAACATCAATGATGAGAATCAGTTATCAACTGCCTCTATGCTCGTGTACACACCACACTGGGGATCGAGCCCACAACCTGGGCATGCGCCCTGACCAGGAATCAAACCATGACCTCCTGATTCATAGGTCAATGCTCAACTACTAAGCCACACCAGCTGGGCTGGGCTTATTGTTTCTAAATGAATAAAACTTTAAAGTTGACCAATTTTGTTATCTAAGATGGTAAATATCAATAGGTAAGTATAAGCAACGGCTCTTTGGGGTCCTCAATTTTTCAAAGTGTAAAGGGTCCTGAGCCCTAACCGGATTGGCTCAGTGGATTGAGCATCGGCCTGTGGACTCAAGGGTCCCAGGTTGGATTCCGATCAAGGGCATATACCCAGTGGGACGTGTGCAGGAGGCAGCTGATCAATGTTTCTCTCTCATTGATGTTTCTAACTCTATCCCTCTTCCTCTCTGTAAAAAATCAATAAAATATATTTTTAAATGCTTTAAAAAAAGGGGGGGGGGGTGTTCTTGAGGCCACAATGCATGAGACCTGCTAAATTAGATACTGTTGCACCGTTTCCCACCTCGCTTTTTCATGGGAATCTACATGGTAGGAAGGACCTACAGGCTGCAGTCTCAACCAGAGAAGCACCAGAAAGTGACTGGTGTGTTCCATGTGGGCACACTCAGGAACCTCACCCAGAAATCCCACTGAGGCAATAATCCTGGGACCAGTTTTTCTAGTTTCCTAAGCGTCGTCATCACCATCACCACTGCCCTCCCACCGCAGCAGGCTGCAGGGGACCTTAGAACCCAGGGCAGCTCGGAACCACCCAGGAAGTAGCTGGGCTCTCTACCTCTTCTGAAAAGGGAGACCCAGCCACGCCACAGAGCCAAGGCCAGAGGCTGGGTTAGTTTCTTTGTTAGTCACCATCCAAAACCATTTCTGTAGGAAGGTACTGGGGCTTGGTGACCAGAGCATCAAATAGGGTGTGTTTTTTTCCAGTTCTACAGCCAACTATCTGGCTGTGTGACCTTAGAGATTCTCCTTTCCATCTATAACCTCACCTTTTTAAAAATAAATATTTTTATTGATTTCAGAGAGGAGAGAGGGACAGAAACATCAATGATGAGGCTGAGTGATCGATCGGCTGCCTCCTGCCCGTCCCCACTGGGGATCGAGCCCGCAACCCAGGCATGTTCCCTGACCAGGAATCAAAACATGACCTCCTGGTTCATAGGTCGATGCTCAATTACTGAACCACACCAGCCAGGCCGTACCTCAACTTGACTCCTCAGAAAAAAAGGACCAGCCCTCCTGGTCTCTCCCTCATGTGTGCTGGAAGCACCGCTTACGCAGGGATAGAAAGGCTTTCCTGCCCAGGCACACAAGCACCCAGCTGCGTGCTGCCATTCGGTGTTTCACGTGGCCAAACACAGTAGCTGTCATTCCTCAAAGAAATGTGTTTGTTTTGTTTTAATATATTTTATTGATTTTCTTACAGAGGGAGAGGGATAGAGCTAGAAACATCAATGAGAGAGACACATCGGCCAGCTGCCTCCTGCACACCCCCACCGGGGATGTGCCCGCAACCAAGGTACATGCCCTTATTGAACCTGGGACCTTTCAGTCCGCAGGCCAACGCTCTATCCACTGAGCCAAACCGGTTTCGGCGTCAAAGAAATGTTTTTGTTAGCTTTTCAAACTTCAGGTTCGGAAAGTTACCACTTCAGATGCAAATCGTGGGCCCAGCAACTACCTCCTGAACGTGCGAGGCCTGTCCTTGTGACGCCGTGGGTGGTAACTGGTACCTAGCTAGTGTCCAGTTTCTCTTCAGTGTCGCCACACCTGGGCACCTCCTGTGCCCGGCCTGTGCAGAGCACTATCACTCCAGACAAGCCCGTGAGGGCAAAGATGTGGACGTGTGGGCTCAGAGAGGCTAGGGCGCATGCCGGTCACCTAGCTCACTTATAAGCAGAGTCCATGCTACGCTGTACTAGAACTTGAAAGTGCTATCTGCATTTCCTTAAAAACATTCCGAATCTACATATTTAAGTTAGGCTGCTTCCTGTTTCTATTGTTCTAATTTAGAAAGGCTTGAAGGCAATTTCAGGCACGTCCACACACAGCCATACTTAAAAAACATTCCTGCCAGTCTTGTTTCAACATCTGCCCCAAGAAAATGTTTCCAAGTTCCTGTGACTCCTGGACCCTCTGCACCACAGCTGGGGTGGGGGGGCGCACAGATTTACCTGGAGGTTTGGTTCCAGAAGGAACTCTCCCACGTTTTAAAATAATCTTGATGCTCAGGATTCAGAGGTTTTAAGAGTCAGCCGAAGGACTGAGAATGGTTTTGTTTCCCCTGAATTAGCTAAGGACATATCCTGTCAATGCCTTTCAGGCATGAGGCAGAGAGATGGGGTCCCCTCTCTAGAGGAACGCTGGGAGTGTGAGAATGTCTTTCCGAAAGCTTTCCCGAGAGCAAGTGCCCCGTGGAGGGGTGAGGTATTGATCGGGCCTGGACTTGCGTCGCCTGTGCCAGGACCTGACCGTCTTGGAGGCTCCGTTCGAAAGAATGAAATGCTTGTGCCGGACTAGCCAGCACAGAAGTCAGAGAAAGGCTAAGAGTCAGCTCTGGGGGACGGACTACCATTTACTAGCCACGTGACCCTGGGCAAGTGACCTCTGTGCTTCCATTTCCTCTGGAGAGCAGTAACGAGAACCACCTCACAGGCTGAAAGGATCAGAAGTCACCTGTTAACCCTAAAGGATAACTGTGAAAACAAGAGCTTCCGTCCCAAATTCCATTTTACAGGTGAGCAAACTGGCCCAGAGAGGTTGGATGACTCGCCCAAGGCTGCACAGCTCCACCAAGCACCAGCGCCAACAGCCGGGCTTCCCTGCTGCCGGGCACACTCCCCCGGCGCTCCGTGTGGCTGCTGTTCCGGGAGTGCTGAGCTGGGCTGACCAGGTCCTTCGGTCCGCTATGGGTCTGGGACAGCCCACAGCTCCCTGCCGGGAGCTCACGCCCTCCCTCCGGACTCGGGGAAGGTAACTCAGCACGCTCTGGAGCCCTGAGCCGCCCATCTATGCTGAACACAGAGACCTCATCCTCCTCGTTTCCGGACCTGGAAGCTGGCCTTTTCCAGATTCTGCTGAGTATCTTCCACCTCTAAGTTCAGACTGTGGGCTGAACACGAGGTGGACATAAGCATCAAACCCAAGGTCCTGGAGGAAACAGTGAAAAGCTTCTCAGGTGCTTACCCAAGGTTTCCAGCCTATGCCCCTGCCCCAGGAACTTCGTCACTCCCCACGGCTCACTGGCAGAGGTGACCATAAATGCATCGGTGATGACCATCTGGATCCCAAAAGCAGGGACAGCTACAGTGACCATGGCTACCAAAAGCTGAGGCAATTGGCTGCTTTGGCTGTGGAGACAGCTGACCTCTCAAGGTCCCTTCCAGCCCTGGGACTCTACAATTACATGGAGCCAGCTGAGACCATGTTTGCTACAAGAAAATAGGAAGTCCTACGACATAGAAGCCGACAGCAAGGATTCTGTAGAAGTATCTTAGAAGTCACCTTAGCATTCATTGGAAGTGCTGAGTCACAAGGCTGCCTCTGGCACATTATTAAGCAAAGCTTTGCTTTTTTGGGTAGAGCACTTGAGACTTTTTACAAAAGGCGCTTGCTACCACCACGTCTACTTCTTCTTCCTCTTAGAGCTCTGACCAGTCACTTGGACAGATGTTTATTCCGTGTTGTGGCCAGAGAAACAGCCCAGAAAAACTTGCGTCACCGGGCACAGAGGGGCGTGCTCCACCAGACAGGACGCACGGATCACGAGCCTTCTAAGAACAGGAGGAAGGAAGTCACTCATAAAGAGGCAGACGCTGAACCGCCACTGTCTTCCTCTGGGAGTCCTCTGCCAGCAGAACGTGGTTCTCACTCCACAGAGGGGATGGAGAGCTCGTTAGAACCTGACCACAGCAGCTCCCTGCCTTCCTGAGCAGGACAGAGCAGGGAAGTGCCCAGCCAGCCCTGGCCTCCGCCACCCCGGGGGCAGTCACAGGCCCGGCTGCGCCCCTTTCCAGACCCGACCTCAGGACAGAGAGGTCTGCGGTATCGCTGAGCTTCCGAGAGCAGGAGAGCCGCCCAGCAGTCAGTGCGGCCGTGCGTAATGACATCGCAGCCAGTCCTGCCTTCTGTCTGATGGAGGGAGCTGCCTGTTTATTGGATGTTGGGGGATTTTTAAAAATTGGATTACGTAAAGATTAAATCAAAGCCTTTATTACACTTTATTCCTCCTTCAAACAACCTGCCTTTAAACCTCCTCCCTCCCGCACCCCAACCTGTGAACTGCAAGGCTTCATGAGTGTCACTTTCACTGGACAAGGGTCAGCTCTAATCAGGCCACACAAGACCGAAAAGCTACACCACGACACGCCACACCGGCAGACCTCTCCAGTCCGGCGCCCCCCTCAGGATCTAGGCAAAAGGCTGGTAGCGCTGGCTCTGGAACCAGAGCGCAGCACAGAAGAGCCGAACGCCTGACCAGCCTGCTAAGCCGGGCCCAGCTACTGCTACCCTCGGTGAGGCTCACACATGCGCTGCTGCTTCTCTTCTCCAAAGGCAAGGGGGAGGCCGTCTCAGGTGTGGGTTTGATTAAGGCTTTGGCTGTGGTCTGTTGATATAGGAAAATACTTCCTGGGAATGCCGTCTCCTAAGCTCCCCATCGGAACCAGAGTATTTTCAAAAATGAAAACATTGAACAAAGAGGTGGGGCCGAAATGCTGGTGCAGAGCCATCAGGTCAGAATGGTGTCATCCACCTGCTCCGTGGAGTCGGCCTGGCTGGCCAGCTTCTTCAGCGACCTCCGGGTGCACTCGTTCAGCACCTCTAAGCTGGCCGCGTCCAGGATCTTAGAGAGGGACTGCGGGAAGAAGGAACGAGGAGACGAGTCAGAAACGGGGCTCCAGGTTTCTCCCACCAAAGACAAAAATGAGTGGTAACCTCAGAACGAGAGCCACTGAGGGCGTCGAGGAAAACCAAGGAAACCGCCCCCGCTTCCCCGTGGCGAGGAAGGGGAGTGTTCAGGTCTGTGAAGGCTGCCCGCAGAAGGGACAGAGTGAACAGGGATGTTTACGCCCGGCTGGCATGTTTTATAGGTTTGGGTGCCACGTGAGACTTTATTGGAAGGAAGGGCTCTGTTGCTAAGAGAAGTCTGCACACTACAGGAAGATGGTTTCCGGCATTAGACCTGATCCCAGCCTGTCCCTCCACACTCATGCACACAGGTGGGCAGGGCAGGGTGTGACGTTTGTGACGGTCGCGCAGAAGACCTGCAGGACGAATGCCCACAGCCCTCCCTGGGAGGCACGCAGCCCGGGCTCCCACCTGAAACACCTCTTCCCCCTGTCTCATCTTGAGGAGGTTGACAATCGCCTGGTCGCTGTAGGCCCTGACGACAGTGTTTTTATCCTTGGTGTTGTCAAGAAGGGCCTTCAGGATGGGTTTGATGGCTTGGGGGTCCAGGGGAGGCAGCGGGTCCTTGTTTGCCCACCAGATCATCTTCTCAGCCACCAGCCTGATGTCGCTGGATGGGTTCTGCAGACACTGTGACGAGGGACGTAGGCTGTTAGGCAGGCGCACCCCATCTGTTTCTCCAAGAAGCCCAACGTCCGCCCGGCCACTCACTTCACCATGGAAACCGACCCCCTGCACCCTTTCGACGCCTTCCCTCACATGGGAAAGGACAGGGAGTGACTCCCTCCTCATCTCCTGCCGCTCTCCCTCTGCTCACGGCTCTTGGCTCACACCGAGCTTCCGCTTCCTCACCTGTACCACTTGCCTTCCTGCCTCAGCCCTCTTCACTGGCTGGTCCTGCTGCTTGGGACGTGTTGCCCCAGGGCCTCACTGCGGGGCTCCTTTGCCCCCATCCTCCGGTCTCAGCTGAAATGTCAGCTCTCAGAGGTCTTTCCTGACAGCCCATCCAAGTGAGGACCCTCTCCCAGGCTCTCTGCGCATCTCCCACTCCAGGCATCTCGTCTGCCCGTTTATCTCTGCACCTCCAGGTCCAGCCAGCAGGGTGCACAGCGGGTCCTCAGAAAACAAACGCTGATGACCAGCTGCACACGGGCTCTAAGTGGGGCCAGCAAAGTCAGCAGGGTTCTGGAGGTCTGCAGGGAGGGACCATCGCCCTTTGGAACCTCACTACTCAAAGCGAGGTCCGTGCACCTGCAGCACGTCAACGCCTGGGAGCTGGTTACAGAGGCAGAGCCTCAGGCTTGGCCACATCTCTTAAAAGGCAGTTCTGGTTCTTTTTTTTTTTTTTTTAATTTACTGATTTGAGAGAAACAGATTTGTTGTCCCATTTACTTAATGTATTCACTGGTTGATTCTTGTATGTGCCCTGACTGAGGGTCATACCTGCATCTTTAGTCTATCAGGATGATGCTCTAACCAGGGCCAGGTTCTGGTTCTGACTGGTGTATACATTCATGCTGGTGAAGCATGCCTCATTACACAGGCCATGAGGCACCCCACTATCTGGCTTCCCAGCTTATACACCCCACAACAGCCACCCTCCTAGGTGCCATGCCAGCTAATGGGAGACAAGGGAAGAAAGAGATTTATTAAAATTTCATCCCAGATCTGTCCCTAGTTTTAAAACTCAGGATGTCTAGAAAAGAAATGCCTAAAATACTAGTTCTTAGCTTGCTTTGGGGTCACAGGTCCATCTGAGAATCTGACAGGAAGCCGGCACTCGCCCAGAGAAGAACGCACCAGAACCACGCCGAGCTCTCCACTGACGGCTGGAGCGCAGCTGGCCTGGCGGGCCCGGCGCTCTGGGTCGTGGGCCTTCTCGCGGCCAGGCCAGCCCCTCACCTTAATGAACAGGCTGGAGAGCTTTGCAGGCAACTGTCCTCCCGTCTCGATGTGATGCTTCATCAGGAAGCCCATGCCCCGGACGCCGCTCACCGCGATGGGGATCTGTGGAGGGAGGAGGGAGCTAGACGGGACAGCACCCGGCTTCCTCCTTGGGGCAAAGGGGATGGCTGGGAATGGCTGGGATCGGGCCTTGCACCTCCTCAGCCCTCTATCCAGGCTGCCCTGGCTGCGCGGCAGAGGAACAAAATGCGCGTCACTGGTTCCGGGAACAGGGATCAGAGACTCTCCTTAGGAGGGACCTCTGGATGCTTCAACCCAAACTCATCCGTTTAGACAATGAAACCGGGGCCCAGAGCAAGTGCTGGTAAAGGGCACAGCATGTTACCAGAAACGGTACAACTTGAACCAGGCCTGATACCCGCTACCCACCCACGCTGTGTCAGCGCGGCTCTGGCAGAGGAACTTTGCCAGGGGAGGGGAGGCCGTCTGCTGCCCCAAAGCCTTACCCTGTCGGCCACGGCATTGCTGAGGATCATGTCCTGAACTTCGCCGCTGTATTTGCCCGCGCAGAGTCTGCTGGGAGCCACATTCACAGCCACGGCGAGGGCCAGGCTCCGCCCGTGCCGCACCATCCAGTCAATGCCAGACACGTCCGCTGGGGGAAGAACACGGGGTCGCCCTGCACTTGACAGCATGCCCTCCCCAAACCTCGGGCCGCCCCACCTCTGAGACTAGAGTGCCAACGCATCCTGGCGGAAACGCCGGCGCACACTGCACATGGGCCTCCCTGCCCCGAGTGGCGTGTTAGGAGAGGGTCTCCCCAACCCCCTCAGCCTGGCAGCTGTGTCCTTTGAGCAGGCACTCGGGGCCACAGGAGCACGGAAACCCCATTTTGCTTCAGCACTGGAATCCCAAGGAGAGGCTAGTGCAGCTGCCACGACCCTCTGAGGGGAAGGGAGGCACACCCACAGCTCCCGGGACTGAGAGCGCCCAGGAGAAGTCCCCACGTGCAAGGAGACCTACCCAGCAAGCACTGCTGGAGGACTGTGCCGAGCTCCTCCTCCGTCAGGAAGGCACACAGCTCCCCGAGGCATCCGGCCGAGGAGATGCGAGTGTTGTCCTGATAGAGCAGAGAAGGGACTGAAAGGTGGTGCGAGCCATCCCTCCAGCTCCGTCGTCACCACGGCGACAGCGCCAGGACGACGGGCAGGGAAGGAGGACAAGGCACTCGCTGGGCTGCCATTCACTACAAACGCCACTTGCTACGAAGTGAGAAAGCACACCCCAGCACTCCGCTTAATTACAGAAACTCCGGTGTGGGCAGATGGAAATCTCCATCATAATAGCAATAATGACAGGATTTCCACAGCCTTTCTCCTTAGGAAGTCTGAATGCTCTACACCATTATCTCAATTACCATCAACAGCCCTGCGAGGCCAGGAGACGCAGAGAGAGAGGCTCCTGCCACCCAGCTAGCGAACCCCTCGGAGGCCCCCTCTCCTCCCCCAGCCGTGTGTGTCCAAAGTGAATTCCTGCTCTCTCTCTATGTCGGTGTGCCACTGCCACCTACATTATATCAGGGTTTTCACAGGAAGTCACACTGCAGCCACTGGTCAATCCAAGGAAGGTAAGTAAAGGTCAAGTGTTTGCTGCTGAAACCCAAGCCAGACACACAATGGCTCCTCCCAGTCAGCGAGGGATGGGACGCGGAGCGAGTGGAGCTGAGGTTCTGGGCTACCAGTAAGTGCCAACCTGCTGTGCCTCCCCAGACACCAACCAGCCAGCCAGGGACTCTGCCCACAGGGAGGCTAACGCCAGGCCCAGGCCAGCAGCATGGACCGCCACCCTCAGTCCCGAGGAGGCTGAGGGGGGAGGTGGCCGGCAGGCGCGGGGCTGAGCCCCCAGCAGGAGCCAGGTGCCCGCGGGCCAACGGCCTCCTGACGCCCCCGCTCTCAACAGGGTCTATTTGAAGCTCCACCGCGGTGAGATGCAAATCGACCTCAGCGCTCACTTTTGCTTGCACTAGGTCCTCTAAAAACCTGGACGGACTACGACCAGAGGAGAGTGGTATCCCTCCCATCTGAACCCCGGAGGCGGGCCTTGCTCAGACGGCAGGCGGCTGGGGATAGGCAGGACGGGAGGGGACGTGACAGGTACAATGGTGCCCGTGTGGGGCACACAGTGGACGTGTGAACCCAAAAGCCTCTCCAGAGATTAGCCCCTCAGATGTGAGCCCGAGGACACAACGGAGGGTTGCTTGTCGACGGGGAAGGAAAGTTCTAATCTACAGACTCAGCCCCTACTGGGCCTGTCACCCATCAGACGCCTCCAGATGGGTGAGGGAGGACCCCATTCACGGAATTGCGGCAGAACCAGGAGTCACAGGGCTCCGACTGCTCGACTCCCCCGCTGGCTCAGGTGGGCCAGGCAAGTCTCACTCCCCAACCGCGCTGCCTCCCACGGGACAGACACGGGCAGGCCCCTGAGGGCCGGGCCCACACTTCAGTTACCTCCAGGCTCACCCTCAAAGTGTTTCCAGAACCAACAGAAAAGCTTCATTTCACAAATGGGGAAACGAGGGGCAGAGAGGGAGAGCGACTTGTTTAAAATTAAGAGAGCAAATTCATGAGCTATCTGGGATTTTTAAAACCTTACTTTTTAAAATCTATAACAGAGTCTTGCCCGGCCAGTGTCGCTCAGTGGTTGAGCCTTGACCTATGAACCAGGAGGTCCCTAGACCGATTCCAGGTCATGGCTCATGCCCAGGTTGCTGGCTTGATCCCCAGTAGGGGGCGTGCAGGAGGCAGCCATTCGATATTTTTCATCATTAATGTTACTTTTTTTCTACTTCTTTTTTAAAAATATTTTTTATTGCCAAGGTCGGTTTGGCTCAGTGGTAGAGCGTCGGTCTCCGGACTGAAGGGTCCCGGGTTCGATTCCGGCCAAGGGCATGTGCGTTGGTTGCGGGCACATCCCTGGTGGGGGTTGTGCGGGAGGCAGCTGGTCGATGTTTCTCTCTCATCGACATTTCTGGCTCTCTATCTCTCTCCCTACCTCTCTGTAAAATATCAATAAAATATATTTAAAAATATATATATTTTTTTATTGATTTCTTACAGGGAGGAAGAGAGAGTTAGAAACATCAGCTGCCTCCTGCACACCTTGCACTGGGGATGTGCCCGCAACCAAGGTACATGCCCTTGACCGGAATTGAACCTGGGACCCTTCAGTCCGCAGGCTGACTGATACTCTATCCACTGAGCCAAACTGGTTTTGGCTCATTAATGTTTCTCTCTATTCCTCTCCTTTCCTCTCCTCTCTCTTGAACATCAATAAAAACATATTTAAAAAACAGACGTAGCGCCGAAACCGGTTTGGCTCAGTGGTAGAGTGTCGGTCTTCGGACTGGTAGAGCGTCGGTCTGCGATGGGAACCCGTCGGTCCCGGGTTCGATTCTGGTCAAGGGCATGTACACTGGTTGCGGGCACATCCCTGGTGGGGGGTGTGCAGGAGGCGGCTGGTCGATGTTTCTCTCTCATCGACATTTCTAGCTCTCTATCTCTCTCCCTTTCTCTCTGTAAAATATCAATAAAATATATTAAAAATAATTAAATAATTAAATAATTAATTAAAATAAAAACAACAGACGTAGCCAGTTTGGCTCAGTGGATAGAGCATTAGCCTGGGGATTGAAGGGTAGGGAACGTGCAGGAGGCAGCAGATCAATGATTCTCTCATCATTGATTTTTCTGTCTCCCTCTCCCTCTCCCTTCCTCTTTGTAATCAATAAAAAATATATTTTAAGAAACTAAAAAATATATATTTATATATACTTTAAAAAACCAACCGAGTCTCAATATCAATACCACCTGCCTTGTCACGCACACAGCCAAATGGTGAACCATAGAGAATGACACCAATGTCAGGAATGACTATGCCTGCTGACCAGTCAGCAAGTGTGCCAAGTTCTTCTGCAAAGCGGAGATGCCAACCACAGAAGAGCCCACCAGCCCCGCCCACCCGCAGCCGTACCTCGTCATGTCCCAGCATGCTCAGCAGCAGCGAGACGATGTTTTTCCGGATGACTGCATCCACTTTGGCCCCTGCTCCCTGGATCACAAACCTCAGGGCCTGCAGCATGGTGTCCCTGCAGAACCAAGGGCTCTCCTTCACCGCCGCGCCCTCCTCCGCGTGGCCGGCCCCGGGCTGCTTCAGCAGCTGCCCGGCCCCTCAACGCGGCCACAGCTCTCCCCTGCTGGCACCTCACCTGACACCCGGGTCCTCCATGACACGGATCCCGTTCAGCAGCTCTGTAAAGAGGGGGTCCACCTTGATGTGGATGGAAATGAGCTTGCCCAGCGCATCAGCAGCCTTCAGGCGCACCCCCCGGTTGGAGTCCTGCAGCGCTTTGGTGAAAGTGGTCTGCAGCTGGGGCAGGAAGGGCTTCAGGGCTATGCCCACCTGTGAGAAAACCCACCCCAAAGCAGTGAGCGGAGGCCACGCGTGCCACCGGCAGGCAGCAGCAGACCGCCTCCACAGGCAGGGAGCAGAACAGAACCGGCCCAGCTCTCACACAGGCTAGCAACAGGTGTCCCGCAAGAGGACAGCCAGGCACAGACAGGGCATGCGCAGTCTGCTCCTCTATCTTTAGCCTCCTTCGCTGCACAGGGAAGAGAGGAGGGTTGGGCGGGGAGCACCGCACTGAGGGAGCCGGGAGCTTGGCTTAGTGGAGGCCTGTCCACGTGGGCAATGCCTGGGAACCTCGGACTCTGAATACACTGAGGAGCAGGGAGGCAGCCGTCAGCACCGCCGAGGAACCATTCTAGTGCCAAGACAGGGAGACGAGCTAGGTGCATAAAGGGCAGTGCCACCCGCCCGGCAGGTGACGTTTACCTCCCAGAACAACCCCATGAAGCAAGTGACCTCCGAAAGTCACCCCTGCACACACAGTCAACCCTCCCATTAAAAATCCAGTGTAGCCCAGATGGTGTGGCTTGGTGGCTGAGCATCAACCTATGAACCAGGAGGTCACGATTCGATTCCCAGGCAGGGCACATGCCCAGGTTGAGGGCTCGATCCCCGGTGGGGGACATGGAGGAGGCAGCCAATCAATGATTCTCTCTCATCATTGATGTTTCTGTTTCTCTCTTCCTCTCCCTTCCTCTCTGAAGTGGAGTTCCTCAATATATATACTTAGTGGCCAGATAATTATGCATTCAGAGATCATAATACCCTGGCCACTCTGTATAACTGAGCAGTGTGTAGTGTGAGTTGACAGTCCAAGGTCTCAGCACCTCTGCTCTGCTGTTTCTTCATAAGCTGTCACTCTGTGCCCATGACACCCTGGACCAGCCTCCTGCAGACAGACCTGTCTCTAACATCCCCATGGACGGAGAGGATGAACCCATCAGTCTCTTACCTTGGCCAGCAAGAGGCTGAGTGTCTCGAGCAGAGCCGCCTTCACGTTCCAGCTGAACCGGTCCCCCAGGATGCGAATCAGAGGGCCGGTGATGCTGACCACGGAGGGCCTCAGGGCGTCAGCTGAGGTCAGGCGGATCACCAAGCCTAAAGCTTTGGCTGCTTCCTCTTTCTGCTCTGGGCTGCCAGTCAGCACTCCCTCCCGCAACACTGGAAGGATGGATGTTACTCCCTGGCAAGAAAATCACATGCGAGAGTCAAACCTCCGAGGCACTGGGCCCAGGTGTCACCCACCGGAAGCAGGGTGCTGTCAGCCGCCTTCTCCAGAATTCCACGGGAGAGACTGATTGGCTGCCAGGATCACAGCCAAGAGGGTGCTGGCTGGGAAACATCTCGACTTGCTGTGGCCAGAGATAAGAGCCCTAACTGGCCTATCACACAGGCACACGCACTGCTGTCACCTGTGTGACTCACCCCCAGCTTAAACCCTGTCCCCATGTGGCCACCGGGGGGAAAAATTGCACTGTCTGTTACGGTGCAGAGCAGCACTGGGGCACGGTCAGACTTGCACGCAGCTGCTCCCAGCGCCCCACGCAGACCGGGTCATGAGGGGGAGGCCCAGGAAAGCCACGTGCCCACAGCACCCTGCACCCTGCACCCTGCACCCGGTTACCTTCTTGGGGAGGCAGAACCCTGGCACGTGCTCGCCTTTGCTCTCGTTCCCTATGAACCGGATTTCTTTGTGGAGTTCTTCAATTAGTGCCAGCTGGTTGCCAGCATCCAGCTTCTGTGGGAAGCCAGGAAAAAGCAGAGAGGCCGTCAGCGGTAAAGCAGAGCCCTCTCAAAACTGCTCGGAAACATGACAGCAAGGGGGAGGTCTGGGGAGCATAAAGGAGGCTGGCCATGAACGGGGGTGTTGAAGCTAGGTGACAGGTACGCAGGGGCTATGCTAAGGGTCTAGTCTTATAAGCATCTGGAACTGTCTACAGTCACGGGCCTGACCTTGGTGATGGCATTCAGAGCGTCCCAGCTCTCCTCGAGAACCACAGGGTTGGAGTCGTTGAAGAGGCGGATCAGGCCCGAGACCAGGCTCCGCAGGTGGCTGGTGTAGTCGGCCTTCGAGCGGGAGCAGTAGATGCTGAGGATGATGGCGGCAGCCTGCCGCATGCCCACCTCCGGGCTGCGGGTGGCTTCCAACAGGTCCTCGATGATGATCCGGTGCCCGACGTCGTCCTCTACCGAGAGGATCACGGCCTGACAGTTGGCCATCTCCTGGAACCACAGGGGACACCGGGGCTGAGCACGGCTCCTCCGAGGCCGGCGGACGGGGGTTAGAAAGCCGGCGGGAGTGATCGTGACACTCACCAGCTGCTCGCCGGGAGTCCCAAGCTTCTCCTTCAGGGCCACCATGACCGCCGGGAGGATCACGCCAAGATGACGGGTCAGGGCGTCGCCTGCCACCGACGAGAGGAAGGCCAGCACCCGGGTATTGACGGGCGGAGCTGTCAGCTGTAGAACGATGAACACCGTCAACCCGGGAACGCCGCCTGCTCCAGCTCCGCAGAGCCCGGGCCCTCCTCAGGGCTTAGGTCCACTCCAGGGCGCCCTGCACCCCCGCCCGCCTCGCCCAGCACCGAGGGCAGAGCGGGTCTTCACGGCAGGCCCCGGAACGCGGCTGTGTCTGTGGGTTCTGGGTCAGAGGGGGCTGGCACTGGTGGGATTTACCTTGGGCACGAGGTAGGGCAGCACCACACGACTCTTGATGGCCATGACTTGCTTCAGACCATCCAAGGCGAACTCGGACACCTCGTCGTCATCCTGCAGAGGGCCATGGGGGCCGCACTGAGGCGCTGGCTCCTGTCCCCACCCCTGCTGTCTGGACCAGCCACCACCAACTTCCTTCTCCACTCTGCTCCCTCCTCCCACTGCACCCACATTCACTGGGTGTCCAAGAAGAGAGAACTCAATCTGCTACCACTGCACCCAGCTTCCTGTGCCCACACTGCGGCTGCCTTGGCATCAGAAGGCCCCGAGTCTCGCTTTCTACAGAGACAGTAAAGCCGACCTGGTGGGCGTGCGGAGAGCCACTCACCAGCTGCTTCAGTAAGAACGGGAGGATGTCCTCCAGCGCCTGGTGGCCGATGGTGGAGTGCAGCTGCTCAAAGGTCTTGGCTGCGGCCTCTCTGACCTCCTCCAGCGGGTCACACAGGGCCTTCCTGGCCGTGGGCACCAGGGACTCGGAGAAATACAGCACCTGCAACAGCACGGGCATGTGCCTGGTACGGCAGAGGCAGGGAGGGGCGGAGGCAGGCGAGGGCGGGCGGCGAGGACCACTGGCCCAGCCAGGCCACCCCCATCCCGGGGCTTTTAACTCAGCTGCTTTCTGTGAGAAAGCGCCAGTCTACCAAACCAGAGCGAGGAGTCTAAACCCACGGACCACTAGCACCAGAATTTTAAGGTAAGTCTTCCGGACACTCTCCATCTCTTACGGATCCAAATTCCTTCCACAGTGAGGCCTACACCAACTCGTCCCTTTGCCTACCCTCTCGAAAAACCGCAAGCTGTTCTTCAAGTTCAACTCAAAAGCTTGCTCGTCGGTGAAGTCCTAGGGCTGCAATGGGGCCAAGGACGCTCTGCCCCCTGTAGCTGATCCCACCACAGCACAGCTCACTATGAACCTAAGCCTGGTTACACCTGCGGGAAACTCGACAGCTACTCAATGAGTCACAGCTCTATCTGGCCACAGAATTGGTTTGTATTCTTTGCCAAATGCAAATATAAACCCCAAATGTAAAGCTTACACTGATACAGGAGAAAGAGCCAATCGGTACGGGTGGCCTGGCTAAGTAACTGGCCTCGTGCTTACATGTCAGGCTGGCCACCCCTTCACTGCTGGGCTGCTTCCTCCCAGTCAACAGCCTGGGCACACATCCGACCTGTCCCCAGGAATGCTGCGCGGCCAGTGACCTTAGAAAGTAAGGTCAGTGGAAAGGACTCCAAACCTCTTGATTGATCTCGCTACTATGGAAACAGTACCACTGCTGGAGACAGTATGTTCCCACGCACCCATCTGCTCTGCTCCCTCTAAGGATCTAGTCTTATAAGCAAGCACCTGAACTGTCTACAGTCAGAAGCTGGCTGTGGGGTCAGCAGGCCTGACCTTGGTGATGGCATTGAGAGCATCTAAGAATGAGTGCAAGGCCCTCCCACTCCCGCCGCCTCCACCACTCACACCCATGCACGCCCTCCTTCTCCCCTCTCCTCCCCACCCCTGCTCAGGGCACCACACATTTTAACTGAAATGATACAGAGACACAAAGGGATTACTGTATTTGCCGGCGTATAAGACAATTTTTTGGCCCTGAAAAATACCGTATTTGCCGGTGTATAAGAGACTGGGCGTATAAGACGACCCCCTAACATTTCCACTCAAAATACAGAGTTTGTTATATACTCGCCGTATAAGACTACCCCCAACTTGGAGGCATATTTTTCAGGGCCAAAAAATCGTCTTATACGCCGGCAAATACGGTAATCTAGAGCAGTGTTTCCCAAAGTGTGGTACACGTATCCCCAAGAGTACGGAAAGAGTTTGGTGGGGATATGCACTGCACCGTGCTTAGCTGCGCCTAATTCTACGTTCTCCTGAGTCAAGTCAAGAAAGTCTTGTGAGGCGAGAGATGGTCCTGTGTGCAAATAAATGTTATTTATAATATAAGTTTTATTTATATTTTATTATGAATAATTTTATTTTTCGTTTATTATTTTGTGTATGTACCAAAAAAAGAAAAAATATATTGTGACTGTTATTAAAATACATCCTTTTTTTTGACGAGGGGTACTCAGCGTTATGAAAATTATAGAAGGGGTGCACATATGTCAAAAGTTTGGGAAACACTGATCTAGAGCAACCTCAAGAATGGTGAGAAAAGGATCATCTCCAATTTGCCAAGGCCACTCAAAGCCTCAAAATTACTTAGTTTTAGCCAGAAACTCTTGACAGGAAAGCTGAGGAGGGAACTCTGGGCCCCACGGGCCCCGCCGGCAGCACCCTCTGGAGTGAGGGTCGTGTCCTCACTTGGGAGGTGCCGCTCCTCCTGCCACCTCCCCCGCAGCTCGGAGTCAGTCACCGGCGGTGCAAGGCCTGCAGGGGCTCAGAAGATACTCACAGCGTCCCGGCTGGTGGACTTCATGATCTCGCTCAGCCCAATGCACACGCCCTGCCTCTCGTCGCTCTTCTGAGACCTCAGGCCTTCCTCAAGGATGGGAATGATCTCGGGTAGGATTTTCTCCCCTAACTTCCGGACCAGATCTCCTAATGTCCGCGCTGCGATCTGTCAGTGGAGATCAGGCCAGGATATCAATTCCCTGCAAACTCCAGAATGAGGCCCTGGAACCTCCTAGACTTTATCTGAGTCACTGGCTTAACTTCCCCAAATGTTCTTACCCCCGCAGAGCCCCCCCAGGGTGCTTGCAACACTGCAAACAAAGTTACCGCTGTGTCACAGGCACCCACACAACCTACAGCAAGAGGTGGCGCCTCACATGTGAACAGGAAATGCAGCAAAGGCTGCCTGGTCAAAGGCCAATTTCCCTGGCCTGAAACTGTAGCCTGGAAGTCACTTAAACTTGTGCTTCTGCCAAGGGGACAAACTCAATTAGGAACAAATGCTTTAGGGAAAACCCCATCAGCTCTGAGGCCTCATGCAAACCCTTTACAGCCAAACACTTGGTTTGTTTGCCAGAAATAAGGGGTGTCGGCAGTGGGCCAAAGGGGACAGGCATAAGTGACCATCAGCCCGGCCTGGGCACCTCCTCCCACCAGGAACACGGCCCCCAGCCCGGCACATCAGCCCTGCCACACCAGACCCCCTGCCCTTTGCTCACCCCTCCTGTGGACCATGTGCTTGCCCATCACGGGCCTTTGCCCATCCTGTCCTTGGATCTAAAGCACGATTCCCTCTATTTGAAATAGTCCTTTGTCACCTCCTCACCTGGCCAGTGCTCACTCATCTTTCCTCTTCAAGCACCATTTCTTCTGAGAAGCCTTTCCCGGCCCCAGCTGGGTGAAATGCCCCTGCAGCGCCGTGTACCCTTGCAGGAGCTGCACCTGCATCTGTTTGTGTGACTATTTGATTCACATCCATCTCCTCTATCAGACTGTAGCTCCATGAGGACAGGAATGAGGCTGCCTGTCTTCTCCATCACATCCCAGGCCTTACGCCAGCGATGCTTCCTAGGTGCTGGCTGACTGACTACCCTCCCAGGCTCTGCAGACCTGCCTCTCTGGCCTCTACCAGTAGGCATCAGGGCCGCTGGGTCAGACGCAAGGCCGAGAAGCTTACCGTTCTCTTATCTGCACAGGTGCTTGCCAGGAAACCCAGCAGCAGCCCGAAGAGAGTAGGCAGGATCTCACGCAGGGTGCGGGGGGTGTTGGAGACCACGATCTTCCAGACGTGCAGGGAAGCTTGCCGCACAACCAGCTGGGTGTCCGAGCGGCCCATGTACAGCCCTGCCAGCACGCGGTTCCGCCGGTCCACCCCCAGGGCAGTGATGATGGCCTGCGGCCAGCGCGGAGGAACAGAGGACACGGGAGGTGAGGCCCCGCAGCACGAGTGCCCCCGCAGAGCAAGGACCCCGCCGCAAGGCACGCACCTTGTTGGACTGAGCAGTCCCAAAGTTGTCGTCTTCAGAGGCAGTTTCCGTGGTCATCTTTCCGGTGACACCCGAGATGTGGAACAGGAGGTCCCCCAGGAGCTGAACGGAGCTGAACCTGAGGGGACGCCAAGCACAGAGTCACACAGCTGCACGGGGCAGGCCTGGGGCTCGACCACGCACCGGGCGGGAAAGAGACTAAGGAAATGCATCGGAAATACCGAAGGTGGATATTCTGGAACGGAAGGGGAGTTACAGGTGATTCTCACGTCTTTACACTCCCCACTTTATTTTCTTGCCAATGAGCTTTGATAATGAAAAAGAATAAATACTTTTGTAAAGACTGCGTGAAAAATTCTATAATAAAAAATGTTTTAGCCGAAACCGGTTTGGTTAAGTGAATAGAGCATCAGTCTGTAGACTGAAAGGTCCCAGGTTCAATTCGGGTCAAAGGCATGTACATTGGTTGCAGGCACATCCCTGGTGTGGGGTGAGCATGAGGCAGCTGGTCGATGTCTCTCTCTCATCGATGTTTCTAGCTCTCTATCTCCTCTCCCTTCCTCTCTGTAAAAAATCAATAAAGTATATATATTTTAAATGTTTTTAAAAAAGAGCCCAAATGGAAGCACTAACAGGATGTCAGGAATTCGGATCATCAGAAGAGGCCTAGAAGGATAAACTTCTCTTCAAATTAAGTGAGTTTGTTGTTCTTAATGATCATAAAAAATAGTCACTTCCAACCGTAAAATTCCAAAAATACAGAACATGAAGAATGTGAGTATAAACAATCATTGAAACCCCCACTTCTCAGGCAACCGTCCTGACACTCGGGTGACACCTTGTATAGGGCGCCGGCTACAAAGACCCGCACTCCCCCGCACAGTGTGGGAGCCGAGTCCATACCACGTGCGCTGGCCACAGGCCACCTGAGATGTCAGCTAGGACTGAGGAGCTTCCTGGGTCGGTTGATAAAGGTTCTTTGCCATTCTTTGTAGCAACTGTTGAGTTCACTGTGTGAACTTGTTGTGACTTTTTTAAATCAACATCCAATTTTTCAAAAGGTAAAAACAATACTGCAACAGAGAGCCTCTACCTACACCTTTAACACCCGACCAAATCTGTGCCTGGAATAGAGCCCTAGAAGTAACATTTCCAGATTAAAAAGTATTCAAACTTAAATTGTAATACAACTGAAGGACTGACTAAAGAGAACCTTTTAAAATGAGAATCAGAATGAAGACATTGCTACAGGAAACTGGAGGACTACAAAATGGTTGAAAGTGAGGATCTGAAGAAAGTTGAGAGTTCTTGGCGACATTTTGCTCTACATTCCTAGAGTTCCCAAAATGCAACGCGGGGTCTTCCCGCCCGAGTTCTCACCTTATTCTCCAGAGGTCGTCAAAGAGGCCTTGCTCCAGCTGGGGCAGCAGCAGGGCGATGGCCGTCTCGGCGTACATGGAGATGACCCGCTGGCCCGCACGCAGCGCGGTATCCCGCACAAACTCGTTCTCATCAGCAAGAGCCTGTGCACACAGGAGGGGGGGGGGGGGCGGTCAGCCAAGGCTACCTCCCCACCCTTCCCAAGGCACCCAGACCCAAAAGGAGATAGGACTCCTCAGATAGCAGGAAGAGGACCCCCCCCACTCTACCCCGTCAGCCAGCAGCCCTCGCTCCCCACCAGGGCACGTGCGCCCCACCCTCCTCAGCAGCGCTCTCCTCGGCCTGGTCAGCGGTGCCTACTTTGAGGATACAGGGGATGATGGGCCCCACGTAAGGAGTGAACTTGTCCCCAAAGGTGATGGGCAGGTAGTTGAACATCATGATGTAGCCATCTCGGACGTGGGGTGCAATGTCCACTTTGCTGGCGGTAGCCACAATTTCTGGCATCAGCTTCTCCAACTTCTCCACCCCTAGGCCAGCCATGACCTCGGCCAACCCTGCAACAACAGATGGAGGGAACCCACTGATCGGAGGCCCCAAAGGGCATTTCTGGCCGGGCCCTCGGGCCTGCGCTGGCCTCACCTTGTGCAGCGCCTGAGCGATCCACGGAGCTCTGCTCATAGGTCAGCGTCTCCATCAGCCACGGCAGCAAGTCCTCAAAGCACGACTCCCCCATGCCCTTCACCATGGCCCCCAGAGCCTTCGCGGACACGGTCCGCACCTGTCAAGCAGCCAACAGCAGGGATAGGGAGGAGCTGAGGGCTCAGAACTAGGTGAGGCAGGAGCAATGAGGGTCCCTTGGACTCCTTCACCGGACACACACCAAATCCTCAGGGACAAATTTTCTGGGGACTGGGCAAACAAGAAGCTCTTGCCCCCTCCCCTCCAGACTCACCTCAGGTACGGGGTCCAAAAGAGAGGCTTTCAGGCCAGGCGTCACGCTCGGCAGGTACGGGGCCAAGTCCTGCAACAACACAGCGGTGACTCAGGTGACGCCCGCTCCTCCGGGACCCGTTCTCTGTGGGCCTGACCTCGCCATTCTGCTGACAAGGAGCACTGGGAAGGGGTGCTCCCAGAACAAGGAGGGGAAAGGGACCGAGGCACCTTCCGGAGGAGAGAGCCCCCAGCGGGCGCAGTGCTCTGCCCCCTCCTGCCTCCTCCTGGGACTAGCCCGGCCCGGCCTCTGGGACCCTTAGGAAGTTATTTCTGCAGTTTCCCTTCAGAACTGCAACATCATCTTCCCTGTCCTCACCTTAAAAGGTTTATGTCTCTTAATATAGCATTCAGCCTTGGGGAACAGTTTTAAATATAGAAAAAGCCTTATGTTCACAGCAGCAACATTCAAAATGGCAAAAAACTCTGGTTACTATATGACCAATGATAGGATTACATAAGTTATAGTATGTAAACTTACTGGTCTATTACACAATTATTAAAATCCATTTTATGAATAACTCATTATAACTCAGACATAAGTTGATGTTCAGGAATATAATGTTAAAACTGTGATAAAGAATATTAAGAGAAATTGTTTTAGTGCGAGAGGACTGTGGGTAACATTTTTAATTTTTTCGGTTTTTCAATCTCCCGGATTTCCTGGGATTGATATAACCGTCCCACTTTCCCGACTGTGCCCACAGCTCAGTGAGCCAGGCAGAGGTGAGGCCGGGGTGAGATCCCACATGCAAGGCTTCGGGAACGAGGAAACAAACAAACAGGATCCATCTCCCCAACTTCCTGAGAGACTTACAGAAGCAAATGCGACACAAGAAAACAATCAAGCAGTCAAAGCCTCAGCCACTTCCCCGACTCCTGAAAGGTCAAAGGTGAGGCTGGGCCTTCCTGTACCTCAATCCGTAAAGGGGCCCACTGGGAGGGGCCTCACTGAGAAATGGGCTAAACAGGACTCAAATGCTACCCTGCAGGAGGCCCAGAGAATTGACATCCCCACCCTCCACGCCACAATGGCCTCATCTGCCCCAAACATCATCAGGGGCCCCGTGAGCGTGTGCTCCCTCCCGTGTCCCCCCTGCAAGGACCGGGTGCCCTCGAGCAGCTTCTGCTGGTCCTCCGGGGCCAGCCCCAGCTCGGCTGCTACCTTCTGGTCGGTCAGGGAGTACATGTTGCCAATAATCTGGGCTGCCATCTTGCGCGTGTCCGTGGACCGGTCCTGGAAGGCTCTCTGGACGATGGGCATGATGAGGGCCAGGGATGGGGCATCAATGAAGTGGACAAACTTGGTGTCCAGCAGGGTCTGCAAGCACTTCTGGGTCTTCCTGGAAGGGTCTGTCAGGGCATCCAGCAGGACGGGGGCAATGGCTGCATACCCACAGAGAGAGGGACCAGAGAGAGGGGTCAGGGCAGCTGGTCCCTGGAGCCCAGTCACCAGCTCGGGAAGCCATCTGTCTGCAGAGAGCAATCCTCGCTCCAGTAGGAGGAACTGGTATGGAGGCGGAAGCTGCCACCTCTCTGCACTGCAGAGCTGTGCTCTGGCGCAGTCCCTGTGGGCAGGCCTCGATGGGCACTGAGCTGCTCGGCCTTCAGAGAGAGCTGCTCAGGCACCATAATCCCAATTCTGGAAGCAGCAACCCAAAGTGGTTTTGTGAAAAACTGGGAAAACAAAGGCCCCTACACCGGTGATGGGAAGTGAAGCAACCCATGCTCAGAGCAGCCAAGCCCAGATAGAATTTTCTATAAGCCCAGGGAATTCAACCACTATAAGGCCCCAGGCTGGTGGTCAACAATTTAACAAAACTAATAATCCAATTTTAAAATAGGCAGAGACAGTTCTCCAAAGAAGATATGCAAATGGCCAACAAGAACAAGATGTTCAACATCACTAGTCATGAGGAAAATGCAAATCAAAGCCATGAGACGCCACTTCACACCCACTAGGATGGCTGTAGCAGAGCTGCTTTGCAGACAACAAGGGTGCTGGCAGCTGGAATGCTCAGACATTGCCGCTGGAATGTCAAATGGTGCAGCTGCTTTGGAAAACAGTCTAGCAGTTACTCAAAAAGTTAAACAGTTACTCTAGGACCCAGCAATCCCATCCCTGGTATTTAACCAAGAGAACTAAAAACATAGTTATAAAAACCACGCACACTTTCTGAAACTAGTTTGGCTCAGTGGATAGAGCGTCAGCCTGTGGACTGAAAGGTCTCAGGTTCAATTCTGGTCAAGGGCACATCCCCAGGGGGGGCGTGCAGGAGGCAGCTGATTGATGTTTTTAACTCTCTAGCCCTCTCCCTTCCTCTCTGTAAAAAATAAATGAAATATAAAAAACAAAATAAAAAAACACACACCCAAAGGCTCACAGCAGCACTGTTCATAATAGCCAAAAAGAGGAAACAACCCAAATATCCACCAACAAATACAGAGATGAACAAAATGGGGTCCACATATACAACAGAGTATCACTGGGCCATAAAGAGGAACGAAGCACTGATACAGGCTGCAACATGGGTGAACCTTGAAAGTATCATGCTAAGGACACAAAAGACCACATATTGTACAATTTACATGAAATGTCCAGAATAGGCCGAAACTGGTTTGGCTCAGTGGTAGAGCATTGGTCTGCAGACTGAAAGGTCCCAGGTTCAATTCCGGTCAAGGGCATGTACCTTGGTTGCGGGCACATCCCCGGTAGGGGGTGTGCAAGAGGCAGCTGGTTAATGTTTCTCTCTCATCGATGTTTCTAGCTCTATATCTCTCTCCCTTCCTCTCTGTAAAAAATCAATAAAATATATTTTTTTAAGAAAGAAAGAAAGGAAGAAAGGAAGAAAGAAAGAAAGAGAAATGTCCAGAATAGGCAAACCCACAGAGACAAAAAATTGATCTGTCTGGGGCAGGGGGTAGGGGAGAAAATGAAGAATGAATGCTAATGTGCATGCGATTTCTTTTGGAGGTGATGAAAAATGCCCCAGAACTAAAAAGTGTGATGCTTACATGAAAAAAACCACTGAATTGTACATTCTTAAAAAGTGAACTTTATATTACACATGTTATATCTCAATTGAAAAAAAGAAACCCAGGCTGGATTCTCAAAATAAAGGAACTTCTACCCCTAGCCGGTTTGGCTCAATGGATAGAGCGTCGACCTGAGGACTGAAGAGTCCCGGGTTCGATTCCGGTCAAGGGCACACGCCCAGGTTGTGGGCTCAATCCCCAGTAAGAGGCATGCAAGAGGCAGCCGATCTACGATTGGCTTGTTCTCTCATCACTGCTGTTTCTTTCTCTCTCTCTCTCTCTCTCTCTCTCTCTCTCTCTCTCTCTCTCTCTCTCACTCTCCCTTCCTCTCTGATATCAATAAAAACATATTATTAAAAAGAAAAAAAAGAATAAAGGACCTTCTACCCATTCAATAAAGATGAGACTATTCTGGGCCTTATCTGTCCCAAAAGCTGTTAAACATTGTAAAAACCAACAAAATTCAAGTACACCTATTCATCCTAAAAAACAAAAATTCCCATAATTTTCTGAGAAAAAGAAAAATCTAGAAATACCTGGGCTGCACTACAATGAATGGGCACTGAGACTCCAATGCTGAAGCTTAAAATTTAACAAGGTAGCTGGCTAGGTCTTACTTCTAGAAACCAACCTCTTCCCATCACTCAAGAACGAACCATACTAGGAGCACAGTTAAGGGGAATGCCTGTCCCCAACCTTCCCTTCTAGCTCATGTCTCCTGGAATGAGATTAAAAAGTTCCCAAAGATCCTAACACATCGGATGATACTGATGGTCTGACATGGGCCAGAGCTGGTCATTCAATTCTGCTGACCTCGGATCCAGCTCAGGCCACAGAGCTCTCTGTCAAGGTGCTTCCGAGCTGCTGACTCAGTTTCCCTACCTGTGCAGTCAATGACAACTGCTCCAGAAAGCAGGAAAACCCACCACTTATAACTACCGTTTGGTCTAGGAAAAGAGCTTCCCAGAATTTGGAGCTTGTTTCACTGTGAACTTATCCACATGCTCACTCACGTCCAGGGATGGGAAGAGGACCGGGGCCACTGCCCCCGGGAGGCCTACCCAGGATCTCCGGGTTCCTGATGACGGAGCCAATCTGCCTGAGCGCCTGCTGTCCAGCCTTCTGCACTTTGACATGGGAGTCGGTCAGCACCTCCGTGAGCTTGGGCACGATGTTGGGCAGACAGGAGGACAGCTGCTTGGGAGCACAGTACGCCATTGCCCCAAGCAGCTCCACCGACCCTGCGGATGCAGACACACGTGCCGTGTAGGATCACTCAGCACGGGCCAGCGGTCACCTGGCTGGCTGCCCAGGCAAGGGACAACCAGCCTGGTCCTCTGCAGGCTGTGCTCAAGCAGTCCCCGGGCAGAGGGCGGGACCCAGGGAGACCTGGCTTAGTCCTGGCTGTGACCCAAGGCCAATCCTCTGACTTCTCTGGCCTCAGTCTCCTCGGGCACCAGTGAGGGAACTACTTGTGATCTGCGATTTTTCAAACTACCGGGCAACGCCTGAAGGACCGGGGGAAATATGCCACGTGGGAGGGCCCCAGACCCTGGCCTTCCGAAAACCAGAGTAGCTCTGCTTAAATCTCCTGCATATTAGGATTCCAGATAAGATTCCATTTTTAAAAAGAGTTTAATGGGGGAGTAGGGAGAGGCTTTAAAAATTACAAAACTAGCCACAAACAAGCAAGCTTTAAAGCTCTGGGATTTCCTGACTTAGGGCTGCATCTTCTGTCAGAGGCCTGCTCTTTGCAGATAAGCAAGGGGCTGGGCTGCCTAACAGCAGAGTTGGCCTTATCCTCTCTGGGCTGGGAAGCGCACACACGACAAGAGCAGTGGCTACCCTTGAGGGCGGCGTTTGGGACAGGAAGTTAGGACAAAGGCACGGAAGAGAGTGGCTCACCGGCTTTGGTCCTCCAGGATTCCTCCTCCAGGGCAGCCAGTAAAGAGGGGAGCACTAGCTTCACCCCGTGAGCACTCAGGTTGCTCATCACAGCTTTGGCACAATCATCTGCAGCCTCAAGGAGGAGAAAAAACATTCAGGGGCCTCCTCACCCAAGCAAGAATCAAGGCCTGCCGAAACCGGTTTGGCTCAGTGGTAGAGCGTCAGTCTGCGGACTGAAAGGTCCCAGGTTCGATTCAGGACCAGGGCATGTACATTGGTTGCAGGCACATCCCCGGTTGGGGGTGTGCAAGAGGCAGCTGGTCGATGTTTCGTTCTCATCGACGTTTCTAGCTCTCTATCTCTCTCCCTTCCTCTCTGTAAAATATCAATAAAATAAAATAAAAAATAAAAAAGAATCAAGGCCTGACTAGACCAAGTTCTCCTCCCAGTAACCAGCACGTACTGAGGAGTCTACTGTGTCAGACCGGGTGCGACATGGTCTCTCATCTCATAAGCTCAGTCATTTACAGGGAACCAGGGGAGTCCAGACCAGTAACTGGGGCCCCGGTCTGGCGGTGGGGGCTTTACACCCCCTCGCCTCCCTGCCGAGCCTCACAGCAGCGGCTGCGGGCCTCACGCGCAGCCTCAGGCCTTACCTCACGCACATACTGGTTGCCATCCCCGAAGCACAGCAGCAGATGGGGCAGCACGTGAACCACGTACGGCTCGAAGAGCTTCCCCAGCATGGTGCAGAGCATCTCGAAGGCAAAGAGGGCTCCTGGGGAAGAAGGCGGACGGCTGGGACCACGGCCCTGCGACCTCCTCGCCTTCTGGAAACACTCAGGGCAGCTGTGGGGCGGACGAGGCTGCCCACAAAGCGGCAGCACCCTCTGCCTCCCCCACCAGCAGACATGGCTGAGCAGAAGGGAAGGAGATCCATCCGCCACTTTTGGGCACTAACAGCCAGAAAGGCAGAATACCCCTCGGCTAAGGCTACTGCTGACGTAAGAGCCGGGCCACAGCAGCAAGGCCCGGTGAAACATGCCAGCTGTCCCTCTGCAGTGCACACACACAGCCCCTCGGAGGGGAAGGAAAGGCCAGCCCTCCCTCCGGCAACAGAGACACTCACCCTCTCGCCGGCGGAAATTCTTCTTATCCTGGATGGCATCGGTCAGCGCTGCCATCATTTCCTGCTGCTTCAGCGACAGAATGCCCAGGCCCTTCACCAGGCCCGCCAGCCCGTACGCGGCGCCCCTGCGCTCGGCGTACTTGTCCGACTCCAGCAGCTGCTGCATAAGCCTCTGGACCATTGCCCCCGCGTCCTCTCTGACGGCGGGCACCAGGGGCGGCAAGCAGCTGGCCACGGACTCCTGGACCTGAGGGAGGGGCCCGCCACGTCAGGAACCACGGCCTTTCCTGGTGGCTGGCACAGTCCTACACAGCACCTCCCCACCAGCTGTCCCCAAGCCATCTCAGCCACGGTCTGTCAGACAGCACCGGGGCCAGGAAAGCAAACAGGTTACGTGGACCCCATCCGGGGGCACTCTGCATCTGTTAGCGACGGCAATCGGCCATTACGG
This sequence comes from Vespertilio murinus, assembly GCA_963924515.1. Lineage (NCBI taxonomy): Eukaryota > Metazoa > Chordata > Mammalia > Chiroptera > Vespertilionidae > Vespertilio > Vespertilio murinus. Next base: position 3,704,783 of record OZ004720.1, on the reverse strand, counting down.
CGCTCTTTCTGCTCTAAAGGGAGGACCTAGGTCAGGGTGGGCGGGCAACTCCAGGGAGACTAAACCCACTCACAGAGTAAGACCCAGAAAAAAGCACGCTGCTGTGCCGCCGTAAGAGCGGCCACGTCTGCCAGCGGTCCCTAGCGAGGCGCCGCCCCAGGGCCAGCGCGGGACCTTCGCACGCGTGAGCCACGCTGGGCGGCCCAAGTGTAAGCTGCAAACTTACAAATGTGCTCTTAAAAGAAAAGGACTCTTGCACTGGGGGTTGGAGGCTGCATTCAAGGGACCCTGAAACACGTAACAAACATGCACAGCAGGTCAGAAAAAAGCTTGACACAAGAGGCAGCCGCTCTGTGTCTTGTTTAAATCTCAGTATCCCCAGTGCCAAGTTTATACTAAATGAAAAAATAAAAACACCAAAAAACTGTTAGAAAATGAGTAGGAAAAGATGAAAATATCGGGGTCTACCAGAACAAAGTAACACAGTAATTCCGTTTGGAGGTGCTCTTAACTATAAACCAGGCTGCCCCCAATTGAGGGGACACATTTTTGCAGAGAACTGGGCCTTTGGCACCCTGGTACCCAACTCCCTGGGGTCCCACTGCCTCCCCGGCATGTCTCAGGTGGCAGTTACCTGCTGGGAGGGGGTGGAAAGGGCAGCGATGAGCTTGGCAACGATGGGCTTCACTTTGGGGTCACTCTTGTCCAGGTGCTTGGCGAGGGAGCCCATGAGGACCACCACACTCTGCCGCACGGCGTCATAGCTGGCATCGTTGGGCGCATTCTTCAGGAACTCCTCGAACACCGGCAGCAGCGAGTTGACGTTCTCCTGGAGAGCACCCAGGACTCACGTCAACCCCACAGGCGGTGTCTGGGGGTGACAGTCTGCCCGAGGACCAAGCCTGAATCTGCTGGAACAGCTGCCCCGACAGCCCACCAAGCATGCCAGCAGCCACCCAGTTTTCTGGCAAGAATGCAGCAGACTTACAAGAACTTAATTCCCTTTTGGTTCAAAATAAATACACACGGAATTTTCCACGGGACACTCAGCCTCCCTGTGTCACCATCGCTCAGCTCAGCCTTCTCCCAGCCCCTCAGGCGGAAATCCTTACCTTCCCGTGGGCGTTGAGGGTGGCAAGGGCTGCATCCAACATGCACTTCCGGACATCAGGGTTTCGGTCGTTGAGGGCATCAGGGACAAAAAACTGAAAGAGCGGCTTCACCTGAGAGCTGTCCAAACACTGGGAGAGCTTGTTCAGGGCCAAAGCCAGGCCACACCTGGGACAGCAATGGGAGCGTGTCAGGGAGACGAGGGCCGGGGGGATGGGATGGGGGGAGATGGGGTGCGATAGGGGTAGGAAGGCCACCTCTGCAGCTGGGATCTGTCCCGGGAGTCACAAGGAGAAAAATGCCAACAGCAAGAACCACTTTGCAAGGCAGAGCACAGCTCAGTCCCACGGCCCAGGGCTTGCCCACTGATCCACACAGTGATCTGGAGCAGCCCACTTGTCAAATAGAAACCTGCCATCGGCTCAGAGTTTCCTCCCGTTTCCCCCCATGGGTGCAATGCCTACCCCATTACCTCCGGGGCAGGTTAGGAGAGGAGACAGAGGTCAAGGAATGGGCTATGAAGTTACTTGGAAATGGACATAGTCTACACAGGCAAAGTGCTACTATTCTTTCTCGTTACAGAGCAGTGAGACGGTCCCCGAGGGCCTCCGAGGACCCAGAGGCCTGGAGGGAGGAGACAGGCCCCCGGCCAATGGCCAGCATGGAAGAAGCCAGCACTTGAATTCTGGTCTGACTCAGAGGGAGGTCTATCCTTTCCTCCACTGTCCGAGAATCTGTGCTGCTCCTCACACCACCCGGCCCCGCCAACCTGCTCCCTCAGGCAGCGCTGAGCGGAACAAGACGGAACGGCTGTTGTACCTGGCTTCCCACTGATCCGGAGGAGATTCTGAGATAACTCGTCCCAAAGCATCCAGCACCGGGGGCGGCCGCTGCAACAGACAGGGACAGATGAGCTGCGGGGCTCTCCCCAACAAGCCGGGCCAGCCAGTGCCCCGAGTGAGCTGTCATCAGCCGCTGCCACCCGGAGCCACAGTGAGCTCCAGACTCCAGAGGCTGAGCGGAGTCCAACCCATCCTCACACCACCCAGCCCGCCCAGGACACAGGCGACTCACATAGAGCTTCTCCTGGTAAATCTCCATGAGCCTGCCCATCACCTCGGCCGCCTGCCGCTGGTACCGCGCCACGGCCTGGGAGAGCGCTTCTGCCCCGGCCTGCCTCACAGCCGCCTCGTGGTAGATGACGTCGTCGATCAGCAAGGAGCAGAGGTCCGGCTGCAAATCTAGGCCCATCGTCGACCAGAGCCTATGCAGGCCGGAGGGAGCGGCTGGTCAGACACGGATCTGTGGCACGTGCCCGGCCACCCCAACACCCAGCCCTCCTCCCGCTGCAGCTGAGCACACCGGGCTCAGTCACTCCGAGGCTCTCACCTCTCAGCCAGCTTCCGGATCTCCTCCTCCTTGTCGAACTTGACCACCCAGAGCCTCCGCAGAAGATTCAGGCCATTCTTCTCATCGGTATCGGGCGTTGGCAATACCATGTGGAGTTCCATGAGCCCCTGTGAGGGTGTGAGATCGAACCTGTGAGGTGTAGCCTTTCAGAGGAGCCCGACCCCCTCTAGGGCTGTAGCCACACATGGGTCTTCAAAGTCAAATCAACTAAAATCAATTAAAACTCCTTATTGTGCCAGCCACATTCCAAGTGCTCCATAGCTACACGTTGGCTAGCGGCCACGGCACTGGCCAGCACAGACCCTTTCCTTCCCTGCAGGACGTCCCCTGGACATCACAGGTCTAGGGAGGCTGTGAATCAGCTCAGCTCACTAGCTTCTCTGTCTCTTTAAATGGCTTTTCTTTTGTGAAATGATGGTATGTGGTAACAGACTCTTTCTTAATGTAAAATTTAAAAATTTAACTCTAAATATGCAAAACAGATTAAACCTCAAAAAAAGGATATTCCCTTCGTTTTGTCTTTAAGGACAATTTGCCACTATTTGCCAGATTCTACCAAGGACTAGTGAGAACTGTCACCAGTCAATAGCAGGGAGCTACAGACTGGCATTTGGGAACTACTGTTTCATACTCCTGAGGGGTCTTTTACTTTTTGGTCCAAAAAATACCAAAAAGCCATGAACAAGCTGGGGGGATGAAGAAAGAACTGATCCGAGGAGGCACAGCTGTCCGGTAAAAGTACCAAGATCCACATTCCAGCTTACTCAGCAGGCAAAGAAAAAGTAAGACAGCCACACAACAGAACTGTCTAGTCCTTCCAGCTCCTAGAACGAGCCGACCACGCCCTGTGACCTCTTCTCTGCGCCTCCAAACAAATGTGAGCATCGCCTCGGCTTAAACCCTCGCTCTCGGGATGCCCCGTGGCCCCGGGGGAAGTGAGCCCGCACCCGGAGCGCAGTGTCCCGCACGCTGTCACACGGGGACTGCAGGGCGCGGAGCAGCACGTCCACCGCCTCCTGCTCTGCGAAGGCACAGCCGTCCTTGCCGCTGCTGCTGGCACACAGGCTGGTCAGGGCGTCGGAAGCCAGAACCTACGGGAAACGGGGACACACGGGATTCAGCTCAGCAAACTGTTCACTCCTAGAGTCAGGCAGAGGCCAGGGACCCGGAGAGAGAGGTTTGAATTGAGAATGCCCACCCAGTGCTGGTCAAAACCCTTCACAAACTGAGCACAGTCAGGCTGGCTCTCACAAGCAGCCCTTCTGTCTACCCAAGTCCAAAGGCGAGGGCTGAGAAAGGAAGTAGGACTCAACCCCAAACACCGGGACCTGTGGTCAGGGTCACAGTCACAGCGACAGCCAACGGAACCCCAGATCACCTGCAGGCGGGGCGAGCTCGTCCCGATCACCCAGGTCAGAAGGCGCAGCATGGCCACGCGAGGCAGCAGCTCCGGGCCGTTCTAGGAGAGAAGAGCGGGCGAGGCGGGTGAGGCCGAGGGAATCGGTGTCACAGGCCCGGGGGCACGTGTAGCCACAGCAGAGCATTCTAGGCCTTCTGGCCAGCTCCCCTGCAGGAACCTCCTCAGGCTTACAACTGAACCCACACTAGCCAACCCAATGAAGCATGATCCTCAGGGACCCAAAACAAATTCATTCTGAAATTGCTTGAAACTCACAGGACATGAAATACAGGCAGCCCACAAACACATGGAGACTTAGCTTTACCAGTAAGTCAAGAAACGCAAAATAAAAAGAGGTCCCATTCTTTCACTCATTGTTGGCAAGGTCAACAGTAACTGAGGCTGCATTCGCTTTGGAGGAAAGGGACTAACTGCTAGTGAGGATGGAGCTCAGAACATACCACATCACCGAGCAATTCCACGCCCACCAATCTGTCCCTATGGAAATGCTCACATGGGTGTGCAAGAAGCATGTACGTAAAGGGGTCACGCCGCTGTGCAGTTCGAAATAAGGCAAAGTTGGAAACAGCCTTAAAATACCCATCACAGGTAGTTACTAAGTCCCATGCAGCCTGCAAAGCCAATAAAGCAGACCCACAGGCACTGACATGGAAGGAGACCAGAGTCTCTGCTTCATTGCGTGTGGGGGTGCGAGTTCTGCGTGTGCATAAAGAAAGGCCCACAGGGTATACACCCAGCTGTTAGTAACCATTACCTCTGGAAAGTGCAATTAATTTATTTTTTATTGTTATTATTTGCTTCTGTATTGGTATTTTTAAATATGCATGATTGCCCTGGCCGGGTTGGTTCAGTGGATAGAGCATCAGCCAGATTGATTCCAGTCAAGGGCACATGCCTGGGTTACTGGCTCGATCCCTAGTGGGGGGCATGCAGGAGGCAGCCAATCAAAGAACGATTCTCTCTCATCATCAATGTTTCTCTCCCCCCTCCCATCTCTTCCTCTCAGAAATCAACAAAAATATATTTTTAAAAAACATATGCATGATTTTGGCAAACTTTTAGAACACAATCTATTAAAAAGATCCAATCTCATAATCGTAAGTCAAAGGGAAAGTGGCCAGTGTTATCTTCTGAGTTAGAAATAAAACAAACACAATAAAGTAATTCAAAATCCTTCAACTTCTCTGGGTTAGAACTCCCAGCAGGCGTTGGAGGCCTGTAGAGAACGTGGGTTCTCCACCAAAAGCTGCTGCTGTCCAAGCACACACCCCGAGCCCCGCCAGACTGACGGGCCAGGAAGCGTCGAGAGCCCCTGCCCCAGCCCCTCCAGCCAAGGGAGCTCAGGTCCCTGCCAACCTCGTCCACGCGCCCAGGCGGGGTGCTGGGTGAGGCCCTCAGCTGGGCGTGGACAGTGAGGATCTGAAGAATCTGAGCCATGCGCTCCTCCTCCTCCTCACTGTGGTGCGGCATCTCGGTCAGCACCATCTTCAGAAACGGGAAGACCAAGGAAAAGGCTGGCGCGGACAGGGGTGCAGCATCTGTGAGCAACAAGCAGACACGATCCTGTAGGCGGGGCGGGGCACTGGGCGCTGCTGCCTCAGTTTCCATCCTCAGGGCAAGTGGGCAGAGGAGAGAGCAGGAGGCCCTTTCTGACACCCAGAAGCACACAGTATGACAGCAGGGAGGACAACCAAGCCTGCTCCCACCCAAACCCTGCCCAGTTCCAGAATGTGAGCTAAAACAGACAAGTACATTCCAGTGACAAGAAGTAAACCCTCACTGGAGTTGCAGCAAGTCACAGAACACCAGGCCTGGACTCAGAAATCCTCCACTGGTCCAACTCTCTGCGCCCCCGTCCCCCCACCCCCCCACCCCCGTTTTCCAGATGCGGAAACCAAGGCCAAGGAGGGCGGAGACTCGCCCATGGCCACCGCCTCAGGAAGCCCAGGGGCCGAGGCAGCTCACCCCCTCCCTGCACCAGCTCATGGCGTCCTTTGTGCGTCCTTACCGGGATCACCCTTGCGCGCCGAGCTGGTGACGGTGTGGCTGTGCAGCAGGGTCACCGCCCTCTTCACGGCCACCGCCAGCTCCTCCTGGCACCAGGACTTATCCAGGGCGCACTCTGGCTTCAGCAGGCGCAGAGTCACGTGGCTCACCAAGGTGCCTGTACCCACGAGAAGAGACCCAGCGGGGGATGACCCACACAGACTCGAAGAATCTGGCCCAGCACGTGTCCCTCTGACTTAATAGAAATGTCCCTCTGACTTAATAGCAATCACATCTGCTGTGCCCAGAAGTCCTTAACTTAAATTTTCATTTCCTCCTCATGACAGCTCGAAGGGTAGGCAGGCAGGGAGGTGTCCTGACACCAAGAAATGAAAAGCACGCGGAAAGGAGGCCTGAGCCACCCAAGCGGCATTCAGCCAAGAGCAAAGCTCCATTCGCCTGGTGCTCCCACCTTCCCAGCAGCAGGCCCAGGTGACAGCTCTGGCAGGCGCCATATGCACTGACTAGAAATCTTGTTCCACGCTCTTGTTTTATTTTATACTAGAGGCCTGGTGCACAGATTTGTGCACATTAAAAGGAAATTAATTAGGTGGACGGTGGGGCAGGACTGGTTAGACAGTGGTCCCTCCCCGGCTGACCGCACGTGGGGCGGTGCCAGGGCTCAAAGGGTGTCTGTGGAGTGAGCGGGATCCCTCCAGCAGGTGGGGTCCCTTGGCCTGGTCTGAGGGGATCGGGCCGAAACCAGCAGTCTGACATCCCCTGAGGGTCCTGGAGTCTGAGATGGCACTATGCAAAGCTACTGCATTGAGCATCTGACCCCTGGTGGTCATTGTGTGTCATACCTACCATCCAGTCAGCCAGTCGCTTAGCCTTTTATATATATACATTTCAATTACAGTTTACATTCAATATTATTTTGTCTTAATTTCAGGTGTATGGCATAGTCATTAACACTCATATACTTACAAAGTGTTCCCTGATATTCCCAGCCCCCACCTGGCACCGTACACAGTTATTACACTATTACTGACTACATTCCCTGTGCCTTTCTTTACATCCCTATGACTATGTTGTAATTACCAATTTGTACTACTTTTTTTAATAAGTTTTTATTTTTAATATATTTTATTGATTTTTTACAGAGAGGAAGAGACAGGGACAGAGAGTTAGAAATATCGATGAGAGAGAATCATCCATCAGCTGCCTCCTGCACACCCCCTACTGGGGATGTGCCCGCAACCAAGGTACATGGCCTTGACTGGAATCAAACCCAGGACCTTTCAGTCTGCAGGCTGAAACTCTATCCACTGAGCCAAACCGGTTTTGGCCCAATTTGTACTTCTTAATCTCACTCTCCCCCCCCCCCCCCCCCCCCCCCCCCGTTCCTCAATCCTCCTCCCCTCTAGCAAACATCATTTCAGATTCATTTTTCCAGAACTCATTTTCACTCAGAAGGTTCTTATTCTAGCCTCAGCCAGGGCAACGATCCCTTTAGGCTAGGAAGGAAGTCTGCTCGATTCCCAGCCACCCTACCTCATCTGTTTCACCCCAGCAAACAGAAAGCTAAAACTTAGAGACCTCTCATCGCTGACACATGGCTGCTCAGGAGCTCCAGGCCCCACTAACCAGCCACATGACACCAAACCACCCCCATGGCCTCTGACTTTGACTTCTTAAGTTTTAAAACTGCTATAGAAAGATCACACTGAATGCCCAGCGGGCATGGCTCAGTGGTTGAGCATTGACCTATGAACCAGGAAGTAACAGTTGTAACAGTTTAACCAGTCAGGACACATGTCTGGGTTGCAGGCTTAATACTCCCCACCCCCGGGGGAGGGGAGGGGGTGGCGCATGCAGAAGGCAGCCGGTCAATGATTCTCTCTCATTATTGATGTTTCTATCTCTCTCCCTTCCTCTCTGAAATCAACAGAAATATATATTTAAAAGAAACTCTCATTAACAAAGTATGAAGGGGGAAAAAAGATCACACTGACTAACATCTAAACCCTGGGCCCCAGAGCGGAGGCACAGCAGGCATGGAACAGGAGAGGAGGCACCATGCTGCTCCTGCCATGCAGCTGGCGGTCCCTCAGGGACGTCAGCATAGAAACACGGAAACAGACGTCAGCAGCCTAAGTCACCACACGGCTCCCACCAGTGTTCAGGGGCATCCCCGCCCACCTCCCAACCTGCCCGGGGCCATGCTCGCAGCCAGCAAACAAGACTGACCCAAAGCCTTGAGTCGAGGGGGCATGACACAGGCAGCCAAGGACAGGAAAGGGTTCTTGATCCGGGGGGCGGCCAGAGGAGATTTCAGCAAGGGCAGGAAAGAGTCGACCAAAACAGGGATGTACTGGGTCAGGCCAGATGGGTTCTTGGCCAGGATGGTGTCCAGCAGTCCTAGCGCCGCCTCCAGCTCACCGTCCAGCTGCAAGCAGAGTTGTCCCAGGAGGCAGGTCAGCGGGGCCCTGCTCTGGAGCAGCCAGGGGCAGGCCTGGGCTGTCCCCACACTGACGGACAGACGCGCAGCGGCAGCAGCCACTCACCTCCTGCAGCCGCCTCCGGATCTGCGCCTCCTTGTCCAGCTGGGCCTGCAGCATCTCCTTCTGCTTGCTGGTGAGCTGCACCTCCTCTTTGATGCCTTTCTTCTTCTTTATCTCCTGGAGGCAATGCGCAAAGCCATTCCATCTCCAGGGAACAGACCCCCCCCCCCCCCACACACACACACACACACAGAGGGCGAGCTTGGCTCCACAGTCAGTACCGTGTCAGCTCTCAGTCTGTGACTGGGGCCCCAAACCCAGCATGTGGTCTCCCCACCTCCCACCAAGTCTGCAGAACTGAGCCGGCGGGTAGAGAAGCCATTTCTTACTGGGTTCTCTACTGACAAACCAAGGCAGGCCTTTTATGTGTTAGAGAAATGAAAAGCCCCTCAATGTGCTGAAAAGGGCATTCTGGTCCACACAGCTTCAGAATCAAAACTTCACCCTCCCCGCCTGGCCCACCCCTCCCTGCAAATCCTCTCTTCCCCGGCATAAGTACAGCTGAAACCGCTAAGCAAGCACTCATTCATCAACAAGAACGGACTGGGCTCCTACATCGCACCAGGCGCTGTTCTAGATGCTGGGACCCCGTGGGGAATGAGACCAAGTCCCTGCCTCACGGGCACACAACATGGTGGGTGAAGAAAGATAATGAAAACGTAACCAAATACGTAAACAACACGACTTCCTGGCAAATGCTATAAAGGAAATAAATAGGATACACAGTAACCATGAAGGGCGGGTCCACTTTGGCTAGGTGGGCAGGGCGATCACTCTGAGCAGCAGACATGGACATGGCGGAGAAAGACCAGAAGCAGCCCAGCTCATAAGCACAGCGGGAGAGCAAAGGCTCCGAGACAGGCGAGGGCACCACCCACTGTAACAACCGAATGCAGCCTCGACCCACAATTCCCAGAGGCGGCCCCGGGCCGCTGCCCAGAGTAAAGACGGGTGCCAGCCATCAAGGAGCTGGGTGGACAGACATGAATTCAAGCAGCACCACTCAGGGAAGGAAGTGTATGAACTGCTGCCAGGACCCCGCGGAGAGAAAGTGTTTTCCTTGAGTTTGGGCTGGAAAAAGCTACTGAGAAAGGGTAAATAAAGGGTAAAGCAGGAGGACCCAGCACAGGTAGGCGGCATCCGAGGCCTGTGCCGTGGGCCTTGGGGGACTGAAGGGAAGGGTATATGCGCTTCAGGAAATGCCACCAGCCTGAGGGCACCAAGCCCGGCCAGCACCCCCCACGCACTCACCTCCTTCAGCTCCAGCTCGATGATCTGCTCCTTAAAGGAATAAGCTTTGTTCTCTCGCTTCATGTTGGCCTTTTTAATGCTGTCCTGCTGGGCACTGAAACAGCAGAGCGAGTGATCAGCCAGCTTCGGAACGGCCCGCCCCTTCGCCTCCCGCTAAGGCAGCTCCGCTAGCATTCAGTAGCACGCCCCAGGAAAGCGCTGGATGCCAACATGCTCTCGCTTAAGCACGTGCTGGGACAGAGCAGGCACTTGGACAAGAAACGGAGGATGCTTTCACTCATTCTTCACAACAACCCTGCAGAGAGGAGTTTCCATCTCCTGGGCAGGAAAAGGTAAGGCTGGTGTCTGGCGGTATCTCACCTCTGGATGATGGATTTGTCGTACAGCTCCCCGGCAGGGGTCCGCATGATGGCAAACTCCTCCCGTGTCACCTGGTGCAGTGCAGGGTTCTGCACTGAGGCGGTGATGGTGCTGATGAGCTGGGGGAGGACCCGGTCCGGGGACAGGAGGGAGAGGGAGCCCATGGCATTCATGGAAGACTGCCAGACAAACACAGGCAGTCAGTATGTGCCAAGGCTGGCACTAGGATGGTGTGCCACCTGGCCTAAGTGCCCCTGGCAACTGACTGCTTCTTCTTGTCCCTGAGCGATCCCCACGGGAGAGGAGAGCTGCAGCAGGTGCCTGCCTTCTCAGCAAGCTTTCTGCTTTCCAGGGGTGGGCATGTAACCCATCCAAAAGGACCCGCCCAGGGATGAACACAGCACCCAAGTCAGGCCGCCCAGGGCAGGGAGACCCCATGCCAGCTGAAACGACTGGAGAAGCTCCTTCCACCGGAGCTAACGGAGGACAAGCTCTAAGCCTGGAACTCTAGCAGCTGTCCTACCACCAAAAGGAGGGAGACTGCTGGAGAATGGAGCCCACATCATGGGAAGCAGACACAAGACACAAACGAAGACACGGACAGAGAGGAAAAGAGGCACCACCTACGATGTCCTGAGGATGACATCTGAGCTCCTGTCCAGTCAGATCCTGAGAGTTAGCAGTTAAATGAGGCAATAAATTCCCTTCTGTGCTCAAACTAGTTGGCATTTTCTATCGCTGGCAACCCAAGGGTCCAAACCCACATTTCATCACACCTCCACCCGTTTCTTTGCATTCCCCTTCCTGAATTGTGGCCTGAGGCCAGAACCAACTCCCGCGCCAATCACCTGGTTCAGGGGACTCTGGGTGGTGATCCTGGGAATGATCTGGTCCAGGTGCCTGGTGATAAAGGCTTCGGGATCAATCTTCATTCTGGCTAGAAGTGCTGGCCAGAGTCCAGACTGCACTGCCACTGAGGGGGAGGGGAGCAATGTGAGGCCTTCTGCTCAGCCCGCTGGTACCCTGCCCAATCCAGCCCGCCCCTCCCAGACCTGGGACAGCCACAGACCTAAAGATGGGTGATGGGCGATGATCAGCATCTCCTGGGCCAGCTGCTCGGTGTTGCTGGTGTCGCCCTCCAGCCCTGGCACCCTGGAGATGATGCACAGAGCCTCCTGCAGGACTCGGGGAGGCACGTAGGCCTTGCCGGCCTCAGTCACCTCCCCAGCATCAGTCACCAGGGCCTCTGAGGGCAGCACCTGCGGGAAGACAACACATGAGCCCGCACTGCTCAGAGCCCTGTGCAGGCCTTGCACGCAGGGACACAGCTGCCTCTCGCTCACATTGTCCTCAGGGGCCGTGCTAAAGCGGAGACAAGCCCAGCTCCTGCATGGGGACCTGCAGGCTATGAGGTGTGCCTGGAAGGAGGAAGCACCTGGGACTTCGCACACAAAACGCTCAGCGGCTGGGGAAGAAGGCAGCAGAAACTGGTCCAGGAGACCCGGCCCGTGAGCACAGTCTGTCCCGGCACCACATCCTCAGGCAGACTGAGGGAGGGAAGCAGGGCACAACGTGCACCGAAGTGGGAGTCAGGTCTGCCAGCCACCAACTGTGACCCTATGCCAGTCACTTCAGCTCTTGGAACCCTGCACAACTCATAAAGAAGGCAGGAAGCCTTTACAATGTCTTGTAAAGCCATCATGAAAAGTCAAAGGGGGGAATGAATAGAAAATGCTTTAAAAATTACAAAGTACCTTAAAAATATAGTGTTATTCAATTACTCAAGAATAAAAAGGTTGCCGAAACCAGTTTGGCTCAGTGGATAGAGCGTTAGCCTGCGGACTGAAGAGTCCCGGTTCAATTCCGGTCAAGGGCATGTACCTTGGTTGCGGGCACATCGCCAGTAGGGGGTGTGCAGGAGGCAGCTGACTGATGTTTCTCTCTCATCGATGTTTCTAACTATCTATCCCTCTCCCTACTTCTCTATTAAAAAAATCAATAAAATATATATATATTTTTTTTAAAGAATAAAAAGGTTGAGCTACATATGAAAAAGCATGAGAAGAAAGAGTCTGAAAAGGAAAAGGAATTGCAGTGGCCCCTTGAGGGACACGGTTTGAACTGCACGGGTCCACTCACATGCAATTGGACTTAGGCAGTTCGACTACCCACACAGTTCAAACCATGCTGTTCCCTTGTTCAAGAGCCAACGCCACATATGGGAGTCCACATACGCAGAGGACTGGCTGCAGTTACACTCCCATTTTCAGCTGTGAGGGAGGTCAGCGCCCCTAACGCCCACCCTGTTGAAGAGTTAAATGTGTGTGAACCAGGTGTTACTGGAGCTTAAGGGCAGGAGAGAAGATCCTGGCATCACAGAGTCGGAGGGAGGGAGGGAGGGAGGGAGGGAGGGAGGGAGGGAGGGAGGGAGGGACAGGAGCAGCCCATCTAAAATCCCCGGCAGGAGCAGGGTTGGTGAGGCAGGCTGAGCGCCTCACCTTGTGAGAACTGAGGACGGCCTTCAGCTCCTCCAGGAGCCCATACGCCAGCTTGAAGCCCCCGGGAGAAGACAGCAGCTTCCGAACCGTCTGCTGGGCCTGCCTGCGCACGTGCCAGGTGCGGCTCAGGAGCACGGCCACCAGAGCCCGGTGGTACTGCCTGCAAGGACAGGGACAGACGTCCTGGCTTTAGGCTGGCGGGGGTTCTCCACGGCCGGCCCTGCTACGCCCCTCGGCCCCGTTTCTCAGGCTCTGCCAGGTTCTCCTCCCTTGGCCCACGGGGAAAGGCGCCCAAGGGGAAAGGGAGGCGAGCTCACGTACTGGACTTTGCTGCCGGTGAGTCTGTGCGGGTGGTCCAGGAAAAGTCTCTCGGTCAGATGCAGCACGGTACACAGGGCTAGAGGGGGGTGGGGGGGGGGGGGTGGGACAGCAAGTGTGTTTTTAAAACAGAGAACACCTCCAGAAAGAACTGGACCATGAACACCCAAATGGGATGACAGCTCATTAGGGTTTCTTATTGCTTACTGTGAAGATGTGTGTGGAGTAAAGAAAAATATACACTTTCTTTTAATTAATTAAAAATAACTATGCAGCCCTAGCCAGTTTGGCTCAGTGGATAGAGCATCAGCCAGCAGATGGATGGGTCCCAGGTTCAATTCCAGTCAAGGGCCCAGATTGTGGGCTTGATCCCCATTAGGGGGTATGCAAGAGGCAGATGATCAATGATTTTCTCTCATTGATGTTTCTCTCCCTCCCTCCCTCTTCCTTCCTCTCTGAAATCAGTAAAAATATATTAAAATAAATTAATAAAAATAAATGACTATGCACCTCTAAAAAGGAATGAGGACACTCTCTCTATACTGATATGGAGTGATTTCCAAATCTAGACAGCACACTGTTTATAGTAGGCAAGCTACCATTTGTGCAAAAAAGGTAGAGAACTAACATATAAAAGATATTTATTGACACAGAAATAAAATATCAAGGATGCACAGAAGCTAATAAAATTGGTTCTCTCTATGGCCAGGAACATAGTAGGGAATATAAATTTCAGTGTAGATCCTATTGGATCTTTTGCTTTGAATTATGTGACTGTATTTCCTATATAAAACCTTCTTAAATCAAGAAGTGACTAACTATTGTAGCTCAGTAATAGGATGTTGTGATTTATGAGTCAAAAGACTTTTCAAATCACCAATTAGCAGCAGACCCCACAAGGCAACCCAGAATTTTAAACATGCATTTAAAGATCAACTGTTCCCTCTCTTCCAGGATAAAAACCAGTAGTTTGTGTGTCTCCTGCAGGGGCGTGGAGCCAACCACACTCCACCAGAGCTTCCCGCTGCTTCTGAATGCAGGAAAACCTGAGACAGCACCAATTACCCAATCAGCTATAATTACACCTAATCTCTCAGCTCCACAGCCACAGTGCTGTCTCCACAACTCTCCCACTTCTCCCCACTTCCCTAACCTTCCCCGCCCCACGGGAATGCATTCATTCCCAGGACAGCAAGGCCTTGGCCAGATCGCTTTGGTCCCCGCCTCTGCAGAGCTGACTGGTCACAACAGGCAGCCAGGGAGGAGCCTTCGCTGAGGACCCTGCGGTGAGAGAGATGCAGCCCCAGCCTTGAGTCCAGGAAGGGGTAGTAACGCACCATCCTCTGAAGCCAGGAGCAGGAACTTCTCAGAAGTGAAAATCTGCTTCTTCTCATCCACGATCAGCTGCCAGAAACTGCTCAGCTTGGCCTCTGCCAGAAACAAAAGGTCACCGATGGCAGCACTCACCACGCCCCCAGGGCTGGGCCTCCATCCCGGGGCTGCCGGGGCTGGCTTTGCGGACAGACCCTGCCCTGCAGGGACAGGTCACTGCTGGTGCTCTGCCCTCCCTGGCCTGAGAGCAGACCGGCCCTTTTGGCATCGTCGCCCCAGGAAAGCCTCTGCCTCCTGCCCACAGGAGCCCAGGCGAGCTGCCTCCCACCTGGAGTTCTCAGCTCATCCGCGCCAGGCTGAAAGGCTTGGGGTTCACACATAGGACTTCCCTTGCCCTTCCCTGCCTGGGGCTGCTCTGAACCCACACTGGACTATTCCCGTCCAGCTGGTGAAATCCCTCCTGGCCTCCCAGGCTCTCGTTCAAATGCTCTCTCTTCTATGAAGCCTTTTCTGCTACCTAGTCCTGAACTAAAAGCAATCCCTCCTTCAAAACAGCATTAATGCCACGTTTTGCTTTAAATGACAGACATCTATTTGCAGCGCCTCTCTCACTGGAGTGAAAGAGCCTGAAGTTTGCTGAGGCGAGGTCCTCCCCGCAGGGAGCCCAGTGCCTCGGCATGTGCACAGATGGCACGCGATACTGTATGCAAAGAGCTGAGCTCCATTCCTAACCACAGGAGTAAGTTCAGGCACGTCTGCACGCAGGGTAGAAGGTAAACTAAAGAGAGCATGGGATTCCATGTAGCCCAAAAGAGAATGAGAAGGCTCTTTTAGTTGTACTCATTTGGGACTTTTCCAAGTTATGTTTAGTACATAACATGACATATACAGTATGTTGCCAGGCGTGTCTGATCAATAACAAATTGACAAGATGAAACCGGTAATACTGCCCAGGGAGGGGAACTCAGAGGCAGGAAGACAGGCTGCCTAAGGGGTACACCGTATGAATGTAAAACCAATTTTTAAAAAAGTCTACGACTAAACCCAGGTTAGCCTGGGCATCATCTACAGGAACCCATCCCAGAGCACCAGGGCCGCAGGTCGGAGGACAGTGACAGACAGAGGCCCTGGCTGAACTCCCATCACCGAGTGTGACTCCTAGGCTCATCCCAGCAGATGACAAGCTGCCGTGTGGTTGACCCAATTCAGTACGTGGCCACGCTGATCCTATAAAAGCCTAAACAGCAAAACACTCCTCCCCGGACTCAGAAAGCGGCCATCGTCTGCGACCTTCCTGGACGGCTCTTGACTCTTACCGGCCTGGGCGTCGGCCACCGAAAGCTTCGAGAGCAGCAAGGCCGCGGCAACGCCTTCGGTGACGGTGGGAACCTGAGTGCTTTGGGAAGCTGCCTTCTCCACCGTCTGGGTGAGCAAGGGCAGTAAGTCCAGGGCCTGCAACAGCGTGTCACCTGCGGAGAGAGCACCAGCACCTTACAGAACGCCCTAGCTCTTGGGAGTGACAAGCTACTCAAGGAAGGAGTTACCCATCCAGGTCTGAAGTGGCTAACTAAAATCCTAACTAAGATCAACCAAAGGACTTGTATGCATGCATATAAGCATAACCAATGGGCGAAAAACTCTGGGGAGGGAGGGCATGTATGAGAGTAGGGAGGGTGGGGATTGGTGAGGTATGTACACATATAATACCTTAATTTAAAAAATAAGAAAAAATTTTAAAAATACAAAAAAAAAAAAAATCCTCAACTACCTTGTGAAATACCAGGAAGAACTGGAATCAGAACCTGGGCTTAGCCGAAACCGGTTTGGCTCAGTGGTAGAGCGTCAGCCTGCGGACTGAAAGGTCCCAGGTTCGATTCCGGTCAGGGGCATGTACATTGGTTGCGGGCACATCCCCGGTAGAGGGTGTGCAAGAGGCAGCTGGTTGATGTTTCTCTCTCATCGACATTTCTAGCTCTCTATCTCTCTCTCTGTAAAATATCAATAAAATATATTTTTTAAAAAAAAAAAAAAACCTGGGCTTAAATCAAACTCCACAAACATCGAGTTAGAGCTGGGAGGATCCTTGCTAACCCAGGAGCGCAGCTATTTATTTGATGGGTAAGGAAACAGAACGAGAGAGGCTAAGTGAGTTGCCCAAAGCCACACAGCTGGTCTGGGAGAGAGCCAGGGCCAAACACAAGCCTACCAATTTGTTTTCGGGGCTCTTCCCCCATACCAGACAACCTCTGGACCCAAATTCCAAAACCAGAACCAACCTATTGACCAGTGAACTAAGCCCACTTAAAAAAAACTAAAACAAAAACCTGACGAAACCAGTTTGGCTCAGTGGTTAGAGTGTCGGCCTGCGGACTGAGAGGTCCCGGGTTCAATTCCAATCAAGGGCATGTGCCTTGGTTGCGGGCACATCCCCAGTGAGGGATGTGCAGGAAGCGGCTGGTCAATGTTCCTCTCTCATCGATGTTTCTACCTCTCTTTCCCTATCCCTTCCTCTCTGTAAAAATTCAATAAAACATATTTTAAAAACAAACAAGTAGAAACCTGTTATACCTATAGTTAAACCCGTGTAATTACTCAACTGGTATATCTGCACATTTCATAATGAAACAAGTATTTCATCCAGATGAATCCAAAAAGTGTTTATCTCAAAGGTTCATTATGTTTATTTTTAAAGCAGAAGTTCATTATGTTTATTACCATAGAGCAGAAGCAGCTCAAGCTGAAGAGACTACGCTAAACAGGTCTCTGCTCAATCTCAAAGCAAGGCTCATCAATGCAGCAAAACTGCACCTGACAAGTGAGCATCCCCTCTAGAAGGGGCTCTGGAATCTCCCATGTTTCTTTTCTTAATATATTTTTATAGATTTCAGAGAGGAAGGAAGAGTTAGAGAGAGAGAGAAACATCAATGATGAGACAGAATCATTGATTGGCTGCCTCCTGCACACACCCTCCTGAGGATCAAGCCCACAACCTGGGCATGTGCCCTTGACTAGAATCGAACCAGGGACCCTTCAGTCCACAGGCCAATGCTCTGTCCACTGAGAAAAACTGGCTAGAGCTCCCATACATTTCTTTAAACACAGCTCATCTCTGTTTAAACTTTCAAAAAAAAAAAGAAATACAAGTCTATCTCAGAGGCGGAAACCAGTATTAGAGCTTTTTACCTGGAGATCTTTTACCTACAGATTTGAAGGTTTCCCCTCGCTGTCTGGGCAGGAGGTGGATGCCCGTGCCCCGTGACAGGTTTGTCAGCAGGGAAGCAAGGGCGGGGGTAGTGGGTCCAGAGTGAAGTTTATATAAACTGGACCTTTGAAAGCAGTCCTATCAAAATCATTCCTCCATGATTTCAGAAATATAGTGCCAGGTTCTGGTTCTGGGGCCTCTCGGCGGAACAAAACTTTGTCCTTGAAGGTCTAATGGGAGGGAGAGGCCAGAACTTGTCATGCAGACTGAGCTGGTGCTCCCAGAGGCTCAGGAAGAAGTGACACAAACATAAGCTGGACGAAAGGGAAAGCCTGAGGCAGTAACGATGCCCTAAAAGCTGGGCCGCCGGCCGCGGGCCGGGAAGCACCTCACCTCGGAAGCAGGCCAGCATGCACTGCAGGTAGGCGTGCCTCACGGCGGAGGTGGAGGTTTTAAGGCTGAAGGCTTTCTTGAACCACTCGGTGAGCTTCTTGGGCACCTCCGTGGTGAAGCGGTTACACCAGAGAGCCAGGACGGAGACGGCGTGCACCAAGGTGCCTTCGTGAACTAGGGCGAGCAGAAGTCCCGTCAGCCCGCCATCTCAGCCTGCACCCCATCGCGGCTGGGCGCAGGAAGCAGCAGGAACAGGGAGCGGGGGCCGACGCTCCGGGCAGGAGTGCCTTCAGGAGGGGCTCATGGCAGGCCCTGAGGGGAGCACCGGGTCCAGCCTGGGTCCCCACCGATGCTCACCAACGCACAGCATTACCTTCTTGCTGGAGGAACGGGATGAACAGCTCAGCCACGGTCCCATTCAGGACTTGACTGGAAGGCCCAGACACCACGTGATGGCTGACACTGCCGATCCCTAGAAGGCAGGAGACCCCTGCTCAACTCCTCGCCACCACAAACCACCAACTCGGGAGCCTTCCTGCCGCTGCCCTCCTCCCCGGCAGCCAAGCCTCTCCTCTGGCCATCACTGCTCCTCCCTCCTTCCCCCACAGAAGCCAGGCCTCCTGCTGGACTCCAACAGGGCCCGCGTGCCAGGCAGGCAGGCGGCAGTCTGGGAGCCACGCTGGGTGTCCCAGGAGGTCAGAGGAGTCAAGATCCCTAGCAGCTCCTTACACCTCATCACCACCACACCCAGGCCCTGCGGGAAGTTCCGTACCTGAGAGGACGCTGGTCTTCTGTGCCACAACAGTTAGTTTTCCCTCCGAGCCTGAGGAGAGACGGCAAACATTCAAATTCACATCTGCCACCTTTCCCGGCGGACCATGTGTGTGATATCAAGATGCAGCTTTTGATTCCAGAAGTAGCCTATTGTGAAGCTGGTTTAAAATAATATTTACTAGCTTTCTCCACTAAAAAAAGATTCTTAGAGAAAATCTGAGAAAGAGAAAAAATGTCAAGAACGTTAAAAACCACCCCATGGCCACCAAGGCCGGCTCACCTCCAAGGATGGCGAACAGGTGCCGGGTCACGGCCTCCATGGCGGAGGAGTCGCTGCACTGGCGGGCCAGGTTCCGCAGCGCCAGCACCGCCTCGTCCATCAGGCGGGGGCTGTTGGACCTCAGCTGACCTGGACACAGACAGCCGCTGCTCAGAAGCTGCTGAGGAGCCAGGCTCTCACCCTTGTCTTTCCCGCGTTCCCGGCTCTGCAATCCTAGCTCTAGTTCTCACAAGGGATCTCTGGGGAGAAACTATGCAGGCGCCGTTTAGGGTGATTTCTAGCCTGAGCTGCCCCCTTGCCTGTTCTCCAATAACTGGGACAAGGACAACCAAAACCCAAGGAGCCATTCTAGGGGCTGGGGAGGGGTCGGGACACGCACCGGCCAGGCCTTTCACGATGTCCATGGCGTACTGGCTGAGGTCGAGAGTCACTGATGCCAGCAGACTGGAGATAGCTGAGGGGGACAGAAAGCACTGACCATGTAACACCCATTTTTGGTCTGCTTCCCACAAATACCACCGGCCTGCTTCTAAGCACACAGAACCGTGACTACTCTTCATCTCTTTATGGCCACCTGAGTGCTCACACCTTTGCCCCAGCGCTCTGCTGCAGAGCTGTACACCGCCCCATCCCCATCAGCAAGAAGTGTCCCTCTAGCATTCTACCGACACTTTTTTTTTTTTAACATATTAAAGGAAGCTTATTCCCCAGTAATGAGCAGGAGGTAGAGAAATCAGAGTTAAAGGAGAGGGGACCCAGCCAGGCTGACTCCACAGACAGAGAACAGCCTATCTACACCTTTTAGCAAGATAAACAAAGTCAGAGACTCAATGCTTCAAATGCCACCTCCACACCAAGTTCAAACTATCTAGAGCAGAGGTTCTTAACTTGAATGGTCTCCAGAAGGTTCCGGGACCTCTAAAACTGTATGCAGTATTCAAAGCTGATGCACATCTGTGCTTTCTTCTGGAAGAGGGTCGTGACTTCCAACATATCCTGAAAGGGCCCCTGATCTCTCCCCCAAAGTCCCAATGAAAACAACGACAGTGAACACATCCCTCACCCCAGTCCAACGCTTCCTGCTGCCAAGTGTCCGGGGTCCGCTTGGCAGGCGCTGCCTCCCTCCCACCGCCCCGCTGGGCTACAACCTACTCTCAGTGACGTTCTCGGGACTCCTCAGCAGGGACTTCTGGATGGTGGGCAGTATCAGATCCTTAAACTCCGAGTGGGACATGTATCGGAGCAGCGGGGCACAGCTATCCTAGAAGGAGAAAGGAGTCAGGCGCAGCCCTCACGTAAACAGACCAAGAATCCAGGACAGCTCTGACCCACAGCCTTGAAAGTGGGGTTGAGCTTGTCCGGGTGAGTACGCCCCACCTCTCGCTCACCAATAGATACTTCTGAGGCTTCACTTTGCTCATCAGGATGTTCTTCACATAAAAATCCAGCAGCGCACTCTAGAGAATACAAAGACCTGGTGATTGTGAGTATCTCATCCCTGGCCTGTGAGGTCCCTCTAGTGGGAGTGTCTCCAAAAAAATACAAATCAGGGCCCCAAATATCAGTGTCAAGCAAAGAGGTACCACAAGCCCAAAGTCCTCAGCACGGCTCGCAAGGCCCGCCTGCTACCTGGCCGACCGGCTGCACCGACACCTCCCTACCCACTCAAGACTCCAGCCCCGCTGGCCTCCTCCCGGTCCGCCTTCTCTGCCCAAAATGCTCTTTCTCACCTCTCGACCTTGCTAAGGTGTATTCACTGTTTAGGTCCCTTCATTAGAGACGTGTTCCCTGACCCACCCTAAGTAAGGTCCCGGCTACACAGTGTCATGGCTTCTTGCATTTCCCTCTGTATTGTGTATCACAGACATAACCAGGGCAGGGATCGCAGCTCCGCGCTCACCACTGCATCCACAGCACCTGGCACAGTGTTTGGCACCCGGCAGCTGCTCAGCTGTGGGAGAATGGGTGACTGCATGAACAGGCTATCCTCTCAAAACTATGCCAGGATTCTCCCCAAACCAGACACGGGGCCAAAACTTCCCAACTTCTCAAAGTGCATGGAGAAAGGCCAGGGTCCTGAGTGAGAAAGCCAACAAGCTCCAGACAAGGCCAGCAGCTGGGCCACAGGACAAACCCAGTCGCCCCTCCTCCCTTCCAGGGAGTCCACTTGCCTTGTGCTGGTTGACCACGTCCATCTCCTTGTGGCTCGTGCAGAACTGCACCAGCAGCCCCAGCATGCCCACGTAGCTCTGGTTGGGTTCCAGGCTGAGAATGGCTGATAAGTACTGTTCCACCAGGCTGGGGTTCTGAGGAGGAAACGGTAAAGCAGATGATGATGATGATGAGCACCTGGAGGTGGCACAGAAGCAGCAACGCCCACCATCCCCTGCTGCCTGCTGTCACCTCTTTCCACAGCTTGGTGAGCTTTTTCACGGCGCCATCCACGGCGTGCTTGTGGGAGCCACCCAGCACCTCCAGCAGGAGCAGGCACTGCACCTCCACCTGCCAGGACGGAAGGAGGGGCTCGGGTCAGGGTGTGACACGGGAGTGGAGGCCTCCCAGCTTGGCCATGACCTTCGTCAGGCCTGCAAACCCTGGGCTCATCTCCACTAGGCTCTCCCACTGGCCTCCAGCCCTCCACCCCTCTGCAATGACTCTGTTCACTCAAGCACTTCCTTAATAACTATCTGTTGAGCACCCACTATGAGTCAAACAATGAAAATACATGGAGACCCACACAGGCATGGTCCCTGCTTCCATGTACCTTAGAGTCAAGAGGAAGAAAAGGGTATTAAACAAACAAACACACAATGAATATATAATCCCAGAGAAGTTAAATGCCATGCAGGAAAAGAACAAGCATCCTCTTTTATATATTTATCTGCCTCAACTTTTACTTTATTTGTTGCACAAATACTTCCTGCACGTGGACTAAATGGCAGGCACTGTGCGAGGCACTGTGGATAAAGAGGAAGACCCACCAGGAAGATGACCCGGCAGTGCGGAGCTCACTGTCCAATCCAGAGTGAAGCACAGAACCCGCACTCAACTAAAAACCCCTCAGAGACTTCATGTGCCTCAAATGCCACGGACACAGGTGAGCAGTGTGGCCTGCCGCCCTGAGAAAAAGGGCAGCTGAAGAAGTGTGCCCAGTTCCACATGCATGTGTACAAATCTGCAATGTGTTTTTATAACAGCAAAAGATTGCAAACAACGTAAATGCCCATCAAGAAGGCATTTGTAGACCTAGTTACATAAACCTAGTTATAGAAAGGATTAATCACAGTCATACAGAACGGACTCCCGAGACCGCAGGCACCTACCAGCTTGTTCCAGATGTCCCCCTGGCGCTTGGCTCTCGAGGGAAAGACGATGCGCACCAGCAGGCAGGTCCAGGCCAGGGCCAGCAGGGCGGCCGAGCCGCTGCTCTTACTGCAGAGGGGAGGAGAGGGCAGGCAAGAGGTGAGTCAGAGCAGCCGCCATCTCAAGCACGAGGCCCAGCTTGGTATGTAGGACCCTCCCTTCATCTACAACTGGGCAGAACTTAAAGCCAGCTCCCCGGAAACCACCTGTGACAATTCAGGACAAAGAGCCAGGCCTCCTCAGCCAAACTACCACCTTTGTGCACGCACAACTATAAAAACAAAAGGAAAAGATGGTTTCTCCCACTCCCTGCCTGGTGGGCACCTGTTTCCCCTCCGGCCAGCCTGGCTCCTCCCTCCATTCAGAAGGCAGACTGCAAAGGGGAAAGGGACAGGCATGCTGGCACCTGCTCAGTGCGGCTCCCCTGCGCCAGATTCCCCGGGAGGACTCCACGAACCCCCTTTAGACTCACCTGGGGACACCTGCCTTGGAGCCAATGCCTGAAGACTGCAGAGAGTGCAGGAGGTTCTTGGCAGTGGCTTCCGGCTGGGCCTCCGCCAGCTGCTGGATGGCTGCCTGCAGGGCCCTGCGGGAGGCTGCATCTCTAGGGGAGGAATGAAGGTGACGAGTGAGCACGTGGACGGGGGGGGGGGGGGGGGGGGGGGGGGGGGGCGCAGCTTAGGCCCAGCGCTGGGTTTCCTCCGGAAAATCGGGCTGCACTGTACTCCAGAGGATCACAGACGATGGGATTAGGGAATAACCAGGTAAATCTACCACCCCCAGGGATTCTGGAAGCAGCTAATAAGGGCAAACAAGCCATTAAAGCTGTAAGGGCAACACCCACATTTAAGAAACACTATGGTGGGGGGTGGGGCGGGGAGAAAGGAAGAAAGAAACACTATGGGCCTCAAACGAGGCCAAGGCTTTTGTGTGCATGACTGATGCACTCATAGCACGGCAGGCACTTCACACTCCTAACCACCACCTATGAGGTAGGTAATAGCATCCTCCCGTCTGCATATGAGGAAACTGAGGCACAGAGAGGTTAAGTAACTTGCCTGGGATCTAACAGCTAGGATGTGACACAGCCCAGACTGGACCCAGGCAATTAGGCTCTACAGCCCGGGCTCTAACCACTACCCTCTACTACCACCTCTGCACAAAGTGCTCCGGACTCTGGGCCTTTGCCTGGGACTCACCTGTACCGATGCAGAGTCAGGCAGAATAACTTGCAGAGCCCTTTCACTGCTCCCTCTGGCAGATCTGAAACCAAAGATCACACAGACCAGTCCATGAAAACTACTTCGTGAACATCTGCTTCAGCCAAGCATTGTCAGATATGATCTCTGCCCCTGGACACTCCCTGTTCATTTTTTATTTTTTTTAATATATTTTATTGATATTTTACAGAGAGGAAGGGAGAGAGATAGAGAGCCAGAAACGTCAATGAGAGAGAAACATCGACCAGCTGCCTCCTGCACACCCCCCACCGGGGATGTGCCCGCAACCAATGTACATGCCCCTGACCGGAATTGAACCCGGGACCCCCCAGTCCGCAGACAGACACTCTACCACTGAGCCAACCGGCCTTGGCTCTGTTCATTTTAAAATATATTTATTTTATTGATTTTTTTACAGAGAGGAAGAGAGAGGGATAGAGAGTTAGAAACATCAATCAGCTGCCTCTTGCACACCTCCTACTGGGGATGTGCCCTCGACCAAGGTACATGCCCTTGACAGGAATCGAACCTGGGACCTTTCAGTCCGCAGGCCGATGCTCTATCCACTGAGCCAAACCAGTTTCAGCCTCCCTGTTCATTTGAAAGAGAATTCCCCAGAAGAAGAAAAAAATGACAAATAGGATGTTAAGAAAATACGTGGTACAGAAAAGCTCGCAGGCCGAAACCAGTTTGGCTCAGTGGTAGAGCGTCAGCCTGCAGACTGAGAGGTCCCAGGTTCAATTCTGGTCAAGGGAATGGACCTTGGTTGCAGGCACAACCCCAGTAGTGGGTGTGCAAGACGCAGCTGATCTATGATTCTCTCTCATCGATGTTTCTAGCTCTCTATCCCTCTCTCTTCCTCTCTGTAAAAAATCAATAAAATATATTAAAAAAATAAAAATAAAATCAGCCTAGAGTATTACTATAAAAAAAGAAAGAAAAGAAAAGAAAAGCTCGCAGGTGGACATTTAATGAACAAACTAAGGCAATACAGTAGCCTCAAAATTTCCCCTGCTGTTGGGTGGAGGTGCTAGCGTGCTGGGACTGTCTGCTTCGCCATCGGGATGCTGGTGGCACGGGTGTGTTGCGTTTGCGATCAGTCAGTGAGCTGTCTGCATATGCTATGGGCACTTTTCTTTAGGTATATCCTAACAAACAGGTTTATATCCTAGGACAAAAATTAAAGTACTATGAGGAATGAAAAGGGAAGAATATCTGTACCTGGAGTGGTTTCTGAAGGCTTTAGGACGCAGACAGGTGGCCTAACGGATTGGGAGACTACGGGGAACACGGAAGGGGCGTCCGTGCCGAGGGGAGGGAAGCACGGGGTAAGAATACACAAGACCCGCTCAGGACACAGGAGGAGAAACAGTAACACCCAACACCTCAAAGTGCCAGGCCCTGCTCTCAGCACTTCCCACACATTAACCTACTTAACCCCCCGAGATGGGCACTGTGATTTTAAGACAAAGAAAGCAAGCAGGCCAGCGGAGAGAGAGAGAGACTTTGATTGACCACTAGTCTCACTAGTGGAAAGCCGACCGGGGACAGGCTCTGCATCCAGACTGAAGCGCGCAGCCGAGAAGGAGGGGGTGTGAGGGACGGGGAGCTGCAGGTAAGACAGCTGAGGCGGAGGCGCTGAGAGCAGGAGGCCGCAGCGCTGGCGCAGTGCCCACTCCAGGGGCATGCATGGTGAAGGGGAAATGAAGAAGGGGCAGAGGCCCATTCCCCCAAGCCCGGAACTCTGTGTTGTTCCACTGGGTTCAAGGCTATCTCAGTAACCGAGGAAAGAGTGACAGGGGTCAGAGACAGGCTGCAGCTAAGAGAACAGCAATAACGGCTAATACACACCGGGAGCTTACCACAGCCGGCCACGCACTGTGTTAAGCACCATCCATACATGTTGTGCTCACTCACGCCTCACACCAACCCTGTGAGGGAGGCACTACTGCTACTGCCAGGCTCAAAGCAAGGGGTCAGGCTCACACGGGTTAAGAAGCTTGGCACAGGTCACGTGGCCAGTAAGTGGATGAGCGCTGGCTAGAACACGAGCCCGTCTGAGCCCAGAGCCGAGCCCTTCATCACTGGCCGCTGCCCTCGCGGCCGTGCCTGGAAAGATCAGGCACAGGAGATGCTGCATCAGCGAGTACCAGGTTCAAGCACAAGAAGGCAGGACTGAGGTAAGCATCAGAGAGGCCTCGGGCAGGCTGGGCTGAGCCCTGCTGACCAACGGCATCTAGAATCAGCCTCCTCTGAGAGTCTCCGCCCTGCTGGAAATACCCTCCCCTCCTTAGTGAGCTCCCTTGGCTACCTGCTGCCCTCGCACAAGGAGAGGCAGAGTAATGACCACTCTGCAACGGCTCCTGCTTACACTCAGAGAATTAGGAAATTGAGAACTAAGGCTTGTGTGTGGGAGTAGTTAACTTCCCACAATCAGCTTGCACATCAAAGACTAGAAAACATTTTACAAATAAAATTCATCCTGAACAATAGAATTTCAGGGTGAATGAAGAGTAAAATCTCCCTAAAAGATCTTAGAAGTTCATGAATTTCACCCATACACATGGAACTCCTTACTCCATAAAATGGGGAAGGTGTAGGACCCAGCAGTCAGCCAGCAGTGGGCGCAGCCATGACAGTTCAGAAGATGTGTACAGCCCTGGCCCGTGTGCCTCAGTGGATAGAGCATCGGCCTGTGGACTGAAAGGTCCCGGGCTCGATTCTGGTCAAGGGCATGTACCTTGGTTGCGGGCACATCCCCAGTAGGGGGTGTGCAAGAGGCAGCTAATCGATGATTCTCTCTCATCAATGTTTCTAGCTCTCTATCCCTCTCTCTTCCTCTCAGTGAAAAATCAATAAAATATATATTTAAAGAAGAAGAAGAAGAAGTGTACGGATAGCAACCCGTCACACGACAGCCTTTTCTAACTACAACCTTGTTGAGAAAAGTGATCGGGAAGACTTCTGAAGGTGCCATAAAAGTCACACACTGAAGCATTAAAACATGAGAGACTCTCTTAGGTGCTCACAAATAGCAATTTACTTCACTTACACACCATTTTAACAAGCTTGGGTATGTTACCAGGAGTCAGCAGAAGCAGCCAATGAGAACTTGGGTGAAAGAATGGGCTCTTGACTAATCCCATCCTATCCTATATAATAAAAGGTTAATGTGCAAATCGACTGAATGGCAGAAAGACCAGTCACTATGACGCGCACTGACCACCAGGGGGCAGATGCTCGGTGCAGGAGCTGCCCAGCTACCCCTAGTGGTCAGTGCCCTCCCACAGGGGAAGTGCTGCTCCGCCAGAAGCCCTGAGCCGGGCTCACGGCTGGCGAGCACAGTGGCGGTAGCCAGAGCCTCTCTCGCCTCTGCGGCAGTGCTAAGGATGTCCAACTAACCGTGACTAAAGGCTCCTGGACTGGGAGAGGGCACAGGCCAGGCCGAGGGACCACCCCTCGCCCCGCCCTGTGTGCGCAAATTTTGTGCACTGGGCCTCTAGTAAGAAGTAAAAGCTGACACAAAGGAAGACCCAACATTCTACAACCACGGTTCTCAAACTACAGCAAACACACGAATCACCGTGTGGGCTTGTTAAAACACAGATGCTGGGATTCCTCCCACCCCCCCCACTACCCCCATCCCAGCCCTGCCACCCACTCCCAAGCTACAGTTTTGAATTGGTGTTGCTGGGATGGAGCTGATAATTTGTATCTCAAATAAGTTCTGAGGTGCTGCTGCTGCTGGCCTGGTGACCACACTCTGAGGACCACTGCTGTATGGCAGAAACACCAAAGGAAACTCAAAACTAATTAGGATTGATTGGATGAAGGCAAACTAGTCTTCCATAGGTTGCAGGGATAGCCCTCCATTATGGTACAAAACAGGGATGACTGTATGTGCCTAGCATTTCCTAAAATGTGGTGCCCAGACCTGAACAGGTTTTTTAAAAAAAAAAGAGGGGGAGAAGGGTGTTCAAGGAAAATATGGGATTAAAGAAAGATTAATAAAATTAAAGCACCTCCCTGGAATGTGCTGTGAACTCCCAGTGGGCATTAGGAAATGTGACATGTCCCACACGTAATGGGGTTGGGTGGGGTCCTTTACTGGCCAACCACCTGCTACCATCTTGCTGAGTTCCACAGAACACGGACTGGGAAAATGTTTTTGCAGCTGGTAAACTACTTAAGAAAGACAGTTGGTATCTTTTAGAACTATTTATAATCAAAAACACTTAAAACTGTAAAACACTTAGGTATCTAAATGGATAAACTCTCCACTAACCCTACTCTTTCAATGCAGATTATAACAAGCAAATACAGAAAGTCAGAGCAGAACTTATTACAAGCGGGGGAGGGGGAAAGAAGGCCTTGGTTCTAAACAGAGAACACAATTTATTTTGAAATGGAATCATCTCTTCGCCATATGGACGGAAAATAAATACCTTTTCCAGCAACACATTTCCCCAGTTCACCGAGGATTTCTCTCCGTTCCTTCACACTGGCTGTTGTCACCTTCCCTGCAAAACGCTTTAGTGTCTCAGAAACCTGTGAAGACCAAGCCCACAGAGAAAGTTTCACCAGTCAGACTACAAAACAGGGAATGTGTACGTGCAAAATTCAGGGCAGAGCTCGAACCCTGGGCTCCTCAGCCTCCACTGCTGACCCTTTGGTGGTGGGTGGCTTTCTTTATCAGCGCCCCGGGCCTCCACCCACAAGCAGTGCACTCCTTCCGCCCCATATTGCCTCCGGATGTTGTCAAATGTCTCACGTCATCCCTAGTTGAGATGTATTGCTTTAACCCAACCAGCCAACTGGCCAATGTAACTTATACCTGAACCAAAAGAGGTAAAACAAGAGTCAAAAACCTCAGGACAGAAAATAGCTGTTCAGAATCATGCAAATTCTAGTGAGGACCTAGTATGTGCCATGTATGTCCCCTTTATATTATCTCACTTAACCTCCCACAAAGGGCACATCAGTACCGTGGCAAGTCAGTAGCAGGGCACAGCACAGTCGCTGGGTGAAGGAAGATTAAAAGTGAATCCCAGCGCTGCCTCTTACTAGCTGTGGACAGTTAAGTCATATTATGTCATCTCCTTGGTCTTCAGTGTCTCCATGTATGCAACACAGATAGTAGCATCTATCTCATGGCTGTTATGGCTCATATGACTACATCCATGTGAGGTAACATGTGAGAGCATTTATCTCATCCCAAGCCTTCGAGGCAGACAGTAGCATCCGCCTTTCACAGGAGGCAAAGGAACTAACTCCGAGAAGGAAATCATTGCCCCACTGGAGTTGAGAACCACAGCACCTGCATTTTTAAAACTAAACCTGAAACCGATAGGTCTATAAACTGAGGCTGACACAGTCACCACAGCTGCTCCAGCTGCACAGGGACGCGGGCCTGAGACTCAGAGAGGCGGGCGGTATCAAGCACTCCTCAGTGTGCTCCCGAGAAATGTCCTCCCGAGCGGGCAGGCTGTGGAGCGGGGCATCACACCCAAGTAACTAGCACACCGGTGCCATCACCTTTCCACAAGTATTTCACAGGCCTTATCAGTAAAGTAAGATTCAAGAGTGCAAAGAAATAAAATGCTTCCCTTATACTTCTCTCCCTGCTATAATTCTATTGGCAATGAGTGAACTCGTGTCCAAAACTGTCTTCTGCATAAATGATTTGTTTTAATATTGCCTTTTGTCTTTATAGTCATATATGCATATAATTAAATAGTCTAAGTCGAATAATTCTGGGAGGTTCGCTATATAGAACAATCCACTGCTCTCACCAATTCTGGCTGGTTATTTTGGTGTTTATCTCCGTATCATTTAATAACTTGCTTGTGCCCTAGCCCTTTCGACTCAGTGGTTAGAGTGTTGACCCTCTGACAGAAGGATCACGGGTTTGGTTTCAGTTAAGGGCAGGTAACTCAGCTGCAGGCTCGACCCCCGACCATGGTCAATCCCTGGCCCTTGTCGGAATGTGTGTAGAGAAGCCACCAATCAATATGTCTCTCTCACACTGATGTTTCTCTCTCCGTCTCTCACCTTCCCTTCCACTCTCTCTGAAAATCAATGGGAAAAATATACTTGGGTGAGAATTAACAAAAATAAAAATAAAAAATGTTAAATAACTTGCTTGTGCTGTTACTTCTTTATTTTTTCAGTTTTGCCTTTCTACCACAGCTCACCACACACATGTTCCCCATATAATTCCTCAGTTTCATAATATGGGCTAGCTCAGTAGTCAATGTTAACATTATATGTAAACAGTTTAATAAACTTTTTACTATCCTGCAAAGCTTTTTATTTTTTTTATTTTTTACAGAGAGGAAGGGAGAGGGATAGAGAGCTAGAAACATCCATGAGAGAGAAACATCGATCAGCTGCCTCCTGCACACCCCCCCACCGGGGATGCGCTCGCAACCAAGGTACATGCCCTTGACTGGGACCCTTCAGACCTCAGGCCAATGCTCTATCCACTGAGCCAAACCGGTTTCGGTCCTGCACAGCTTTTTAAATTAACCCTCAGGTTCATAATTGCGCTATCTCACCTCACCTCAGTTCGCCTTGTTACCCACTTGAGACCCTGTCAGATCAAAACTGGGGCAGGCACACCAAGATCCTGCAAAAAGTCACTGGCTGCTGAGATCAGAGGCAACAGCTGTAACGCTCACAGCTTCTCTAGAACCTTCTGTGATGATGGCCATGTTCTTTCGCACTGACCAAGGCAGTAGCCACTAGCCACTCGCGGCTGCCCATGCACTGAAAGGCGCCTCGTACAGCAAAAGATCTTCTTTTTAACTTTAGCTCAAGCAACGCCTTGGCTTTAATCAGCCACGTGAACAGTGTGGCTCTCGGGGGCTTTTTTTGCAGCTTACAGAATGTTAAACATTCAACGTGTGTTCCTCTAACCCTTTTAAAAATACCCGGCAGACTAAGAAGCTTCCAAAATATTTCAACTTGAAACAAATCACTTGCCCCTTGCACAGGAGACTCCCAGGAAGCTTCTGAATGTTTCGATTAAGTGGCCGCCGCCGTCTGGCACCGGGGCCACCATACCATAATGGATTAATGTCCTCACCCTGGAGACCCGAGTGAGCCAAGCTGTCCCTTAAGACACCTGCTTCTTTCCCCCTGAATGTTGTCTTTTCGCTCTAAAACACAACCACAAACGAGGCTGGGGTGGAATGAAACGTCTTCCCAAAAGCCCTTCCCTGACCTACAAGGCAGCCACAGTTGACAACACTCAAGGGTGACAAGACTCGTCCTCGGTCGTTTTTTTAATCTAACCCTCCACCTAATCATAACCCGCACACAAGGAGCTCTACTTCATCTCACCGGGTCCTCCCGACAACCCTACACGGTCGGTATTATTCTTAACCCCGTCTGACAGATTCAAAGGCTGAGACTCGGTGGGGTTAAGTCTCACAGACGCGGACGGGCTGGGGCCCAAAACTCAGTCCGCTCTGAACGCGGGGCGCTGCCTCACGTCCTGGCCCCCGGCAGGCGCCGGACGTGAAGGGTTAAGGGTAAGGAGCAGTTGGCCCCGGCGGGGCTCAGAGGGAGCTTCGGGGCCCTGGGGCGGAGTCTCCCAAAGGCAACTTCTGCTGCTTCAGGGTGCGGAGGGGCCCCGCCGGGGTCCCGCTGCCGAAGCCAGGCCGGAGCCCCCGAGTCCTCACGTCCCGGGTCAGTCTGCGCGCCAGGGCCGGGGGCCGGGCCGGGCCGGACCCGGAGCCGCGAGAAGCCGGGCCGAGGGGCCCCTGCGCCGCGCCCTCCGCCGCCGACGCCCCCGGGAGCCCTGGCCTGGCGACGCGAGCGGACCCGCCCGGGGGCCGCCGTCCACGCCCAGCCGCTGGCCGCGTTGGCCCCGCAGACACCCGCCTCACCTGCGTGTCCGCCGCCATCCTACCGGCGCTGACTCCGGAACTGCTTCCGGAGCACTTCCGGGTCGCGGCGCGGGCCCACGCGGCAGGGCGAGGCCCGGAGCTGGTCGCCGCCGCGCCGCCCGGGGTTGGAAATGAGGCGGGCGGACCGGGTGCTGGGCCGCCACCGGTGACCGAGGCCTCCTCCGGCCCCGGGCCTCGCGGGAGAGAGTGAAGCCCCTGCAGCCTCCGCCCCCTTGATCTTAGAGAAACGTGTTTCCTGGACGGCAGGAACTGAACGAGGTAAAGGCAGACCGGAAGCTGGTGCCTTGTCCGCTGTAGCCCGCGGTGGACAGATCAGGGTTGGAAAACAAAGGTGGATGTGGTGGTCAGGGACGGATTCCGGAGCCGAGCAGCCTGCCCAAGCGGAAATGAGCGCCCAGGCTGGGCACTTGAGCCAAGGCCACAGGCGGGAGGCTGGGGCCTCAGTTAGTTGCCTGAATTTTACTCAGCCTGCCCACCTGCCAACTATATAATGGGGTCTGCACAGCTGTGCATGGCCCTCTAATAAGCAATGGCTTTCCAACTTCTGACCAGAGATCAAGTCACAATACATCCTTGTCAGATTCACACCTACCCTTCCAACATGCAGCACGTTTTTCTTTAATCACCGCACAATTTGAAAAACCATGGCACTCAAGTGCTTAACTGGCATTAAACCTACTCAAAGCATCTTAGAGCCTGACCGGCGTGGTTCAGTGGTCAAGTCTATGAACCAGGTCGCAGTTGATTCCTGGTCAGGGAATATGCCCTGGGCTTGATTGATCCTCAAGTGTGGGGTGTGCAAGAGGCAGCTGATCAATGAATGCTTCTCTATCATTCTCTCTTCCCCTGAAATCAAAAAATTAAAGAGCACAGACTAGGGTGGCCGTTGTATTAATTCTAATAAAATGTCCCAATAAATTTACTAAAAGAAAAACAAATAGTTAACATCTGATACTCTTTCATGACTGGGCCTGAAAAGGTATCAGATGTTAGACAAGCATTTCACTTATAGAGGATCCCCTAATGTCAACTCCAAATAGTCCTTGGATTATCTCGTACTCTACCTATATTACTTCATGGTTACATCCAATCTCCCCATTTCTTTTTAAAAAGTTCCATAATTTTGATATATGTACATGTGCTTTGTTTTTTATTATTTACAAGGTCAGAAATTGTTATCTTTAAAATTTTTTTACTATTTCATTACGGCTCTGTATGTGCTCCATGTGAGTGATGTAGGTGCTTATGTGGGTGGGTTCCAACTTATAGCAAAATCACTATGTCGCACCAAAGGAACGGATCTCCGACGTAAGCTGAGGACCTACTGTGAAGTTGTATGGTTTTAGTTTCTAGTATACAAAATACTATAAACCTCAAGACACAGAAAATGAAGAGTGCAGAGACTTAAGAGAAGTAAGCCTTTATTTCCTTGTTTCTCAAATAGTTGGCTGGTTGCTTTTTGGTAATTAATCGAAGAGACCAAATCCCATATCCTCGTCCGACTCGTCCGACTCCTCCTTTGCTTCCACCTTGGCTGGGGCTGCAGCAGCAGCAGGAGCAGCAGTGGTGGCGGCGGCCACAGGGGCAGCAGCCACAAAAGCAGATGGATCAGCCAGAAAGGCCTTGACCTGAAGCAAGGGGAAAAGTTCAGTCAGTGGTGATTCACAACCTGTCGGCCTTTGTAGAGCCCTAGATTAAGAACAACGAATTTCCATGCCTTCCCTGAGTGACCAGGCAGGATGACAGCTTGGGCCAGCTCATACTCATTAACCCTCTTAGGATCCAGGGTCTCTTGTCATTTGTAAAGTCAAGGACACACATCCCGTGATATACACACATACACATACACACACACCCCGCCTCTCAAGTATACTTTCAAAAAAAAGTTACCGTATTTGCCGGCGTATAAGACGACTTTTTGGCCCTGAAAAATATGCCTCCAAGTGGGGGGTAGTCTTATACAGCGAGTATATAACAAACTCTGTATTTTTAGTGGAAATTTTAGTGGGTCGTCTTATACGCCCAGTCGTCTTATACGCCGGCAAATACGATATCTGCACCCTAGCCAGTTTGGCTCAGTGGACAGAGCAATGGCTTGTGGACTGAAGGGTCCTGGGTTTGATTAGGGCACACGCCCGGGTTGCAGGCTTGACCCCCAGTTGGGGGCATGCAGGAGGCAACCTATCAATGATTCTCTCTCATCATTGATGTTTCTCTCCATCTCTGAAATCAATAAAAATTCATTTAAAAAACATTATCCGCTACTAAAATATGATCATAAAAGCAATCACTCAGCAGGCTGCCATTCACCCCCTGCTGTCAGATCCGCCATGGTCCCCGTAGGTTCTTTACCTTTTCAGCCAGTGGGAAGGTGTAATCAGTCTCCACAGACAAAGCCAGAACTCGCTTGTACCCATTGATGATAGAATGGGGTACTGACGCAACAGTTGGATAACCAATGTGAAGGCATACGCTGGCAACGTTGCGGACACCCTGTGGAGGGAGGGAAATTATATTTTAGGTGATACATTAGAGAAAAGAGAAGAGAGTGAAGTCCAAGCAAAGGTCAATGGCAGGTAAGACTTCCTGGACTAGCATCGTGTCTCACACAGGGATACTTCACACCAAATGCTCTGGCAGAGCAATTCAAATCCAGTAGTTCATGAGTGCTTTTTATCCTTATGCCCACCATGGGTATTTCTATACCATGATGACAATTACTACAAAAGCCACTCTTTTGTAAAAAAATATAAACTATTAACATAACCACTGAGTTCCACGAGAGGAAGATGTTTAAATACCAGATGAGAACTTTCCATCCACTAGTGAGAATTACAAAAAATGCTAGTGAACCATGTTTTATTCTAAGCCCTAACGTAGCCCTATGTACCCAGCACTGTTCTAAGGCTTTATGCTCATTAATTCATTCGTCCTCAACAACCTTGTATCACTAATGCCATTTCACAAATGAGGAAACGGAGGGCAGACATTAAACTGTCCTTGGTTACACACTCGGTTTTAAAGGAGCAGCCAGGATTCAGTATGAAATGAGGCATACTCTCAGAGGGCCTGGAATGGGCAGCATGTACCTCCAGGAAGCGGGAGTGCAGAGTATCCTCTGTGATGTCAAGCACTTCCGGGTTGTAGATGCTGCCATTGTCAAACACCTGCTGGATGATCAGCCCAAAGGAGAAGGGGGAGATGTTCAGCATGTTCAGCAGTGTGGCTTCGCTGGCTCCCACTTTGTCTCCCGTCTTAATCAGCTGCACATCGCTCTGCAGGACAAGGGAACACGTTAACACCTGAGCATTCAGGAGGCTGACGGCCACCAAGGGGCCCCCACTACTGGCCTGGCTAGTACTGGCAAGCCACACCCACTCACCAGGATTTCAATGGTGCCCCTGGAGATTTTGGTGGTGATGCCCAAAGCCTGGAAGAAGGAGGTCTTCTCTGGCCCCAGACCAGTGTTCTGGGCTGGCACAGTGACTTCACACGGGGCAATGGCACCAGCACGGGCAGCAGCTGGCACCTGAACAAAAGCAAGAAATGTGAGTTCTCCCTCCACAGGTACGACCTGAGAATTTGGCTTTTAAGAGACCAAAATTGATAAGGTCTCTTTAGCCAACCCGATCCTCCTCTTACCTTATTGGCCAGCAGCATGTCCCTGATCTCGGTGAGGTCCTCCTTGGTGAACACAAAGCCCACGTTCCCCCGGATGTGAGGCAGCAGTCTGCAAAGAGAAGGTCAGAGCGGTGGTCACCTTCCAGCACCCTTCTCCTCCGGGAAAGGGGAGACAGGCCCAGGGGAGGAAAGACAAAGGTGCCGGAGCGCGGACTGACTTCTCCAGAGCGGGGTTGTTCTCCAGGTGTCCTCGGATGGCCTTGCGCATCATGGTGTTCTTGCCCATCAGCACCACCGCCTTCCCGCGGAGGGACATGCGGATCTGCTGCATCTGCTTGGAGCCCACGTTGTCTGCTCCCACAATGAAGCATTTTGGATAATCATCCAGGAGTTGCTACAAAACCAGGCAGAAACAAGCCAAGTTTAACAGGAGGAAGGGGGGGGGGCATCAGGAGATAGATCATCGTCCCGATATGCCAGGGTTTCGAGTTCGATTCCCTGTCAGGGCACATATAAGAAATCAATGAATGCATCAATAAGTGGAACAACAAATTGATGTTTCTCTCTCTAAAAAAATCAATCAATAAACAAAAATTTCTAAAAATCAGGAGAAACCAACGTCCCAATGGTTGGTTTCCATCTCATTCCCTTTCTTCTATGACTCCTATTGGGCCAACTCCTCCCACTGGGTTGTAACAATGACAGATTTGTCAAAGATTTACTTGCTGAGTATGGATAGTAAAAATTGAGTTGGTACATTCACCCAGAAAAATTTTAACTTTAGCTCTCCTTTTTTTCCCCCTTGTTTCTGATCTGGTTACTGCCAGGGGCACTTACTGCCCAAGCCAGTGAATCAAGACCAGCAGCTTCTCTCCAAGAACTCTAGCACACCAGGACAATAGCTGTCAAGATGTGACTCTAGTCTCGGGTTAGCTCTCATTTTTTTAACATTTCCCAATTATGTTTCTGACCCACTAAAATAACTTGACAGAAGAAAAAAAAAATTCCACCTAAGGCTGGATTTACAGCACACAGACATAAAGCAAACACAACAAAACCTTACTTGTAAAATCTAGGTTGTGGGTACCAGCTTATTGCACTATCCTGTTAAGAAGGGCCTTCGTAGAGATCACCTTCACTGAGACATTGGGTTTCTTGACTGGCAGGACCTAACTATGTGCACCAACTTGACTTCTTATGAGTCACTCACGCCTCCCCAAGGATGGAAGCAGGGAAGTGCATGTATGATGAGCGCTATTTCAATGCCAGACAGACCTGGGATTTTAATGCCACTTGGCTCCCTTAGGAGCCGAGAACTGCCCGAGCCTGTTTATCTGCACCAGGTGGGGGTGGCACGCAGGCCTCTGGGAATCCTGAAAGGCTCCGTGAGATTAGCCTGAAGTGGCCCGACTCGGCAGGTCGGCACGTGGGAGCCGTTTGTCCCTCTGGCCCGCGGCGGGGGCAGCATGATGGCGGCCGCGGCCCACCCGGCACTTACGATGATCTTAAGGAAGTAGTTGGACTTCCAGGTCGCCCTGTCTTCCCTGGGCATCACGGCGGTGCGTCAGGGATTGCCACGCAGGGTTTAAAGACGGTGTCACTGAGGAGAGAGAGGGGGAGCTCAGACACCCGCCCACCGCCCGCCGGGTCAACCTCGGGCCTGGGGCTGGGCAGGCCACGCGAGCGCCGCCGGCCCGGCCCGGCCCGGCCCGGCCCGGCCGCCGCGGCCACCGCCCGGGGCGCGCGCCCCCGCCGCAGCCCCAGGCCGCGTAAGGCCGGACGCCGCGGCCCCCTGGTTTCCCCGCGCGAACGCCCATCCTTCCCGCCGCCAGGCCCCGGCGCCGCTCGGCCGCCGCACGAACCTCCCACGAGGACGCCTGGCGAGAGGAAGGCCGTGCGCCGGCGCGCACCTTTTATAAGTAAACGCAGCAGCCAATCAGAAGCCTTCGGCAGCGCCCGCACCTATTGGCTGGCGCCGACGCCTGTCTGGCGAAGCAGACCTGACACGGGCAGCCATTGGATAGTATAGCTGCCACTCCAGCCTACCGGAAGCCGCCTTTCAATAAGGAAGTTAAGGAAGCGCCGGAAGTTGGAGGGTTTTTCTCAGAGCTGCTGCCCTCTGCTGGGCTGGAGCTGCTCTGGTGGAGGCGCAGAATTGATGGACTCCGTCCACGTTCCCCCGCCACCTGGCCACGTTGCAAACTAGAATGTGTGGTGGAGTGAGAAAGCGTTGCATGTGCCTTAGAAACAGAATGCTCTCTGTCTCCTCTGTAGTTTGTCCTTCCCCCTACCAAAACAGTGGGATCGTTTAAAGCAGATTAAAAAACAAATAAAACAGTCGGGTCATTTCCTCGTCTGTTCAAAATGCTTCAAAGGCTTCCCATTTTCCACAAAGTAAAAAGATTAAAACTTAACTGGCCTATAAGACCCTAGCATGTCAAACTCGCTCCCTGCGGGCCACATGTGGCCCACGATGAATATTTTTGCGGCCCAGCCAATATAATGGTATGTGAGAAACATTTTAATAAAAATTTCACAACTTAATTTTTACAATATCCTCTTATACATAATTATTTTTAATATATATTTTATTGATTTTCTTACAGAGAGGAAGGGAGAGGGATAGAGAGTTAGAAACATTGATGAGAGAGAAATATCGATCAGCTGCCTCCTGCACACCCTCTACTGGGGATGTGCCCACAACCAAGGTACATGCCCTTGACTGGAATAGAAGCTGGGACCCTTCAGTCCACAGGCTGATGCTCTATCCACTGAGCCAAACGGATTAGGGTGAAGCTTTTGTTTTTCTTTATGGCCCACAGAAACCTGAACCTTGTTTATTTGGTCCGTGTTAGCTTTTGAGTTTGACATGCTTACCCTACATCATCCACTCTCCACCTCTACTCCTATAAACATATCTCCTATTTTTCTACTGACTTATTCCCTTCCAGCCAAACGATGTACCCCTTGACGGCTCTTACACCAACTGTTCCCTCTTCCTGGAAGGCTCCTTGCCTATATCCACATGTGTGACACCTCCATCACAGTTTGGCTCACATAGCATCTGCTAAATCAGGCCTACTCTGATTTCCTTAATTAAAAATTACTACCCCAAAAAAATTTTTTTAAATAATCACTCCCACTTCCCCCTTACTCTGTTTTATTGTTGTCTTTTGTTAGCACTTACACTTGGTAGCACACTGTGTAGTTTATGTATTACACTAGAGGCCTGGTGCATGAAATCCGTGCACAGGTAGGGTCTCTAGGCCTAGGCCAGCAATCAGAGCCAATTGGGGCCTGCCAGCTGCCGGCCAGGGGCTTCCTTCTTTCCATGCCCCCCCCCTCCACATCATAGCAAGTGCTGGAACTCCCAGTCTCCTGGTCAAACTTCCGAGGGGACATTTTGCATGTTAGCTATATATATATATGCAGT
This sequence comes from Vespertilio murinus, assembly GCA_963924515.1. Lineage (NCBI taxonomy): Eukaryota > Metazoa > Chordata > Mammalia > Chiroptera > Vespertilionidae > Vespertilio > Vespertilio murinus. Next base: position 3,666,335 of record OZ004720.1, on the reverse strand, counting down.
TATTTGTCTGTCTCTCCCTGCAAGAATGCAAGTTCCACAAGGCAGTAGGCATATCATAAATATTTATTTGTTTTTTAATGTTTTTATTGACTTTAGGAAGAAAGGGACTGCAATAGAAACATTGATGAAAGAGAAACATCTGCCGGAAACAGTTTGGCTCAGTGGATAGAGCGTCGGCCTGCGGACTGAAGGGTCCCGTGTTCGATTCCGGTCAAGGGCATGTACCTTGGTTGCGGGCACATCCCCAGTAGGGGGTGTGCAGGAGGCAGCTGGTTGATGATTCTCTGTCATCAATGTTTCTAACTCTCTATCCCTCTCTCTTCCTCTCTGTAAAAAAATCAATAAAATTTTTTAAAAAAGAAAAAAAAAAGAGAAACATCTGTTCGCTGTCACCTGCACACTCCCTACCAGAAATGGAGCGGCAACCCAGGCATGTGCCCTGACCAGAAATCTAACCAGTGGCCTCAGTGCACAGGGCAGCACCCAACCACCCGAGCTGCACCAGCCCGGGCTCACAAATAGTGCTTGCTGAACGCATGAGTGCAGGTTTGCAGTCAGATGACCTCATCCTCTTGTTCTTGGAAGTGATTTCACCTTGCTGACACTGCCTCTCATTCCTTACCTGTAAAATGGGGTAAGAGTATCCGCATTCTAGACTTATGAGGTTACCTGAGCTATTTGTGAAGACTTGGCACAGTTCCTGGAATGCAGGAGGAATTTACTACAAATGCTAGTTTCTTTTATTATACACTCATTCAATGTTTATTTGAACGATTGTACTACCTTGTGAGTGTGTTTTTTAAATATATATTTTATTGCTTTTTTACAGAGAGGAAGGGGAAAGGATAGTTAAAAACATCGATGAGAGAGAAACATCGATCAGCTGCCTCCTGCTCACCCCCTACTGGGGATGTGCCCGCAACCAAGGTACATGCCCTTGACTGGAATCGAACCTGGAACCTTTCAGTCCGCAGACCGACGCTCTATCCACGGAGCCAAACCAGCTAGGGCTTGTGTGTTTTTTAATGAGTGAGCTTAGATCCTACAGCAGAAGAGGTGTTTCTCCCTATCTTTACCCTTTGCACTTGACCAAGTTAGAAGTCTCTATTTTGTTTGAAAGCCTCCTCGGCCCCCTGATGATGATGAGCCAGTGTAGAGAAAAGCTGGAGTTGATTACCGCTAAGGGTTCTTTGTCATGACAAGGTGTTACTGCTGCATGCTCAGCGGTGTGCTGAGTCCTTTTCGCATATTTGCAACAATATCGACACCACTTTAGTATGCCCATTTTATGGATGAGAACATTCAGAGAGGTTGAATCTTTTGCCCAGGTCCCTCAGCCAGCAGAAGATGGCGTCAGTCCTGAAATCTAGAGAAGTTCGTAACCCGTGGGCCTCGCTGTGCTGCAGTTCCTTCCAAACCCCGAGCGTCTCCCCCTAAACCCACTCTTCCAAGGATGTGCTTACAGTTACCTCCCTGCGGACAGACTGGCTCTGATGACATCCGTATTTCTCATTGTAGTGCATCAATATAATGGAATACCGAGAGACCATTAAAAAGTGACGCAGATCTATATGTATTGACGTGGGGAAATACAGAGTGCACCTGAGTGGGGAAGGAAACTACAAGGAACTGCACCGTATCCATTTCTATAAATAAAGTAGATCCAACGTGAGCGGGAAGAAAAAACCCAGTAACTGACTTTGGGTGAGGGCGGGAGGTGATTTTCACTTCTGAGCTCACTGTGAAATGGGCAGGGTTCAGACTAGAATCAACATGTCCCAAAGAGGTAAGAGGCTCTGGGGGGCCATTCCAAACAGCAGGGAAACAGAGGCCGGAAGAGGGTGCAGGGTGTGGGGAGGAGAACTGGGGTCCGGACCAGGACTGAAGTTCTGGCTGACAAAGGTGAGGAAGCCTGCAAATAGGAACGTGACCACCAGGGGGCAGTAGAGCCCAATCGCCAACTATGAGTCCACCCCCTTCAGCTGAGAGGGTGGGTCGCCCACGGTGCTGGGCCAGGACATGGAGGGGCAGGTGGGGGTTCAGTCAGTGCAGAAACGCTGGCAGAGGCCATGAGTTCACACATCCTGTGCCTGCATGTCGGTTCTCCTCTCGGAACCGCTTTCCCCATCTGCAAACGAGTGTAAGACCACCCACAGGTCCGTGTGAGGAAGCCAGGAACTTGGTGCAGGCCCAGATCTAGGCAGAGCCGTTAAGGCTGCTCCTGGCCTCCCCTGGCCCAGAGCGCACACCGGAAGCCAGCCGGGCCTGTGCTCACAGGCCAGAGTCCTTGGGGCAAGGTCCCACCCCAGGGCTTTTCCCTCGGTCAGGAACACGGACGGTTTATCCTCAGGCTGCGTCCTGGCGAGTCCAGAAGGGTTTGGCCTCTCTTCTGGGACTAAGCTGCTCTCTCAGACCACAAAGAAAGCGCACTAGCACGGGTCAAAATAATGGCAAACTTTATTGGCATAAATCACAGGAATTGAAATGAGGAAAAGCCAGGTTAAAAGTTTACAGAGAAAAAAATTAAAATCAATTCATCAAATAATCACTGACCCGGAAGGTGGACCCAGAAGCCCCTCCCTCTAGGAGTGGGTGTGGGCGGGTCGCTGTAAACAGAGCAGTAAGGCCTCTGGGTGAAGTGGAGACATCGACCTTTGAGGGTTCCGCTGACCTGCCCAGACCTGGCTCCCCAGCCCTGCCTCGGAGGGGGGGCCTCCTCTGAACCCCAGCGCACTCGGCCGGTGCGAGGCGGCCAGCAGAGTGGACTGGGTCTTACCACTGTGGACCCCCCTGGGCCCCTCTGCTGGCCGGGAGCCCAGGCCTCCTGCTCCCGTTGCTCCCGTGGGGAGACAGCAGGGCGCTGGGCCTCCCTCGCTTCAGCGGATCGTCCCTCTGCCCACAGTCCTAGCAGGCTGCCGCCATCAACCGGGGCCCTTCCCCAGACCTGCAGATCCCGGGAGGCAGGGAATTTGGGGAAGCGATGCGCCCCGTGGAATCAACAAGACCAATGGTCAAAGCCGGACCCCAGCTTTCCTGAGGAGGCAGGAGGAGCCCCGGAGGAGCAGTGAGGAGGCGAGAACGTTCCGAGGGTTCTTTTGGATGCCAAAGGGTTCACAGGGGAGCGGCGGCTCCTCGTGGCTTAGACGGGAAACAGCTCGCCCAAGCATCCTTCCTTCTCCTCACCACGGAACAGGATGGAGGCGGCTCAGAATCCGAGGCCCAAAGGGGCAAGACACCCTGCGGCCACTTCAGTAAGAGCGTGCGGCCTGGGCAGTAAGGAAGGGATTTCAAAATACAGCAGTTTATAAAACAGTCCTGGGAGCCGTGAAGGAAAGACGGGGAGCCAGAGCCGCTCCCACTCACCTGCTTATGCTAAGAAAAGGTAAAATACAAATGGCTTCCCCACCCCAAGCCCTCAGTACAAGGCAAACCCTGCCCCCAGCCACTGCCCCAGGGGCCGGCGGCGGGGACGAGGAGGAGTACAAAAGTATTTAAAATCTCTTCGAAGTCATCGTGTACAGAGAAGTAAAAGCAACTCGGATGGTATTCAAACCTCAGTGTAGAAATCTATCAAAGTCGGCACAGTGTCCAGGCTCGAGGTGAAGGCCCCTCCCGCCGCCCGGGACGGGGAGAGGCAGAAACGTTATTGCTGGAGGGTCTCAGTAGGACAGCGCGGTGACGGGAGGGCTCAGTCCAGCCCGGGACCGGACGGGCAGGAGCACCAGGAACCGTCCGGGGCCTGGGCACTTGGCCTCGGGGGGATGGAGTTATGCTGGCATTGTCTGGGGGAGCGGGTGTCCCCCAGGATTTTCAGAACAGGATAATTTGGTCGGACGGAAATAAAGATAAAAGAGACCCCATCTGATCCTGCCTGCCCGCCCCGGCTCCACTGCGAAATGAGTAAGAGATGGCTCCAGTGTGGGGCGCTGGCCTGGCCAGGCGGGATTGTGGGGGGCCCCCAGCCCCCCTCCGGGGAGGACGGGGGCTGGCAGCCTGGGGACAGCTGCAGGAGGGGGCAGCCCCAGAGGCCCTGGCAGAGGAAGAAAGGCAGGGGGCACCCTTTGAGCCCTCTCGCCACCCTGCACAGCCAGGACACGGTTCCAGTTTCGGCCGGCTTGGCCCCCCAGCCCAGCGCGGCCTCGGGTCACAGTAGCAGTGGGGGCCGGGCCGGGCCGGGCCGGGCCGGGCAGGCGGACGAGGAGGCGCCTAGCAGAAGAGCTTGAGGAAGCAGTTCTGACAGTACGGCTTGTCGTTCTGCTCCTTGAAGGTGCCCTTGTTGAGCTGCTTGAGGCAGAAGGCACAGACGAAGTGCTCGGGGTGGAACTTCTTGGCCATGGCGGTGATGCAGCGGCCCGTGATGGGCTTCTGGCAGCCGGAGCACAGCGAGCCGCGCCGCTCGTGGTAGTGCACCTCGCAGTAGGGCTGCCCGTCGTGCTCGAAGAAGCTGCCGTTGATGAAGGGCGTGAAGCACTCCTGCGGGCGGAGGGGGCGGGGGGCTCAGTGGTCAGGGGCTCAGGCAGCTCCAGGGGTCCCCCCTCCCCCCCGAGTGTTCCCCCCGGGCCAGGTCCCCCGGGACGGGCGAGGCGGTAAGTGGCCTGCCCAGGTGGTGCCCTCCGAAGCGGCACAGCCCGGATGTGAACCTGCGTCCGCCTCCCGGGCAGGAGCCAGGAGGCCGCACGGTGCCCGGAACCCTGGGGCTGAAATGAACAACGGTCCCCACCCATCTGGCCGGGGGCCCAGAACAGCTGTGGGCACCCCCAGGCTGCGGTCGGAAAACCAATGGCCAGTTCCTTGGAGGCCGCGCAAGGCTGGCATTCGCAGTGAGTCCCCCATGCCCTTCTCCGGACGCGACGGGCGAGACTGGAGACACGTGCCTGCTCCCGGTGCCCCCTCAGTGCTGACTGAGGAAGGGTCCCCTGCCTGCTCCCCACTAATAACCGCCACAAGACCCCAAGCCGGGTCCGGGGAGCACAGGGAGGGAGGCCCGTCTCTCCTGGCTGCCCAGTGCCCCCCCTTTATATATATTTACTGATTTCAGAGCGGAAGGGAGAGGGAGAGAGAGAAACAATGATGAGAATCACTGGTGGCTGCCTCCTGCACGCCCCCTCCTGGGGCCTGAGCCCACGGCCTGGCACGTGCCCTGACCGGGAATTGAACCGTGCCCTCCTGGCTCCCAGGGCAGTGGCCGGCGGCGCCCCGGCTGTGGGGCGGGCCGCGTACCCGGCACACGAAGCACTCGGGGTGCCAGAGCGTGTTGAGGGCGGAGATGTAGTTCTCCAGGATGGCCCGGGCGCAGCCGCCGCACTTGGGCGCGAACATGTCGAAGTAATCCTTCCGGCAGTAGGCTTTGCCGTCTTTCTCGTGGAACCCTGAGGAGAGGTTTTGAGGGGCAGGCTGAGGGCCGGCAGAGGGGGGCCCCCGACCCCAGCATCAGCAAGCCCCTCCCCGATGCTCCCGCCGTGTCCACCGGCCGTACCTTCGGGCCCGAAGAAGGCGCCGCACTGGGCACAGAAGAAGTGCTCGGGGTGCCACGTCCGGTCGAGGGCCGTCACCACTTTCTGTGGGAGCGAGGGCGGTCAGAGCCGGGCTGGCCCCCGAGAGCCGTCCCCCCACACACTTCCTCCCCGGCCCGGCCCAGGGCAGCGGCGGCCGCCAGGACGGGGCCCCCTCACTGCTCTGAACCCCGAGGAGAACCCTGATCCCCACGGAGGCGACCCGCCCACACTCTCCTTCCATCTCAGCGCGCTGAGGTCCGGGTCCCATCCCGTAAGGAAGAGCCGGGGTTCCCCCAACGTCCGCCACGTGGGAGAGGGAGTCTCCGCGGAGGGGGTCTGGATGGGCGGCGGGAGGCCTGGGTTTGAACCCCAGCGGAGGGCTCGGGCCTGTGACAGCCTTCTGAGCGCGATGGCGCGCCCTCCCCGCCGAGGGCGGCGTGGAGCCGAATCGGTCCATTGCCCCCCGGACTCACATCGAGGAAGGGGCCGTTGCAGTAGTGGCAGCGCCCCCCCATTCCCCCCCCCCGGACTCACATCCAGGATGGGGCCGTTGCAGTAGTGGCAGCGCCCCCCCCCCCCCCGGACTCACATCCAGGATGGGGCCGTTGCAGTGGTGGCAGCGCCCCCCCATTCCCCCCGGACTCACATCCAGGATGGGGCCGTTGCAGTAGTGGCAGCGCCCCCCCATTCCCCCCGGACTCACATCCAGGATGGGGCCGTTGCAGTAGTGGCAGCGCCCCCCCATTCCCCCCGGACTCACATCCAGGATGGGGCCGTTGCAGTAGTGGCAGCGCGGAGAGAAGAGGGTGTGGTAGTCCTTTTCGCAGTAGGGCTGCCCGTCCCGCTCGAAGAAGTTCCGGGACCCGATCTCCTCCTGGCAGTGGGTGCAGACGAAGTGCTCGGGGTGCCACGTCCTCCCCATGGCCGTCACCACCTGAGGGGGACGCAGCTGTGGCTCGAGGCCCTGGCCTGCCCGGAGCCCCTCCCAGGAGCCAGGTCCGTCCCCCCCCCCTCCCGCCGCCCCGGCCCCCATCACCTGCCCGGAGCCCCCCCCAGGAGCCAGGTCCCCACGCCCCCCTCCACCCCCGCCCGCCCCCATCACCTGCCCGGCGATGGGCTTCTTGCAGGCCCCGCACACGCCCTTGGCGACTGTGGCCACCCCCAGTTTGTTGAGGTCGGACTGCAGGCTGCCCAGCATGCTGTCGAGCTGGCTCCCGGGCTTTGGGGGCTCCGCGGGGGGAGAGCTGCTGCCGGTCTTGCCCTGGGCCATGAACTGCGGGGAGAGGGGCGGTCAGGGCTGGCCTCTCTCCCCTGAACGCGGGCCGGCGGAACAAGAAGCGCGGCCTCCTCGGGGCTCAGGAGCTCCGGTGGGGGTGACAGCGCGGGGCGTCCTGGTGTCAGAGGCCCGGCCCGCCCTGGCCTGAGCGGGGCCCACGGGGCGCACGGCACGCGGGACACTGAGCCCAGCCCGGCACTGACCCCTCCCTCGTCCTGCCCTCCGGGGCTGCTCTGCCCGCCACGCGGAGGCCAGCCAGCCGCCCAGCTCAGCTCTCCATCTGCTCTTTGCTCCAGGCTGTGGATCTTAAAGGGGAGAAAACGAGGATAAGAACGCTTTTTAATGAAGGAAGAAACCGGAGACCCTGTGGCCGGGCCATTCACGGGGGATTTAGGGTGAGGGCTTTCCTCTCCACTGGCAGCACCAAAATCAGGAGGAAAAGTCTGCAGAAAGTCTAGAGCGCCCCAGGGCGAGGAGAAGAAGGGAAGGTGAGCCAACCATGGGCGGGGTCCCGGGGGAGGACCTGAGGCCGAGGGAGGGGCCGGCTTTCCCAGGTGGAGCTGGGCAGATGGAGGGGCAGGGGAAGGACAGGCAGAAGGGAGCCCACAGGCGGGCAAGAGGACAGGGTGGACGTGGGTTAAATGAGGTCCGGGTCAAGGCCAGGTGTGGGAAGGACGCGGCCCGCTGGGCTCGTGGATGAGGCCGGGCGTGTGCGGTTCGAGGGGACAGGGAGGGCTCACGCCGGGCCCAGGGCCTGCCTGCTGCATCGGGGGGAACATCGGGTCCTCCTCGGTCTGGCAGCCCACGGACCTCACGGTGGGGGGCGCGGGAAGAGGCGAGGCGGACCCCGGCCCAGCTTCCGGCGGCCCTGGGCCAGCACTCCGGGCCCCAGGGGCCCCACAGGGAAGGGGTGAGGGCCCCGGCGGGGAGGGGGCAGGCGGGCTGCTGGCCGCGGCATCTCTGTGCTGCTGGAGGAGAGGGACAGGAGAAGGCAGAACAGAGAAGGTTCTTCTCGGGGGGCCGGGAGAGCCGGGAGGGAAAACCACCTGGGAGAAGAGAGGAGGAAAGCGATGAGGAAGACAGAGGAAGCACCAGGCAGCAAGCAAGGGCAGAGAGCCATGGCCCCAGCTCCCGGCCTTCCCACTCTGACCAGTCTCTCCGGGGCCACGGGCCCAGGACCCCACACGGCCGGCTCCCCTGCGGCCGGCCGGCCCCTCGCTGCTACCTTCTCCACCAGCTGCCCCTCGGCCCGCCTCCCGCGAGGCTGCACAGTGATGACGACGCCCTCCGTCATCCAGGCCTCGGTGCTGGCCCCCGGCCCCGCCGCCCCCGGCGCCTCCGGCTGGACGCCCAGCCGCCCCTGCAGCTCTGCCATGAGCCGCTCCTGGGAGGGGGTTCGGCTCAGGGTGGCGGGGTCCAGCCTGCGGCGGGGGGAGGGCTCCCGGGACATGGGGTGCGCGTGGCCTGAATCCCGGCTCCTCCTGATCACGGAGCGGATCTGAGGGGGGAGGGGAAGCTGTCACAGCCCCACTCTGGGCTCTGCCCACGCCGCTCAGTCCACACTCAGGTGCCCGGGCACGGGAGGGCTCAGCAAGACGGCCACAGAGCGAAGGCGGGCGGAGGCGGGCACGGCACACTCCCCCCGCAGCTCCGCCTCGCTCTGACCTTGGGCAAGACACCGCCTCAGGGCCTCGCGCCTCCATCCTGGGGATGGGTTCGCATGTTCTCGGCTGCCTGAGAGGTCACTGTGAGGATTGTTTACTGAGAGCATGCGAGTGGGCACTCTTAAAAGGACACAAGGCCTTTTCTTTTTAATTTGCAGTAAAAAAGGTGGTCTTTCCTTCAAAATCTTCTAACCAGCTTTTTCCTTGTTCATATTATAACCTGCTGGTTTGCAGTGGTTTTGGCTTTTGTTTCATTTCGTTTTGTTTCTATAAAGCAAGAAGCAAGTGACATCGGCCACGCTCCCCGCGGCCACGAGCTGTGCTCCGGGCGCGTGCAGGCGTCAGTTCCTGGATCCTCGGACACCCTGCGGGGAAAGGTCTGCCTTTACCCCATTTTAAAGATGAGAAACTGAGGCTGCGGGAGGTTGCCCAAGGTCAGAGGCAGCAGGTGTTGGAGGCAGGGTTTGTATTCAGTTCTATCTGGTCCCAAAGCTCATGCTTTCAGCCAGTTCACGAGCATGGTCTGTGGACGTCGGGGGAATTCACCTAAAGGGAAAAGCCTTAAACAAGCAAGAAGCGGGCTGTCACTCAGAGCGATTCCCGGCCGGGCTGCACTGGCCCACGGTGCCAGGCGAGTGCTGGTCAGGTGCAGGCGCGGGCTCAGGACTCGCTGCCCAAGCAGACATGCGCAGTGGGAGGCGGCATGCAGTCAGCCAGGCCCGGCGCCGTGCCAGCCCGCGCCTGCCTGGCCAGAGGTGGAAATCCTCTCGGTGGTGGGCGTGCCGGGGACCGCGGCACGGGGACGCTCCGGCTGTGGCTCGGCAGCGGCTTCGGCAGTGCCCTCCGGCCTCCGGGCCGTCTCGGGTCCCTGGGGCGGCGGGATCAGGCTTCGCCTCACGGGCACCTCTCCACCTGACTGTTCCTGGTCCGCCGGAGCCAGGCGGCTGCCCTCCGGCCCCGCGGGCCCTGGCCTGGCCCCCTCCTGCAGCTGTCCACGCTCCTTCGTGAGAGTCCAGGTATCGGGGAAGACGACCTGACGGTCTATGGCCACGACCGCTGGCTCCGCTACTTCCTGGAAGCTGGGCGTCGCTCTGTGGGGGGTCTCTGGCCTGAGCGCCTCCAAAGCCCACGGCTGCTCCCACGTGGCAGCCAAGGCCTCCTCTGACAGCCCTCGGGGGTCTCCGGGCTCCTGGGGACCTGCACACCCAGCTCGGGGGCGAGTGTGGCCTGGGGGAGCCCAGGTGAGCTCACTCTTGAGGTTTAGTGCGTCCCCCCAGCCTCGAGCCTGGCTCTCTGCACCACATGGCCCCAGAGAGCCCCCCGCAGAGGGAGACCTTGAGTTGGGGGTGTCAGGTGTCACCCCAAGGCCAGCCAAATCAAGCCAGCTGGGGGCCACAGGAGGTAAGAGGCCCTTCCCCTCCTGACCGTCCTCTGGGCAGACGGCCTCTGCAGTGTGGCCGGGGCCGCCGGGGGAGGGTTGAATAGTGGGTGGCAAGAGTACAGAGGACCTGGGGGGAGGAGGAGGAGAAGGAGGAGGACGTATGTGGTGTGGGGATGGAGCTGAGCTGGGCGGCAGCCCCAGGGAGTTCAAGGCCACAGAAGAGGAGCTGGTCTGGAGGAGGAGAAAGACAAAAGGCAGAGGGAGGAAGAGAAACAGGAGAGGTGAGGAAGACACTCCCTGCAAGGAGCGGGCTCGACCTCAGGCTCCAAGAGCCACTGTCTACACGGCGGGGTGACCACAGCTGACGGGTGAGGACGGGGCCTCATAGACACCCAACAAGGTGTTTCTGACCCCCATCAAACCCAGGCCGCGGGCACAGCCCCGGAGCGAAGCCTGGAGCCACCCCATCGAGCAGGCAAGAGGGAGAGGCTCAGTGAGTGGCCGTAGGAGAGAGACCGGGAGGTCAGCCCGGCGCCTTCAAGGGACAGTCAGCGCGGGCAGCTGCTCCGGTGCCTCCAACCCGGAGACCAGCCGGGTTCCCGGCTTGGTCTCTCCAGACAGACCCTCTTCCCTGCGTCCCCGAGACCTTGGTCTGGCAGCAACTAGAGCCGCTCAGCTCCCCGCGGCGTCCTGGTGCCGGCGCTCAGAAGCCCGGTGGAAAGGGGCTGGAGCAGGGCTCCTTCGGCCAGAGCCTGGCCGTGGTGCTCAGAACGGCCACAGCTCGCGCCCCCGCCCCAGCCCCCCCTGCATCTCCCACAAAACCCCCGCTGAAGGGAGGTTGGGAGGCACCATCAGGGCCAAAGTGCATGGACCACTTGCTCCCCTTCTCAGCTTCCCCGAGGCACAGGCCAGAGGTGGAGCCGCGTGGAAGTGCGGTCAGCAGCCGCAGGAGCGTTAGGCTCCACCAGCCCCCACGGGGCACCGCATCTTCTGATGAAACATCCGGCCTGGCCGGCGGGGGCGCCGGAGGGAGGGAGGGGACCGGGCTAGCACCCCGACGACGTTAGGTTCCCCACAGACAGAGCCTGAGGGGTTCAGAGGCCCGAGGAGGAGGAGGGGCAGGCGGGAGGCTGGCACAGGCCAGAGGCGGGAAGAAAGCGGCCGTGCTGAGGACAGCGCGTGGGAGACGAGCTCCAGGGCAATGACCTCTCGGGCACCAGATCCCAGGGCCCCGTGGCCAGCAGAGACGCCCGCCCCCACCAACAGCGCCACCGACACAGGGCCCTTTGTTTTGCCTCCCGGTCCCGGGCCTGGAGCTGGGAGCACCCGGGAGGAAGGAATGCCTCGGCCTTCACAGCTCTAAGGCCGTCAGTGCCACCGCCTAGCTGAGCCGCCCACCCCGCATGCGGGCAGGGCCAGGCTCTGCAGGGTCCCGGCTCAGGGCAAGGCGCCCACACGGAAGGACCGAGTTCCAGCTCCTCGCACTGAGGGATGGAAGGAGGAGGATTGGGGACACGGGCAGGAAGAAGGGGCTTCAGCACCTTAAAATCCGACAGGGAGGCCATCAGCTCGTCCAGCTCCCGGGTGGCAGAGGAGGCCGAGATCCGCGTCTGCTGCTGGCTGGAGGTGACGCGCTGGGGGCTGCTCATCTCGCCATGGCTCACAGTGATGGCGGGGCTGCAGGCAGGCACTTGTCAGAGGGGGCCCCAAGTCCAGCCCCTGCTCCCCCTGTGCGGCCCTCCCCTCCCCAGGAGATCCACGTGTCAGCTCTGACACGGGTCCCCTCCCCCAACCACCAGCTCCCGGTCTCTGAGGAGGAGGCTGCTGTTGGCGGGGGGCAGAGCTGACGTGGGAGAAGGGAGGGCCCGCAAACAGAACTTCCCCAGGAAGACGCCTCCAGGCCTCCAGCCCAAGTTCAAGCTTGCCCGTGACATTCGCCCGAGCGTGGAGCCTCCACAGCGCTGTGTGCACATGTGCGAGTTCCAGAGACACGGTCAGCCCCGAAGAGCTAACACTCACCACGGGCATCGCCTGCTGAGCCAGAAACCACTCCCCGTGCTTACATGGATGACTGGGTCGACCCCGTGGAGGCAGGCAGCCCTATCCCCCTTATCCACACCCTGAACCCCATTTTACAGATGGAAACACTAAGCTTGAGCCACTTCGTAAGGGCAGAGCCAAGGTCTGGACCCCACTGTGTGGCTCCAAAGCCTGTGTGACGGCCACTAAGCTCCAGGGCCCTCGGCATGCGCGATGCCTCTCGTCAGACGGGTGGCGCGGGGAAGGCAGGAACGGTGCCCGTGTGGCTCGTGGCCACCCCCGAGCCTGGTGCGGGGCGCGGGCCACGGGCTCTTCCGGAGGGCACAGGCGTGAGGGCTCAGCGGGGGGACATGGCGCACTGAGGGCGGCCCCCCTGGCAGGCCGGGCACTCACACGGGGCCGGGCACTCACACGGGGCCGGGCACTCACACGGGGCTGGGCACTCACACGGGGCTGGGCACGGAGCTCTCCAGCTCGTCCAGGAGGCTCTCCACGCTGGGCCGCACGTCCTCCAGGCCGCGGGCTCCGTTCCGCTTGGGCTTCTCTTTGGTCGGGGGCCCGGCGCCGCCCGCCAGCAGGCTGCTGCTCTCTGGGGCGCCGTAGTGAGGGCTCAGAGCCCGGGGCAGCGGGGGGCTCACATTGGCCTCGTCTTGGGAGAGGGAGAAAGACCGCTCAGCCCTGCGCCCTCCGGGCGAGGCCAGCCCTGCCCGGGAGCACCCACCGCGGGGAGCACCCACCCGCGGGGAGCACCCACCGCGGGGAAGCCTGCGGGGAGCACCCACCTGGGGGAACACCACCTGCGGGGAGCACCCACCTGCGGGGAGCACCCACCGCGGGGAAGCCTGCGGGGAGCACCCACCTGGGGGAACACCACCTGCGGGGAGCACCCACCTGCGGGGAGCACCCACCTGCTGGGAGCACCCACCCAGGGGAGCACCCACCTGCTGGGAGCACCCACCCAGGGGAGCACCCACCCGGGGGAGCACCCACCTGCGGGGAAGCCTGCGGGGCCGTGCTGCACGGCGTTCAGCTCCAGCAGCAGGCGGTCCAGCTCGGAGAGGTTGCTGCCCAGGGAGGAGCTCATCACGGTGGGCGAGGGCTCGGCCGACTTCTGCTTGTTGGGGAAGCTGGAGACAGAGGGAAGTCACCCTGAGCGGCGCTCCCGGCCCCCCCCCCCCCCCCGTTCTCCAGGAGAAGGGCGGCGGCCCGAGGTCTCCCTCAGCAAGAGGACTGACTGAGGGGCGGGCGGTGTGGTGAGAGGAGGGGAGGGAGGACGCCCTACTCTCCGTCTCCCGAGGACATGGGGCTGATGGGACGGCAGGTTCAGTACGGAGAACAGAGGTGGCAGCGATCAGCCACCCGGCCACCAGGAGCCACCACGAGCGCTGGAGCCTCAGGTCTCCTGTGATCTGGCCCGAAGACCCAAGGCAGGACCCTCGCGCGCCCTGGCCTTGCCCCCTCCCTGGCTTCTCTGCCTCCAGCCCTAGCGGGGCCCCAGGTTCCCAGGCAGAAGGGGAGGGGAGGGGGTTCCAGGCAGGAGGGGAGGGGAGGGGGAGGGGGTTCCAGGCAGGAGGGGAGGGCAGGGGGTGCCCAGGCAGGAGGGGAGGGTATGGGAGGGGAGGGGGGGTCCCAGGCAGGAGGGGAGGGGGGGTCCCAGGCAGGAGGGGAGGGGAGAGGGAGGGGGGGTCCCAGGCAGGAGGGGAGGGGAGGGGAGGGGGTTCCCAGGCAGATGGGGAGGAGAGGGGAGGGGAGGGGAGCGGTAGGGGTTCCCAGGCAGGAGGGGAGGGGAAGGGATGGGGTTCCAGGCAGGAGGGTACGGGAGGGGAGGGGAGGAGAGGGGAGGGAAAAGGTGCGGCAGGGCCGGGCATACCTGTAGACGTGCTCTTCCTCAGCGGCCCGAGCGCAGGGCGGGCCCAGGCCGTCCTGGGGCGTGGAGGCGCTGCACAGTTTGGCACTGGAGCCGAACGCGGGCGGCAGGGGCTGGGGCTGCGGAAGGAGAATGCTCAGAGCCTCCGGGAGGAGAAGGAACAGGCCGAGTCACCCCCAGGAGGCTGCTGCTCACAGCCAGTCTCACCCGGGGATTTCCACCCGCCGGAGTCAGGTGAGTAACCCTTGGTCACCGCCCTCACGTGGCGTCTGGTGGGGAGAGCCCCCCGCAGCCCCAGCCCACTCCTCCCTTCAGCCCCAAAGCCCGGCCCCTCACCTGCTGGTGGGCGAATCGGGGGCCGCCGGCCTGCCACTGGTCTAAGGGGTCGAGGAGCGCGCCATTGAGGGCCTCGCTGGACGGGGGCGGGGGCACGGGGGGCGGCACGGCGACCTCCTGGTACGTGTGGCTCCCGGTCGGGTAGGAGTAGGGCGTCTCCTCCGCCAGGAACACGGGCCGCTTGGAGATGTGGGAGGTGGTGGACTCCAGGTCCTCCAGCAGGGCGTCTGCGGGGGCGGGGGCGGGGGGTGAGCGGCAGGCCCGGACTCCCCCGGCGGTGCCCGCCCGCACCGGGAGCCAAGGAGATGGGCACCTGCCCGCCTCAGGTGCTGCCCAGGAACCAGCCCACGCTGACCCTCAGCCCAGCCGACCGAGGGTGTATGGGAGCTCCCGGGGCCGCCCCTGAGGCGCGCCTGCCTCCAGTGGCACCTCTGTTCCCTCTGGACAGGCCAGCAGCCGCGGCGGAGTCAGCAATGCCAGCCTAGAGCCCGGTGGCGGCAGAGTCAGCAATGCCAGCCTAGAGCCGGTGCTCTGGCTCTGGCTCCGCAGGGCAGGGGCAGGGCGGGCGGGGAGTGGTGGGAGGGCCCACGTCACGGGGCGGGGCCGAGCCGGACCAGGTCCCACTAAACTTTCCAGAGCTTACGCGGTCTCAGCCCCCACACTGGAGGGGCCCCGGGGGTGAGACCTGTCTTCCCGACCAGCTAGAAGCAGAACCCCAGCCCCGAGAGCTCCTTTCGGGCTGCGGGGTGAGGTGTGGGGAGGTGGGGCGGGGACTAGGCTGGCGCAGTGTCTTACCTCCTGGGCCAGGCTGGGGGGGGGAGCGGGGAGGGGGGGAGCGGGGAGGGGGGGAGGGGAGGGGCAGGACTACTCCGTAGGCTGTTTCTGCAGAAGCCTGGCAAGCAGCCTGGCCAGAGGCCCCAGGGCCCACTATTCTGCTTTTACCAGCAGCAAGGGAGCCAAATCGGCCCTCGAGAGCAAGCTTCCATTACCTGCCCCGGCAGACGACAGAGCAGGGGGTGGGAGTAGGAACTGCTGATCTCCCCCCTCACCCTCCCTCCCGGACCCTCACCAGCCCACAGCCCAGAGAGCCGGGCCCACATGCACCCCGCATTCCTGCCACCCCAGGGACCTGCTCACTCTCACCTCTCTGGCGACCTGACCTGCCCGGGACAGGCCCGGCTCTTGGGACAAACTCCTGAGAAAGCAGCGGCTGCTCTAGTGGCATTCCTAATGTCGGGCGCAGTGAGGGACACTCCCGGCCTCAGTAACCCTCTATGACCCCACGAAGCGGGACTGATGCTTCCTTTACAGACAGGAAACCAGCTTCAGGAGGTGGTGGGACTCGTCCCCGATCACCAAGCCAGCAAGTGACAGGAGGTCTGACTCCTCAGAAGCCCCAAAACCTGGCCTGCAAGAGGCGCTGTGACCACTAGACGAAGCCACATGTGAACGGTACAACCTCCTGAAGGACGGGCCAGCTCTCCGGGCCCGGAGCTCACCCCGCCCCAGCTCAGAGAAAGAAAGAGGGAAGCAAGGCCTCCGGGGCCCTGCTCCATGGGCCCACACCTTCTCCCGCAGCCTCCGTCTCCCCCCCCAGGCCAGCCACGCCTCCCCGGCTCCTACCCCTGTTCAGAGGGGAAGCTGTCCCGGCCCGGGACCCCAGGCCCCGCAGCCAGGACGTCTCCTGACTTCCGAGGAAGGTCGGAGCCCGAACTCCTCCCACTCCAGGTCCTCTGGAAGCGCCTGGCTTCCTGTCTCCAGCAAACCGGAACCAGAACAAGCCAGTGTGTGTAGGTGACAGCGGAAAAGGAACCAGTGTCCAGGCCAATCCCAGTGGCCGCTCCACGCCCACCTGCTGCGCCGGCTTCACGCGGTCCCCACTCCCTCTGGGCCCAGCCAGCAGGGCGGGGCACCTCCCTCACGGCAGAGCAGCTGCAGAGGCCAGAGGCTCCCCAGAGCAAACACCCCGGGGTACCAGGAGCTCCACCTGTGCCACCGCCCGCACATGCCACCAGCTCAGGTGGTAAACTGAGGCTCAGGCAGAGGCACCACCTCACACCGCCAGAGCCAGCTGGAGTGACCCCGCTGGGATATGACCTTGCATTTCTTGGGCCCCAAACACTCAGTAGAAGACAGATGGGTAACCTTCCCTGTCAAACCACCGCCCTCTGCATCAAACACCCCTCCTCGCTAAGTCTGATCACTGGTTTATGGACTGCATTCTGGTCTGCCATTTCAATGGGCTCTTTGAGCAGATACATCAGTTGACCGGAAGGTGCAGTCCCGGAGTCAGAGACAAAAGGTCTTATGTTCTGGAGTGGAACCAGAGCTGCCCTCCCCCACTGCCCATGGCCACACAGCAAAACCACTTAGCTTCCCCGCGCCTCGGTCCCCTCAGTCAGCTGGGGGTTTACACGGGACAGACACCATAGTGCACACAGGTAGCTGCAAACGTCGGATCTTATTTGCTTTGTGAAATTCAGAAAAAGATCTCCCCTGAAGGCGATCAGGGTGGGATGCAAAGAAATGACTCCTCCTGTCTTCTATGGGCACAATCTGGGCAAGACATGAAAGGAAGCCCTTGAAGAGATAAAGTAATAAAGTAACATTCCAAGCGAAACACTGTGGATGTCAGGGAGAAGATACATCATTTTCCAAACTTCTGCTGAAAGGAACCCCAGCGGGGCCAGTGTCACGGGGGTCTGTGGTGTGCTTCTCCCTCTCCACCCTCAGCCTCTGTTCGGCCACTAGACAGGGCCCGGTGTCACCGTCCCCAAACACCTCAGGGGAGAGAGCAGGAGCATGGGCAGCCACGGAGGACACGCTGACCCCTGCGGTGGGTTCCTGTGGGTGCGGGGCCTGCTGCCTCCACGGCGCACAGTGGTCACAGGCCAAGCTTCCTTGCACGCTCAGCAGACTCCTCCCCTGCTTGAGTCAACGGAGTGGCCCAGCGAGGACTGCGCAGAGTTCACCCGCAGGCGGTGCCCACAGGGAAGGGTCCCCAGATTTCAGCGACATCTGCGCCTGGCACCCAGCTCTATGCCCCCTACGGGCAGGCTCAGAGATTCCTCCTACTCATACCCCAACGACGGCGCCAGGGAAATGGGGCTGGCTGGGCAAGGCCGCAGGAGCCGAAGCAGTCAGGGCTTGCTCATTCAGGAGAGGAAGCCTCAGACTTCCTCCGCGCCTCCGGGCCTGAGACCCTCCCGCAAGCCCAGGCGTGCTGCCGCAGGAAGCTCCTGGGCTCCCCGCCCCTTTCTGGAGGAAACCACCGACCCCAAAGCTTCTCGCTTCACGGGCCAGCTGAGCACGTCTCTTCCCACGCGTGTGGAGGGAGAGGTTCTCTCCAAACGGGGCCCGAGGGGAGGGCGCTGAGAGCCCAGTCTCCCGCCCAGCGAAGGCCACTCGGCTGGGCTCTGGCGAGGAAGGGATGCAGACCTTCGTCCTCCCGCCAGAGGGCGCTACCGGCCCACCGGCTCCCGCTGCCCGAGTAACCACGGTAACCTCGGTAACCTCGGTAACCTCGGTAACCTCGGTAACCTCGGTAACCTCGCGCGATCGCGGACTCGGGCCGGGAAGACCCGGGAGCCCCGCCACCGATGCACTGGGTACAGTTCAGGGCGGGGAGCGCGGCTGAGGCGGAGGAACAGGGCCGGCTCCGAGGAGCCTCCGGCCGTGCCTGGGGCACACTCTCATTTGAAGGTGCGACCCCGAGTGAGGCTGGCCCTGAGGACCGCTCCGGGATGCCACCCCGCTCCGCAGACAGACCACGGGCAGGTGCCGTCCCCATCCCGAGGCCGTGCCCGGCCCAAGCAAAGCTCAGAGCAGCAGCGGCTTCGCCAAGAGGCCACCTGGGGCGGGGGCGGGGTGCAGGGAGCACCTGAACCGGGCCTCACCCTGCCCCAGCCCCGAGCACCAGAGTGTAATCTGACCGGTGGACCTGCTGGGAGTGGGAGCGGCCGGATCTGCGGCCTGGGCCTGGGGGTGGAGGTGAGTGGGGGTGTAATTAAGACTCAAGCGCCTCAAGCTGCTGCCCCTGGGGGGAGGGGACCCAAGGGCTGGTCTGCCCGCATTCCAGCCTAGGGGTGCAGAGCAGAGGAGGGAGCCCCAGAACCCCTCATTCTCCCAAGGTAGGGGGCGCCCCCAGACTGGCTCTGGAGACTGGGGCTGACCTACTGACACATGGCACCCAATAAGTCAGAGAGTTAATGAACCCTTTCCACCTTTAACCCCAACTAGCGCAGAAAAACAAGTCAGGGCTCTTTTGCAAGACTGGCTTCCTCCTACCCCGGCCCAGCCACTTCTCAGGACGCGATAAGGACTACCAGAGGTCTTGTACTGCTGAGGGTGAGATAACGCGGGGAGTGGTGGGTGGGGAGGACTCTGAGCCGCCCCCCTCCCAGGCTCTCAGCCGCCAGCTGTCGGGGCTGCCCCGGGAGGGGGTCTGAGTCACACGGACGGCTTCGTGGCTGAGCGGCCCAGCCCGGCTGGTTAGCAGCTCCCGGCCGTGGTGTTCCTGTCTGTCAGATGGGAATTCCACCCCGTAACGCAGGGGTAAGGGTCCCAGGAGAACACGGGATGCGGTGCTCGCTGAGCCCCGTCCGGGAACAGAGCACAGCTCAGTACTGGGGGCTAAAGCCCCGGAGCACCCTGCGAGGGAGGCGGCTAACCCTGGAGGGGACAGAGGCGGCCTTCCAGCCCATCCAGGGTGCGGTGGTCCTGAGCCAGTAGTGAGGGGCGCCGTTCTGGGGAAACCAAAGTCACCCTGGAGAAGCCCCCCCAACAGGTCTCCGCGGGTGAAGAGGTGCATGTGGGGCGTCAGAGCGCACACTGCCACGCCTGCCCGTGCTGGGCCCCTCGACACTTCTCCCCTTGGCAGCCCCGAGGAGACAGGGCCATCAGGAAGACCCCCCCTCGACAGGCCCGGAGAGGCCCACAGGGAGAACAAGACAGTGTAGCTCAGCTCTTGGCGCCCCGGGCCGGCGGCAGTGTCCTGGGAGCTGCCAGCGGAGGGAGGGGCAGCGACAGCGCACAGGGCCTAGCCCGTGGCGGCGGGGCGTCCCTGCCATCCGATACGAGACCGAGCGGACTCAGGGGCATCAGCTCAGCAAGTCCCTTCCCCACAGGCCTACCGTGCCGGCCCCCGGCGGTGTGGGGTCTCCTGCTGGGCCGGGTGGTCTCAGGCGGCCAGCTTCCGCGGCTGCCGGAGCCCAGGGCCAGCGGACAGCAGCGTGCGCAGAGCTGGGCCTTCCGAAGGAAAGACGTAAACAGCAGGCCCAGCGCCCGCCCGCCCGCCCCTGGATGGGTCTCCTCTCGGGCCCTTCCTGAAACTCTTCCAGATTAGGAAGGAGAGCAGAACAAAAGGGCAGGTCTCCCCTCCCCCAGCCCTGAGCACAGCGGTGAGAGCAGAGGTAACCTAATCCGCGGCAGTGGGTACTTTTGCTCAGTGAGTAAGTCCCCGGGAATGGGGAGCTGGTATATTTATCCTGATAACTGTCCTGGGAGGGAAAGGCAGGTCTGTGACCAGTAAGGGCCAATCCAGTCGGGCCAGATCTGCTCCCCCGCCCGCCCGGGGCCCGGGGCCCGGACACCGACTAGGAACGCATCTCCTGGAGGGGCCTGCCCGCCAGCTGGGTTCCTGTCAGCTGTCTCCTCTCCAAGAACTCGGCTCTAGAGAGCAGGGCCGCGTAGCTCCATGCCACAGCCCTGCGGCTGGAATGAGCGGCGGACTGACGGGCCGTGAGGAGGAGACGGGGAGGAGCAGTGAGCTGGCAGCCGTCAGTGGAGTCTGGCAGCAGGTGGCACCCCCTCTCTGGGTCCTCCTCCTCTTCTGTAAAAGGCAGAACCCGTCTGCCCCACGGCTGGAGCACGTTCTGGGGAGGAGGTGACATTTACAGGTGTGGGCAACAGTAGGTGTACAGCTGTAATTCAGTAATTAATAAATAAGACAAGAATAAACTAAACTCTGTTTCCTATACTCATCTGTAAACTTACTTTGCCAACCCCTGCAGACAGCACCTTTGAGCTCTTCGGAGTTTGTCTATATCCAAGACATTGCTATCCCAGACAGAACTGCTCCCCGGGGCTAAGAACCAGCAAGGCTGTGGTGCCATCTACACATCTAATAACGTGCCTGGAGGTTATGAACTCAGCACCATCCTCCTGGGCTGACTCACCCTCACTCACCAGGAACTGCCATTCTCCTCTCACAGCCCGAAGGAAGTGTGGGCCGGGTGACACACCGGAAACGGGGGGGGGGGGGGCCTGTCTTCCAGGAGAGGGGCGTGGCCATGGAAGGTGCTGCCATTGCGAGGAGGCTGGCACGAGGCGGGGGTGCCAGCAAGTGGATTTCTTTATTGGGTGCCTGGCTCATGCCCAGGTCACAGAGCACAAGCAACCAGAGGCTCGGAGAATAAAGGCAGAGGCAACGCCAGAGCAGAAGCCCAACCAAGCCCGGCCCATGTGCACCAGGCACCCACCCAGGGCCCCCCACCGGTCAGCCTCCCAGTCTGCTGGGGTCCCAGGAGGGCAGGCAGCCCAGGTTTACCCTGCGCACCTCCACCCCCACCCCAGGGGGAGCCGGTCCAGGCTGGCAGCAGAGCAGCCTCTAATGCTGTAAATAAGTCATCTCTGGTCCAAGACCAGCGGGTCCTCCCACCCCACCCCCGAGGACCCGGAACAACCGTCAACACATTTCATTGGTCAGATTGCATCTACCTCTTCAGGTCACCAGAGACTCCAGACTTTAAGGTCAAGTCTAGGGCGCCATGTGCAGGCCCATCCCACATTCCTTCCATGGGTAAAGGGCGGGTTCACGTACAAAAAGACGACAGCCTAGAACCCAGAAGGCTCAAGCCTGAGCATTTTCTCAGCTCTGCACACCATCCAGCCCCGCCCTGCGGCCTGGGTCCCTCCGGCAAGTCCTCTGCTGCCAGCGGCGGGGGCTCCTGGCCTCTCACCCGCTCGCTCGGCAGCTCGGCAGCACGGAGGTCGGAGGGGCTCAGGGGTGAGTCATCCTCCCTGAGAGACTGGGAGAGAAAGTTCAAAAGTTTGCCTGTTCCAGGAACAAGCGACTTCAGGGCTAGTTACCCCTCTGCGGTCAGGCCTGCCCACTCAGCTCAGCCCAAGGTGCCTCCCGGGCGCAGGCAGCAGCCCGCCCCGTCACTGCCTCGGCTCTCCCCGCCCCTGCCTCGGCTCTCCCGCCCCTGCCTCGGCTCTCCCGTCCCTCCTCGGCTCTCCCTGTCCCTCCTCGGCTCTCCCCGCCCCTGCCTCGGCTCTCCCGTCCTCCTAGAGAAGCCGCGACAATCCTCCTCCACAGGCCTCTCCCCATTCCTTCCCTCCTCCCTTTTCCTAACAGGCAGGGACCGCTTGGACCTGCATCAGAACCCGCCCACCCGCCCGCGGGCCTGCTCTGGGCGCTCCCCGCGATCCTGTGCGCAGATACCGGCATCTGAGCGCCGTGGAAGCCCGGCTGTTTGTGGGTCCGCACATCCCCTCGCCTCTCCCTCTGGACTGAGGCCTCTGTGGACGGGGACCCGGCCCCCTCGCTGGATCGCAGCACAAACCCCGGGAGACCTCGTTCCTCGGACCCTCACGGGGCTCAGAGTAACTGAGGAGAAAGTGCGCGCGCCGAGAAGGCTGGGAGGCCTCCTGTGCCCTCCGCGGTGACACAGAGGAGTCTCGGTAAATAACCCGGCGGGCGCGGATGGTCACCTCCCGCGAGGACAGGGGCCGGAGGAGGCGGAGCGGGACCGAGGCCAGCCATATTGGAGCTGTGACAGGCCCGGCACTCCTCGGGCCTCCTTGCTGAGCACAGCCTGACCTCGCCCTCCTGCCTCGGGTTCACGCCCAGTCCTCAGGGAACATCAACTGAGTCCCGAGGCCTCCAACTCCAACTCCGGCAAGGCCAGAGGCCAGAGAGAGTGTCAGGCCCCGGCGCCCCCCTCACCCCCGGCTCTGCGGCCTGTCACGCTGCCTGGGGGCCCTATGGCTGTGAACCTGGAACAGGAACAGCAGAAGGAGCGGCCCACGCTCCGGGAAGGCTCTCGGCCCGGCCTCAGGGGAGCAAGCCCGGGGGAAGCAGCCCCTGCTCCTGCCACGGAGGCCTGGGCCCGGCAGTGCCACAAAGGGAGCCGGAGCCAGGGGCTGGGGATGAGAGGGAAGCCACCCTCACCGAGCATCTACAGGACGCACCGGGCACCCGTTTCACAGAGGAGAACAGGCTCACGGGTGCCCAATGAGTGCGCTCTGCGGGCAGGCGGAGTCCACCCACTCCTTCCCGACCCCCCGCGGGAGACCGTCGGCTGTCCTCCTGTTGTCCTCCTCCCGCCGGCCACCACGCCCCAGCTCTCACAGCACCAGCCCCGGAGTCCCTAGAGCAACCCCAAAGCCTGGCCCCTGGGTGCCTTTCCCCTCTGCCCGGAGCCCTTGGTCTCATCGCCCTCCTCTCTTCCCCCTCGGCCTGAGGCAGGGTCCTGAGCTCGGAGCCCCTGGCAGTGGCCCCGGGGCTCCCGATCTGGGCTAACTTGCTGCTTAAGGTCGGCCTGCAGGAGTGTTTCCTCCCTGTGTCCTACGCCAGCGGCCTCATCGAGCAGCATGACGCAAGATGGGGCTGCCCGACACTGACCTTCACCCCCTCTTGCTGCCAGGCGGCTTTCCGGTGGGGACGGGGAGGGGCCTGGGCACAGAGAGAGCGGCGGCTCCTTGGCCCTCAGAAGCCGGCAGAGCGACAGGCGGTCAGGCTCCTCTGCAAGCACCCAGCACCTCCTGCGGGGCCGGGGCCTCGGGCCTGAGGAGCAGTGAGCGTGGCCGCCGCCCGTCCCCGGCCAACAGTCACGGGTCCCGACAGCCGCAGCCCGTTTGCTGTTAGTTTAGAAAATGGACTGAAGCAGGTTCAAGAGTAGCCAGGACCATCGGCCCAGCCACGAGGATTGCGGGAGAGAAAGCTCGAGAGCTCAGGACCAGGTGCCCGGGAAGGAGGATGGCAGCAGGCGGCCTTGTCCGGCCTGAGTGTGGTCGGAAGGGTGTGTCACCGTGGTCACAAGTTGGACAGTCAGGGACTCAGAAGGAAAGGCAGGTGGGAGAGGGCAAGGGCCAGAGCCAGCTGCCCTCTCATCCCACAGCTGACCCTCAGTGCCACGCACTCCCCAGACAGTCTGTGCCACCAGCCCCAGTCTTCCTGGCCCCACAGGTGTTGGAAGCCATCTGCTCAGCTCCGGGTAAGACCAAGTTCTCCTGAGGAAGGGCGTGGTCCAGGAAGGGCTGGTCATCCGACAGGAACCCCAAGCCTTCTCCTAGGCGCTCCCAAGCTCTCCTCATTCCCCACGCTGCAGGCTCATCCCCACGCTGCAGGCTCATCCCCACACTGCAGGCTCATCCCCACGCTGCAGGCTCATCCCCACACTGGAGGATCATCCCGACACTGGAGGCTCATCCCCACACTGCAGGCTCATCCCCACACTGGAGGATCATCCCCACGCTGCAGGCTCATCCCCACGCTGCAGGCTCATCCCCACACTGGAGGATCATCCCCACGCTGCAGGCTCATCCCCACACTGGAAGCTCATCCCCACGCTGCAGGCTGACTGACCGAGGCCCTGGGAGGATGGCATCTCTGGTTTACAAAGGAGCGTGCCTAGCCACTGTCCTGAGGACACAGACTTCTCTCGAAGCCCAGACCTTGCCAGCTCGCCACATGGGGAACGGCCTCTTGCTGGCAGGGAGGGAGCTGACGGAGGCCGCAGTCCTCATGGCCGTGGCTAACCAGAGTCACACTAGGAAACCACAAGAGAAAAAAAGGAGGAAAGACAGACTTTCCAAAACAAAAAGCATCCAGAGACCTGGGCTGTCCGTCGGTCTCGCCTGCAGAGCTCACATGGAGGGGGCTCATCCCCACACTGCAGGCTCATCCCCACACTGGAGGCTCATCCCGACACTGGAGGCTCATCCCTACACTGGAAGCTCATCCCCACACTGCAGGCTCATCCCCACACTGGAGGATCATCCCCACACTGCAGGCTCATCCCCACACTGGAGGCTCATCCCCACGCTGCAGGCTCATCCCCACGCTGGAGGCTCATCCCCACACTGGAGGCTCATCCCCACGCTGCAGGCTCATCCCCACACTGGAGGCTCATCTCGACACTGGAGGCTCATCCTCACACTGGAGGCTCTTCCCCACACTGGAGGCTCATCCCCACACTACAGGCTCATCCTCACACTGGAGGCTCATCCCCACACTACAGGCTCATCCTCACACTGGAGGCTCTTCCCCACACTGGAGGCTCATCCCCACACTGGAGGCTCATCCCCAAAGCAGAGGAGGACATGGTGGGGACAGAACCAAAATAAGACCCTGGAGTCTCCCTACAAGAAGCCCGCCGACCCCCAGCGGAGGCACAGAGCCACGCAGGTGGCCAGCCTCAGGGAGAACCTCGCCGATGCCTGTGCCCTGGGCTCCCGCGGCAGAGGGTCCCCCGGCTCCCGCGTGGTGTGCTGGCTCTCCCCGCCACGGCCAGCTGGCTACACCAGGGCCTGGGGGCGGAGAGGTGTCCACCTCAGTCCTGATTTGGGTTTTATTAGAGGAGACGCTGGCGCTCTGGGCATTCACCCCAGCAGAGCCAGGACAGATGGCAAGAGCAGTGCCTAGTCATGGTTCCAAAAACGTCACAGAGGACGCCCCAAGGAACACACAGAGAACACCCCCAAATCAGTCAGGAAGCTGGATTTTGAATAGTGGGGACTCGCTTCTAATGAAGTGTCTGGGTGTCTTGCCTGGGACCCGAGGCTCTGCAGCGTCTGCATGGAATGCTTCCTCACCCTGAGGGCCACGGAGGGCCACGGGGCAGGCCAGCAAAAGTCGGGAGTATTGCCCTAGCTGGTGTGGCTCAGTGGATAGAGCGCCAGCCTGTGGAGTAAAGGGTCCCAGGTTCGATTCCGGCAAGGGTACATGACCGGGTTGTGGGCTCAATTCCCCCATTAGGGGGTGTGCAGGAGGCAGCCAGTCAATGCTTCTCATTATTGATGTTTCTATCTCTTTCCCTCTCCCTTCCTCTCTGAAATAAAACAAAAATAAAAAAGTCAGAAGCATTGACCCCTTCCCTCTGCACTCAGCGCCTGCTCTGTGCCCGCCACGGACAGGACCAGAAATCCCGTGCTTTGTCCCCAACAGCTATCCGAAATCAGGAGCTGTGGGCACCTCGCAACCCCTGATTGGCACAAACTGCCGTTGGGCTGCTGCCTCCCCTCCTATCTCTCCGCCCAGACAGGAAGTGGCCGGGCCGCTGCCCTCTCTGACACTTTCCTCCTTTTTCAAGTGGAAGTCTCTGTCCCTGTCCACCCCTCCCTGCTGTGCCCCAAACTCCAATGTCTTCTGGGGGCACCCTCCCTTGAGAGGGGTTGCCTGCAAGCAAAGGGGGTGCCCCTCCACTGTTTTACCCACGCCTGGCGAGGTGGGAGCTGGGGTAAGAGGAGCCAAATCTCACTGGCTGGGAGCGGTGGCTGCTGGGGCCAAACGCAGGCAGAGCTGTCCCCACTTTCCCGCGTCCAGTCCTCGGAGGAAGGTGGACGCAGGGGCTCGTGCCACCCTCAGGGCCAGGGCAGCGCAGTGTGCGTGGCAGACAGCAGGAGGACCTGGTGGCAGAGCCCGGGGGGGGGGGGCTCAGAACCGGAAGCAGCGATCCAGTGCCCGCTTTACCCTCCCTTCAGCCGGAACGCCCCACCACCTGCCTTTTCGGTGAGACCGGAATTGTAAATGGCTCTGGGTTAGCCCCAATAAATCTTCCAGATCTCCTCAGCAATGAGCTCTGGTTCTCCCGGAGGGAATCCCAGGCAGCAGAACCAGGGCGGCGAGGGAGGGCAGAAGTGAAAGGTCGCCGGGCAGAGGTCCCCAGCCTCGCCCTGCAGACTGACCCCCACGGACTGTCTGGGTTGGTCTTAAGAAATCAAGGGGTTTCCCAGGAAGGCCAGGGTGTCTGGCCTCCCAGGAGCAGTCAGAAGGGCCAGCACTACTGACCCACACCCCGCAGGGCGGCCCCCGGTGGGAGCACAGACTCCGGTCCCTCTCCTCCCGGGCCCCGGCCCACGCCCAGCGGCCGCCTCCGCAGGCCCGGGCTCGCCGCGTGGACGTGTAGTTGAACTTGCTAGCACTGCGCCTCTCGGAGCTGAGCTCCCTCCTCCACAGAACAGCGTGGCAACCCCCCTGGAACCACGGGGATGCGGGGCTCCCAAGCCTCGCTCACACCATCTGGAGGAACCAGTAAGAACGGGCATGGGGCAGCCAGGCACACGCCAGGCACACGTCACTCGTGCCCACCTCACCAGGCGCCATCCTGACTGCCCCAGCTGTAGAGAGCACTCAGACAAACCCCGAGCTGCTGCAGAGGAGGTCTCTGAGAGGTGCCACCTCTGAGAGGTGCCGCTGGGCAGCCCGCTCCGCCACTGCCCGTTCGTTAGCTAGCGTGCCAGGCCGACCCCGAGCTCCCCCGCTCCACAGCCACCCAGCGCTCACAGCCACCCAACGGAGGCATCCAGAGGCCCAGGAGCTCGGGGCGCGGGGCTCAGTACACAAAGCCGGGGGGGGGGGGGGGGGCCTCTGGTCCTCCCGGGAGTCCGGTCCAAGGCCACCCTCCAGCCCCTCAGCGCTACCGGCTCTGAAGCCACGCTCCGAGGAAGGAGGCAGGGAGTCCTGTGGCACCTGCCCGCCGAGGTCTCTCCTCCTCACCCTGCCCGAGGGCCGCCCTGCCTCATCCAGAGGCCCGGCCCTCCGGCGCGACAGGCGCCCGCCAGCCTCGGGGAGGAGCCCCCGCCCCGCGGACTCCGCTGAGCTCTCAGGGCTCACCCCACTCCGGAGCAAGAGGCGGAGACAAAGGAACCTCACCCCAGGCCTAACCTGGCACCCAGGGTGGCCTCCGGGACTGTGTGGGCCGCCTGAAGGGCCACACGTCCCTACAACACTGCTGGGAGATGGGCCGGGCCGCCATGGGGCAGGGGGCTGGGAGTCTGCAGTGAGCCACGTGGCTGCCCGGCACCTTGCAGCTCACTGCTGTCCGAGGAGACAAGTCTGATGCCTGATCACGGGGGAGGGGGAGCAGTCTCAGCTCCACTCCATCCCAGGTGACTGCAGTTTCTGAAATGGCCTGCTGGCCACTGACCCGGCGGCCACAGCGGCAGACAGCACCACAGCAGAGCAGGCGGGCACCGGCTCGCCTTGAAAAACAGCGCCAGTGCCGCACACCTGCCCACCTGCCTCCTCCGGTCCCTCAGCCCTCTCTCTGCATCATCTTTGCCAGTGCGGCCCCAACAGTCCTGGGCACAGGCACCGTCTTGGGCATGGGGGACACAAAAACACACCAGCCAGACGGCCGTACACCAGGCGGGGCGGCAAGGCGGGCTCTCTGGCAGAGGCGGGGTGGGCTCAGGGTGCAAGCCCAGCTTGGGGAGGAGCTGAGGGCCCAGGGCCGGCCGGCTGCGAGTCTGCACCGGAGCGGCGGCGGCCGGACCAGCCTGCACGCAGGTCACTCAGCAGTCTGTGCGGAGAGCCGGAGGGGGCTTGGCCGGAGGAAGGCCGTCCCCGAGCTCTAATGAAAGCCCGGTGACTGAGTGGCTGAAGGAAGCGGGAGGATCCTCCCACGTCTGTTTCCTGTGAGAGGATGGGACGGGGAGGGAGGAGGGCGAGCGGGAAAAAAGTGCACGAGGGCCAGGGGACAGGGCAGCCACGGAGGTCGGGCAGGGCCACGGGGCCGCAGGGCCGGAGCCTGCCCCTCTCCCCACCCCACCCACCCCGTGGCCCACCCCACCACGGACCTCCAGGGCCCAGAAAGCAGCAGTTGGGGAATGATGACAGGGTTGCCACTCAGTCTGCTCTTCCTCTGAAAACAAGTTCTTCCCGCGGCCGGGGGGGGGGGGGGGGGTGAACTACATGCTGCTGGCTCCAGGAATTGTCAGCATCCAGGACCACCACGGGTTCCCCCCTGTGCCCCCCATCACCCTCAGCCCTCCTCCAGAAGGGGGTGAGCCAGGTTCCTCGCTGGGGGCTCACCACCGGGTGACAATCTCAGGCCCCCAACTCTCCTGGAAACGCCCCTCAGAACTGGCTGGGGTCCCGGCCCTGCGGGGCCCAGGAAGTTTGCAGACAGAGCTCAACGTCGGACCGGAGGGCACCAGAGCCCCAGAAGCTGGCTCCCCTCAGCTGTCACACCAAAGCCACCCCAAAAGGTCATTCCACCGAGGAAGCCAAGGCTGCCGACTGTCCTTGGCCCTGGGGCTCAGGCTGCGTCTGACTGTAAATCCAATGGGGAGGAGGACACGGTACAAATCTTAGCCAGTGAACTTAGCACACGCACACATACACACACACACACACGCACACACACACACCACACACACACACACACTATACATTACACACACACGCACGCACACACACTATACATCACACACACACACACACACACACACACACACACACGCCTCCTCCCCGGGCCTCTGCCTGGACCACGCTCCTATCTTCTCATCCCTGGAGCCTTACCGCAGAGGATGAAAGACCCGCCATGCCCGCCTAACCAAAGGGAATGTGCAGGCTGTATACGAGGGCCTCTTCTGAAAGAAAACCCAGGTCTTAGTAGGGAAACACTTATTAACATACAAAGGACGAACATTTAGGGCCTTTTCTACATGTCAGGGTTCCACATAAGACACAGCAGTTTGGGGTGCCGTTTCCTCCAGGAAGCCCTCCCTGACCACATTCCCTGCACCGGACTCGACTTAGAGTTCCCAAAGAACTGTGCCCTCCTCTGCCAGCTCGAATCAAACCAGTAGAACTGTGGCCTCACTGCCTCCGTCCCAGCCTGTGACCGCCCAGCGAGGGCGGGCGCGGCTTTACGTCCCTCTCCGCCTCCTCCTCCGCATGGGGCAGTGCCGACAGCACATAATGCACTGGAGCTCCGAGGACACTATTGACCGAATGCCCCCAGCCCAAGAGCACGGCGGCCTGCCCACCGCCGCTGTCTCCGTGCTCACAGCAAAGCAAAGCGTGATGGGGACAGCAATGCAGGTGCAGGAGCAGCCCAAGCCCTCCCTTCCAGCCGGGGACCCCTCCGCTGTGATCCAGCGACCCAGCCTCCCCGGCCTGCAGCAGCCCTGACCTTAAAAAAATCAAAGGAACGCCCCCAGGGCTTGTGGGCACAGCATCGTAGCCCCCGTGGGCACTGAAGGCTGAAACTCACCGTGCCCCCCCCTCCTCTGCGGGTGGGGGAGGGGCTAGGCTCCCGGGCGGGAGGCAGCTGGGAGGGGGCGGGTCCCAGGCTGTCAGGCGGGGACGGTGGCACTTTCACTTGGCGCTGAGGAGGCGGCAGTAGCCAGAGGAGGGCGAATGGCGAGCCCAGTGTCCTGCCAGCTCATCCTGTCACACCTCTCCGGGGCCCTGGATCTGTGTCACTGGAATGTGTCACCAACACCAGCCGCAGCCGGGCTGATGGCATCATCGATTACCATGACTAAGCCGGGTGAACATCAGCCTCTGAGGATCGGGTGCGCAGGGAAGCTCCAGGGCAGGGAGAGAAAGAGGAAGACGAGATTTTGGAAGCGGCAGGAAGGGGAAAAGATAAAGGTCCTTTATACAAAGGCACAGAGAATGCCAGACAGAGTGAGTTTACGGGCGATAGGAAAGGCTGAGACACGGTGTGGTTTACAATACGTGCAGATGTCTGACCACAGTGACAAAGGCCGGAGCTGCCAGGACAGCAGAACCTCAGTTCTAGAGCTTCACTCATCCGGAAGGCTGGCTCTTCAAGAAGCCGAGTGTTCAAAATCCGGATCCGTTTTTCTCATTAGAAATCCTGCAAGCTGAGTTCATCTGTCCCAGACCCCACGAGTCCCTGTTCTAACCTTCCTCGACTGCCTCGATCCTGTTTCCTGGGCACTTTCACCCCTTCGCCACGTCAGCGGTCCTCTGCTTTAAAAGTGCGCGAACCGTCCACTGGGCCGGGCCATGCTGTCACCAGCTCCGGCGTGCGACACCTCGGTCACAACTTCCTTTTCCCTTTGCTGCTCTTACTAATCTTCTCAGGACCCACGGTGACTTACTCTACGTATTTAATGATAAGCAACAAAAGCAATAAATATATATATTCACAGCAAAATCCTGAGATTTAACAATGTGAGGCTCGCTGCGAACTGACTGGTGCCTCGCTCCCTCCTCTGCTTGTGCCTGAGGCGCGTGGCTGCCCATACCGGCATTGGCAGGGAAGGGCTGTCGGGGCGAGAACCAAAGTTTTTCCAACAACCGAGACATTTTTTCGGTGAACTGAATTGTAGAGAACTGAATTGTTCGAGACAGAGACATTCGAGAAACGGAGGTTTGACTGTATACTGTTGTAAAGTGTTACATTATACCTGAAGTAGTTTTGATATAATTGGAAGATGGGCTATGGTAAGTTAAACCCGTCAAACATATAGCAACACAATACAAAATACAGAAGATGGGCTATAGAATTATACACTGAGCCGAAACCGGTTTGGCTCAGTGGTAGAGCGTCGGTCTGCGGACTGAAAGGTCCCGGGTTCGATTCCGGTCAAGGGCATGTACATTGGTTGCGGGCGCATCCCCAGTGGGGGGTGTGCAAGAGGCAGCTGGTCAATGTTTCTCTCTCATTGACGTTTCTAGCTCTCTATCTCTCTCCCTTCCTCTCTGTAAAATATCAATAAAATATATTTTTTTAAAAAACAGAATTATACACTGAAATCTGTATAACTTTATTATTAACCAATGTCACCACAATAAATCCAATTTAAAAAATTTAAAACCCCATATAGCGACCACTGAAAAAGGTCAACCAATGAAGTATAGCTAAGTAAGTAAATGGTGGGCGCCCCAGAGGGGCCGTGTGCCCTGGGTGAGCCGTGTGTCCCAGGGGGCCGGGTGTCCCAGGGGAAGCAGTGGGACCCGGGGGGGAGGGGCGGTGAGAACCAGAGGAGGAGTGGACTCTATTCATGTGGTCCTGAGATAATCACCATAAAACAAGCAGACTGCCAAATGAGGAGCGGATTCTATTCATGTGATTCTGAGATAGTCACCATAAAACAAGCAGATTGTCAAATGATAGCGGGGAGGGGAAGGAGACCTGGGGGGAGATAAGAGAACAACCGAAGGACTGGTATGCATGAATACAACCAACGAACACAGAACTCTAGGGAGGGAGGGCGTGAATGGGAGGGGGGGGGGCAATGGTAAGCTATGTACACATATAATACCTTAATTTTAAAAATATATCAAAAAAATAAATAAGTAAATGGTGGAGATAAAATGGAATCCTAAAATTTAATGAATCCAAAAGGCAGAAAAATAAAAAAGAATAAAGACAGATGATACAATTAGAAAACAAATTTTAGGATGTTAGATACACCCAATCATAATGATAATGACTAAATGTTAGAAGGTGAATATACTCCAATTAAAAGGAAGAGACTGTTCAGACTGGATAAAAATGCAAGGTTCAATATATGCTGTCTATAAGAAACGCTTAATTTTTATTTATTTTATTTTTTTATTGATTTTTCAGAGAGGAAGAGGATAGAGAGCTAGAAACATCGATGAGGGAGAAACATCGACCAGCTGCCTACTGCACAACCCCCACCGGGGATGTGCCCGCAACCAATGTACGTGCCCTTGACCGGAATCGAACCCGGGACCTTTCAGTCCGCAGGCTGACGCTGTATCTACTGAACCAAACCGGTCCCAGCAATAAAGAAATTTTTTTTAAAGAATCAACCAATGAATGCATTCATAGGTGACATGACAAATTAATGTTCCTCTCTCTCCTCCCTTTCCTCCATCTCTAAAATCATTTCGTTTAAAAACGATTGCTGAAACTGGTTTGGCTCAGTGAATAGAGCACCAGGCTGTGGACTCAAGGGTCTCAGGTTCAATTCCCAGGGGGTGTGCAGGAGGCAACTGATTGATGTTTCTCTCTCATCAATGTTTCTCTCTATTCCTCTCCCTTCCTCTCTGTAAAAAAATCAATTATATATATATATATATATATATATATATATATATATATATATATATTTTAAGACTTTAACAAAAGTAAATAATATCAAATACAAAATGACATGTAAAGGTCTCTAGGAAAGCCCTAGCCGGTTTGGCTCAGTGGATAGTGCACTGGCCTCAGGACTGAAGGGTCCCAGGTTCAATTCCAGTCCAGGGTACATGCCCAGGTTGCGGGCTTGATTCCCATGGGAGGGCTTGCAGAAGGCAGCCGATCAGTGATTCTCTCTCCTCATTGATGTTTCTATCTCTCTTTCCCTCTGTCTCTCTGAAATCAATAAAAAAAAATTAAAATTAAAAGTCTCTAGGAAAGAAAAACAAGGCTTGAGGCTACACTGTGGCAGGTGTATAGTCCAAAAATGAGGAAAACTAGGATCCCAGATATTCACCAAAAAGGGCAAGAATTCACCAAAAAGGTCAAACTCATGGCTGAGTATTTTTGAGGCCCAGCCAATATAACAGTATATAAGAAACGTCTTAATAAAAATTTCTAACTTAATTTTTACAATATCCTGTTATACATAATTACTAGTATTAATAACGAACATTTGCTAATGACTGCTTACTATAATCGTGTTGCATTCATTTCCCTTACTCGCCTTATGAGCAAGCACACCATTTCTCTCCACTAACGCCAGCAGCGGATGTTTTAGCAGCCGATGGTCATATCACTAGTCTTGGGCTGACTTGTTTGGTGTGCGCAACAGGAAATATTTCGCTTTCGGAGAACAAGAAAAATAGGTTTATGTGCATTAGCTTATTAATTTGTGCAGTATTCAGTGTCTGGTAAGTTAATGTTCAATAAAAAAATATTAATTTTTATTAAAATGTTCTATTGTTTTATATTAACGATCACTCATTTATTTCAGCCCTTTGATTCAGCATGTCTCTAGTGAAATAAACCTACGTTTCTATGAAAATGGAAGCTTTTGTTTTTCTGCGCCCACATAAACTTAGACCTTGCTTACTTGGCCCGGGCCAGCCTGTGAGACACGCTGGGGCCAGAGAGAAAAAGCACAGCCTGCTCTGCTACTACGTGTCCTGGCCAGAGCTTTCTCCTCAGAGGGTGTCAGTTTGTCCGTCTGTAAAATGGGTGAGAAGACACTCCTAAGTGATTTACAAATGTTTTCCTATTTTTTATTTTCATATTTTTGTTATTATTAATCCTCTCCTGAGGATATCTTTGCCATTGATTTCCCCCCCTCATTGATTTCTTTTTTTAAAAAATTTTTTAAAAGGCATGCCAGTTTTTTTGTTTTTGTTTTTAATACATTTTTATTGATTTTTTTACAGAGAGGAAGAGAGAGGGACAGAGAGCTAGAAACATCGATGAGAGAGAAATATCGACAGCTGCCTCCTGTACACCCCCCACCGGGGATGTGCCCACAACCAAGGTACATGCCCTTGACCGGAATCGAACCCGGGACCCTTCAGTCCGCAGGCCGACGCTCTATCCACTGAGCCAAACCGGTTTCGGCCCGCCATTGATTTTTAGAGAGAGTGGAAGAGAGGAGGGAGGAGAAGGAGCGAAAGCCAGAGAAACATCAATGTGAGAGACACACTTTGGTTGGTTGCTTCCTGCACATGCCGCAACTTGGGTCAAACCTGCAACCCAGGTACGTGCCCTTGACCAGGAATCGAACCCACAACCATGTGGTGCATGGGCCAACGCTCTGACCACTGAGCATGTGGGCCAGGACTATTTTCATATTTTTTTAAAAGCCACAAAACCCCTTTTACAATTGTAATCTTCAATGGAAACCTAATGTATAAACAGATAAAGAGTGAGCAGTGCTGATGAGGGTGATGATTGGACACCCCCACCTGAACCACGGGACTAGTGACACCCTAACTCTCCTCCGAGCTCCAGAAGCGGGGGGCCTCAGAGAGCCCGAGTCGGACCGGAGCCACGGAAGGGAGTGCTGACTGGTCACACCCACAGGATAGTGGGAGGAAAAGCTCCCGGCAGGAGGCGCAGGGAGCAGGGGAAGGGCAGAGCGGGGACACCACAGGCGCTGCTGCCAGTGGCCGGGCGCCAAGGGCCGGGCAGGGCAGGAGGCCTGTGGCAGCGAGGCCCGAGCTCCGAGCTCCCGGAGGCCAGGCAGGTAGCAGCTGTCCCGTCGGCGGCCTGCTGTTCCGGGAGCACAAACAGGATGTTTGGAGCAGATTACCAGAAGTGACCACAGGAAGCCATGACACCACCTCCAGGTAGCGCTCCTCCCCCGCGGTTTCGGGGTGGCTCTCAGCAGCCAGGCACAAGACTCCCAAAGAGGGACGGGCAGGAACTCGCCGGAGGGTCAGGACACGGCAGAAGAGGCCCCGGAGGCATCGAGGCCGCCAACCACCGGGCAGCCGCCTCCCCCCAGAGATGCAGCCCGGGGGCCCGGCGGGTCACCGAGGCACAGTGCGGCTCCCTCACACCCCCCTCCCTGTCCCGGAGCTCAGAGAGGAGAAAGCGCCAGAGGCCCGGGGAAATGGCAGATACAGAGGAAACCGAGGGCTGGCCATGGGTCACACCCATTTCCACCGAAGGAAGAGGAACGGTGCTGGAAACAGCGAGAAAAAGCCCGGCCAGGACTCTCAAAGCCACTTAAACCCCCAACGGGGCCAGCGCTGGCCCAAAAGACGGGCTGCCTCCTGACCAGTGTGGCTCAGTGGCTGAGCACCGACCTATGAACCACGAGCTCACAGCTCCATTCCCGGTGGGAGCATGTGCCAAGGTTTCAGGCTTGGTCCCTGGTGGGGGCATGCAGGAGGCAGCCGATCAATGATTCTCTCTCATCATTGATGTTTCTCTCTCTCCTTCTCCCTCTCCCTCCCTCTCTGGAATCAATAAAAATATATTAAAAAACACAAAGAGACTGACTGCCCCTACAAGGGAACGGAGGAGACAGAGCAGGCCGTCACTGGACGGGCTTCTAGCAATGGCTGTGCCCACTCAACTGACGAAAGCCGCAGTTCGTAGTCCAGAAAGCCATCCCTCCCTTTGTGCTGCTAATTGGAGCCTGCGGCCCGGCCCATCTGAGCCTCTCAGAGCCCCGGAGCAGCCTTCCAGCCCTGGGACCCCAGGCGGCCTGAGGGCTCCGGGAGAAGCCGGTCCCGGAGTGGCTGCTGCGGCAGCTCTACCGTTAGTATTAGGTGAGCGGCTACTCTAAGCCAAGCCACCAAACCACCCCCTCCCCCAGCCACTTCCTCCGCAAAGCCACCAGAGGCTCAGGGGAAATGCCGGCCCTGGGGTCCACCACACCACCTGCAGACCGGAGACCCAACACTCCCCGCCGGCCACAGAGGGTCCAAGTCACCCTCGGAGGTCACCAAGGCCAGATTCCTTCCCTGGGCCCCGCTGAACGGGCCACCAGGCTCGTAGGCACTGAATGCCCACCACCAAGGCCACAGCAGACATCAGCAGCGGGCTCGGGAAGTGGAGAGGTGACAGAGAAGGCCAAACCCCACAGCAATACCTACGTTCCTCCAAGGATGAACAACGGTAGCGTTACCCTTGGCTGAGACTGTAAGCAGTTCAGGAAATGCACCCGCTTCACAGATGCGGGGACTGAGTCTCAGGTGTGAGGTGATCCGCGGGTCACAGCCAGCAGGGGCCGGCATCGACCAGCCCGGGAGCGCCCACAGCGGAGCCTGTGTTCTGCCGGGCACCGGCTGCCTGCCCACCCGCCTGGCAGCAGAGGGTTTCAGCGCAGACTGCCCGGTGGAGGAAGTGGTTGGCTGGAGGTTAGGCATCGCAGTTCATACCCATTTCATCATCGACCATCAAACACTCATTAAGCAACTGCAGGGAGAGCCGAGCCACACCGGTGGTCAGAGGCGCTGGGAGGCAGGGAGAGCCGTCCTCAGGCCGGGGAGAGGCAAAAGGAAAGGAGCCCGACTTACCAAATCTGGGAGTTTTACCAAAGTGGGGGGGGGGCCAAGAGGTTGCGGGTTTTGACCAGAAAAAGCCTTCTGCAGAAGGAGGCTGCAGCTGAGACCCCAAAGGTGGAGGTGGGGGGCATGGGCCGGGCAGAGGCTGTTGTCTGCAACGTGGCAGAAATCCAGACTCCAGGCGAGGTGAGCCCGGAGCAGTCAGAATTCAGACCTAACTCAGAGGACACCGCGCAAGAAATCCCGACTCGGCAACTGAATGTTTGCGGTAAATACAGGGCAGAACCTCCCAAATGAGGGCCAGGTGGCAGTGCGCTCCCAGGAGCTGGGCCCTCGGCAGGCGACAGAGCCACTGCGAGGGCTGGGACCCCCAGGGCCACGAAGACAGGCGACTGGTGGAGCCAAGTCTGACTTTTCAAAAGAAACGACATGTGGATTGGGTAGGTGTGAGCTCCTGCTGCTTTACACGTTGATGAGTAACTGGAATATCATTTAAGTACATTTTTATTGATTTCAGAGGGGAAGGGAGAGAGAGAAACATCAATGATGAGAATCATTGATCGGCTGCCTCCTGCACACCCCACATTGTGGATCGAGCATGCATGTCCCTGACTGGGCATGAACCCTGACTTCCTGGCTCATGGGCACCTCGCCGGCCTGACAACTTGGAATATTTTTAAATACCATGAAGGCATGCAACACCGTCTGCAGGCCAAACCCAACCTGGACTTCCCACCTCGCCTCCAGGTGTCAGTGTGAAGAACCGAAAGGAGAATGGGCCTAAGACCTAAGATCAAGTTCTCGCAAGGTCATCTGTGGCCACAGTGGGTGTGTCCGTTCCTCTCATTCCCCAGGGTTTCAGTTTTCCTTCCTCATCTGTAAAACGGGGAAAACTATGAGCTGCCCAAAAGGATTGTTGTCACAATCATATAAAAAAATGACAAAGCAGCCCTAGCTGCTTTGGCTCAGTGGTAAGGGGCAATGGCCCACAGACATAAGGGTCTAGGGTTCAATTCCAGTGAAGGGCACATATCTCGGTTGCAGGCTAGATCCCTGGCAGGGGTCAAGGTCAGGGCACATGTGGGAGGCAACCAAAGGATGTAACATCGATGTTTCTCTCTCTGCGCCCCCTCCTCCTCCCTTCCACTCTCTTTAAAAATCAATGGAGCGCTAGCTGGTTTGGCTCAGTGGATAGAGCATTGGCCTGCGGAATGAAGAGTCCTGGGTTTGTTTCCAGTCAAGGGCACATGCCCCGATTGCAGGTTCAATCCCCCGTGGGGGCAGGGCAGAAGGCAGCTAATCAATGGTTCTCTCTCATCATTGATGTTTCCATCTCTCTCCCCACCTCCCTTCCTCTCTGAAATCAATAAAAATATGTTAAAAAGAGCCGAAACCGGTTTGGCTCAGTGGATAGAGTGTTGGCCTGTGGACTAAAGGGTCCCAGGTTCAATTCTGGTTGAGGTCATGTGCCTCGGTTGTGGACACATCCCCAGTGAGGGGTGTGCAAGAGGCAGCTGATTGATGATTCTCATCAATGTTTCTGACTCTCTATCCCTCTCTCTTCCTCTCTGTGAAAAATCAATAATATATATATATATATATATATATTAAAAAGGAAAAAAATAAAAATCAATGGAAAGATATCTCGGGTGAGGATTTAAAATAACAATAATGAATAAAGGACACCGGCAACTGAAGAAGACAAAGTGTGAGAAAATGTGGCCTGACCTGGAGGGGCTGCGATTGCACACAGGCCAGGGAGAGCGGACAATGGAGAGGCCACGGGGAGTGAGAGGAAATGGTTGGC
The DNA here is from genome assembly GCA_963924515.1 of Vespertilio murinus. Classification (NCBI taxonomy): domain Eukaryota; kingdom Metazoa; phylum Chordata; class Mammalia; order Chiroptera; family Vespertilionidae; genus Vespertilio; species Vespertilio murinus. The sequence continues at coordinate 3,628,544 of OZ004720.1, read as the reverse complement.
CTTTGCCGGTGCGCAGGCCGGAAGAATCTGGACAATGGCAGCCACGTCAAGGGGGGAAATATAAATTTGGAGTCGCCAACACTCAGTGAGGGAAGAGGTCACACAAGCAGATAAACTGACCTAGGTATCTGGGAGCGAAGCAGGAGACAAGCGAAAGCTTTGGGAAAAGACAAAGGAGCGATCTTCAGGAAGAGAAGGGGAAATGTGGTCACGAGAGCGTGGGGGTGTGCCTAGCAAAAGAAAAGAATGGCCCAGGCTGAGTTAAAAACAGAAAAGGATGCCCTGGCCGGTTTGGCTCAGTGGATAGAGCGTTGGCCTGAAAACTGAAGGGTCCCAGGTTTGATTCCAGTCAAGGACACATGCCCATATTGTGGGTTCGATCCCAAGTAGGGGACTTGCAGAAGGCAGCTGATCAATGATTCTCTCTCATCATGGATGTTTCTCTCTCTCTACCTCTCCCTTCCTCTCTGAAATCAATTAAAACACACACAAACACACATACACAGAAAAGGAGCCCTGACTAGTTGCTCAGTGGTTAGTGTTGGCCCTTGGACCAAAGGGTCATGGGTTTGATTCCCAGTCAGGGGTACATACCTGGATTGTGGGTTCATTCCTTTTGCCATCAGGGCGCATGCCAGAGGCAACTAATCAAAGTGTCTTTCTCACATTGATGTTTTTCTCTCTCTCCTCTCTCTTCCTCCCTTTTCACTCTCTAAACATCAATGGCAAAAATATCCTTGGATGAAGATTACAACAACAACCAAAAAAACAAAAAACAAAAACAAAAAAACAGAAAAGAAGCAAATGAAAGACGTTAGGAAGAACAGAAAAGTAAAAACACCGGAAGAATGCCGAAACCGGTTTAGCTCGGTGGATAGGGCGTCGGCCTGCGGACTGAAGGGTCTCGGGTTCGATTCCGGTCAGGGATGTGTATCTTGGCTGCGGGCATGTCCCGGGTGGGGGGTGTGCAGGAGGCAGCTGATCGATGATTCTCTCTCATCGATGTTTCTGGCTCTCTGTCCCTCTCCCTTCCTCTCTGTAAAAAAATCAATAAAATATAAAATAAAATTTAAAAAAACACTGGAAGAAAAAGGGTGAAGATAAACCTGCACTGGCCCGGCTGCTGTGAGTCAGTGGTTGAGCCAGAAGGTCACGGTTCAATTCCCAGTCAGGGCACATGCCCAGGTAGCGGGCTCGACCGCCGAGTGTGGGGTGTGCAGGAGGCAGCCAACTGATGGTCCTTTCTCATCACTGATGTTTCAATCTCGCGGGAGATGCGGGGTGGGAGCACTGGAGTTATAACAGGTGCTGAGGTGGAGGAGTAGAGTGGGAGGAGCAGAGTGGGTGAAGAGAGCCTGGGACAGGGGTGGGCAAACTTTTTGACTCGAGGGCCACCATGGGTCCTTAAACTGGACCAGAGGGCCGGAACAAAAGCATGGATGGAGTGTTTGTGTGAACTAATATAAATTCAAAGTAAGCATCATTACATAAAAGGGTACGGTCTTTTTTTTCAATCGAGGTCACATCGATGTTTCTCTGTCTCCCTCTCCCACTTTCCCTAAAAATCAATGGGAAAATATCCTCGGGTGGAGATTAACAACAACAAAAGACAAGACTTGGGGCAGAGGAGCTGGAGAGAGGCCAGAGGGTCCCTGAGACACGGTGGGGGGGGGGGCCTCCCGGAGGCTCCCTCCCACCTCGCTCTGGCTCGCCCCAAACAGCTGGAAACGTGTGACCCGCTCCCCCCACGAGAAAACAGGACAGAACATGGCTGCCCTGCCAAGTGCGTTCTGAATAAGCTGCATTCCATTTCATTAAAACAATCACCTGAGTCCGGGCCAAGAATTACATACAGCTTCCTCCGGCACCTCCCCTCCCCCCGGAAACCCACAGCCTGCTTTTCAAACGGGCGGGCGAGGCCTGACACCCACTCCAGATCGCACAGGCCATCCCACGACCCGGCACGCCAGCCTCTGCGTCCTGGCCCGCAGACGGACAGACGTGTGCAGAGACCTCGCATGCGGCCCCTCCTGACGGGCCTGCTGAGCGGCCGGGGCCCGTGGCCAAGGGGCCACGGCGTTGGAATCGGCTATTTCTCAGACGGGAGACCGAGCGGCCGGCTTTGCGTCAGCACCAAACAAGACAAGAGGGCCCTCCGAGTGGGGAGCCCGGAGAGGAGCCCGGAGGGGGAGGTGGAGGCCATTTCGGCGGTGAGGAGAGCCGGCTGCCCGGCCCGCAGGCCCGGTGCTCCCCGGCCACAGATAAGAGGCTCCTGACGTAGACTGAATGGCATCTCATCGCCTCCCCCGCTCCAGCTGCCAGAGGCGGTTCTCTGCCTTCCTAAAGCTTCCTCTGCAACCCACCGGCCACCCCCTCCCCACCCCCTCCCGGCCCCGGCTCACCACCACGCCAGCCTCCACCTGGGAGCCGCGGCCGGGCTGGCCCTGACTTTCTGAGCACAGGTCACGGAGGCTGCGGGCTCCGGTCCCCAGCGGGCGCACGTGGCTCTTTCTCTGCCCACCACCCGCGCAGTCACAGGAGGCCCGGGCTCACTAAGCCAATCACTCTCTCCCTCCCACAGACACTTAGGGGCACCCCTGGACCACTATGGCCTTTCCCAACTTTTTATCGTGGAAATACCTAAAAATATAGAGAAGTTGAAAGACATTACAATGAGTACACATATACTTTCAACCTATATTCAATTATTAAATTTTGCCGTTTTGTATATAAAAAAAAAAATGTGTGCACCCCCATATACACCAAACACACACATACACACACACACACCTACTTTTTGTTACTATATTCTTCAAAACTAAGTTGCAGACATCATGACTTACCCCCGAGCACCTAACAATAACAATGTTCCCCCATAAAACCACAATCCCACAATCCCACCAGAAACGAGCATTAGGAGGCCGTCTTTAAGGGGAAAATTGGCCACCAGGGCTCTGCCGAGCCTGGCCAACCACACACGCTGCTGCCCGGGCCGTCCAAGGCCTCCTGGCGGGGCCGCCCCGAGCCCCGCGGGCTGGGCAGCCCGTCCCGGAGCGGGAAGGCGCATCCGGACGCCGGCGCAGGCTGAGGCCAGCGAGCCTCCCAGAGACCACAACTGAAAGGGCAAAGCGGCTGGAGCCGTGAGGCCGGGCCCATCCAGGTGAGGAGAAGATCTTGGCTGCCCCTTTCCACCAGCCGTTTGTCAAGATTTCCGGGAAAACGCGCTTCCTAATTCTCTCTCTCACTCTCTCCCTCCTACAGACATCTTCAGGTCTCCACCTGAACCAAGTCAGCAACCTCCTCCTCCTCCTCCTCCGATGGGGGCTCCCGGCGGCCGTGAACGAGGGAGGCCGGGAGCGTGTCTCAGGAGGAGGGCACGGGGCCTCCGAGGGCACCCAGAGGGCTAGAGGGGCCCTGGAGGCACCCCGGTCTCCGCACACCCCTGCAGCACGCTCCGGCCTGCCTGACGGGAACAGGTGGCGGGATGGGTAAGGTGAGGAGTGGAGCTATTGCTACAGGTATCCCTAAGAGAGAACAAAGGAGGGGAAGAAGCCACGGGGAAGAGGAAAGGAGGGATGTGGAGAGGAACGGAGAATGGAGAGCCAGCAAACCAACAGGCGATCAGGACTGGACCAGGATCGTGAACTGCAGTGCAGACTGGCTCCCAGCTCTCTCTGTGTTAAAGCCCCCGCCCTGGCACTCGCTGTTCAAGGACGTGGCCGTGGGCTCGCCCTGTGAGCTCTGTGGTCCTCTGTAAGGTGGGTGGTTGCAGTGACGGAGCCTGCACCTCGTGTGGCCCACAGGAGTCACAAAGCAATGTGTGCCAGGCGCCCGGCTCAGCGCCCGCACGTAGCGCATGCTCAGTGACCGTTAGGGTAAGAGAACGCAGACGCTGTGCAGAAGTGTCCGCCGAGGTCTGTTATCATTAGGGGAGGCGAGGAGACCACAGCCCGGGGAAGGGCTGGGTGAGAGTGACGCTGGGAGGAAGTTCTTTCAACGTCCTCCAGCTGGAGGGTCCCCGCCTCACGCGTAAATGGAGCCAGAGGGCTGCTCAGCCCATCAGCGGCGGCTCTGGCCTTCCATTGGCCACTCTCGAAGGGCCCACCCGGCCTCCCCGGTGCATGGGCATCACCCAAAGCTGGAAGGAAGGAAGACCTCCAACCCACAGGGGGGGCTACGGCCCCAGAAGCCCCAGCCCCTCCATACTGAGCCGTGGCTGCCCGGGCGACAGACCCGAGCACAGCAGAAAGGGCACCTGCCCAGAACCGGACACCAGGTTCGAAGCCCAGCTCTGCCCTCCCCAGCGCACAGCCGAGAGAAGCCCTGGCACTGACTCAGCCCCTGGGCGGGCACAGGGCCCCAGGGGTGCCTCTGCCCAGCCCGGCAGCTGGTGCCCTGACCCCGGCCCAGCACAGAGGCACCACAGACCGGCCAGCCCCAGGGCCGGCTTCCCATGGAAACGGAGGCTCCACAGCCCCAAACGCCCCAGGCAACCCCCCCACCCCCGCCCCAGAACCCCTCCAAGGACAATGAGGCACTGTTTTCCAGAGGGTCAAGACTGCTGAGAAGCTGAACAAAGACATGTCCAGATTCCAGAGGCAACTGGGCACTGCCAGCAGCTGGCTGCTCCGGGAGGGCAGCCCGCCCGCGGCCACAGAGCATGTCGGGGTGGCCTCCGAGCAGGACTTATCAAGGTAACTACAACCCCGGTCAGTCACAGATCACACCTGTGGCCTTATTGGGATTAGAATGACAGATCGGCCCGGCCCTCAGTGGTCGTGGTTTGATTCCCGGTCAGGTTCCATCCCCAGTAGGGGGTATACAGGAGGCAGCCCATCGATGATTCTCTCTCATCATTGATGTCTCTATCTCTCTGTCCCTCTCCCTTCCTCTCTGAGAAAATAAATAAAGGAAGATGAAGTGACCAGATCCAGGCTCCAATCCCGGCTCCCCCAGAGGACTTCCCCAGAGCTCCGTGTCCACGGCTGCACGCAGATAACACCCCTCCCGGGAAGGCCGAGCCATGCCTGTGTCCACCGGGCGGGAGCGGTCCTTAGTGGTCCAGCCCCCTCCCCCCCCCCCCCCCCCCCGCACGGGGAAAGCTAGGGGTCAGGTCCGAAAGCGCAGCCGGAGGCTCCTCGGTGCTGTGCCGGGGCCTCTGTCCAGGAAACCCCGGCCAGAGAACAGGGCAGCTCCCGGCCAAACCGGCGTCGAAACAGTAACGAGAAAAGCCACCGCAGCCACCGCAGCCACCGCACCGCACCAGGCCGAGCGCGCACAGGGAAAGCCGTGTTTATGTTTTCCTGCCAAAGAGCGATAAATTGGTAACTTATTAGATAGCACATGGCCAGTCCGTCACTGCGGCTATGGGAGGGGAGAGGCCCCCAATTTAAGACGGAAGACAAAGTCCCAGCCCAGACCCCTGCCCTAAGGCCGCCACAGGGCAGGCCGGGCGGCTCCCAGCGGAGGGCAGGCTCAGGAGGAAATAACAGCGCCCGGCCCCCCTGGTCCCCCTGCCCCCGCCCTGCCCCCGGGGGCCCTAACTCAGGAAAGCAGCTGACGGCAGGGCTGAGCAGTCACCAGACAGCTGCCGGGCTGGCCCAGGGAGCCCAGAGGCAAATTCCTCTCCCCTCCAGCCGCCCCGCCCCCAGGGCTCCTGGGAGCTTAGGCCCAGGAAGCTGGGCGGCCAGGACCCAAACTGGGAGCTGGTGGGCGGCAGCGGAGCTACAGGTGGCAGCCATCACCCGCCACGACCTCCCTCCCCCAGCTCGCCCCGCAGGAGAGGCCGGGGACGGAGCTGCGGGGCCGGGCTCCGTCCATCCAGCCGCTGTGCGCCTTGGGCCAGTGGCTCCCCTCTCCGTGTTCTCCACGTGAGAAAGGCAGGGGGTGCGGACCGCAGGGCCTGGCTCTGTACAGAGGGCGGTGAGAGGCGGACAGCTGAGGCCGGAGGAGCCACACAGCACCCGTGCAGCCCCAGGGCCGGTGCGCCCTCTCCTCCCGACCAGCCGCGCCGGCCCCCGGGAAGACCGTCGGGATCCGGGCGCTCCGGACTTTGACCGCAAACTCTGCCCGGGCGCTCTCCGCCCTTGGCACGGCCCGGGAAGGAGCAGGAGCAGAGCCACATCCGCACGTTAGGCCGTAACCGCTCCCCGTCCCGGTCCAGGGACAGCCTGGTTAGAAAGTACCCCCAGCTCCTTTACAGCTTCCTTAGTTTTATGTGAGGGGAAAAAAAAAAAAATACCTGCCCGGAGGCCATGCCAACCTTGAGTGTGTGGGGAAAATGGGTGCCAAGTCTGACCCAAGGGCAGAACTATGCTTGGCAGCCAGCGCCCGCTGCTCAACAGGCAGGACTGGACACCACCCCCAGCTCCGGGATGGGGGGAGGGGGGTGACCCCAAAAGAAGCTGCCAGGAAGCAGTAAGGTCCCAGTCCTCCTCCCTGTGCCCTTGAAGTCCAGAGCCTGCAGTCCTGGTGCCCTGTGCACTCGGGGGGCCCTCACTGAGGGGGTGAATCCACCCCTCACAGCCTGGGACAGAGGAAGCAGCAGCGGCCATACAAGGCACCCACAGTCCAGAGCGGGCAGACAAGGCCCTACAGAGAGAAACTTCCCCTCGGACCTCCCTCCGGGCTCAGAGGCCCCGCAGCCTCAGCCTCAGCCTGAGGGGGAGGAGGAGGGAGGGCGAAGGGGAGCGAGCTCGGCCTCCCCCCCCAGGGGGCACCCACCCCAGGCATTCCTAGAGCCCTGGCACCCGCCCGGGGCTGAGTGTCTGGTTCCAGGAGCCACTCTCTCCGGCTGCACGGAGGAGCGAGGAGAGGCGCGCGGCAGCTCCAATAACACGAGAACAGTGGGACTCTGTCCGTCCGGCGGCTCCCTGTCCTCCTTTCCCCGCGGCTCCCAGCAGGTCGGGGGCCGGGCCGGACTGCCCGCCAGGACAGGTTCAAAGCTGGCCGTCCCTGGAGGCCCGCTTCCTCCTCTTTCCCTGGCCTTCCACCAGCCTCTGGGAGGGGGTGCCCGTTCCGTCTCCCCGGTTTACCCTTCTCAGCTGGGGCTGGTGTATGATATAGGCTGGTACAGGGGGGAGGGGGGCGGCTGGGACCCGCACGGAGTGACCGGTCCATGAGGCAGGGTGGCCAGACCTGAAGTGGGGGGTCAGTGGGGCGCATGGGAAACTTGTCTTTGTGGGGGGAGGCTCATCTCTAACTTGGGGGTCTGACATGAAAGGGCTGGGCTCGGAGAGGCTACCCTTGGGGGGGGGGGGGGAGCATGGCCCGGAATGGGGGGACCGACCGGCTGGTGAGGTCAGGCAGCTGCTCCCCGAGCTGGGCGGGGGGTCTGGGCGGTGGGGGTGGGGAGCGGTCTGTGGGGCGAGGGTCCCCTCGCCGGGGAGGCAGGGTCCTGCCCTTGGAGCGGTCGGGGCGGGGGCCTGAGGTGCAGGCGGGTCCCGGGGCCGGTCTGGGAGAGGCGGGTGGGTCCCCGAGGGCCGGGGTCCGGACGCGGGGTCGTCCCCGAGGCGGGGGTGGCGGCGGTGAGGCGGGCGCGGGGCGGCCCGGTCGGGGCTCAGGCCCGGCCCGAGCTCCCGGCCCCGCGGAGCGCCGGCCGGCGGGGACCCGGCGGGGAGCGGGCTCCGGGGTGGGAGCCCAGGGCCCGCCGCCCGCCCGCGCCCGCCCCGGGGCCGCGCGCCCTCCGCCGCCTCCGCCCGGCCCCGCTCACTCACCCAGGTCGTCCATGGCGGGGCCGCGAGCGCCGGGAGCCGGCTGCACGTCCCGCTCGCCGCCCGTCCCGGGGCCGCCGCGCTCCGCCCGCAACTTTTCCGCCGCGAGCCTCGGCCTGGAACGGAACGCGCCGCCGCCGCCGCCGCCGCCGCCGCCGCCGCCGCCGCCGCCGCCGCCGCCGCCGCCGCCGCCGCCGCGCGCCCGCGCCCGGCCGTCCCCGCGGACGCGCGCGCCCCGCCCCCGCGCGCCCCTGGCTCCGCCCCCGCGCGCCCCTGGCTCCGCCCCCGAGCGCCCATTGGCCCGCCCCTCGCGCCAGCCCCGCCCCCTCCGGGCCCGGGAGCGCGCCTCGCGAGACGGTGGGCGGCGCTGGGCGGGGCGGCGGCGCCCCCTCGCGGCCCAGGCGACAGGTGGGTGGCTCCCAGGCCAAGTCACATGCCCCTCGCCTGTCCTGCTATCTCAGTCTGATCTGTGTCTGTCCGTCCGCCATGCACTCATCGCGTGTCCGTCCGGGCGAGTCAGGTTGGCCCGCCTGTCTTTCTCCCCGTAGGTCCCTCCCCGGGAGCCCTGTACCGACCAGGCCAGGGAGCGGGGCCTTCGGAGGGCTTTCCCGGGCCGCCCTCTGGGCCCCGGACAGTGTGACTCCAGCCCCGCCTGTGGGGCAGACTCAGTGCTTCCCAGGTTCTGTATCTCAGCCTCCCACACGTCCACTCTCCCAGAGGGGGACTTCTGAGTCTGCATGGAGCAGAAGGGACCCCACCTTAGACGTGAAAAGAAAAACTGCAAAGAGGTGACACCCAGAGCCAGGCACAGTGTCTGGAACCCACCCCACCCCCTGCCACCCCAGAGGGCTCTCTCTCCCACAGACTCAGAAATCGAGTAATAATACCAACTGCCATTTACTAAGTGTCAGATACTATATGGCTATTATCTAAATTAATTCTCATAAAGGTAGTGATTACTATCAGCTCTTCCCCACATTTTGTCAATTTTATATAAAAACTAGGGGCCCACCATGTGCCCTAGGGGGCTGTGTATCCCGGGAGAGCCATGTGCCCCAGGAGAGCCGTGTGCCCTGGGGGAACCATGTGCCCCAGGGGAGCCGTGTGCCCAAGGGGGGCGGTGGGACCCAGGGAGCTGTGTACACCGGGAGAGCCCTGTGCCCTGGGGAAGCGGTGGGACCCGGGGGGAAAGGGCGGTGTGAACCGGAGGAGGAGCGGATTCTATTCGTGTGGTCCTAAGATATTTGGTCAGTCTGCAGCCATTAGCTACAGAACACTCTGTTGTATTTCCCTACAAAAACAAATGAGAGTGTCCCTCTTGAAATTCATATACGGAAAAAAGGAAAAGAGAGGGAACAGAATAAAGTGGTGAATGTAGTAGAATCAGGGGCAAAGAAGGGGAGTGGACTGATAATTATCAGGAGGATAAGGGGGTGGGGGAGCAGTGAGAGACTGGATTGAAATCGTATAACCAATGGATGAAGACAACTAGGGGGAGAGGGGGGTATAGGCAAAATAAAAAAAATAAAAACTAGGGGCCCAGTGCATGAATTCATACACTTTGAAAGGAACTGTGGGCCACAAGGCAGCAGGCACAGGGGCGGGTCTCGGCCCATCCTCCATGGCCCTCCTCCGTGGCCCAGTCCCCTGTCTACCGGCAGACCTGCTCCCGCCACAGCAGCTCCCACGTGCTGACCCCACCAGCCCCGCTCACACCCGCTGATGGCACTGAGCGACTGGGGCTGGCACAAGCAGCAGGTGCAAGTGGGATGGGTGCTGTCAGTGGGTGTGAGCTGCAGCTGCTGACCCCAATCGCCCCTCAGGAGCAGGGGGAGGTGGAGAAGCCCTGAGGGGCAATCGGGGCCCAGCAGTCACTTGCACCGGCTGACGGCACGGCAACAAAGAGTCTTCAGTAACCACCAGAGGTTCGCCCCGATGACAGTTCTCACCCTGCCTTGGTCTGGCGCCCCTGCTCATCTGCTCCACCATCCCACTGTGGCCAATGCCTGCCATGTTCAGCGTGCACCCCCTGGTGGTCAGCACACATCATAGCCACCAGTTGTTCCACCATTTGATCTATTTGCATATTAGGGTTTTATGTATATAGATACTCTGCAGCCCTAGCCAGTTTGGCTCAGTGGATAGAGCATCAGCCTTGCAAACCGAAGGCTCTGGGGTTCCATTTCTGTCAAGGGCATATACCTCAGTTGCAGGCTCCTCCCAGGCCCAAGCCCTAGTCAAGCCTCATGCAGGAGGCAACCAATCAATGAGTTTCTCTCACATTGATAGTTCTGTCTTTCCCTCTCCCTCCCACTCTCTCTAAAAATCACTGGGAAAAATATCCTCGGGTGAGGGGGGAAAAAACAAAAAACTCTGCAAACACAGCTTCCAGCTCCTCTTCCCCCAGGGTCAGGCCAGACCCTCCAGGAAGCAGATGTTGAGAGAGTTGCCTTCCTGCCTGTGAACGAGAATGGGGAAGGAGCGGGACGGGGTGAAGAGAGACTCAGATCTGACAAAGACAGGCCAAGGCAACCAGGAGCTCCAGAAGACTGCTCAGAGAGGAGTCCCATCGCGCAGGGTCCAGGCCCCACCTCCCCACCATGTCCACCACGGGCTGGGGTGCCCAGAGCAGGTGGCCTTGTGTCTGGAAACTGTCATTCGTCCAGCTGGACACCAAGCTCTTTTTGGAAGGCAGAACCAAGAGGTTCACCTCTGTAGCTGCCACATCCTCTCATATTAAAGTTCACGAGCCCAGCCCCAGCCACTTGAGCTCAGTGGACAGAGGGGTCGGCCTGCAGACTGAAGGATCCCGGGTTCGATTTGGTCAAGGGCATATGGTTTGATCCCCAATAGGGAGCGTGCAGGAGGCAGCTGATCAATGAGTCGCTCTCATCATTGATGTTTCTATCTCTCTCTCCCTCAAGTCCCAACTATGCCCCTTGCTGGTGGTAAATTTCAGGCTGGTTACTCTCTGTGCTTCAGTTTCCTCCTCTATAGAAAAAAGATTAATTAAAGCCACCTCTCACATAGGAGTAAAGGAGATGCTAAGCATTTAGGACTTAGGATAATCCTTGTCACTAATAAGCATTCTTTATTCATTGCTATTCACTAGAAACAAAACGCAAATTACATATGTAGTAGCCACATTTATTTTTTTAAATATATTTATTAATTTCAGAGAGGATGGTATAGGGAGAAAGAGATAGAAACACCAATGATGAGAGAGTATCATCAATCAGGTGCCTCCTGCATGCCTCACACTCGGGATCGGGCCTGCAACCCAGGCATGTGCCCTTGACCGGAATTGAACCAGGGACCCTTCAGTCCACAGTCCACTCTATCCACTGAGCCAAACCGGCTAGTAGCCACATTTTAAATATATATATTTTATTGATATTTTACAGAGAGGAAGGGAGAGAGATAGAGAGCTAGAAACGTCAATCAGAGAGAAACATCGACCAGCTGCCTCTTGCACATCCCCTACCGGGGATGTGCCCAAAACCAATGTACATGCCCTTGACCGGAATCAAACCCGGGACCTTTCAGTCCGCAGACCGACGCTCTACCACTGAGCCAAACCAGTTTCAGATGTAGCCACATTTTAAAAAGGGAAAAAGAAACAGGAAAGATTAATGCTCACATATTTTATCTAATTCAATATATCCTAAATGTTATCATTTCTACTTGTAACCAATATTTTAAAAAAATCAATGAGGTCACTCACTTATTTTTTTCGTACCAGGTCTTTGAAATTTGGTGTGTGTTGACACTTATAGCATTTCTCAGTTTGACTAGCCACATTCCAAGTGTGAAGTAGCCACATGTGGCTAGTGGTTACCACACTGGACAGTTTTAAATATGATCTGGCATCATTGTTTTGAGGGATTTCAACCTGAAAGCTATTTCCTCAGAAAATCATTTCCTAACCTGCTAGGCCAGTGGTCGGCAAACTCATAAGTCAACAGAGCCAAATATCAACAGTACAACGACTGAAATTTCTCTGGAGAGCCAAATCTTTTAAACTTAAACTTCTAATGCCATATACTCGCCCAAGCTGTGGTATTTTGTGGAAGAGCCACACTCAAGGGGCCAAAGAGCTGCATATGGATCAAGAGCCAAAGTTTACAGACCACGGTGCTGGGCTATGTCAGGGCTCCTGTTATTAATATCTTTACTTAGCAGCCGAAACCGGTTTGGCTCAGTGGATAGAGCGTCGGCTTGTGGGCTCGAGGGTCCTGGGTTCGATTCCGGTCAAGGGCATGTGCCTTGGTTGCGGGCACACCAGTAGGGGGTGTACAAGAGGCAGCTGATCGATGTTTCTCTCTCATTGATGTTTCTAACTCTCTATCCCTCTCTCTTCCTCTCTGTAAAAAACCAATAAAATATATTTTTTTAAAAAGATCTTTACTTAGCAACCTAAGGCACTTGTCATAATGACAATTAACTAGTTCTTATGCACTTGTTTGCCTCTGTTCATCTTCTACTAGACTTTATTATATATATATATATATATATATATATATATATATATATATATATATCCCGAGAGGAAGAGATAGAAACATCAATTATGAGAATCATTAATTGGCTGCCTCCTACAGGCCTCCTACTGGGGATGGAGCCCAAAACCTGGGCATGTGCCCTTGACTGGAATTGAACACTGGGACCCTTCAGTCCGCAGGCCGACGCTCTATCCCCTGAGCCAAACCAGCTAGGGCATTCTTCTACTAGACTTTAGACTTCAGAAAGGCAAAGGCCACATCTGTCTTGTTCACTGTTCTACCCCCGTGCCTGGCATAGGGCACAGCACACAGTAGGTGCTCCATGAAAAGATGCTATGTGAATAACATTTATTAAGTACTACCTAATGAATTAAGGTTAGGGCTGCACTAATTGATGCTGGAAAGAAAGAGGGGATTAAAAAAAATAATTAAAAATGATTTAGAGCAATAGATCCCAGAGCTTAGAATATAGATGTAGAAATGTTCTTTACAAAAGCAACAATTGGTCCTTGTCGAAAGATAATTAGAAAGGGAAAAAAAGGAGATAAACTAAGAAATAAAAATCCACAATCCAAAAAACTGAATGCCCAGTTGTACAGTCTTCTAGACCACGGTGTTACACACATATGCACACATATACCGCGTTTCCCCGAAAATAAAACATCCTCCGAAAATAAGACCTACTTACAGGTTTCCTTCTGAGTGAAATATAAGGCATCCCCCCGAAAATAAGGCCCCCAGGCTCTGTCTCGGAATGAAAATTAATTTACCGTAAACTGGTCGCTAGGGCCGCCCCGACTGGCGTCTAGCAACCAGTGACGTTACGCGGAGTCCTGACGTCACTGCTGTGTGAATGGAGAGAAATCAGCGTGGAAACTCTGTGAAACCTAAACTGCAAGAAGTTGTGACTTGGGTGAAGAATTCATGGGAGGAAATCACTGACAGCTGCATTGCAAATGCACTGTGAGCAGGCTACCTTGACAAGAAGTACTCATTTAAAGACAGTGCTATTGCTAAACATGAGAGATTTGATCCACTGATTCTGAAAGAAATGGAGTCACAAGAAATTCACCAGGAAATTCAGGTTTTGGATTGTTATGATGATGTTCCAGAAGATGATGACATGATTGTCACTGAATAAATGAGTAAATTCTTGATACTGTAGGATTCACAGTTTGTCTGGTTTGTGTTGACAACTAACGTACTACCATACCGTATACAGGTAATAAATTTCCTTTATTTTCATTTAACAATAAATGTGCACCGTATTCTTCTTCATGGAAAAATAAGACATCCCCTGAAAATAAGACCTAGTGCATCTTTGGAAGCAAAAATTAATATAAGACACTGTCTTATTTTCGGGGAAACAGGGTAAGTATCTATATCACATATATAAAATGTTTCTTAAAAATGTTTAAATGTCCCAGGGGGCCGTGTGCCCCGGGTGAGCCATGTGTCCCAGGGGGCTGTGTGCCCCGGGTGAGCCGTGTGCCCCGGGGGAGACATGTGTCCCAGGGGGCCGTGTGCCCCGGGAGAGCCGTGTGCCCCAGGGAAGCAGTGGGACCCGGGGGAGAGGGGCAGTGTGAACCAGAAGAGGAGCGGACTCTATTCATGTGCTCCTGAGATAGTCACCGTAAAACAAGCAGACTGCCAAAAGAGGATCGGATTCTATTCAAGTGGTCCTGAGATAGTCACCATAAAACAAGCAGATTGTCAAATGACAGCGGGGAGGGGAAGGAGACCTGGGGGGGAGATAAGAGATCAACCAAAGGACTGGTATGCATGAATACAACCAACGAACACAGAACTCTGGGGAGGGAGGGCATGAATGGGAGGAGGGGGGGCAATGGTAAGCTATGTACACATATAATACCTTAATAAAAAAATGTTTAAATGTGCATTTTTATATGTATGTACACTGCTTTGAAAACTGTTATTTTTCTCTTTTTTTAATGTCTGAAGTTTTATATATGTCTCCTTTTTCCCGATTTACCGCCCTCCCTCCTCCCCTCCCTTTCCCCCTCCCCGCTGCCATCCCCACCCTGGGCTAGCCCCATCGCCCGTGTCTGTGTCCACTGGTCATGCTAACGTGCACGCATACATGTCCTTTGGTTACTCTCTAACCCCCTCCCCTGCCATTTGTCTCTGGATCTATTTGAAAACTGTTCCTTTTCACTTAACACTATCTTGTAAGCTACTTTTCATGGCATTCAGTACTTTCCTAAAACATGATTTAAGGGGGGGGGGGGGCAAAATAGGGTTCCATCGTATTACTGTTCCAGTATTTACCAGTTCCCTGGTTAGATTTAGTTATTTCCAAGATTTCACAGTAACCAGCAATGCCGATAGGAACAGTGTGGTAGTTAAATCTTGGGGCACATCCTCCATTATTTCCTGAAGATCAATTCATAGAAGCGGAAGTGCTGTGTCAGAGGTTAAGTGCGCTGCTGTCAGTCTTTCGCTGGGTGCCGACACAGCACTGTCCATAACAACTGTGTCAGATAAATATATACTGACATTCACGCACACTGACTCCACATAATACCTCAGGGCAGTGTTTCCCAAAGTGTGGTACGCGTACCCCCAGGGGTACGGGAAGAGTTTGGTGGGGGTACACGTTGCACCGGAGTTTGTTGTTTTTTGTTTTTTTAAAAAATAAATCTTTATTACTCAGATTATTACAATTGTTTCTCCTTTTTCTCCACAAAAGCTCCCTACCACCCTGTTCTCATCCCACCTTCTGCCCTTACCCCTTCTCCCCCCAATTGTCTTCACCCATTGGTTATACGATTTCAATCCAGTCTCTCACTGCTCCCCCACCCCCTTATCCTCCTGATAATTATCAGTCCACTCCCCTTCTTTGCCCCTGATTCTACTATAGGGAAATACAACAAAGTGTTCTGTAGCTAATGGCTGCAGACTGTCCAAATGTCTCAGGACCACATGAATAGAATCCGGTCCTCCTCCGGTTCACACTGCCCCTCTGGGACACACGGCTCCCCTGGGTCCCACCGCTCCCCTGGAGCACAAGGCTCTCCCAAAACCACCGCATCGATGTTTCTAAAATATATTAAAAAAAAGAAAAAAAAATAAAGACAGTCTTGTGAGGCATGAAATGGTCCAGTGTGCAAATAAATGTTATTTATAATATAACTTTTATTTATATTTCATTATGAATAATTTTATTTTTTGTTTATTACTATTTTGTGTGTGTACCAAAAAAGAAAAGAAAAAAATATTTTGATTATTATTAAAATACATCAATTTTTTAAAATATATATTTTTATTGATTTTTTACAGAGAGGAAGAGAGAGGGATAGAGTTAGAAACATCGATGAGAGAGAATAATCGATCAGCTGCCTCTTGCACACCCCCAGATGTGCCCGCAACCAAGGTACATGCCCTTGACCGGAATCGATCCTGGGACCTTTCAGTGTGCAGGCTGAAGCTCTATCCACTGAGCCAAACCGGTTTTGGCCATCCATTTTGGGGTTTTGTTTTGTTTTGTTTTGTTTTAATTTATTAAGGTATTATATGTGTACATAGCTTACCATTGCCCCCCCCCCCCCGGTTTTGTTTTTTTGATGAGGAATACTCAGTGTTATGAAAATTATATTTATTTATTTATATTTATTTTTTTAATTCCCTTGATTTTTAGATTCACTTGTTGATAGTTACGTATTTGTTGTTCATAAATTTTATCTTTATTTTCTTCCTCTTCCTAAAGAACCTCCTTCAGCAATTCATATAATTCTGGTTTGGCGGTGATGACCTCCTTTAGCTTAAATTTATTTGTGAAGCTCTTTATCTGGCCTTTGATTCTTAGTGATAGCTTTGCTGGGTAGAGTAATTTTGGCTTTAGGTTCTTGTTATTCATCACCTTGAATATTTCTTGCCATTTCCATCTGGCCTGCATAGTTTTTGTTGAGAAATCAGCTGACAATCATATCGGTGCTCCTTTATAGGTAAGTATCTGCTTTTCTCTTGCTGCTTTTAATATTCTCTCTTTGTGTTTTGCTCTTGGAATTTTAATTATGATGTGTCTTGGTGTGGTCCTCTTTGGATTCCTTTTGTTTTGGGTTCTGTGTGCTTCCTGGACTTATACCTAAGTCTATTTCTTTCACCAGGTGGGGAAGTTTTCTTTCAATATGTTTTTGGTATCTTGCTCTCTGTCCTCTTCTGGGACCCCTATTATTCTGTTGGTTCGCTTGAAGTTGTCCCAGAGGTTTCTTACACTGTCTTCAACTTTCTGGATTCTCTTGTCTTGTTTCTGCAGAGGAGTGTCCTCTGGCTCTTTGAGTTCCAAATCTTTGACTTGATTCTTGCGATCTTCCACTCTGTTTTTAGGACTCTGTATAATATTTTTTATTTCAGACAATGTATTCTTTATTTCTAGTTTATCCCTTTACATATCCTCATAGGTCTTATTTATTTTATTGGCCTTTTCTAGGAAATTCTTTAAAAACTTTATAACTGTGGTTTTGAACTCTATATCCAGTTGCTTTTTGTCCTCCATTTCTTTCGTTTGTGATCTGTTTCCTTGTCTCGGCATTTTCACAGCTTCCCTGAGTTGGTAGGGTGGCTTTGTGTGTTAAGATGTCCTATATGGTTCAGTGGGTCAGCCTCCCAGTTACCTGAGGTGGATACTCTTGGTGAAACCCTTTGTGGACTGTGTGTTCAGCCTTATTGTAGTTAAGTCTTGATTGTTGTTGGTATCACTGGGAGGAACTGATCTCCAGGCCATTGGCTGTGAGGATCAGCTGTGTCTATGCCAGGAGACAGCCTTATTCGACTAGACTTGGAAAATTGCAAAAACCTCTGTGCTCAGCTTGGATGGGGCGGAGTTTCAGGGTGGAGCCTACAGCCTTGGCTTCCCGTCAGCCCTGCCCTATGAGGTTCCTGAGTCTCAGTGTTCCTCAGTGTCCTTTGGTACTCGCTGCAAGCACCTCTGAGAGAAAGGTGCCCAAGAGTTTCACCCGCTACCAGACAGTCTAGTCTCTCCCCCAATGAGCCCGGAACTGGGGTTCAGTACAGTTGAAAGTGGGGTTCAGAGCAGTCCAGAGCTTTTGTCTCCTCCCCGCTAGGGCAATCCAGTGGCACAGTCAACAGGCCATCCTCTGTTTGCATTCACGTGCATGTCTCCGGAGCTCTGCCTTTCACCGCTCCCCTGAGCTTCCGCCTTACAGCCCAGATTCCCTCTGTATGAGCCAGGACCCCAGGGTCTCGCCCAGAACTGGAATTCAGTGCAGTCGGAACTGGGGTTCAGCACAGTCCAGAGCTTTTATCTCCTTCCCACTAGGGAACGCCAGCCAGGCACTCAGCCGCCCCTCCTCTCCGGCTCCGTCCTCTCCCCATGCACACCGTGTCTCCGTACCTTAGGCTTTTATAGCTCCTCTGGTTTTCCTTCTGGTTTTCTCTTTCCTTCTAGTTGTAGAATTTCCAGTCAGTCAACTTTCCTGTAGTTCTGGATAATGTCCATTTTGTATTTTAGTTGTATTTTTGGTTTTTTTGGTTTTTTTAAACTTTTATTTACATTTTATTATGAATAATTTTATTTTTCATCTATTATTTTGTGTATGTACCAAAAAAAGAAAAATATTTTTTGATTGTTATTGAAATACATCCTTTTTTTTTTTTTTTTGACGGGGGGCACTCAGCGTTATAAAAATTATAGAAGGGATACACATATGTCAAAAGTTTGGGAAACACTGTTTTAAGGAAATTACATTTGTGCTCTGAAAGCTCTCTGGTTGTTAAAATATATACCTGAAAAATAAAAGGGGATACACCTTGAATTTCTTTTCTAGACTTAAAGAGGGCTTTAAACTGGATATTAATGCCTTTTGAGGGTCAACTCTTTGGTGTAGTTTATAAAAGTGCATATTATGCTTCCTTCCTTCCTTCCTCCCTCCCTCCCTCCCTCCCTCCCTCCCTCCCTTCCTTCCTTCCTTCCTTCCTTCCTTGCCTCCTTTCGGCTCCCTCCTCCCTCCTTCCCTCTCAGCTCCCTCCCTCACGTTCCTTTGGGAGCTGTGGCCTTTGGTTCTGCCATGGGGGTCCCCCTTTTCCCCCTTCCATGTTGGCTACGCATTGCAAACCACCCGCTGGTGGAAGACTCGCCGTGTTTGAGACAGGGTGGAAGGGCCCCCAGCTCAGCCTGACCAGCAGAACTCGGGTGCTCTGTCCATTCTGTCTCCCCGGAAACACAATTGCCTCAGAACCCGGGGCACTGTGAAGCCCCAGGCTTTCAGGAGCCCACGGCCTTTTCGCTCGAAGGTCTTGTCTTCGGAGCAGGCATCGCCTGCCGCATCTTGGAGACGAGCCCCTGCGAAAGAGAAACGACTGTGATTTTCCTCAGAAGGAAGGCGCCCTGCCCTGCCTTCGGGGAAAGCGTATTTTCCAAAGGACCTCGGAGACGCCCGCTGACCCTTGTCGTCTTCTGGTGCGTGTGACACCTGAGACATGAGATCGTCAGCCTGTCGGCTCTCCAGTTTTTCGAGAGACACACTATGGAATCGGATGCCGGACCAGATCTCCGTGTCCGAGTTCATCGCCGAGACCACCGAGGACTACAACTCGCCCACCACGTCCAGCTTCACCACGCGGCTGCACAACTGCAGGAACACCGTGACGCTGCTGGAGGAGGCGCTAGACCAAGATAGAACAGCTTTGCAGAAGGTGAAGAAGTCTGTGAAAGCCATCTACAATTCTGGTCAAGACCATGTGCAGAATGAAGAAAACTACGCCCAAGTTCTGGATAAGTTCGGGAGTAATTTTTTAAGTCGAGACAACCCAGACCTTGGCACCGCTTTCGTCAAATTTTCGACTCTTACAAAGGAACTGTCCACCCTGCTGAAAAATCTGCTCCAGGGGCTGAGCCACAACGTGATCTTCACCTTAGACTCCCTGCTGAAAGGAGACCTCAAGGGCGTCAAAGGAGATCTCAAGAAGCCATTCGACAAAGCGTGGAAAGATTATGAGACAAAGTTCACGAAAATTGAGAAGGAGAAGAGAGAGCATGCGAAGCAGCACGGGATGATCCGCACGGAGATCACGGGGGCGGAGATCGCGGAGGAGATGGAGAAGGAGCGGCGCCTCTTCCAGCTGCAGATGTGCGAGTATCTCATCAAAGTCAACGAGATCAAGACCAAAAAGGGCGTGGACCTGCTGCAGAATCTCATCAAGTACTACCACGCCCAGTGCAGTTTCTTTCAAGATGGCTTGAAAACGGCTGACAAACTGAAACAGTACATTGAAAAACTGGCTGCTGACTCCTATAACATAAAACAGACCCAGGACGAAGAAAAGAAACAGCTGACTGCCCTCCGGGACCTAATAAAGTCCTCTCTCCAGCTCGACCAGAAAGAAGATTCCCAGAGCCGCCAGGGCGGGTACAGCATGCACCAGCTGCAGGGCAACAAGGAGTATGGCAGCGAGAAGAAGGGGTACCTGCTGAAGAAAAGTGACGGGATCCGCAAAGTGTGGCAGAGGAGGAAGTGCGCGGTCAGGAACGGGATGCTGACCATCTCCCACGCCAGGGCTAACAGGCAGCCAGCCAAGCTGAACCTTCTCACCTGCCAGGTGAAGCCCAATGCCGAGGACAAGAAGTCTTTTGACCTGATCTCACACAACAGGACGTATCACTTCCAGGCCGAAGACGAGCAGGATTACGTAGCATGGATATCGGTGCTGGCGAACAGCAAAGAGGAGGCCCTGACCATGGCCTTCCGCGGGGAGCAGAGCACGGGCGAGAACAGCCTGGAGGACCTGACCAAAGCCATCATCGAGGACGTGCAGCGGCTGCCGGGCAACGACGTCTGCTGCGACTGCGGCTCCTCAGAACCCACCTGGCTTTCGACCAACCTGGGTATTTTGACCTGCATCGAATGTTCTGGAATCCACAGGGAAATGGGGGTCCGTATTTCCCGCATTCAGTCTCTGGAACTAGACAAGCTGGGGACTTCTGAACTCTTGCTGGCCAAGACCATTGGCAACAACAGTTTCAATGACATTATGGAAGCCAATTTACCCAGCCCCTCACCGAAACCTACCCCGATGAGTGACATGACTGCGCGGAAGGAGTACATCACAGCCAAGTACGTGGACCATCGGTTCTCGAGGAAGACCTGTTCCTCCCCGTCGGCTAAGCTGAACGAACTGATGGAGGCCGTGAGGTCCCGGGACCTGCTCGCCCTCGTCCAGGTCTACGCGGAAGGCGTGGAGCTCATGGAGCCGCTGCTGGAGCCGGGGCAGGAGCTCGGGGAGACCGCCCTTCACCTCGCAGTCCGAACTGCAGACCAGACATCTCTCCACTTGGTTAACTTCCTTGTCCAAAACTGCAGGAACCTGGACAAGCAGACGGCGCTGGGCAACACGGCCCTGCACTACTGCAGCACGTTCGAGAAGCCGGAGTGCCTGAAGCTGCTGCTCCGGAGCAAGCCCTCCGTGGACGTGGTGAACCAGGCTGGAGAGACTGCCCTCGACATAGCAAAGAGACTGAAAGCCACCCAGTGTGAAGATCTGCTTTCCCAGGCCAAGTCCGGGAAGTTCAACCCGCACGTGCACGTGGAGTACGAGTGGAGCCTGCGGCAGGAGGAGACGGACGAGAGCGACGACGACGACCCGGACGACAAGCCGAGCCCCATCAAGAAGGAGCGCTCGCCGCGCCCCCAGAGCTTCTGCCACCCCTCCAGCATCTCCCCCCAGGACAAGCTGGCGCAGCCGGGGTTCGGCACCCCGCGGGACAAGCAGCGGCTCTCCTACAGCGCCTTCCCCAGCCAGATCTTCACCTCCACCAGCACGGACTCGCCCACGTCGCCCACCTCCGAGGCCCCTCCGCTGCCTCCCCGGAACGCCGGCAAAGGTCACGACATGGGTCCGTCCTCGTCCAGTAAGACCACAAACAAGTTCGAGGGGCTGTCTCAGCAGGCGAGCACCGGTTCCGCCAAGTCTGCCCTTGGCCCGCGAGTTCTGCCTAAACTACCTCAGAAAGTGGCCCTCCGGAAGACCGAGACCAGCCACCATCTCTCCCTGGACAAGGCCAGCGTCCCGCCCGAAGGCGCCCAGAAGCCGGCGCCGCTGGCAGACCTGCCCCCGAAGCCCCAGATCGGAGACCTGCCCCCGAAGCCGGGAGAACTGCCCCCCAAGCCCCAGCTGGGCGACCTGCCCCCCAAGCCCCACCTCTCAGACCTGCCCCCCAAGCCACACATGAAGGACCTGCCCCCCAAGCCCCAGCTGGGCGACCTGCCCCCCAAGCCCCACCTCTCAGACCTGCCCCCCAAGCCACACATGAAGGACCTGCCCCCCAAGCCGCAGCTGGCGGACCTGCCGGCCAAGGCGCCGCCGGGGGAGGCCTTGCCCAAGGCCCCGCCCGCCGACGGCGCCCCCAAGTCCCACTCGCTGGACCTCTCCCCGAGCCTGCCGGCCCGGGACCCCGTCCAGAAGCAGGCCTCCGAGGACGCCGGCGACCTGACGCCCACCCTGCCCGAGATGCCCGTGCCGCTGCCCAGGAAGATCCACACGGGCAAGAACAAGGGGCGGCGCGTGAAGACCATCTACGACTGCCAGGCGGACAACCACGACGAGCTGACCTTCGTCAAGGGCGAGGTGATCGTCGTCACGGGGGAGGAGGACCAGGAGTGGTGGATCGGCCACATCGAGGGAGATCCCGAGAGGAAAGGGGTCTTTCCTGTGTCCTTCGTCCACATCCTGTGTCCGACTAGCGACCAGCGAGGAGGAGACCCTGAGACTGCCCACGCCCTTCGCGGCTGACGCCGCCCCGGCACCCCGCGCCCGCGTGTATGTAGCTGCTGTTATTGAGCGGGACCGCCGGGCGCCGTGTGTCTTGTAAATAAACGCCCTGTTATCTTAAAAAAAAAAAATAAAAAAAAAATAAAAGTGCATATTATTTAAATTATTCGTGTTTTTTTTTTTAAAAAAAAAACCCTAGTCTTCAACTTCTAAAAGAGGATTCAATGAGTTAATTTGGTGAAGTTTAACAATATTGTACTTTTGGGGGGAATATTTTATTTAAATAAAAGATAGCATTGGAGATAGTTTTAGTATGCTTTTCATGGTTAGTGTTATAAACAAATTAAAACCTAATGGTGACTTGTCCAGGTTCTCAATATGTAGAAAACTATGTGCTTTTGCTATTTAACACAATCATTTGATTATTTCACCTTTAGTTATTATAAATGAGTAATAAAAGTTTTTTGTTTAAAATTATTTTCTTGTGCTAAAAGAAAAACCATAAATAACCAGGAAAAAAAAATAATTCCTTATTCCTAGGAAACACACATATTTTGGAGTAAAAGCCCAAAATGGCCGAAACCGGTTTGGTTCAGTGGATAGAGCATCAGTCTGCGGACTGAAGGGTAACAGTTCGATGTTTCTCTCTCATCCATATCTATCCCTCTCTCTTCCTCTCTGTAAGAAATCAATAAAATATATATATTCTTAAAAAGCCCATGATGTACTCATTTTTATCTTAATCAGTTCAGGAAAAAAAAAAATAACAACACAGATTATACATGAAAATTCAAAAAGGGAATAAAATGTTAACTTTAGGAAAATCTGGATAAATGTATGCCATGTACTATTCTTACTCTTGCATCTTTTCTGTGACAATATTCCAAATAAACACTTTCTTTACATGGACCAATTTTTGTTAATCCCATTTCCTCCTATGAAATCTAAAGGTCAAAGGTCATATCTTTCTGAAGATCACACCATTAAAAAACTGGTTGAAGCAGACCTAATATCTACTATTTTGACTCAATTTAGGTCCTCTTCGTCTGTAATAATAGTATAATATGCAAATCAACCGAACCGCTGAACAGCGGAAGGACATCCAGACGACCTTCGGGAGGAAGCCCCGGGCTCCAGTGCTGTGTGAAAGGTCAGTGAGAACCCCGGCTCACTGCACTGCTCCTGGGAAGGGCCAGAGCGCTCTGCTGAAACGCTGGCTCCCGGGGCTGGGACACGAACGTGACATCATCGCGTGGGGAGCACCTTCTTGTCCCAGGAGGTCAGGAGGATGGAAGCAGGCACCAAATCCCGCCCGAAGGCCACACGAGGCAGCCCACACGCGCCATCGGCCAAGGTTCAGACAGGCCACGGGAGTGAAGCAGGCAGGCCCGCCGCGCTCCCCAAGTGCACAGGACCCTGTGAGCATGCACGGGGAGCTCTGAAGAATTATAAGATCACCATTCCGCGTCTCCTTAAAAACCTTGGGGAGAACAGCTGGAAAGGGCTATGGAGTCACATAAGAATACATTTCTTTCTTTCTAAGAATAAGTTTCTTTAAAAAAATATAAAAAAAGCTTTCACCTTCCACGGCTTTTCTGGAATTGGTGGGTCTTCAATTTCTGCATCAACATCATCACTATGGAGCCAAGTATCATAGCTGTCCGGGTGCGGCCCCCAGTGCACCAGCACCTGCTTGTCCTTCCCATCAGGGGACGCAGCCACTCCTCGTCCTCCTGTGAGGAAAGATGTGGGTAAACGTGGTGGGAAGCTTTCGACTTCTCGTCAGTGAATGTCCCCTGATGTCATCTGATAATATCTTTCGATTTGTTGGCCAACTTCAGGTCAGTGTCTGGAATGAGGCAGATGTTGGGTCTGGTCAGGCAATTGCTCTGCACCAATGTTTTTTTTCAATATTCATAAACATCTCAACATTACGATCCATTCGGGACGGATTCTGTAGATCAAACCTCCGCCAGCCCTGGTCACTCTTATACTTGTAAGCGGCCCCAAGAATGTGACACAAGGCACCTCAGCTCTGAAGTCCATGAAACATTTAGCAGGGGGCTTGGTGGAGGCCGGGCTGGCGACGTGCTTCCCGAAGGCGTCTTCCTGGAACAGCAGGAGCTGCACCACCGGCCCCGCCAGCGCCTTGTTGGTGGGGCGTCTGCGTGGATGTACTTCTTTTTTTTTTTTTTTAATTGATATTTTACAGAGAGGAAGGGAGAGAGATAGAGAGCTAGAAACGTCAATCAGAGAGAAACATCGACCAGCTGCCTCTTGCACATCCCCTACCGGGGATGTGCCCGAAACCAATGTACATGCCCTTGACTGGAATCAAACCCGGGACCTTTCAGTCCGCAGACCGACGCTCTACCACTGAGCCAAACCAGTTTCAGATGTAGCCACATTTTAAAAAGGGAAAAAGAAACAGGAAAGATTAATGCTCACATATTTTATCTAATTCAATATATCCTAAATGTTATCATTTCTACTTGTAACCAATATTTTTAAAAAATCAATGAGGTCACTCACTTATTTTTTTCGTACCAGGTCTTTGAAATTTGGTGTGTGTTGACACTTATAGCATTTCTCAGTTTGACTAGCCACATTCCAAGTGTGAAGTAGCCACATGTGGCTAGTGGTTACCACACTGGACAGTTTTAAATATGATCTGGCATCATTGTTTTGAGGGATTTCAACCTGAAAGCTATTTCCTCAGAAAATCATTTCCTAACCTGCTAGGCCAGTGGTCGGCAAACTCATAAGTCAACAGAGCCAAATATCAACAGTACAACGACTGAAATTTCTCTGGAGAGCCAAATCTTTTAAACTTAAACTTCTAATGCCATATACTCGCCCAAGCTGTGGTATTTTGTGGAAGAGCCACACTCAAGGGGCCAAAGAGCTGCATATGGATCAAGAGCCAAAGTTTACAGACCACGGTGCTGGGCTATGTCAGGGCTCCTGTTATTAATATCTTTACTTAGCAGCCGAAACCGGTTTGGCTCAGTGGATAGAGCGTCGGCTTGTGGGCTCGAGGGTCCTGGGTTCGATTCCGGTCAAGGGCATGTGCCTTGGTTGCGGGCACACCAGTAGGGGGTGTACAAGAGGCAGCTGATCGATGTTTCTCTCTCATTGATGTTTCTAACTCTCTATCCCTCTCTCTTCCTCTCTGTAAAAAACCAATAAAATATATTTTTTTAAAAAGATCTTTACTTAGCAACCTAAGGCACTTGTCATAATGACAATTAACTAGTTCTTATGCACTTGTTTGCCTCTGTTCATCTTCTACTAGACTTTATTATATATATATATATATATATATATATATATATATATATATATGTATATATATATATCCCGAGAGGAAGAGATAGAAACATCAATTATGAGAATCATTAATTGGCTGCCTCCTACAGGCCTCCTACTGGGGATGGAGCCCAAAACCTGGGCATGTGCCCTTGACTGGAATTGAACACTGGGACCCTTCAGTCCGCAGGCCGACGCTCTATCCCCTGAGCCAAACCAGCTAGGGCATTCTTCTACTAGACTTTAGACTTCAGAAAGGCAAAGGCCACATCTGTCTTGTTCACTGTTCTACCCCCGTGCCTGGCATAGGGCACAGCACACAGTAGGTGCTCCATGAAAAGATGCTATGTGAATAACATTTATTAAGTACTACCTAATGAATTAAGGTTAGGGCTGCACTAATTGATGCTGGAAAGAAAGAGGGGATTAAAAAAAATAATAAAAAATGATTTAGAGCAATAGATCCCAGAGCTTAGAATATAGATGTAGAAATGTTCTTTACAAAAGCAACAATTGGTCCTTGTCGAAAGATAATTAGAAAGGGAAAAAAAAGAGATAAACTAAGAAATAAAAATCCACAATCCAAAAAACTGAATGCCCAGTTGTACAGTCTTCTAGACCACGGTGTTACACACATATGCACACATATACTGCGTTTCCCCGAAAATAAAACATCCTCCGAAAATAAGACCTACTTACAGGTTTCCTTCTGAGTGAAATATAAGGCATCCCCCCGAAAATAAGGCCCCCAGGCTCTGTCTCGGAATGAAAATTAATTTACCGTAAACTGGTCGCTAGGGCCGCCCCGACTGGCGTCTAGCAACCAGTGACGTTACGCGGAGTCCTGACGTCACTGCTGTGTGAATGGAGAGAAATCAGCGTGGAAACTCTGTGAAACCTAAACTGCAAGAAGTTGTGACTTGGGTGAAGAATTCATGGGAGGAAATCACTGACAGCTGCATTGCAAATGCACTGTGAGCAGGCTACCTTGACAAGAAGTACTCATTTAAAGACAGTGCTATTGCTAAACATGAGAGATTTGATCCACTGATTCTGAAAGAAATGGAGTCACAAGAAATTCACCAGGAAATTCAGGTTTTGGATTGTTATGATGATGTTCCAGAAGATGATGACATGATTGTCACTGAATAAATGAGTAAATTCTTGATACTGTAGGATTCACAGTTTGTCTGGTTTGTGTTGACAACTAACGTACTACCATACCGTATACAGGTAATAAATTTCCTTTATTTTCATTTAACAATAAATGTGCACCGTATTCTTCTTCATGGAAAAATAAGACATCCCCTGAAAATAAGACCTAGTGCATCTTTGGAAGCAAAAATTAATATAAGACACTGTCTTATTTTCGGGGAAACAGGGTAAGTATCTATATCACATATATAAAATGTTTCTTAAAAATGTTTAAATGTCCCAGGGGGCCGTGTGCCCCGGGTGAGCCATGTGTCCCAGGGGGCTGTGTGCCCCGGGTGAGCCGTGTGCCCCGGGGGAGACATGTGTCCCAGGGGGCCGTGTGCCCCGGGAGAGCCGTGTGCCCCAGGGAAGCAGTGGGACCCGGGGGAGAGGGGCAGTGTGAACCAGAAGAGGAGCGGACTCTATTCATGTGCTCCTGAGATAGTCACCGTAAAACAAGCAGACTGCCAAAAGAGGATCGGATTCTATTCAAGTGGTCCTGAGATAGTCACCATAAAACAAGCAGATTGTCAAATGACAGCGGGGAGGGGAAGGAGACCTGGGGGGGAGATAAGAGATCAACCAAAGGACTGGTATGCATGAATACAACCAACGAACACAGAACTCTGGGGAGGGAGGGCATGAATGGGAGGAGGGGGGGCAATGGTAAGCTATGTACACATATAATACCTTAATAAAAAAATGTTTAAATGTGCATTTTTATATGTATGTACACTGCTTTGAAAACTGTTATTTTTCTCTTTTTTTAATGTCTGAAGTTTTATATATGTCTCCTTTTTCCCGATTTACCGCCCTCCCTCCTCCCCTCCCTTTCCCCCTCCCCGCTGCCATCCCCACCCTGGGCTAGCCCCATCGCCCGTGTCTGTGTCCACTGGTCATGCTAACGTGCACGCATACATGTCCTTTGGTTGCTCTCTAACCCCCTCCCCTGCCATTTGTCTCTGGATCTATTTGAAAACTGTTCCTTTTCACTTAACACTATCTTGTAAGCTACTTTTCATGGCATTCAGTACTTTCCTAAAACATGATTTAAGGGGGGGGGGGGCAAAATAGGGTTCCATCGTATTACTGTTCCAGTATTTACCAGTTCCCTGGTTAGATTTAGTTATTTCCAAGATTTCACAGTAACCAGCAATGCCGATAGGAACAGTGTGGTAGTTAAATCTTGGGGCACATCCTCCATTATTTCCTGAAGATCAATTCATAGAAGCGGAAGTGCTGTGTCAGAGGTTAAGTGCGCTGCTGTCAGTCTTTCGCTGGGTGCCGCCGACACAGCACTGTCCATAACAACTGTGTCAGATAAATATATACTGACATTCACGCACACTGACTCCACATAATACCTCAGGGCAGTGTTTCCCAAAGTGTGGTACGCGTACCCCCAGGGGTACGGGAAGAGTTTGGTGGGGGTACACGTTGCACCGGAGTTTGTTGTTTTTTGTTTTTTTTAAAAATAAATCTTTATTACTCAGATTATTACAATTGTTTCTCCTTTTTCTCCCCAAAAGCTCCCTACCACCCTGTTCTCATCCCACCTTCTGCCCTTACCCCTTCTCCCCCCAATTGTCTTCACCCATTGGTTATACGATTTCAATCCAGTCTCTCACTGCTCCCCCACCCCCTTATCCTCCTGATAATTATCAGTCCACTCCCCTTCTTTGCCCCTGATTCTACTATAGGGAAATACAACAAAGTGTTCTGTAGCTAATGGCTGCAGACTGTCCAAATGTCTCAGGACCACATGAATAGAATCCGGTCCTCCTCCGGTTCACACTGCCCCTCTGGGACACACGGCTCCCCTGGGTCCCACCGCTCCCCTGGAGCACAAGGCTCTCCCAAAACCACCGCATCCATGTTTCTAAAATATATTAAAAAAAAAAAAAAAAAAAGACAGTCTTGTGAGGCATGAAATGGTCCAGTGTGCAAATAAATGTTATTTATAATATAACTTTTATTTATATTTCATTATGAATAATTTTATTTTTTGGTTATTATTATTTTGTGTGTGTACCAAAAAAGAAAAGAAAAAAATATTTTGATTATTATTAAAATACATCAATTTTTTAAAATATATATTTTTATTGATTTTTTACAGAGAGGAAGAGAGAGGGATAGAGTTAGAAACATCGATGAGAGAGAATAATCGATCAGCTGCCTCTTGCACACCCCCAGATGTGCCCGCAACCAAGGTACATGCCCTTGACCGGAATCGATCCTGGGACCTTTCAGTGTGCAGGCTGAAGCTCTATCCACTGAGCCAAACCGGTTTTGGCCATCCATTTTGGGGTTTTGTTTTGTTTTGTTTTGTTTTAATTTATTAAGGTATTATATGTGTACATAGCTTACCATTGCCCCCCCCCCCCGGTTTTGTTTTTTTGATGAGGAATACTCAGTGTTATGAAAATTATATTTATTTATTTATATTTATTTTTTTAATTCCCTTGATTTTTAGATTCACTTGTTGATAGTTACGTATTTGTTGTTCATAAATTTTATCTTTATTTTCTTCCTCTTCCTAAAGAACCTCCTTCAGCAATTCATATAATTCTGGTTTGGCGGTGATGACCTCCTTTAGCTTAAATTTATTTGTGAAGCTCTTTATCTGGCCTTTGATTCTTAGTGATAGCTTTGCTGGGTAGAGTAATTTTGGCTTTAGGTTCTTGTTATTCATCACCTTGAATATTTCTTGCCATTTCCATCTGGCCTGCATAGTTTTTGTTGAGAAATCAGCTGACAATCATATCGGTGCTCCTTTATAGGTAAGTATCTGCTTTTCTCTTGCTGCTTTTAATATTCTCTCTTTGTCTTTTGCTCTTGGAATTTTAATTATGATGTGTCTTGGTGTGGTCCTCTTTGGATTCCTTTTGTTTTGGGTTCTGTGTGCTTCCTGGACTTATACCTAAGTCTATTTCTTTCACCAGGTGGGGAAGTTTTCTTTCAATATGTTTTTGGTATCTTGCTCTCTGTCCTCTTCTGGGACCCCTATTATTCTGTTGGTTCGCTTGAAGTTGTCCCAGAGGTTTCTTACACTGTCTTCAACTTTCTGGATTCTCTTGTCTTGTTTCTGCAGAGGAGTGTCCTCTGGCTCTTTGAGTTCCAAATCTTTGACTTGATTCTTGCGATCTTCCACTCTGTTTTTAGGACTCTGTATAATATTTTTTATTTCAGACAATGTATTCTTTATTTCTAGTTTATCCCTTTACATATCCTCATAGGTCTTATTTATTTTATTGGCCTTTTCTAGGAAATTCTTTAAAAACTTTATAACTGTGGTTTTGAACTCTATATCCAGTTGCTTTTTGTCCTCCATTTCTTTCGTTTGTGATCTGTTTCCTTGTCTCGGCATTTTCACAGCTTCCCTGAGTTGGTAGGGTGGCTTTGTGTGTTAAGATGTCCTATATGGTTCAGTGGGTCAGCCTCCCAGTTACCTGAGGTGGATACTCTTGGTGAAACCCTTTGTGGACTGTGTGTTCAGCCTTATTGTAGTTAAGTCTTGATTGTTGTTGGTATCACTGGGAGGAACTGATCTCCAGGCCATTGGCTGTGAGGATCAGCTGTGTCTATGCCAGGAGACAGCCTTATTCGACTAGACTTGGAAAATTGCAAAAACCTCTGTGCTCAGCTTGGATGGGGTGGAGTTTCAGGGTGGAGCCTACAGCCTTGGCTTCCCGTCAGCCCTGCCCTATGAGGTTCCTGAGTCTCAGTGTTCCTCAGTGTCCTTTGGTACTCGCTGCAAGCACCTCTGAGAGAAAGGTGCCCAAGAGTTTCACCCGCTACCAGACAGTCTAGTCTCTCCCCCAATGAGCCCGGAACTGGGGTTCAGTACAGTTGAAAGTGGGGTTCAGAGCAGTCCAGAGCTTTTGTCTCCTCCCCGCTAGGGCAATCCAGTGGCACAGTCAACAGGCCATCCTCTGTTTGCATTCACGTGCATCTCTCCGGAGCTCTGCCTTTCACCGCTCCCCTGAGCTTCCGCCTTACAGCCCAGATTCCCTCTGTATGAGCCAGGACCCCAGGGTCTCGCCCAGAACTGGAATTCAGTGCAGTCGGAACTGGGGTTCAGCACAGTCCAGAGCTTTTATCTCCTTCCCACTAGGGAACGCCAGCCAGGCACTCAGCCGCCCCTCCTCTCCGGCTCCGTCCTCTCCCCATGCACACCGTGTCTCCGTACCTTAGGCTTTTATAGCTCCTCTGGTTTTCCTTCTGGTTTTCTCTTTCCTTCTAGTTGTAGAATTTCCAGTCAGTCAACTTCCCTGTAGTTCTGGATAATGTCCATTTTGTATTTTAGTTGTATTTTTTGTTTTTTTGGTTTTTTTAAACTTTTATTTACATTTTATTATGAATAATTTTATTTTTCATCTATTATTTTGTGTATGTACCAAAAAAAGAAAAATATTTTTTGATTGTTATTGAAATACATCCTTTTTTTTTTTTTTTTTTGACGGGGGGCACTCAGCGTTATAAAAATTATAGAAGGGATACACATATGTCAAAAGTTTGGGAAACACTGTTTTAAGGAAATTACATTTGTGCTCTGAAAGCTCTCTGGTTGTTAAAATATA